>OY757309.1:182551013-183762157 GCA_963583905.1 Stenurella melanura
AGCGCGGAGCGGTTTAAGATATTGACTTGAAACTTTGTACACGTATATATTATAACGAGATTTGGCACTAGATTGTTTTTTTAACATATCCGGTTAAGGGTTGGGGGGTAAATAGCGGGAAATAAATAAAGCAAGCTGGTAAGAGTTCAGAAACTTGAAATTTGGTGTATGTACTAGAAGCCAAGGCCTCAAATTTTTTTATATTTTCCATCCCTCCCCCACCTCCACGCGCCCCTCCATTATTAAAGGGTTTGATAAGATAAAATAAAATTGAAATATTCACTTGAAATTGGTAAACGTATGTATTATAACGACATCTGAAACTAGATTATATTTTGAGGTGATTCCGTCCAAGGGTTGGGGGTTAAATAGGGGTGAATATTGGAAAATAAGTAAAACAAGCTGGGAAGAGTACAAGAACTTGAAATTTTGTGTATGTACTAGAAGCCAAGGCCTCAAAATGTTTTTATAATATTTTCCATCCCCTCACCACCCCCCCCCACTCCATTATTAAAGGGGCTAATAAAATAAAATTGAGACATTTACTTGAAATTTGGTATACGTATATATTATAATGACATCAGGGACTAGATTATATTTTGAGATTATTCCCCCCTCCCTGAAACTGAATTATATTTTGACATGATTCCTTGGAGTGGGAGGTAAGTACAGGTAAATAGGGAGGAATAAGTAAAGCAAGCTGTAAGAGTGCAGAAACTTGGGATTTGGTGTATATACTAGAAACCAAGGCCTCCGATTTCTTTCTATTATTTTTCAACCCCCCCCCCCCCCCCCCCCCCCCGCCGCTGTATTACTAATGGGATTGATAATATAAAATTAAGATATTGACTTGAAAGTTACTACACATATGTATAGTAATGACATTTGATTGAAATGATTTCGTTGAAGGGGTGTGGGAGGTGGTAGGTTGTGAATAAGGGAAAATAAGAGAGCAAGCTAAAAACTTAATTTTTAACGTATATGGTAGAAACCAACGCCTCAAATTTTTAATATGACATCTACCCCAAATATTATTAAAATTCTATGACCAATAATTTCCACATATTAGAGTGCGAATATAGTCAAGATGTGTCCTTTAAAGTGACTTGGATTAAAAATCTGGGTGGAAGTAGTGATTTCTTAGGCAGCGGTTTTTTAGCTTGACACACGAACGGACAAATCATTTGGGATACGAAACCCTAAAAATGATAAACTGGTCTGCAGACCTAATATAAATACTGGCGTATCAAACATTAGAACGGTTAACAGGTTGTTTCGAAAGAAGAAAGAACTGAGAAGTTATACATTATTTATAATTAGTTAATACTTTATTATACTCTTCGCGAATACAAAACGAAGAGTATATTGCATTCGATCGGCATGTTCCTAGAACCGGTAATATTGCTCGTACAGAAAAAAATGTTCATATCACTGTGTTGGTGATCGAATTCTGAACAACTTTCAAAATGTCCGTCTGTCTGTCCGTCCGTCCGTCCGTCACGTTTCTTGTAAGCACGATAAGTTAAGAACGAAAATTTCGATTGTATTGAAATTTGGATTAGTGTTAGCTAGAAGAACCCAATTGTTTTTGAGCAATATCGATCGATAAATAAAAAGCTATACATTTTTTTAAATCAAAAAAAGAAATGTTTACATAATTTTTTTTTATGTTTTGTAATTGAAAGTAAAAATGTCTAAAACTAATATTATTTACAAGAAAATTGCGAATAGTATCCCATAGAATGTGCAACAATTATATAAAGTGCAGTAAATCGGCGAAGAGTATAATGGTTAGCTTGTTTTATGTAGCTTTCAAACTTTTGCAAAAACTTAACATGATTCGCTAGCTGTGTCGGTGAATGCGTATAGAAAACATATATTTCAATAAATTTGATCTGACTGTACGACGAAGAATAATTTATTACATGAGTTTCCATGGTTAAACGAACATAAAGAATTCACATCGTATAATGTACCATAACCTACGTTCACGTTCTACTAAATAAAAAGTAAGTTTCCCTATAAATCATAATATAAACTACTTACAGAATAACCATATAAAATTTAAAATTCCGAACGAGAGGAGAGAATAAACAACTGTTGTATTCGCAAGGAAAATATTCGAAAATATATACTGGGTAGTCCAGCCTAAAGAGGCACTCTTGTCGCCATTGAATGGACGAATGGATTAGTCTTGAATTTGTTGAACTGATGTGAGACAAGCTTTTAATGTATGTGATGTAAAGAGCTAAAATGCGATTTACATAAACATCATGATTTTCACGATTTTTTAAATGGGACAACCTGTATACCTTTACATATTTGGAGCCTCCTAGTCAAAATGTAAACGATCCAACCATCAGCTGATATTATTTTAGTTTTCAAAAAAATACCGTTTCTTTAATTTTTACTTTTAATCATAGAATGCCTCAACTTGGCCAAAATTGTTACTTACTCTTACTTCTACCTGGCAAAATAGACAAAGAAATATAAGAGATTATGTGGGATGCCAAATAGAGTTCTGAGTACTAACTTTCCTCCTAATCTATAACAATATTTTATAGGTTAAGCCAAACGGATGAGGAGCAATAACTCCGAAACACTGGCTGATTCTTGTTTCTTATGGGATTATATGGCAATCATTCTCACAAAAGTAAGTAAACTATGTCTATATAAACAAAACACGTCTTGATTTTAATTAATAAAAAAGTTTAAATAATTAATGCAAAACGTAGGAAATACTTTTTATTTATAAAGCTATTTAATTACACAGACACAAAAAATAATGTGGCCTGTCTGTTGCTCTGCTCTGCTTTTTTATTGTAATTTCAAAAAATAAATATTATTTAATTTCTTTATCATTTTTTTTTCTTTTTTTCACATTTATATGTGGAGAGCAGACAGGGGACGCCGATATTGTTGAAACCGGCACTGTGAATTAGCATAGATTAAGGAAAAAACTATTAAATACTGCAAAGCCGAAGTTCATTGAATGTCGACTTTATTTTAATAGTATCTGCTCCTTACATCTTTATTATGCTTAGTGTACAATTAGTTATCATAGGAATGCGAAAAATGCAAGGACAAATCATTGTGACTGCATCGCCTTCCATACTTGGGATGTTACCTGCATTGCTGCATTTCTTCCTTACACAGCACGCATATGGTCAACACATTGACGACGTTTCATAAATATATTTAAAAATATACCAAGGATGTTTCAAGTTTATAGGCATAGGACTAAACATTTCCTTTGTGGAAGCTGACATATTTCTGTAACACGCACAGTGTAAATTCTGGCACATTTTATTATACACTTCGCAACTACGAAAGCGAAGATTGTATTGGCATTTGATAGGCACATTTCTAGAACCAGTAATACCGCCCGTAGAGAAAAAATTTTAGTGACAGATTTCTGAACAAAGTTTCAAAATGTCTGTCCGTCCGTCTGTCTGCCCACCACATTTCTTGTAAGCACGATAACAAGTTAGTGCTAGCTAGAGGAAGAACCATACTATTTTTGAACAAAATTGATCAATAAATAAAAATAGGTATTAATTATTTAAAGTTTTAAAAAATCAATGTGTTATGTAGTAATTTAAAAAAAATGTCTAACACGAATATTATTTACAAGGAGTTCAAATTGTGTCGAGTTCGGTGAAAGACCCATGTTTCGTGGCTCCTACGGGATATCGAGATAAATCCTGATAAAGCGGCAACACAACGCCGAAATTGTACTGATACCTGGATTCGTCCCTTCTTGAAGTGGGTGATATAAAATAAACAACAGCAAGCCAGATGTGTGAATGAAACAGATAAGTTTTTGTTTATGTAGTATTAGCATTGGTTTATTTACGTCTTCATAAAATTTTAAACAAGAATTGGAGATCAAAATTGAAAAGAAATTAAACATAATATCTAGGTAATAAACATAATATATAGGTGATAACATGGAAAAACTGCCCGAAATTGAAACCGATTGTTTCAAGGAAACGACATACAGGGTGAGAGCAAACCTACGGACCTATTTTCTCAAATCGCGAAAAAAAAATGTTACCGCGAGATAGGGCCCTTCCCAGCAACACCACCGTAGATAGATATTTACTTATGGAGCGGTTAATAAATAAAAAAAAGTAAGGGAAAAAAGGGGAGAAAAAAAGAATAAAAGCTGCCAGATTCAAAGACAGAAGAAACAGAAAACTTAGAAGAAGAAAAATAAGGAGACAGATGGAAACTTAAAAGAAGCATGGAAACTGAAAAGAAACATCTCGCAAATAACTGCACCACACCCCCAGCCGATGATGACAAATGGAAACTTAATAGAAGCATGGAAACTTAAGAGAAGCATCTCTCAAACACCTACACTTCCCATCTTATATTCCCACCCCATGCGTCATACGGCTCTCGCTGCTGACAACAAGCATGTCCAATGTCCAACTCGGCGTATGCAGCCGGTTCGTTGGGCGTGTTCTACGGACGTGTTGGAACGAACCTCCATGTATGCCCGGAATTGGCGGCAATGCCCACCTTACGCTGGCAATCAATCAATAAATCAACACGAATATTATTTACAAAAAACTGTGAAGAGTACTTTGTAGCATGAGCAATAATTATATAAAAAGTGTAGTAATGTAGTAAATCGGCGAAAAGTATAATGATTAGCTTGTTATTTGTAGGGTGTGATAATATCACAAAGGAGTTGACGGAAAAGAACTTTGGTTAGATCGTACGCCTAACACGCAACCGCGACAGATGACATGCTTTTGTCAGACGTGCCATACAACTAAGGGACGCGAACTAGAATAATCCATGGATCACAAGATAGCTTTTAGGGGGAAGGAAGAAAAAAACATCTAATTTCGCAAAATTAATATTTTGATGTTGCATACTTATCAGTCCTTTGTAATTTTCTTTTATTAAGTGTGCAATTATTATGATTCATTTCTATCTTTATGACTTTCTTAATATTTTATAGGTGTTGAAGAACTGAATACTGTCGAAAATGGAAAATGGTTAACAATCAGTAATAATTTAAATTTAAAGACAAATAACTGACAAATGATCAGCGGCTCATGATCATGACCCGATTTGTTGGAAATATTGAAGCACAAAGAGAATGAATGAACTTACTTGTTACCATACAACAAAACACAAAGTGTATAACCGACTGGAAATTTGATACATTTTAAAATGCGTGGATACCCTTCTAAAGCCTAAGCTAAATATCGATTTATGATACATAAAGGCAGCCAGTCATTTAGGAATTACCAATTTACAGAAACGTTTGGCACCCCTGGCATACATAGTTGGGTTGATCAATACGTTTCTGTACTCACAACGCAACCCTTATAGCGGGTGCTAGTTTGTGGCACTCCCACCCTCGCTGGCGGGCGTCTGGAATGTAACCATGACGACTGCCATCCCTCGTTCTCTCACACCCTTGGGACAGCGCTATCGGCTTGGTATGCTGCTACATCTATGTTATGTAACTTTTCAGCATTGGACGTACTAAATATCTGGTTCATTTTAGTACTCTATAAAACTTCAGCTAAACTTGGTTAAGTGGAAGTTAAGCCAGGTATTGGATATAGTGGAGAATGGAAACAATATTACTACATATAGTTCTTATACTAGCTTTTAAGTGCCCTATTTTATTTTACTTAAAAATGCGTACAAGTTTTTATTTATTAATTTCCAAATATTTTTTGTTTGAAATAATGAAAATTTTACTAGATAATACATCCGCATGTAGTAACACAATTACTATACAACATGAATTTATTAGAGATCGCACTACGGAAATATTTCAATTTCACAAAGGTATTTGATACTCTTAATCGTAGTATTCTTATTAGAAAACTGACTAATATAAGAGTTTCATTAAATCTAACACACTTTCTTAAATCATAGGTATTTAAAAGATAGAAAGCAGTATGTCGCATACGTTGGATTCAGAACTATCGATCATTATATCGTGTACTGTGTACTTCAGGGGTCTGTCCTCGGTCCATTCCTCTTTAATACATTTATTCATATCATGATATGGTACATTTTTTTCTACAGACAAAATTAAACTGTTGCATAGAATGTTTTAAATAACATCAGTAAAGCGGAAAGCAGATTTTTCAGTAATTAAAAAACAAATGAAAAATAATCTATAACCTATCAAAAATTAATGTCTTTGTTAAACATCAATTTCTAATCTCTGTATTTAATAGGTGTAGTTACGCCACATAAATACGATGAATACAGCACCTGTTTAAGAGTGAGCTATATCTAAGAGCAGTGGGGAAGGGGGATAGAGCGACAAATGAAGAGATATCTCCCATATAATCAAATTTTAGCCAAAAATATTCTTGAACAACCCTGTAGTATTAATTTATGTACAAGTTACACTTATTTTCAGTTAAATAACAACCCAATTTACGGAAAACAGGTTATTGTTAATCATTAAAATTATAATTAACAATGGTGGCGGTCATTCTGAGCAGTTTTTGTGAATTTTCCAAAACTTCACCGTTTTGTAATGAATACCATGAAACAAGATGCATTTTCGTCTTTTTTTTTCCTTTTTGCTCTAGGTCAGAGTGGGTGCATTTTTGGAAAAAAACCTTATAGGCGAAAGCAGTCTTACTTTAACTTGAAACATCGATCCTGAACGTTTGGCGGTTTAACCCTGGGTCACCCTCTATATTTTCAACTAAGAGTATTCCAGGTTTCTTCCCTGATGTATTGACTACATGCGAACACATTTTTTGGTTAATTATTGAAGTGAAACTTCTATAGCGAGGGTAAATCCGTTTGAGCGTCACAAAATTTGAAATGCCTGGAGTGGAAGATATTGTTAGCGTAGAGTACCCTGCTCTACTTTGTATGACTTGCATTATGCGTAGACGTAGAGTGATATTTGTGCGTGTGCGTGAACATTATACGAGAAGCGGTTGAGTTTTTGTGTTTGAACACAAATTGTAAATGTCTGTTGAGTCTTTGGGTTCACGGGCAAGTGTTTCGTATCAATACATCAATCACGTGAGGGAGTTTTCACGCGCTAATTTCCTTTTAAAATAGATCTCCACCCTGTATATTTTTCACTAAACGATTCTTCGTTGGCAGTAGCGTCAACTATCTAGCAAATATTGTTCTTCTCCGTCAAATAGTTTGACAGATATAACGTCAACAGATAGGCGGACGGACAGACAGACTAACAGAATTGAGTGACCTTAATTCTCGTAATCTACATAGCTTGAAACGTGAGAATTCAAAGGAATTTCAGAGACTGATTTTTAACGAGTGCACTTTCCTTTGCCGACAGGGTATCCCATCGACAACATCTTCGCCAGGAAAAACATGCCAAACCCCGTCGAAGGTCTTTGCTGTCTAAGAAGATCGCTCCTGTGACTAGGCGGTGGTTGAAACCCTCCGTGATGTATTCCGTTAGACGAAGTACTTGGACTTCGGTGGAATGTTCTGTTCGGTAGGCGAACTGCTCAGCTGGGATGATCTGGAGCTCATCGGTCAGGGTTTTAAGTCTCTTCAGGATGATCCTCTCTGCTACTTTACTTTGGTAATAAGTAGTTTAAACACACTAACGATTATACTCTTCGCCGATTTACTGCCCTTTTTATATAATTATTGCACATTCTTTAGAATACTCCTCGCAGTTTCTTGTAAATAATATTAGTTTAAGACATTTTTTGTTTAATTACAAAACATAAATAAAATTGATTTTTTAAATTTTTTAATAATTAATAAAATTTTTATTTATTAATCGATTTTGTTCAAAAACAATAGTTTTTCCTCTAGCCAACACTAACTTACTGTCTAAATTTCAATACAATGGACTTTTTCGTACTCAAGTTAACGTGGCGGACGGACGGGCATTTCGAAAGTTGTTCAGAATTCGATCATCAAGACTGAAAAATTTTCGTATCACCAACACGGTGATATGAAATTTTTTTCTCTACGTGCGATATTACCGGTTTTAGAAATGTGCCGATCAAATGCAACATACCTACCCAGAGCTGGGTATGAATACTAAAAACGTATTTAAATACAGAATACTGAATACGTATAGATGAAAGTATTTTAAATACTGCAGTATTCAGAATACTTTAGACTAAAAGTACTTGAATACCAGTATTCACGGTATTCATAATGACATGAATACCATGAATACTTAATGAAGCAGTCAAATTCTTAGTTAAAATATTAAACAATAAAAAGAATTAGACATTTTTAATTAATTTATTTATTAACATTAACCCATCCAGGACGGAGATTCCATTTTTGTAAAAAAAAGATTGTTTCATGTATAAATACTAGGATTTATTCTAATTTTGAAAGATATTACATACAAATAAGCAAAAATGCAATATTTTTATAAAGATCCATGTTGTCATGTGAGAATGCTAGGATTCAAAGAGGACAGGTTTAGAACTCTACTGCCAAATGGCTTAATAAATATATATCACCTAAAATTTAAGCATTTTTAATGAAAATATTACAAAATTTTTATAAAACATTACAAAATAGTATGAAATTCCAAACTACAGTTCAAACAGAGTCTCACATCATATTTCATATACATACTTCTCATAACAGACTTGCAGTTTTCGCAGGGGCATCTTTTTTTTTCTTATCTGGTACAGAGATCAAATAGTGTCCTATATTGTCGTACCTAATGTCATCAGAAACTCGGCTGCATAACTTACTTGATACGCTCCTTGATGGCTATCTCCCCACACTACGCGGGTTTCTATATCTCTCAAGTAAGTTTTGACGATTTCCCGTCTAAATTCTAACTGGGTCAATTTATTTCCCGCCTTTTTATGTAGAACCCAAGCATTTTGGATGATGGTATCTACTAGCCATGTAAACAGACACCACCACCATTTTTTGATCGCAGGGCGATTCTGTAGCGGGAAATGTTCTCATCCATGAGATCGGTACCACCCAATGCAGAATTGTATTTACCTATCAGTGACGGCCGTAACATTTATGTTATGGATACTCCGTCAGATGTTGAGGCAACGGTGACCACATTCTTGTCAACCCATCTAACTGACTTTGACATGACGTTTTCACGTTCGGTCTAATAAAGATGCGACTTCTCCTCTGTTTTCTTTTTCATTGCTTTCTTTGAAATTAATGGACAGTTCTTTGGGATACGATTTTCTGTCATAGTACCAGTGACTTCATGCCCTAGTTGTTTGAAGTAAGATAATAAATGAAAGCTAGTGAAAAGGTTATCACTAGATAAGGAATAACGCAAGTTTCGCTTTTCATCAGGTAGTTCTTGAAACAAAGTGGCAAATGTTGCAGCAGACGCTCCACTCCAAACATTGCCCGGTAATTGATTTTTTTTTTTTACGATTACTATACTTCCAATCCACTACGTGGATGTGGAAGTAAAAATACAGGGTTATAAGTTTTAACATTAATTTTTAGCGAAATTAACATTTTGTGACCCTCATCGTTTTTAACCTGTACCCTTCAAATAGTAGACACTTTCTTTTTCGAAAGTTGTTATTTATAGCTTTTAGGATTATGATGGAATATTCAATTTTCACATATTTTTAAATCATTATTTCAAAAATTAAATTGAATTGCATCTGCATCTTTACAGGTACACCACAGCAATATCCACCATTATGAATAACCAGAAATAATACCTAACTTAACCTCACCTAAGTTAAGAATGAGAATGACAACAAACAATTAAACAAAATACACAAATCAAGTCAAGTCTTCCTAGAATTTATCAATACCACTTGTTAATAAAAAAACATTCAGATATTTGTGAGGAGAATAATATTACAAATAATTATGAATACTCTAAGTTTCATGATTACTTAGTATTCTTGAATACTGCTGGTATTCATAAATATCACATTTAAGTATTGAATAATGAATAATATTCATTTTAAGGAATACTGAATACTTAGGCAGTGAAAAATACAGAGTATTCAATATTGAATATCGAATACTCAGTATTCGATTACTACCCAGCTCTGTACCTACCGTTCGTTTTGTATTTGCGAATAGTATAATTAATGTCTATATTGATTTCACATATCTCTAAAAAATCGTTAGATCATCCCACAGTCTTCTTTTGAATAATTAAAAAGCCATAAAATCAATTACTTAGCTATAAAGGGTCCCCAAACTGGCGAGTTCGGTCAAATACATTTTTGTTTTAAGTAGGGTGTTAAGTTACTACTCAAGATTATTTCAAGGCTCTTACAGTGGTTTGTGGTTTCACTTGTCTCACAATAGGCAACATAAGGTTTCCATCAATGTCACCAGAAAAACATTTATTTACCTAAAGCTTAATGGATGAAATGTAATTCCTACGCTAACAACACTCTTTTAATCTGCTCACATAAGAATGGCAGGTACAAGTACACATTCTCTAAACAACTTTCCTTACTGAGTACACAAATAATGATAAAGTGAGGAAATCTCAGACGCTTAAAGATACAATGAAAAGGAAACCACTAAATAGCGTACTTCCTTACCAAATTTAATTCACGTAGTGCGTTTAATTTTAGGAGAAAACAATTAAATTGAAATATTTTGTAACAACTAAACGTTGTGTTGTATTTTATATAGAAAGCTAAGGTGGAATTATGCTGAATTTTACTTAGTACCCACACAATTCGACTTAAAATGGAATAATAAAATTAACGCTTCATTAATACAACCTACTTACTTCATATTTATAAATGATAGTGAAATGCATGAGTCTGTATCAATTTAGTATAAAACTGGAATAGTCAAACTTGAACTTATGAATTACCTGTGCAGTTCCAACAAATATTGTCGATTAACTTGAAAGACATTATGTCATTTGAAGACCGCCAGCAATATCTATGGAGTAGAAGTTGCAGACGGGCGTGACGAACTGCGAAGGCTCTCTGAAGTTGGCCCCCCATTTTTGACATTAGAACATTTTCACTGCGAATCGTTTGCTCCTCGTTTGCCCGTCGGCTCCTTTCTTTTGCTCGTTGCATGAAATAGGAGAAAAACGGAGAGGGTTGAAATTGGTAACAGCCCCCCTACTGCACTCTTCAGTGCCCGGTTCACTTGCTCGTCATTATTTACAACGAAAAAATTAAAATAATGCCCGGGGGAATTATCTAAATGTACCTAACTAGCGCGTTGCTTCGTGTTATTCGTTCGCTCGTCAATTTTAATTGGAAAATTTGATTGATTGTTTTGCCAGCGTAAGGTTGCTGCCGATTCCGAACATTCAGCCTGGAGGTTCGTTCCCACACGCAGCTCGGTCGTCCGCCGAACACGCCCAACGGACGGCCAAACTGGGTGCCGGAATCAAATCTCGGACGTTTTATATACCGCCGGACCGGCTGCATACGCTGGGTTGGACATGGGACATGCTTGTTGTCAGCAGCAAGAGGGACATGACGCATGGGGTAGGAATGTAGGATGGGAAGTGTAGGTGTTTGTGAGATGCTTCTTTTAAGTTTCCATGCTCCTCTTTAGTTTCCGTGCTTGTTTTAAGTTTCCATTCATCTCTTCATTTGTTCTTCTTCTAAGTTTTCTGTTTCTGAAACTAGCATTGTACACCTCCTACTGTCCGCTTGCGTTCACTTCGTGTGTCTTCCAAGACATACTTACGTTCGCTCGCCGCAGGGAGCTTTTATTTATTAACCGTTCCACAGGTAAATATTCATTTACGGTGGAAGTGCAAGGAAGAGCCCTGTCTCGCGGTAGAAAGAACTTTTTACAGTGGATTATGAGAATATTTTGCATACCCTGTATATTAATTTTTTTGTAGTAATTACTTTCAATTGCCGCTTTCCAATTCCGGGTATTTTTCTATTTCATTACCTATGTTTAATATCTTTTGAATTTAACTTTTAATTTTTTTTTCAATTTTAATAAAGAGATAAACTAGTACATTAATAAATGAATATATTGCTTAAAACTTGTCTTTTTTCGTCCATAGCTGGTAAGTTTATCTTGCCTTATAAACAGAGGTTGCTCACACAAAACCACTCAAGAGGCACCTTGAAGGGTCGGTCCCAGGTAGTTTCCGTTTAGACGTAAGGGCCCATACGCTAGACCCGTGTTTACTTTATACTATTATAAATATTACAGTAATTTTCAATATTTAATTTGTTGCGTGCTCTGTTCTTCTATTATTACACTCATTTTACGCAGAATTTTTTAATCTACTGATGACTTAAATTTTATCAAGTTTAGTGGCGTTTTAAACGGTTATTTTAGCGTTTTTTCGGGAGCGTCAATTACAACACGTTCGTCCTCGACGAAGATAAACCGACTCTCCCCAATTTTATTTGGAAAATTGACAAAAAATGTGAGCATGGTGCAATCAAAACGCCTTCATAAAACGATCTTTTCGTGGATTATCAATAGTTCGTTTTTTGCCCATTACTGACCCGTGTGTTCATGCCTTCTTTCGATTAGCCAGAAAAAAGTTTCTCGAAGGCGTTTTGACCGCGGCACCTCTACCCACTTACGTTTCTGGATAATGTTTCAATTAAAAAATGAGAAGCAAACGAAAAGAGTGCATCAGCAATAACGAGTAAACAACGAGCAATAGATAAGCCAGGAAAACAGTTTTTTGAAGGCGTCCTCAATGCGCTACCCTCACTTTCTCACGTTTTTGGTCAATTCTGCAATTAAAATTGACAAGCAAACGAGAAAGGCGCATACTCAGTAACGAGCAAACGAATAGCATGCAGAAATGTGCTTAGTTAGGTACATTTACATAATTCCCCCCCTTCCATTATTTTTGTTTTTTCGTTGCAAATAATAGACGAACAAACAAACGAACTGGGCACTGAAGATTGAAAAATTCAACCCTGGGCGGGGAGACTTCACAGAGCCAAATGCAAGTACCTCATAGGTATTCGTGCAATCAGATACAACACAATGCAATTTTATGAGATGGCGACGAAAGATGCAGCTAACATTTTTTATATTTCTTGTTCGAATAGGTATTCACAGTCGACAACACCCTATTGCAATTCTCTCATTTGTTTCATAAATAACAATTTTATTAAAAATAGAACGACACACGACCTAATCTACGTAACATTCGTTCAAATCTGAAAGACACACTGTATGTTGCAGTTTCAATATCTTATACATCTTCGTATTTCTATATGCTTAATCAGACACCTTAATAGTTTCCTCGCAAATGTTAATGAAAAGCATTTTTTAATAACAACTCAGTAACATTTTAAAATAAAATTGACATATTTCCTATTCTACGAAAAAATCTCTCCAGCCCGGGAGACACAGTGTATATATTGTCTAAATGTTATTTGTGGCATTATCTTAATTTTTTTTCCTTCTTCAATTCTTTGGGACTTCCTGCCACATGTATGTTTTCTTTTTAAGCGGTGCTCGGGGAATCTACAAAATATCCCAATTAACCAGTATGTTACTGGTAAATAACCTCTACGCCTGTAACTTTTACGTCAAAGGATCAGTTAAAGGTTGCTTTTTTTAAATAAACAACACAAATAAGTATAAAAACTTAAAATTAAATATTTCGCCGACGTTTCGGAAATTTCTTGTTTCTTTTTCAAGGCTTTTTTTGAAAAATCTTTTTTGCTGTGTATGATAAATACACAGCTCTAAGAATGTTTGTTATATTCAATATCCATAGATAATTTCTATTTACATAGAACTGTTGATATAGTTACCAGTTTTTTTTTTAGTTTTTATACAATGTTAAGTTTGTGAAGTTCTTGTTTTAACATTGGCAACCAAGTTAAAAGAAGAACTTCACAAACTTAACATTGTATAAAAACTAAAAAAAACTGTTAACTATATCATCAGTTCTATGTAAATAGTAAGTATCTATGGATATTGAATATAACAAACATTCTTAGAGCTGTGTATTTATCATACACAGCAAAAAAGATTTTTCAAAAAAAGCCTTGAAAAAGGAAACAGAATAGATTTCCGAAACATCGGCGAAATATTTAATTTCAAGTTTTTATACTTATTTGTGTTTATTTAAAAAAAGCAACCTTTAACTGATCCTTTGACGTAAAAGTCACAGACGTAGAGGTTATTTACCAGCAACATACTGGTTAATTGTGATATTTTGTAGATTTCCCGAGCACCGCTTAAAAAGAAAACATACATGTGGCAGGAACTCCCAAAGAATTGAAGGAAAAAACAGTGTATATTATACAATTTTGATATCCTGTATATCGTCATATTTTAGTGTTCTGAATAAAAAACCTGAGTATTATTATACTCTTCGCAAATACAAAACGAAGAGTATATTGCATTCGTTCGGCACATTTCTAAAGCCGGTAATATTGCTCGTAGAGAAAAAAATTTCATATCACTGTGTTGGTGATCGAATTCTGAACAAATTTCAATATGTCCGTCCGTCCGTCACGTTTCTTGTAAGCACGATAACTTAAGAACGAAAAGTCCGATAGTATTGAAATTTGAACAGTAAGTCAGTGTTAGCTAGAGGAAGAACCCTATTCTTTAACAAAATCGACCAACAAATAAAAAAAAAATTGTTTTGTACTTAAACAAAACATGTTTGAAAATTTACAAAAAACTGCGAAGAGTATTCTACAGAATGTGCAAGAAATATATACCAAGTGTAGTAAATCGGCGAGTATAATGGTTAGCTTGTTTTGCTTTAAAATAATAATATAACAGATTATATAAAACACGATAGTTATAAGCCTCTGGAGATCGTCCTGTATGACGGATATGGTCCAATTTCGATAGGGAGTATTCTATTATCATGCAATTTTAAATCTGTGCTAAAGAAACAAAAATTTAAAATCTAATAGAAGTTATTATGATTAAATGGGTATAACTCCATATGTATACAAATGTATATGGAAAAATCATAAAAAAAACATATTACAAATATTTGTTTCAAATCGGATTGCAACGCTGTTCTGTTTTACTTAACAAAGATAGCTATTATGTTAGGTAAGACAACAATCGAATATTGTCATTCGTCTTTTGTTTCTCCCGTTATGTTTGTTTACGAATCGATAGCCTTATTTGTTCCCTTTTGACGCACTTTTTCCTTAATATCATTCAAAACCATAAATTATGATATGTTTTGTCGATTTCCCGTACACGTTTTTATATTATTTAATGTACGAACTTACATAATTATTATTTATAAAAATGAATAAAGAAATACGAAGTAATTGTAACATGTTGAGAAAACCTTTAGCAACCTTAATTTTAATAATAACCGTAATAAATTAATTTACTTCCAAGAACCATTACAAATAGTTAGGGCAAATCAGAGAATGACTTCAAACTAGATTCTAATTCTAGCAATAATACAGTAAACATCTTGACATAAAGATGTAAATATAACAAACATTAACAATGTAAATACAGAAGCCTAAACAAACAAAACGCAAACCAAAACAGAAATAGATAAAAGAACAGAAATAACAACAGGCACTCAAAAAAAATTCAAACCTTTTTATCTGAATGTATTTTGATGGGGTGAATCCGAATTTCATATTAGAATTTGTTTGACGGCGGAATTTCGATTAAATTACTTACTCCTAAATAAGGGAATTTCTAAGGGCTAGTAGGGACACAAAATAAAAAAATTGTCTTTTTTGTATCAAATGGATGAATAACAACAAAACTACAATTATTGAACTCATTTCAAGCCCTTTTATATTGTTACCGCTTACGCCCCCTAGGGGCTAGTAGCTCATGAGAAATAGCTGAAATAAAGTAGCAATGGTAGTAGGAAACTGCAGTCCCGTCAAAGCCTCTAGTGTGCGCCATCTCTGAGACACTGGTAGTATGTTCTCTGGAAATTTGTAAATGGATTGAAATTTCTACAGTGTTCTGGATTGCCGCACGCGAAGATGCTAGATGGTTCTAGGAGACATTCTGAGGAATCTATAAGGCGAAGATAACAGCGAGGAAGGAATTGAAGGTTATAAAACCCGAAGTGATGCAAAGTGAACGGTAGAGTGTAAATATCAAGTAATAAACATTGTTAAAGGTTATTTTAGTCAGTAAAAGTGTATTTTAGTTAATAAAAGTATTGTGAAGTTTTCAGTATGTTATTCAATAAAGTTTGTTAGCATTTATCTCGTTATAATTTTTGAATCCACGGATTTTAAAGGGTGGTTTCCTAGGGGTGGAAACACGCGACGATATATATTATTTGATATTAAACCCACCTCTAAAGAGGGGGGGGGGCGGTAAGGGCTCTCTTATGGGCAAACCTCGCAAGAAATATGTTTATGGAGTCAAGGGACGATTTTTTGTATAAAATTAGAAAATACCGCACTTCTTTTGCCTAGTTCGATCCCTATTATATTTTACTCCCCTGTGCCACCGCCGCTAATGTAGGCGTTTTAATGCAAATTCCGCCGATTGTTGACAAAACAATTCCTTTGTTTAGTTTGTAACCATTTTTTTACCGATTTTGCCAAAAATAGCATTAGTGGTGGTTCCAAGGCGTAAAATACAGAAGTGCAGTATTTGCTTGCTTATTTCATCAATTTTATACAAAAAAATCATTTCACGCCCTTTTGTATCCTCTGACAATAAAAACACTCTTAAAGCGGGGCAAAACTTACAAGAAATATATTCATGGAGTCAAAAGAAGATTTTTTTATATAAAATTGATAAAATTAGGAAATATTGCACTTGTGTTGCCTATTTCGCTTCCTACTGTATTTTACGCACTGGAATCGCCCCTAATGTAGGCGCTTCAATGCTATTTTGGACAAAAGAGATGAAAACCAGGTAAAAACGGGAACAAAATAATTGTTCTCTCAACGATCGGAGGAATTTGTCAAATTTGCATTGAAACGCCTACATTAGGGGCCATTCCAGGGCGTAAAATATAATAGAGATCGAAATAGGCAATAGAAGTGCAGTCTTTCTTAATGTTACCAATTTTATAACGGGTCCGGCAGAACGAAGTATCCATTTTCAAAGTTAATTCATGTCATAATATAATGAGATATAAATTCAAATCAAGTCGCCATGCTTCTGCGATAAGTGGAAATTTAAGACCGTTGTCAAATTGTTTACGCCTATTCGAATGTGAATATGGCGCGTTGGTCAAATATTCAACGTTCCTTCGTGGTTGAAGCTTATTTAAAAAATTACAATTCTGTTTCATCAACCAGTGTTTATTTCGTCGTCGCTTTCACTTAAATCCATGAGATCCAGTTCCTAGTCGAATAACAATTAAAAAGTGAATACACAAGTTTCGCAGTACTGCTTCATGTGCCAGAGAAAAACCAAAAGGAAGAACTCGTTTTGTACGCACACTTGAAAATGCTGAAAGGGTAAGTAAGAGCAGCTACAAAGTGCCAGAAAGTCCTAAACGACATGCAATACGACAAGCATTAGCACTCAATATTTCGAACCGTAGTTATCGCCGCGTTCTAAAAGACTTACACTTCCATCCCTACAAAATTCTAGTCGTGCAAAAACTTCTGCCTCGAGATTTTGGAATACGCGTTGATTCTTGCGATGTTTCGAAGGGCTATTTGCTGAAAAGCCGAGTGTCAGCAGCGAGGAGGAGGTCATTTGACTGATATAATACAATTTCCGTGTTTCCAAAGAACCTTGTGCTTAATTTTTGAATAAAAATTTAGCCATTACTAAAAACAACTCTATTTAAAATGGATACTTCATTCTGCCTAACCCGTTACAAGAAAATCTTATCTTGACCAAAATAGCCTTTATCGCACCCGTCTTAAGGGCGGTTTTTGCATCACATTCCGTAGTAAAAAAGGTGGTATAGAAATAAAATTGTTATAGTTAAAAAGTGGAGTCACAGTATTATCGACGATTTTTACTTGAGTAATAAACAAACCTTCTGGTAGAAGTTCCTTCAACAATAGGTATTTCAACTTTGGTGAAAGGATGTTCGAGTTTTCGAGACTAGGAGTTACTGTTTACTATCATAAACGAGTTCACTTTTTATTCTACGATCGTGCAGCAAACACAAGCTTCAAAGCAATTTAACTTTCTCCCATTACCCGAATAATCCAGATTTTAGGGTACATCCACGTCAGCTATTTAGGTAACGTGCTTACAGGAGTAACAACTCTGATTTAAGGTGGCCATTCCCTAGAAAGAGACATCCTATAGGGAAATGTTTACTATTTTTAGCTATAACTTTTTTTCTCAGTACGTATGTTTAAAAAAACTATAAGAGTACCTAAGTAGAACCATAACAAGACTATTACTATGAATTTTCACTCAATAATTTTAGTGGTTTGCAAAATAGCTCGATTTAAATTTAAAAATTGTGTTAATCTTCCTATTTCGTAGTTTTAAATCGAGCTATTTTGCAAACCAATGAAATTTTTGAGTGAAAATTCATAGTAATAGTCTTGTTATAGTTCTACTTAGGTACTCTTATATATTTTTTAAATATACGTACTAAGAAAAAAAAGTTATGGGCAAAAATAATAAATATTTCCCTATCGGATGTCTCTTTCTAGGGAATGGCCACCTTAAGTTAGTTACGTTCCAGTTGATTTTTATACAGGGTTAATACTTTTGTTCTGGTTTACAACTATTAGTGTGCGAACGCGAATTTTCGCCTATACGAAAACAACAGCTCTGGCGTTAAATTACTACCAAAAGATAAAAAATTGTTTAAACTTTCTGACATTATTTTAGATCCATCTACATTACATGGGATGGCTAAGGCCGCTTGGTCACTTACACAGGGTTATGTTGAAATTAAATACTTTCATAATGTCTAAAAATTTCAGTTAAATAAGTCACTTTCAGTTTTAGGTTTCACATAAAATGTTTGTTTAATTTTAGACAAAACTATTATTTTAGAACGTATTTGAACGCACGTTTGTTGATGACGTCACTGTAACTTAGGCTGCACAGTAAATTTTAGTTACCTACGTTTGTTGCATTGATTAAGACAAGTTGACCAGCGACGAAGTGATACTTTTACCGTTTTAAACCACAATTTCCTTCTATTTTTCTCTTTGAGAAGGTAAAGAAATATTCTATTTGTGGTATTAACATTATTATTTGAACAACTTGGCACGAAATGCTCTTTAAATATTTAGTTTTAGCTCGTAAACACAATCCTAATCTAACCTTCTGTCATATGATATAAAATGACAATTGTCTTAATTACTTCCACACCCACGTAGTGGAGTGCATGGTAGAAACATATATAAGGTATGCTCGTCCGGGCTACCAGAATTTGACTTTTCTGCGCATGGAACCAACGGGAACCATATTGGATATATCACAGTATATTGACAGAGAATCGTAATATTCTGTGATATTACACATTTCAAGTTTTTATAATATTATCCCTTAACATTGTACCCCTGCAACCAGGTGTAAAAGTGGCCGTGTTCGGGTGCGTAATATCATTTTTGTTTGGTTTCTCTATGTTGTGATATTTTTGAGGTTAAAAAAGAAACGATTATCTATAATAAACTTAAGACATGGTTGGGTGCAGTATAAACAGTTGCAAAAATAGGAGTGGAACTTCAACTGAAAGAAATGTCTCTTTCGGTTCCCAAAAAATGAAGAATATCGAGAAAATGTTTAGAAATTTGTCCAGTAAAACCTGATCATTTCAAAAACGGTAATTATAAAAACAATAATTATTTAATACATTGGCTTATTTACAACTACAAAATATGTATTATTAAAAGATGTACCTATTTACGATATAAAAGTTTGCATTTGTTATTTAACACAAATGTGGTCAGAAATAAAAATGGTTTTTTTTACAGCTCGCATTTGTTCAGTGCATTTTAAGAGGGCAGATTTTAAAGCGTCTCCAGAGTAAAAAATGTTGAAAACTATTCTCCAACGAATATCCATGTCCTTCTGCCTCATGCAGTACCTACCTATAGAACATTTGACAAGAATCATTCTCCAAGATATAACGTACAAAGCAAAAAGTAAGAACAAGTAAACATATTCATGCATACCGTTTAATTTCAAAGAAAAGTTAGTATGCATAAATCTAGGATATCTAAAACTGTAGGAGTATTTAGATTTTATTCTGTAAAATTTGATTAATGACGCTTACATCTCTTGTCAAGATACTCTATAATATACTCTATATGTTGTAAAAAGCCTCAGTATAATACTTATTTTATTTATTAAGTATAGTATGTTTATTTTGTTATAGAATAAAAGTATAAAATAAGACGATGAGTGTATGATTTCTTGTGTGACTGTCCGGTATACCCTCACAAGGTGTCAATACAATTAGAAGTTATATTACCTGTGGTGTATGTATTTTTCGTAAATATTGGTTAAAATTTACTATGACGATAGCATTTGTAACTAAAAAGATTAATATTGTTGTACAAATAACATTATATATTATATATTATATATTCTTTATATTAAAAAATTGACATATCATAAAATCATATACTAAAAACTAATATAGTATTCATGAGCCCTTTGATAAATATTGATTATATATGTAGAACTATATATATACGTTAATTTTTTTTAGTATTGATAACTTAACCTATAAACTCTTTAAATCGCCGAACTAGATCATATAAAATATATACCTATATAAATACTGCATGAAAGAAGTACCTTTTTATCATATTTTTTACAAAGAATGTCTTGCATATCCATAACTACACGGTAGTAAAAAAGCACTAAGATTACAATGAAAATTTGCTACATCAATGTTGAAATGTATGTATGTACAATCTTACATTATTATTTAAAACCATTCTAAAATTTTTCCAAATAAGTAATATTTCGTCAAATTTTAACCTTATTTCCAAAATGAGGCATCTGTTTTTTAAATGGTATGTGGAATCATCTCCTTTTGTACAAAAGAATACACTACATTATTTGAAATATGCGCACGAGAAACGCTATTGGTCCGATTATCAATATGGTTCCCGTTGGTTCCAAAGCATATGATTGGTTACTGCAAAAGCTGCGCAACAGCATACCTGTATATATTTCTACCATGGTGGAGTGGAAGTATAGTAACCGTAAAAAAAATGTCCAAAAATTTTTCTTGCTGAAATAGGTTTAGAATGTCATGAAACGTCGTGATCTTAAATTTAAGCGAAACAAATTTTCTGTCTGTCTGTCTAACGTTTTTTTGTGCGCACGTTTCCTCTGGGGCGGTTTATAGTAAATAAGGAAAAATAAGAAAGTACTTAGCTGGCTAGAGTACAAAAATTTAGGATGTGGTGTATATACTAGAAGATAAGGCCTCAGACTTTTTGAAAATATTTTCCATCTCCCCACCACCTTCAATCCATTATTAAAGGGGTTGATAAAATAAAATTGAGATATTCATTTGAAATTTGGTACACGCAATTATATATAATACCGACACCTGGAACTAGATTATAATTTGAGATGATTCTGTTGAAGGGTTGGGGGTTAAATAGAGGAAAATAAAAAAGCAAGCTGGTATGAGTACAGAAACTTGGTATTTGTGTATATACTAGAAACCAAGGTCTCATGTTCTTTACAACATTTTAAATTGGGGAAAATAAGTAGAGCAAGCTAATAAGAGTACAGAAACTTCGCTTTTGGTGTATATGCTAGAAACCAATGATTCAATTTTTTTTTATATCTGCCTCAAATATTATTATTAAAATTTTATGACCATTTATTTCCACATACTAGAGTGCAAATATAGTCAAGATGTTTTTCTTTAAAGAGAAAATCTGGATGTGGAAGAAGTGATTCCTTAGGCAGCGGTTTTTCTTATGGAACTGGAACATAATTATTATCTGCGAAAAAATATTGAGTATAAGCAGAACATTCCCAATAAAAACACTACCGAATTATTTCTAGACTGAAGCTGCACAACTTGCATTAATCTCTGGCTGGTGGCTGGTTGCAAAATTCCGTACATTCAGTAAACAGATCTTTTAGAACGTAAAACAAGATTTATAATATTAATGAGTAAACATTACTTGAGGAGTGTGCATGTATAGGGGATATAATACCTTAATACCTAAGCAAACCATTTGAGCTGCGGAACGTGTGATTAAATGCTGGAATGTCAATATTTATGTAGTTAAATTGCGATTTAAATGGTAAACAAACTATAACACGCGTACTAGATCTAATTAGTCTGACAAGCCTGAAATTATTGGCCATTTCAAACAATTAACATTCATTTTTATTCAATAACAATATTAAACGCACTGATTGAAATAATAACTAGAGTAAACTATATTACTTCTTCGCTGATTTATTGAACTATTTACATAATTGTTGCACATTCTATGGGATACTCTTCGCAGTTTTTTTGTAAATAATGTTAGTTTTAAACATTTTTAATTTTGTTTTTGTTTAACTACAAAACACAAAATAAATTGCTTTTTAGTTTAGTAGTTGTGAACAGTATAAAAACGTTAATATTGATTAATGATTGATATTTTTCCGACTTTTGTAGAGTTAGCGGATATCTTCCGGACAGTAAAATATGTTGCGATAATAATTTTGGATGTTGGAAAGTGAATTACTATTTATTTGCTTAATTGTATTGAAACATATTGTTTATACGATTTTGCAAACAGTAGAAAAAATAACTATCTCTAACTAACTAAAAGAAAAGCTATGTGTAAAAATATTAATGAAATCATTGCATTCTTTCGATAACCTGAATTCTGGTTATGCTAGCAAATTAAAATCCTAACATAAATTTGTATGATTTCTTATTTGAAAATTCTCATTCAATAACTATCATCCACACAGTCCCCTACGGCCATGTAGATTAAACTAGCATCTACATAACCCCCTACGGTAATGAAGATTCAGTAAGAAATGAGAACAAAGGCCTAAAATGATAAATAAATTTATTTTCATATTTATCTGTGGAACGGTTAATAAAATAAAAAAAAATAAAAATAAAAAAAATTATAATAAACAAATTTTTTAAAAAGCTGCTAGATTCAGCAACAGAAAAAACAGAAAATTTAGAAGAAGAATAAATAAGGAGATGATAGATGGAAACTTAAAAGAAGCACGGAAACTGAAAAAAAATATCTCGCAAACGCCTACACTTCCCAACCAATGATGACAGATAGAAACTTAAAAGAAGAATGGAAACTTAAAAGAAGCATCTCACAAACACCTACACTTCCCATCCTATATTCCTACCCCATGCGTCATGTGGCCCTCGCTGCTGTCAACAAGCATGTCCAATGTCCAACCCGGCGTATGCAACTGGTCCGGTTTCATTATTATTTTTGTTAACCTCTTCGAAGGTAGTAGTTAGCCCCGAGCAACGCCGGGTAATTCTTATCGTCTTTAACAATTAGATCCAATATCCAACATTTCTAGTTGTATCGGTTAAGTAAGTAGTAGTTATTAAATCATATGCTGTTATAGTTGATTTATATTCGTAGCTCATATTCCAACTACTCCTATTTGAATTACAAACTAATAACTAATAGTATATTATGTAACAAGTTTTATAAACGTCATTTTAGTCACGAGTTTTATTAATCGCGAGCGACGCGTAGCGGAGCGAGTGTTTAATAAAATGAGTGACTAACAAGTTTATAAAACGTGTTGCATACTATACTTTTTCTACAACAGCAAATATCTAAATAAAAAATTTGGAAGTTATTTTAATATTTCATTTATTAACGTATCAATAACATGGTAACAGTAAAAAATTACTAAACTATTGTTCTACTTATTGTGTATATTAATGGTTACATTGGAAACATTTTGGCAATTGCTCAAAAAACTAAGTGATTTTCCTAAATGCGTTCCATCGAACTGTGTTAAATTTGCTTCATGATTTGAATTGAAGCTAATACTTGGTCCACTTTCATTTTTATCAATGCTTGAACTTTGAGCAATTGCAATATCAATATTCTCTTTATTTTTTGCATTGCAATGACCAGTATAAGCAGCGCAGGGTCAGGTAATTTTAAGAATTTTGCTACTACGCTAGAGAGGCTGCCAAATTTATTAATTCCAATTGGCTGTTTTCTACATTTTCCTCGCAGGTAGTTTAAGAAAAATCGGGTAGTACTTGTCAGGTTTGGAGGTCGAAGTTCCATGTATTTCTTGCATGTATGATAGAAATTACCTCCAATAACAAACTGACGTTCCGTTTTTGTTTTCGTGTCAGGAATGTGAACTAAAAGGGCCGTGTTAAGGTCTTCAACATCACTTGTTTGAATTTTCGTCAATTCTTCCCGCCGACAAGCTCCCATTATTCTAAAAAGTAACCCTACCTAAAATATTTATAATTTTGTTTATTTTTATTTAATTTGGTTTTATACTATTACCTTTGTAAATAGGTATTCTTCGTCTGGAGCAGATGATAAGAATTCTCTAATTTGCTGGGGTGTCAATATTTTCGACTTTTTAGGTCTGTAACCGTCTGATTTACGCTTCAGAAATGCGCACAATTTGGGGTACTTGCTAATATCAACATTGTTTTTTAGATTAATTGTCGTCCGCAGCATTGAATAGATTGCCCACAAAGAGGACGGTTTCATCTTTTTCGACAAATTTTGAAAATAAGCAAGTAATACATTCTAAGAAAATGAATTTGTTTGGTTTTCTTGACGCCAATCTTGGAAAAGTTTATATGCGCGTTCGTATTGACTTTTAGATTTTTCTGGCAGCAAACTAGCAGTTGCCGATGCCGCTGCTTGAGTAATTTCGGGCGGAGTACCAATGAAAACATCTTCTTCACTTTCACTGTCGTTTAGGCTCATTTTTTTCCAAAAAAATACAAAATTACTTGTCTCTTGTCACAACGCGTAGATTTATCTTGACAGATTGATGACAAGAATTACGGAAAACTAACTTGATTTTTGCCATTAAAATATCTAGAATTAACCTCAGCCGTGACTAATATCTCGTTGCTAAGTTCAGCCTGTGACTAAAATGCACGAAGTCACGGTTTGTCGAAAGCGTGTTTAAAGGATTATTTAGCGTCATGGAAACGTATACGATAAACGCCATTTTAAAGATGGAAGTAGAAAAAATCAATTAACCCCAACAGCAATACTTATCAACAATAATTAAATGCCTGCATCTTCACGCGACCCGGGATTTACATTTTGCCCTTACAGTAAAATACATTTTGTGTCATGTTACAATATTTACATCGATCACATTTTCAATATAATACTGATGTAACAAAGGCTCTTTTCCTAGGGCGAGCCTGCAAAATAAACAATCCATCATGGTTTGGCAGCACACAACTATGACAGCTAACCTTATCAACACACTACCCGAACAACAGATCGGCTTTATTACCATGTTGTTCGAACTTAATCTACCGTGTTTGAAACATTGCTGTTTAGGCAAGTTTTGTCCCCATCGTCACTGCGTTGTTTGTCGACCCTTTTATACATAAAAACTAGTTCTATATAGATAATTACATTGGATTTAACTCGAGTAGTGGCGTTTAAAAAAGTAGTTCAATAAAACTCCTTTAATGTGCTTATGGAAAAAAAAACGTTTTTCATAAAAGTGAATAGACTAGATTTTAATCTCACGAAACAATTACAGATTACTCATTTTTTTTTAAGCAACCAACATTCACTGTTTACGCTGTGCTATTTTACAGACCATTAAATTGTAATGAAATTATTTTTCTATTAAATAATATATATCTCATTTATTTGTCAGATAACTAAATTCTATGGAAACTATTCTATTGTATTTTCCTAATTATGTTATGACTATGACGTGTAACTGATCTTTTTAAAAGTTCTCTGCCATAGTCGTAAAAATAATAGTAATTTTTCTGAGGAGTTGTGGTACTGACAAAAGTTACGACCGTTTGAGTATGAGATTTGTGTATTTTTTTATACGTTAAATCTTTCCAAAGTATTTTTTTCTCCGTCATTAATACACAGTTCCGATTGTTTTTTTTTTTAATTTTAATTTCAGTAAAGTACTGGTGAATAAGAATATGTTAAAGAAGGGGTTCAATGTGTGTCGAGTTCGGTGAAAGACGCATGTTTTATGGCTCCTACGGGATATCTAGATAAATCCGGATAAAGCGGCAACAAAACGCCGAAATTGCACCGAATTGAAGCGTGAACAATTCTGCATTGATCGATATAAATTAGCGCGAGTGTGGCTATCTCATATAGTTGATATTTGATTAAATTATGTTGGTTGAATAAAGCAACACAAAATAATGAATATAAACAACGCGAGAAAAGTGTACTGCTTGAGTGCTTGACTGTAAAATATATACCTGGATTCGTCCCTTCTTGAAGTGACTGATATAAAACAAGCAACAGTCAGCCAGATGTGTGAATGAAACAGATAAGTTTTTGTTTATATAGCATTAACATTGGCTTATTTACGTCTTTATTAAATTTTAAACAAGAATTGGAGATCAAAATTGAAAAGATATTAAACATAATATACAGGTAATAAACATAATACATAGGTGATGAAATGGAAAAATTGTCCAAAATTGAAACCGATTGATTCAAGGAAACGACATACAGGGTGAGCAAACTATTCCTTCGGACCTCTTTTCTCATAACGCGCAAAAAATAATATTGTTACCGCGAGATATGGCCCTTCCCAACAACTCCACCGTAGACGGATATTTACTTGTGGAGCGGTTAATAAATAAAAAAAGGGAAAAAAGGGAAAAAATACAAAAATAAAATAAAAGATAAAAGCTGCCAGATTCAGAGACACAAGAAGCAGAAAACTTAGAAGAAGAAAAATAAGATGACGATAGATGGAAACTTAAAAGAAGCATGGAAACTGAAAAGAAGCATCTCGCAAACAACTGCACCACACCCCAGCCGATGATGACAAATGGAAACTTAATAGAAGCATGCAAACTTAAAAGAAGCATCTCTCAAACACCTACACTTCCCACCGCGGCTCTCGCTGCTGACAACAAGCATGTCCAATGTCCAACCCGACGTATGCAGCGGTATATAAAACATCCGAGATTTGGTTCCGGCACGCGGTTTGGCCGTTCGTTGGGTGTGTTCGTCGGCGCTCGCAAATCAATCAATCAATAAGAACATGTTAAAGAAGACAAATACAAGCATTAAATTCTGCAAGAACTTATTCTTTTTGTTGACATGACTTCACAACATTTAAGAAAGTCCAGTTTTTGAACATACACTTAACTTTCTTTTGACGATGTGGAATTTAATTTTATTGATACATCGAGCTGAACTCAACCTTTGTCAACATATTATCTATCTCAATCATTTAATTTGTAAGGATATTGAGTGCGTAAGGCAAAAACTCTATGCAAATTTTCTCACATCAACAAATATATACCAGAAAAGAATTCAGCTTATTATTTAAGGGCGAACTCGAACATCATAGATCGACTACTATTGCCAAGAGGCCTAACATTATGTCTATTATATTGTACAATAAACTTCCAATCGAAATTAAAGAGATCCAAAACATTAAATCTATCAAATGCACAGTACGATCGCAATTCATTCTAATTCAAAATAGTTTTGAATCTGATAATGAGTATGTGTATAGTTTACTGCAGACGTATTGTCGATATAAAAAGTGTCGGGGTCTTTGATCTTTACCATAAAGTGAAAGACGCCCACACTTTTTATACCGCCTAGATATATGAGAAGTATATACAGGGTGTCCCAGAATTGAACTCCCGGATGAGGGGTCAGCCACTACAAAAAAAAAACGTACAATCATTCCTCATTCCTCCCATTCCTCATTATTCCTACTATTCTCCGATTATTCCTGAATTCCCATACTATTCCCAATATTTTTTTGTAATTCCTCAATTATTCATAATATTCCCCAATTATTTTTCATATTCCCCATATTCCTGAATTATTTCCAATATTCAATATTTATTCCCCTTATTATTTAGTATAATTTTTGGATATAGGAAGAGGCAATAACAAGTATTACTATGTTTATAATATTTAAATTCTAATGTTGACACTTTGATATATTATTCTATAAAACTATCTACCAGAAAAGAAACATTTGTAAAATTAGAGCCATTTCATTTCTTTTTATCTTTTGCAGATCTCCAATCTGGCAGCTCTTTTAATCCTAAGTGGGCAGACACCAATCATTTGTACCAGACCATAGAATATGAACTTTGTATCAATATCAGCAACCTCTTCACTTTTTGGCCACACAAAATCATCGAGATCTTATGTCAAAAAATGCGTTTGAATTATGGAGCCTTTTTAGATTTGTTTATTATTTATGGAGAATGTGATAGTTATATCTAGAACACGTATAGTATTTCTGTTCTTAATTAGAAATTGTCTAAAGCGTTACTGTCAGGATAAATCATTAGAAAGCCTGAGGTGATAGAATCAGAGCCAACACCGTGCTTGAATATTGCAAACGGTATACGTATACGAATATAGTTCACCAGATATGTTACCTCAAACGAAAGTAGACAATTACTTACCTGACTCACTATTATGTTTATTCATATGCTTGTTGGTAGCATAGCCATAGGTTAAATGATGTTTATTTACTTTTATTGAATCATTTATGGAATTGGTGTTTAAACTAACATTATTTATTTTAAATAAATGTACTATAAATAAATAATTTACATCATGGCTATCAATTAATAGAAAGTAGTAAAACAATATTTACAATAATTAAAAAGTGTTTCCAAACATTTTCAGTCGACGCTAATGTACATCGCTCGTGTTGTATTCTTTAATCGGTCTATTTTTATGATTTCCAAATTGACTTTGGATATCCCATGACACATTTGCTACTCGATACCCACAAGAACAGAAACCATCACCATACACGTAAAACGCACATTGAATAATTTTAGAATATTTGGCCCTGTCAAGGCAGGACTTCTAAGGAGGAAGCCTTAGACATATTAGCTGAAGAAGACTTTTAACAATATTGTTTTTAATCATGGCTAAGTTGATGGCAGTTTTTAAAATAATCGTCAATATTTCAAAAAGTTGTAACTTCAACCCTTACAACACCTATACTAGAAATAGGGAATTTAATTTTACACAACTTGATGTAAAAAAATACAGGGTGTTCGATTTGAATTAAGAAAGTTCTTGAGGTTTGAATTTGACAAAATGTAACGTGAGAAATATTAACACTTGGGATACTATTATGGAATTTATTTTTATTGTAGAGAGTACCTCATCTTGTGTTCTTTCAACTTGCTAAATAGCAAATAATGAGGATCTCTTACACGAAGATAGTTAATAATGGTTCTTGTAAACCGTCGCACCCGTCAAATTGTTCATAAAACGTAAAATTTCTCAGAAACTGCTGGGTTTAGGTATAGGGTGTGCCACAGGTTTCGACTGAGAATTTTATTTATCTTTTAGAAATGCCGAAAATATATAGGGTATACCATTTAAAACAAGCAAGTTGGTACCGACTTCCGGTACAACCGGAAGTACCACATGCATGTAATTATGTTGGTTCAATGGGCCACACTTTAATAAATCCCAACGTTTTCAAAATTTCTTGTTACATGCTTTTCCCTATATCGATCGATTTAATACCCGGTATAAAACATAATTTTGCAGGGCATTAATTCGCTCATTGTTGAGTTTGTAAAACATTCCTATTGACCCTATCTCATAACAAAACTCTGCTGTATTTCAATATTCACATTCCAACTTACTTTACCAACAAAATTAAGCGTAATTCCCATATATTCCTCTCTATTCCTTGCTATTTTCCCCATTATTCCTTATTATTCCCCATTATTCCTCGACATTCCCTAATATTCCTTGTTATTTCCCATTATATCTTATCATTCCTCATTATTCCCTTCTCATTCCCCATTATTCCTCAGTATTCCCCATCCTCTGTACAATATTCCCCACCAGGGTAGCTATTCTGTAATTTCAGTGAACGTGAGCATTTGTCGTGAGAGGCGAGAGCTCATATCACGATCCCTTCCCAGGGAAACAAAATTACTATTCTGTAACTACAGTGACTACATGGGAACGTGAAGTGATCCTTCCAGCGTTGCCAACAGTTGTTCCTACATTTCAACCAATAGAATTGCTGCAACGCCACGATCGAAGGTCGTGCGTTGTATGACAGGAAATGCATCTGGTCAAAATGCGAGTTTCTGGCATTCAAACTTAGTGCAATATCTATTATTTTGTAAAAGTGACATAATTTTCTGTTATGCTAGGAATAACATCAAAAATCCGTTTCAACCCGATGAATAGTGCCTTAAAATATATTTTGATTAAATGGGTGGAAAACAACAACAGCTTCTGTGGAACATTTACAAATCAGTTCACAAGGAGATGCCAAAAAATGTGGGAAAGAGTAATAACCACTTTAAATGCTGCCCTTGGAAACTAATAAAAATAATTCGGAGCAAAGGAAAAAAGTAAATTTAATTCGTAAAATAATAATTGGATTGTACATAATCTGACTTGTATAATATATTGTATAATATCCCCAAGCATGTTCTTTATTTAGTTAATTATGAAAGTCCTATATGCTAACGCGAAGGGATTGCTCATGCAATGAAGTTGTCGTTCTATTTGAGAATTTTTTCAGCAATCTGAAGGTCTCATAATGCCTCATTGATAATTTAGTACATCGGCAATATTCATCACCCTTTAATCCCTACAGTTTAAGTAACACAAAACTCATTGTATGATTAAACACAAAAATAACTTTAAATAAACAAATATCATGCCACCGACATCCAAATAAAATGACAGTTTGCCCAAGAGTGAGGTTATACTTTCATCCTCTCACGCGTGAACGGTTTCGTTCCCTACAATTTACCAAGAGAAGCAAGTTCCCCGATTTTTGGCGTGATGTGACCGCTCCCGCAGTTACAGAATACGCTATTTTGGTTTTTAAGTGAACTCCGCCCACTTTCTCATGAAAACATGTGCTCACATCACATCACACCGATACAGAATAGCTACCCGGTGGTTGACCCCTCGTTCCCGGACGGGAACCTGTGCTTCCTGAGTTCATATTGGGCCCGTATAACCCAACTTACCTTAGGTCAAAAATGCATCCCTGGGAAGTACATGCTCTTAAAGTGAGACAGAAAAAAACATTTTTTTCCAATAATTTCCGTTAAATTGGAGACAAAATTTTAAAATTTTGGTGAGAGCTATATCTCTATATCTACTCTATGTAAACTTGACAACAACCAAATATCTTTTGTTTCAATTTTTTTCCATAATGATTAATATGCTATATGATTTGCTATATTTTTTTAATCGCCCTGTAAAATTACAGAATACTTGAATATTTCTGCAGAGCATTGAAAGAGCTGCAAGAAGATAGTCTTACATTTTTTTGTTAATATTAATCAAAATATAAGGAATTATCGTTTTTTTTTCCTCCATTTGTATTTAATATTTATTTACAATTCTAGAATAAAATAGTAATAATAGTATAATAACAGAAAATTAGTTTATTCTAAGAAATACATTAATAACAAATGCTCCACATGACATCCTCCTGTTTCAGTACACAAATTATTACTTTTAAAACCTTGTATAATATCAACTAAAAATCAAGAATTATCATTGTCTCTGTAGGTCATAGGTGAAACAGGAAACCTGTCTCGTTTGAGAAACAAAAGATATTTAGTTGTTATCAAACTTACATAGAGTACGTATAGAGATACAGGTCCCATGAAAAGTTGAAAATTTTCATTTTCACCTTAAGAGAATGTACTTCCTCAGGGATGCATTTTTGGACCAAGGTAAGTTGGGTTATACGGGCCGAATATGAACTCAGGAATCACATGTTCCCGTCCGGGAACTCAATTCTGGGACACCCTGTATATTCTTTTTAATATTGTATTGTATTTTACTTCTGCAATTTTTAATGTTACCTTTTATTTTTGTAATTAATATTAATTTTGTGTTGACTATATTTCTATACTTTTTGTAAAGTCAATCAAAATAAAGTTTTTCTTATTACTATCATTATTATTATTATTAATATACCTACCAATAAGCTATTTATGTTTAGTAGTACATCTTTTGTTTTTCACACTTCTCAAACATAATTTCCCTGGCCAGAGAAATGTGAAGAAAGCGCTAACAATGAACTTTAATTAAAACAAAAGATAAAAAATCGATTAAATTTTATTCGCAACCATGATTTATTGTATTAAAACAATGAAAGGTCTCATGATAAAGATTCCATCTTGGCAGACGTTCTAATTGCTAAATAATAATTAATTATTCCAGACAACAGGCGTAAGATAAAGAGGCTTGCACTAAATACAATGTATGTCAACCAGTCGTATTTACACAGACTGTCCTTCAAATGCTGTCTCTTATAATTTATAAGGGTTCTCTTGGATTCACTTTTGATTTGGAGTAGCAGCATATTTGAATATAAATATGACCCTTCCAAAAATACGCTACCAGGTATCAGTACATACATTTTTTTTTTCCGATGAAAACGAGAATGTGTATTTAACAGTCTTTTTATTTTAGAATTATGATTACTTTTTAACACGCCTCTATTAACTTGGTCTGTAACTTGTATATAAGAAAATTTTGTAACTCAATTTTCAGTAACTTCCAGATGTCGTATTGACTTAAAATTTTGCATAATAAGGAAAGGAAATTGTCTGTAATTGTTTATTTGTGGCATATTCAGATTTTCTTACTTTTTATTGGGTATTTTGCCAGTGAAAAATATTAAAAATTTTTAATAAAAAAACCTCTGCGCCAAACGGATCAGACAGAGGTTGGTTCTTGAATACTTGACTGTTTCAAAAAGTCTCACACCTAAAAATACATAAACTAGAACAATGCAATAAACTAAAGCTATAGGTAGTTACGCAATAAAAAGTAAGAAAGAAAAAGAAAAATAAAAGGAGGAAAATAAATAAATAATTTAAAAACATTAAAAACACGATTTCAGGGCTTCCAAGGAATTTTTTTAAATAAAAAAAGTGATTGAGTGACTATCATAGCATACAAAAAATTATTATAAATGATCTATTTACTGGTATCTTGATAATATCAAAGATACATTACGTACATAAAACAAAATATAAAAATTCTCAGACAAAAGAATATATAACATTATGTTAATAATTGAATAAACCTAATTAAACCAACTAAATGTAAATAATGATAATGCACTTCTAGGCCTGTGGTTTATCGCAATTTTGCGTTTGTCGGGTGACTAAATTAAAAAAAAAAAGTAATTTGTTCCTTAGATGTTCCTGACAATGTTTATAAAAAAAATCGATTCATGCGGGCCTTTAATTGTTATAAAACTTATAAACAATTAATTTGTTCACTAAGAGAAAAGTATTTCTAGTGACTGGAAATAATTTTTTTAGCTGAAGTCGACATGCTTCCTATAAAAGTTATGGCGAATTTTATGTCGAAAAGTCGCGAAATTCTCCGACTTACAAGAATTTTTTTCTCGCTCATTCTACACGTACAAAAAGCAAAAAAAAAACAGAATTGTAGATAATTTCCCGTAGAATAACGCGAATTTTTTTATTTTTTGATTTCATTAATGGGAGCATGAAAAAATTTCATTCTGAGAACGCGAATTTTTATTTAAAAAAAACTATTTTGTGTGCGCGCACGCCCAACTGCTCAATCGGCTGTACGCATATTATATATTGTATATGTATATACAGGGTTGGGCAATAGTCCCGGAACGGCTCGATTACGGCCGAACGGGACCTCGTATTAACTTCGGGGTTTCGACACTGTATTCAGCGAAATTTTTAGAACTTCTTGACATGTATTTCAGGACCGTGACGTCATTACGTTCGGAGGTGTGACATAAGTGTCAATTTTTTTAAATGAAACACCCGGTATATTTTTCCATATTTGTATACTTTAAGGTGTCCCGAATTCAACGATGTAACGTTTGTATGTAAATTAGAAATTACAATCGTAATTAACAGAGAACAGTGGATATCCAAACAGCTGTATCCAAAAAAGACACTCTTTTTTTACCATTTTTTTTTACAAACTAAGACCCACGTAAACAAGTTTTTTTGCAGTCGTTTAATAAAAACACAGGTCATAGTTAAATTGTTCTCATTATTTTACTAGTTTATCTAAGTCGTGGTATAAACGTCACTGTGACATTACTTTTGTACTACTAATTTATGATTCTAAAAACGTGTCTTTAAAATGGCTCAGCTGAACGACACTGAACGGATAACTTTACTCATGATGATTGGATTCGGAGAGAGGCGTCGATCCCTTCAGGAAGCAAATGACTTCTTCAACGATACCTTTCCTGAGCGAAACCCGATTTCCAAGTCGGCAGAATGTCGAATTTTGAACAATTTTGAACATTCAGGAAATGTCAAGAATTTACAAAAAAACTGGCCGCCCAAAAACAGCGACAAACGACGACAGAGCTTTAGATGTACTGTTAGCGATTCAGGAGGAGCCTAAAACGTCAATTCCGAAACTTTCATTAGAAACTGGTAACAGTGAAAGATCCATTCGAAGAATACTCAGGAGAAATAAAATACATCCCTACAAAGTCAGCTTACTTCAGGAACTTGCGGAAGATGACCCTGATCGTCGAATGCAGTTTTGCCAACAAATTATGAATTTCTTAGACGAGATACCACAGTTTGTAGATCGCATTTTGTTTTCCGATGAGGATACATTTTGTTTAAATGGATTTGTCAATCGTCACAATTGTCGCTATTGGTCTGCTGAGAATCCACATTGAATGGAAGAAATGCACACACAACATCCACAAAAAGAAAATGTCTGGGCGGGTATAATTGGAACACATGTAATAGGGCCGTTTTTTCTAAATGGTAATTTAACTGCTGATACCTATTTAACTTTATTACGCGAAAGAGTTATACCCGCTGTAATTCAGATATTTTTCAACCGCGAAAATCCTCAGGTGATCGCAAATGACGTGTACTTCTAGCAAGACGGAGCTCCGCCACACTATGCCAGAATTGTAAGAGATTTTTTGGACACTGTCTTTCCCCGGAGATGGATAGGTAGAAGGAGTCATATCGAATGGCCAGCTAGGTCACCTGACCTAACCCCTCTTGATTTTTTTCTGGGGGTCATTTGAAGTCTGTGGTGTATCGCACAAGACCTGCCACGGTACAAGAGCTTCACGAAAGAATTCTAGCGGTTGCTGATAATATTACACCTCAGTCTCTCCAAAATGTTCAGCGGGAATTTGTGGACAGGCTAGCACATTGTCAGGCAGTGGAAGGATTCCAATTTGAACATTTAATAAAATAAAACTATTCTCTGTTAATTACGATTGTAATTTCTAATTTTCCCTTATTGAGACCACATTTCATAACAGAATCCATACAAACGTTACATCGTTGAATTTGGGACTCCTTAAAGTATACAAATATGGAAAAATATACCGGGTGTTTCATTTAAAAAAATTGACACTTATGTCATACCTCCGAACGTAATGACGTCACGGTCCTGCAATACATGTCAAGAAGTTCTAAAAATTTCGCTGAATAGTGTCGAAAACCCGAAGTTGATACGGAGGTCCCGTTCGGCTGTAATCGAGCCGTTCCGGGACTATCGCCCAATCCTGTATACTTTTTGCACACGTTCGGAATTTTGCTGTTTATTTCTTGAAAATTTGTCACAGTTTTTATGAAATGTAATGTAATTATTTTCGCTCAAGTTTAAAATCTCGACGTTTCATGACATTCTAAACCTATTTCAACATTTTTTTTTCATTTTTTTACGATTACTATACTTCCAATCCACTACGTGGATGTGGAAGTAATTATCAACGACCGGTAAAAAATGCTTAACTTTAGCGGCATAAAAATTAATTTATAATCAAATAAAAAAAAGTTTATTGTAGATTTAAAACGGTGTAATTCATTTCATGTGTCTAAAAAAGTCCTTTCTGGCTGGTATATTCAGTATCAGTAACCACATAGAAAACAAGCTAACCATTACACTTTTCGCCGATTTACTGCACTGTTTATATAATTGTTGCACATTCTATAGGATACTCTTCGCAGATTTTTTTTTGTAAATAATATTAGTTTTAGACATTTTTGATTAATTACAAAACAAACAAAAAAATTATTTAAAAAATTTATAACTTTTTTATTTGTTGATCGACTCTGTTAAAAAACAATAGGGTTCTTCCTCTAGCTAACACTAACTTACTGTCCAAACTTCAATATAATCGGGACTTTTCATTCTTAAGTTATCGTGCTTACAAGAAACGTGACGGACGGACAAACAGACAGACGGACGGACAGTCAGACTGACGGACATTTTGAAAGTTGTTCAGAATTCGATCACCAACGCAGTGAAATGAAAAGTTGTTCTCAACGAGCAGAAATGTGCCGATCGAATGCAATATACTCTTCGTTTTATATTCGATTATAAGAATGTCGGAAAAAGCATAAAAAATGCATTCATAATTTGTAATACTGATGATTATCCAAAGACTTATTGTTCTAAATATATATACATTTAAAACAGACCCTCATTTGTTCTATTTCTTGTATAATTTTAAATTAAATTTATTACGATATGCATTAATTATCCCTCATATAATTATATTTATGCGTTTTATAATTTATGATATGGTTTATTACGGAGACTTTACGGTCAATTTAATTTTTTGGTAAAGCTAACTATTAAAAAACCAAATAAGAATCTAGATGTGTTTAAATGTCTCGATATTAATTACTCTTTAATGTTGCTTCTGTTAAGTACTTTTTAAATGCTCTTTTCATAGTCTACTTACTTTAATTACGATTAAAAAAGATACATCGGTTAGTTTAGTTTTATGATTAAATTTTAAAATTTAATTTTATAAATCATATTCATGAGATTGAACGACTATTTAATTATAGAAAGTTAATTTTGGAACAGAGAACGCTCAATACTCAATACTTGAGTGTTAACGGAATCAGGTTTAATTTGAAACTGGAATGATTTGGGAGGGTTTTATGTGAATAATATAGGTCTACAAAAAAGAATCTGCTCCAAGGACCAAACTCCAGTTTTTATTATCAAAACCGTATTTTGTCAATAAAAACCGGGATTTACTCCAAATCTACGCGGTAGAATTTTTTTAAATTGAAGCACACAAAAATATTTGGCCTAATAATAATACAGCGGGTATAGCCAATTGGTGTGTCCCCTTTGTCATTATTCATACTATTTTTACATTTTGAAACTTGTAAGCGTTAAAAATAATTCAGCTGTTTATTGTTAAATTTTTACCTTACCTAAAGTTACTATTACAGACAGACAGGCAGTTTATTCATGTGAGACATAATACAATGTATACACTTGTTAACAGATTAAAAGTAATGTTAACAATATTAAAAATTTGAAAATTCATTATATACTTACAAAAAACATTAATATTAACAAATTATTAAAATGCTTAAAGACCTAACAATATCAAGTTATATGTTGAAAATAGTCAATAAACTCTTGGACCTCATAAAAAAAATCTCCTCTTTTAGAAAACTTTTGATTTTTTTAAATAAATTTTGTATCATTTAGATTTTTCCATTCATTTGGTTAGAGATTGTATAGTTGTACTAATTTATACCTGTAACTATTAATATTCTTCGATAAACGGAAAAATGGAGCCACTATAGATCTATGTCTAGTATTATAGCTAGTTCGGGTCTGGTATTCCCTAACATGATTATGTGCATAGATAATACATTAAAATATGTACTGATTGGTGGAAGTAAGTATACCTAAATTTTTAAACAACGGTCTACAGGTGTCATTAGATTTAGAATTTGTAATGATTCCTACTGATCTTTTTTGCAATTTTAAAATTTTAGCGGCATGTGTAGGTCATCCCCAAAGTAAGATAACATAGCACATTACGCTATGGAACAGAGGATGATATGTCTTTAAGATAACATTATTATGAGAGATGTACCGACTAGGGTTTTTGCCGACTAGTCAGTAGCCGACTAATCGGCTTTTCATAAAGCCGACTAGTCGACCCAGCCGACTATTTTTAAATGCCAGCAAAATACGCGGCCAATTTCTTCGCGCGCCGACTTCGATAAACTTCGCGTGCCATGTCTCGTCCCTTATCGCAGGCCGCTGGCCGACGCGACGGACCTATCAACAGTCACGAACACGTATTTTCTGCTTTGTTGTTTACTTCACTTCACTTAGAACATTGTTTGCTTTGCCGGTTGTTTTAAGGTTAGTTTTTGTGTGTATTGGATTTAATTTTAGCTGCAGAACTATTAGATATAGATATGTCGAAAACAAGTAAAAAAAAACGTCACGTGTTTGGTTATTCTTTGATGAAACTAAAGGAGACAATGGCAATAAAGTGAAGTTTAATCAATGCCAATCGTTAATTTCTCGCGGTGGCCGCGGAAAAGCAGCTAATACCTCAAATATGAACAATCATATAAAATTGTGGTATGTGATGTATTGTAATATATCACATACTTACTAATATAGAGTAATGTATACTAGAACAATGTATTTTTTTATTTAGTTTTAATATTTTCTGTACTGTATCTGATCCCTCGAACAAGATTAAGCTTACTGTTTATTTTGTATCATGTAGTATGTACTATGTAGTGAAATACAGTGTTTTTTGTTTAAATTTTGTTTCAATATTTTACACATGCGTTGCTTTACTTTATTAAAATATTATTAAAAACTCCCTCTTAATTCAGCAAGGTATGTTTTATTTTTTTCGCCGACTAGTCGCCTAATAGTCACCGACTAGTCGCCGACTACAAAATTGGCCGAATAGTCGGCTTTCCCGACTAGTCGGCCACTAGTCGGTGCATCCCTAATTATTATCGACTAAGTTAGTTATATTTTTCAATGGATAGATGCAACTTGACAGGTTTTTGGATAGGCTATCTATGTGAGCTTCCCAGGTTAACTTACTATCAAAAAATAGACCTAAACACTTTACAGGATTATTATTTTCGATGCAGACATGAGGGTTTAAGTTGAAAATAAGTGTTTGAGTTTATCTTCATTTAACTTTAATTTAATATTGTTAAAATAATCCTGAGCTTGTAACTGTGTTTTCTCCGATATAAGATGTTTTAAATTTCTATTAGCCGAGAGTAAGGTGGTGCCATCAGCATATTCAATATTTTTACCAGAAGGACTTGTTGATATGTCATTTACATATATTATGAACAAAACTGGTCCTAAGATGGATCCCTGGGGTACTCCATGCTTTAGAAGCTTTAGTGAGGACTTCATAGTACCATGACTGGCACACTGATATCTGTTCATAATATAACATTGAATAAAAGTTAGAGCAGGCCCTCTGATGCTATAACTTTCCAATTTTATTAACATTATTTCGGAGGAAACACAGTCAAAGGCCTCGGATAGATCTAAACATGATGCCATGCCATATTTCCGTTTTCAAATTCATCCATAATAAAACTTATAATATCTGTTAAGGCAGTAATAGTAGACTTTCCACCTCTATAACCATACTGATTACAATTTATCAGATTATTACTTTCTAGATAATACATTTACCTAATTTTAAATGCTAACAATTTTGACAGGATAGGAACTAATGAGATTGGTCTATAGTTGTTTTCAAGATTTTATCTCCTTTTTTGAAAATTGGTACCTTAGACTTTTTTAAACAATCAGGAAATACACCTGTCTCAAAACACATGTTAATTAGATGTGTAATCTGTGATAAGAGTTTCTCTTTAGCTATTTTAATCATGTCACTATTTATGCCATAATAATCTTCACCTCGATGTACTTAACATATCTATTAGGTCACTAACTTCCAGCTCAGGCACTGGCTCCAGGTAAAAGGAAAATAACACTTTACTATTTCTTATGTTGTTAAGGTAATCTAAGTTGTTGTGGTAAAGAGTATTTGTAATTTTACCTCAAATATTAACAAAAAAATTATTTAAATCTTCTACAGATATTTTAAGAAGTTTCTTTTCGTTTGTTCTGATTTATAGTTGACCAGTCTTTTGTTTATTGAAGCCGTTTGCAATGGTATTAGTGTTATGATTAATAGTTTCAGCTTTTAGTGCTGTTTCATTGTTCCTTTTTAAGCTTGTCGTAGGATTCCTTGAAATTACTGTCAAACTTGCCAAAATCATGCAACATTATGAGGTTATTTTTCATTATTTTGATATGTCCACTGTACTTAATTTTGTTGCGTTTTATTTTTCCCTGTTTGAGGGGGAAAGAAGAATCAAAAGATTTGGTAATGCTATGAATGAAGATTTCAGACTTTAGGTTAGCATCCCCAGTTTCAAAGAAATATGACCAATCTGAGTTGGCAATTGACAATTTTCCTTAGTTAAATTATTAATTACCCTGTAATATTGTTTTTTGTAACTAGACTAAATTTTTGTAGATTCGACATAAGAGAAACTCAAACACTTATGATCGGATAAGTATGGATTATACATTTGTTTCGCAGTAAGAACGATCTATGTTAGAAAAATATTGTCTGTTCTTGTTGCAGATGTATCAGTAACTCTTGTGAAGTCACCAATACATTCGTACATACCAAGTGAAATTAAGACGTTTGTTAAAATTTGCGCATTTGTTGATTTTTTGGCAAAATCGACGTTGAAATCTGCACAAAAAACAATTGTTTTATCTAAATGTATTTTATCCAAAAAAGCTGTCAAGTTATTATTGAAAATTTCAAAGTCGCCCAAAGGAGAACGATAACAGCAGTATACAGTTGACTTAAACTTACATAATTCAATCGCACATATTCAAAATTCCTATCCATCCACATTTTGTCAGCCCATTCACATGAGTTTTATTCCAAACCATATTTGATAAATATAGCGACCCCTCCATGAATATGGTTAGATCTTGTATAAAAACTGGCCAAAGTATAACCGTTTAGAGAAACTTGTTTGATTTGTTCTTCGCAACACCAAATTTCGCTAAAGCCAGAGAACATCGTACTTGCTTTCTGAAAGGAACGTTAAGTTAAGTTAAGTTCCAACAGTTTATTGTGAAGGCACTGAATGTTTATATAGAAAATTGAGAACTTATTTTGACTTTACATAATGTCGATAGGTTTCTGTAAATATTTATGAGTTTTCACTTTTTTGATTTTTTTATTGCACAGCTATTATGAAAAACTGCTAAACAATTTAGGCATTTGACTTCTTTCACACCCTCACTGTCCGCCATTTTGACTATGGTTGTTATCAAATGCATTATTGGACACTATAAACTTTTCAGTCATTTTTCACGTGGACCGTGTGGTTCCTTGAATTTTGTTATAATTTGACGTCTCGCTTGTCTAACATACTTCAAATTATAATTCTTACAACTAATTTCGCATCTCCTGCACCTCTGGTTTAATTCAATGTTAGGAGACACCGCATCTCATATACAAATTTTGAATTTCGTTCGGATTGAAACGTCAAAGAGTTCCGAAGGTTTCCTTTAATATACTTTTCATAACAAATTAATTAATTAATTAAACCTACATCTATTGTTAGCTATATTCTGAATTAAAGCTTTCTCTTTTGTAAATATTTGTTCATTCAGAGATGAATAAACGATGAATCAAGAAATGGAATCCAGCCATTTCGTGCTGGGGTCAATGGTGTCAGTTATTAGGGATAATAATATACCTCAATGTTCTGGTGTCTTTTCTTTATATATCAAATTCCAACTTATTTGCACTATTCCTAATTAGTAATGTAACTAAAAATGGTAACTGTCTGCCCACTGGTTTCGAATTTATACGTAATTTTTTTTAAGCGAAACGGCGACTTAATTTCGAAACAAAGTTGTCTCCATCTGCAACCTTTGTATTGAATAATACAAATATATCATTCACTCATCTCAACCTACTCTGGTGAAATTCTCGATTTTTTTATTTATTTCTATTTCGAACCTGCCCTTGAACAGATTGCCAATGAAATATGTTAAGAGTTTCCCATTGCAGTCCGCGCATGTTGTACGAAGAATATATTATCGGACTGAAAGCATTTTGCTTCACGCAAAGTATAGTAAAATCAATATATTCTCTGTTTCTTATTTAATTTGAGTCAATTCCTAAGATACTCCAAGGTTTGTAGGATTGGATACTTGAAAGCAATGAACACTCAGAAAAAAAATGAAAATGTTTACAATTGCATCTTGTTAATGTTATTAAGTACCAAAATTATTTAGCAGTAAGCAGGCCAGCGCTAGGTAGGCCAGTGAGCTCCCGTCCCTGTTGAGATTAGATTCGGGATCAGCTATTCCGAAAACACCTAACTACCAATTTTAATACAATTCCGACGAAATTATCACCAGCTTATTCGCCACATTCAAAAATAAAAACTTTTACCACTAGATATAGTTCGATGAAACCAATACTCTACAATATGTTTTCCACAAATGCTTACATACTATTAAACTATTAAGCAAATAAAAAATGTGCTATATTCAAATAAGGCTTAAGCTTTTTCAGAGCAACGATTGAACAAACAAAAAAACATGGACCAAACAAAAAAAAAAAAAGTCAGTTATAAAGAATTATTTCCCGCTCGAGCCTCCCCGCTAAAAACCTGGCACCTATGAAGTAATTTCATCTAATTTTGAGTATTTTCTTAGGTATATAAAGCCAAATAGTTAAATACTATAGGGGCGAGCAGCTACCAGCCAGAAGTCAGCCAGATGTAACTAAACACCTCGCTATAAGGGTGTTCGCCTTTTCATGCATGTGATGTGAATAGGGAGCCTGTTATCAGTATATGTATACGAGATGAATAGCGTGCATGTGTAGGCGTACAAGATTATTTAATTGCCGAGCTGATTTAATCTTAACCATTGTTTATTGGATAACCAGACGTTGAAAGACAAGATAATAAAATAAATTGCTCTTCATATTCGTTAGAATGTAGAACGTTAGCTGAAGCGCGCGATAATAGCAACCAACACGCCAGATGGCGGAATTGGTTTTTAAAGAATGTCGAGAATGTTCAAGAAATTGTTGAAAATTTAAGTACTGTGCGTTCAAATTAATGTCAATTGTCAACACGATGTCCTAAGTGTAATAGTAACTAGTAATCAAGAATTAATTTGACTGATTATGTTTTCATCTTCTTTGTTCTTAATCTGTTCTACCATTTTCCCAATGAAGCGTACCTATTTGTTAGCCCGTCTTCGGAAGTTGCTTTCTGTGTGGATTTACAACACAAAAAATGTTTTTAAATAATTATGTGCAATAGTATTTCGACCCCTCGTGTAAGAAATTTAAATATTTACAACGATTCTTAAATAAACAGCTGCTTGTTATTCATTTAAAGAGCTTAAAGAGCCTTTTGGAAGTTTATTAGAGATGTTCAACTTTGCTGTAACCTGTCAATGCATTAGCTGTTAAAACTTGATCATTTGCTGTACTGACTTAATTTCATTGTGCTTTCATCTACGTATTCTCTCCATTCACCACAAGAACCAAGGATTTACATGCAAATAAAAAAAGTTAACCTTAATAATATATTCATAATGTTAGAGTGGTAATGACAGCCTGTCAGTGCTCTATGTACAACAGGCAAACTTTCACACAAAATGAACCGAATGTCATAAACACGCGCTGCCTTTAAAATCTACTATTGATTCTAAAAAACGGCCAGAGTGCCGTTTGAATACGTAAAACTTTATTGACGTCATTCATCGTCCTCAGATTAAATTCTTACCATTTTTCTCTGGCTCAAATGCGTATAGTAATGGACTGTTAGAAGGGAAGCTATATTCAATCAACTAGGTATTTTATGGCCTTCCATGCAGCGGATATTGCACTGGAACATCCAAATGTTTTTATTTAAGGTCAGGATCGAAATGTCAAAAAATGTATATGTGGTTGCCTAATAATCATTAAAATTGCGTCAAATCGACACTTGGTATTTCATAAATAACTTTTTTATAAGTAATTCAAACGAAGTTTTAAAGTGGGCAGTATTATAACAGAAGTCGGCCAAAGACAACTGACCTGTTTGTTTCTTTTTTAAGTGCACGATAAATTCGGAATAAATTTTTAAAATTGCCTAATTATCAGACGCTACATTTGTAGCTATATTAGATAATCAGAGTTATTTAAGTACATTTAATTAGGTCGTTTTGATGCATATTACAGTCATTATCTCTTATCTGTGTAAAAAATTGCATAAAATTGCTTTTGTACATTTTAATGTATGAAACTGATTTTTAACACAAATCGATGAGTCATCAGAATAATTGTAAAGAATATTTAGAATAAGTTCATCATGTAACTAGAAGATGGCGCCAATAGCCTTATGAATGAAAAGGGGTAATGATTTTGATTTATGAATGAAATGAAAAGGACAAATTTAAATTTGTTAAATATATTAAACAATGAAAGTATTATTAAATGGTCAACAGTTTGCAACTGTATTCAAGAACTAAAATGGCACTATATTCCAAGTATACAATATAATATACAATAAATTCTGTTCATTTTTGTCAAAAATTAGGTGAATTTTCAATGAATGTAAATATATAAATTAGGTTCGAACCCTGAATATGGTTCATGGCATTGGTGTTTTAATCAACTGTCCATTACTTTATCTCGTTTATGCTTCCACAGAAAAGAGTATCTTATATTTTATTGTGTGACTGCTTCACCGAGAGGAAACAACGTGTAACCTAAACCCTAAAGTTACGGGTTCAATCAGCCAGTTTTGGCAAATTTTTATTGTGTAAGAATGATTAACCCAATATACTTACTCGGATATTGGTTATGTTATTTTCTTAGATATGCAAAAGTATGTTAATTTTTTTGGAAAATAGGATAATGATACACTATATCTAGAGGTCAGGCAAAGATTAGAGACCTAACGACCTAACAAGATAGGACAGTCAGACGGAGAAGACGAAATAGACGAAGACAGTTGTGCACACCAATTTAAAGGGACACGACATCCAGCGGAAGCGGTTTCGGGATTTGTCGGTTATGCATTAAACGAATTTGACCAAGCATAGTAAAAGATAGGTTGGCTCATCAAAATCGACAAGTGCTACGTCACGTATAGGCCTCGATGACAGCTGCGTGTGGCTGTTTTTCCTCATTTTATAGAAAAAAGTTTCAAAATTATTCTTTCAATGTACAATTCTATCCTAACCAAATAGATACCTTACATATAAACATAGAAATACTTCGTGTGACATATATTACTAAGCAACCTGTTTTTTAGTGACCTTGGCTACTGACAGTCAGCTGAGTTCGGTCGTTCTCTCAGGAGACAGTGTTGTCCAATTTTCATTATTGGCGCGAAAACTCCGCTAGCTGTCCTATCTTGTTAATTCCCTAATCTTTGCCGAAAGTCCGGAGCTTCGAGCATGCGCATTACCTTGTAAATGTGTAATAAATTCTACAAGTCGAGAAATTGTTGAAATTGAAGTATTTCGTGCTATTTTGTGAAAAAAAGGCGGGGGGACACCCCCGCACCCCCCGTTTCTTTATCAGCGACGATTATACTGCCTGCGGCGCTAATAATTATTATTATAACAATTGGATATCAGAATAAAAACCTACTAATCTAACCTAAAGAAATCACACGAAATAATGAAATTATTTTAGGTAGTGGCTATTGAACCGCCGCGGCGGATCTTTTTCACAACTTATTGAACCGCCGCGGCAATTGGCTTGGTTACATACTATTTATCCTGTGCTATAGCGGCGTTTTCCACTTGACTTTTTTTTTAATATTTTGTAACGATTAATATCCTTTTTCACAAATTCCGGTTGGATTTGACGATAGAAATAATGTTCTTTTTCTTCATATAATAATTTATCTCTTTCAAGTGATGGTAGTTGGGTTATAGTTAGGTTGATTTTTATATTGCTAAATAATTGTCAATAAATTATCAGCGCCGCAGGCAGCATTAGCGTCGCAGACAAAAACGGGGGGTGTCCCCCCGCCTTGTTTTTCAGAAAATTGCACAAAATATTTCAATTTCTCTGCGCGGCGGTTCAATAAGTCGTGCAAAAGATTCGCCGCGGCGGCGGTTTCGTAGTCACTCCCATTATTTTAAGCAGAATAAAAACCTCTAACCTATCGTAAAAAAATCATAGAAAAATTAGTGAAAAAATATATTAATCATTACAAAATTAAAGAAAAAAAAAATCAGCGGACGTAGGAGTTTGAACCCGAGATCTTCCATGGTTTTATCTACGCGCTAGCCACTCGGCTGACGGTGAACGCTAGAACAAGGAATAAATATTAAATAGTCAGATAAATGATACACGTTTTGCGCAAAGTCGAAGCTTCGGACTTTTGGTGTACCTAGACTCTTCTCTCAAATACTACGTTCAAGGATACATTTACAACTGTTAGGTAAAATAAAAATTAGATGATGCACAGTTGCCAAATTTAAATACATATTGTCTTTGCCATTTTCAACAATTAAAACTTTGATATGTTCCCATAATTTGGATAAAAGTTTCTTGCTGTTTAATTCGAAATTAATAATGTGGTTAACCATTTCATTGTAAAATTTAAACAATATCCCTATATGATATTATAGTTGTACATGGCATAAATTATGCACACCTACATTTTAGAATTTACCTAACCAGATAGTACCTATTTTACGACTATTTATGTAATTGGGTATTATTTATAATTATAATTTGTAACATTTATTATATCTTATACTAAAGAAATTTTTGTACATGTGGCAATGCGGACAACATTCCGACAAATATTGAAACTTGCCAATAAAATAAGATAAGATACACACTGTGCCATCTAGGATTAACATAAGTACTAGCTTACGAGTTTTTGACATTTCGATCCTGTCCTTAAAGCGAATTCGATATAAAATCAGATATGGTTAACCTATTACAATTTCGGATAAATTCTTGGGATTTTATGATATCAACAAGGTTCTGAAAATTGAACTCTGTCACATCACTGTCCTTTCTGTCACTGGAAATGTTTTTGAAAAGGATTTCAGATATATGTGAACATATATGCCAGATGTCGGATCCAAAATCCAAGATCAAAACTGAAAAAAAAATGTACATTTTTTAAAGAAAATATATTTATGCTTATCTGCAAGATGTCTGTAAAGAAATGGAGTTATATGCTGATCACATCAATAGCAAAGACCTTTTCCGAATAGCGATTACACACATATTTATACCTAAAACGTGGTCACCGATTCTCTAAGAACCGATAGGGATCAGATTATTGAGGTTTGGTGTTCAGATTGCAAAAAGCTTCTCGAAAGTGATCATCCCGAAACAGAAGTTAATTTGCAGCGGATATTCAAGACAGATATCAGAAGAGGAGGAAGCCATACAAAACTAAAAATGGCAAAGCATCTAAGATACGATCGAGACAGTTAAGTTAGAGATAATGGAATGAGAATTCTTCACAGCATATACCAAAAATATGGGACATGGGAATCTCGCTCAATGATTAGATAATCTCAACTTTCCTATCAGTGATATGAAAAGGCAGCTACAGATATGTCTTTAATAACAAATGCATTAATAATACACGTCAATCAAATAATACTAGTATAGGCAAATTAACCATTTAGGGTAACAAAAATTAATAAAAGGATCATCTCTGGGATTTAAGTAGGTAATAACCTGGAGAATGAGATGATGCATTCTTTGCATTTCCAAGTTCCGGGAAAATTCACAAAAATTTGGAAAAACTTTTTTATTTTCGTTTTTTTTTTTGCTCTAGCGGCCAAAATAATGAAAACAAAGAAAAAAGTTCCCAACAAAAGTTGTAGATCGTCTCTTTCTCTACAAAAATGGTATTTACAAATGCTTGTCTTACTTAAGCCGTTTAGAAGATAAATCGGCTTTTCCACCTACAGTTTTAAGCCGCTTCGAGATGCGCGAAAAATTAGAATTCTCCGGGAGTCTGGTACGACCGGGCTCATCAATCGATAATTCTTATTATTCAGAGCCTCTAAAAAAATGAAAATAACATAATATGTAGAGAAAAGTCTTAGATTTAATGTGGAACTAATCACACAATTCATAAAAAAAATTATCATAGAGAAAAAATGTCAGAAGGTGGCTTAGTAAACTTTGTATAGTTGATCCACAGATTTATTCATATCTTTGCCGGGAGTCGTTAGAATGATAATTCATTTTGCTTATATATTCTTATACAATGATATATTAATCCAACTAACATTTTATTGCGATTACTTTTGTTTAAAAAATATGCCTTGCAATCAAAGTAGAGGGTATATTTCTTATCGATCAGTCACCTCCAAATTTTGGTGTTGAATTCGCTATATCTTAATTAATAATAATAGCACAGTCTTAATTTTTGGATTATAGGTACAATAAAACATATTCTTTCGAATGACTTAAGAGTTTTTTAAATGCATGCAGTACTTTTTGAATGCAGGAATAGACAGGATGCATAAAACTCCTCCGAAGCAATGTTCACACAGTTCCGGAGAGGAAGAGGGGGGTTTTTTAGAGGGTAAAAATCCCACATATCCCTGCACAACCGACTAACAGTGCAGGGAACCTCTTGAAGGTTTTTCCCCTCAAAAAAAAAGGATGCATAAAACTCAAAGATATGAAAAAATCAACTGTATAAAGTTTACTAAGCCATCTTTTACCACTTTTTTCTCTATGATAAAATTTTTTATGAATTTTGTGATTAGTTCCACATTAAAGCTGAGACTTTTCTCTACATTTTATGTTCTTTTTATTTTCAGCGGCTCTGAATAGTAAGAATTAGCGATCGATGTGTCCGGTCGTACGAATTCCGATAATTCTCATTTTCCGCGCATTTCTGAGCGACTCAAAACTATAAGTGGAAAATCGGATTTATCTCCTAAACGGCCTGTATTCTGTAACTTACGATGAACTCGAATACCTGCTGGACATAATTCAGACCAAAATTTCTGATTATGGTTGAGGCGTATATTATGGCAAAATAAAAAATATGATAGGTGAGATAGTGAAAACAGCATGCTGTACTTTGCAGCCCTTGTAAATAATTCTAGCAACTATGAATAATTAGACTCGGCAAAGAATACTTATGGGAAACGAGATCGGCAAGCTGAGTAAGGTTTAGCGGGACAGAAATACATACCACGAAACGCACAAAGATCAGGCTTGATAACGTTTTAGTTTTCTCCATCTAACTCTACGCTTGTGAGATATCTACAATTAGAGAAGCAGACAGACAGCATATTGGTGCTTTCGAAGCGTGAATCTGGAAACGTTTGCTATAAATTCGCTCAACAGTCCATCTCATCACGTCCAATCCAAGAAATACGTTCCAAAAACGACTCTCCAGTATCGTAATCTCTTGAATCCAATCATTGTTTGGCCACATCAGCCAAGGAAAACTAAACGACAAGAGAAGAGGATGCGCTCCAAAACGCTGAACTGTCGGAGCTCACCAAAACGTTGGACTGTCGGGGCTCTAGAAAACGTTGGACTGTTGGAAAAAGACTGTGACTAGGCTGAGTCTAACACCATACACAAAATGTCTTGGCAGACGTGAATAAGAAAGATATAATTTCTGTTTCGAATTATTCCATTTACGGTTAAAATTCAATCCGGTTCTTTACTAATCGTAATAGGTGAAGTAAATTTAATAATATTGGAGTCAATTCCATTTCATTTTACGATCTCTGGCATGTGTACATATGCGTTTCTTATACAAGTTTTAATCAATATCACGCCACGATGAAATTATTTTTTTTACATGAAAGGAAGTTAAAATTGGTATTATACTCTGCACAGATTTAGATTATAGTCAACATTTTTAGAAAAAGTAAACTTTAAAAGAGGCTGTCACGTAAATTTAAATAGCGGATTTCAACTTATTTATACGCATCGGTTCTATGATGTAGACGAGAGAAGTACATACTCTTGTGGCACAGCGAGCTCGAAGGGTCCGTAAAATATCGAATGTGAATTTATGAAGTCTTCAATCTGTGATACGTCAAACTCCAGATGGATCCGATTATTTCTATTAACCATTGAGCAATTACTAAGATTGTTAACACTTAATTTAGACAAGAAGATCATGATCAATAATAATCATATTGAAGGATTTCACTCCACTGTATAAAATACCTATTTAAAGAATCAAGCCGTAATTACCAAAAACTTACGTAAGAACTTTTCGTTTCATCTGAAATTGCCTATTTTTATTCACAAAGCCTTAAAAGAATCGAATTCACTTATTTTTGTCAAAAATTGGTGGGGGCCGAAAACCGGCCTTTAGTAACCCCTCTCATCTAGCGTCAATCGATTTGGACAATGGGATTATCTGCTTTAGTTTGAAGTAGGAATCTTTGTTCGCTGTCGAACTTTGAAAATTAATAAATATAATTCCCAATGATGTAATTCACTGAAAAGAGAATTCAAAGTGGTATTAAAATCTGTATGGTATAGAGAGTTCCCTACAAAAATTAGCAAACCGAAAGTTGTATGAACCCACCATAGAAAGAATAAAAAATTTCCGATTATTTTGGTTAGTCAAACCCGGCAAAAAGTGTAAAAAAATGTAATACTAACTAATACAATTATTTTTTCATGTAACTTGCTATCATTCAAAACAGGAACAATGTATTGGTCTAATATTTTTACCGTGTTATCACTACATGCTTGTCAATAAAATGTATTAATATCAAAGTCAAAGTATAAGTTTAGAAAATAGGAAATATTTTCTAAGGCTATGTCGATAAAATGTGAGAATTTGCAGAGGTAAGTATAGCAAACGGAAAACATTATTGTTTTTAGAAGTGATACCAAGTGAATCGAGATGAAATAGAGATAAGGGATGGATGCAACTTTTTTATTGCAAACATTTTTTATCAGAATGCAGTGTTTGAGAAAACTCCAGGTGGAACGCCGTTCCCGACGATAGACGCAGAGAACGGTGTAAAACTTAATATTTAGACATTGAACGCAGCTTGAACGGGTACTTATTCGTTCTGACTCTGAAACGCGATAAGTTGATTACAATTTCTTTCTATATGATTACATATTTGCCAATAGAAAACAGAAATATAAAAGCACATTTCCTTTTTTTTTTCTCTCTTAATGATAATAATGAACATCTTTATTGTTTTCTTTTAAATTTACATTTAACTATCAAGATATGGTGAATATAAAAGGCAATGTTCAACCCTTATAAACATTCTGCTACAGGCTTGTTATTGGAGGTAAATCGGAGGTAACTCAAACCCTGGGGTAAGTGTACAGTCGCCAAGGCACTCACTCATATCGATTCGTAATTATATTGTATGGTGCCTTACGTGACTAGCACCAACCCGGCTTGCGAGTGACGTCATGAGCTACCTGGTCCAAGCTGGTGTTCGTACCAAGCGCATTTTCTCTATCATAGTATCATGATTCAGCACCTTATTTCTTGACAACCAAACATTTTAGACTATATATTTACAGGACATTTTTTCTTGTTGAGTTGACGAGTACACCACCCAGGCCGTTGTAATTTGTACAAATATATTTCGAGACAGTCTGTACGTGGACAGAAAACGACAATGAGATATATAAAGAAGCTTTAGTTAAAGCCATGTGGAATGTTATTGCAAAACAACTACAAGCCAAATGTAGTAAGCAGCATGAGTTAATTTTGATTGCTCGGCGGAATTTGGTAGAACTGGTTCGAATAACGAAGATTGAGAGATACTATCGTCTCAGTTTCAAACTCACGAGGGAGCGAAATTTTTTATTCAATTTCTCAGTCAAAATCCGGCAGTTCTGGATTGAACTTCTCCGAAAAAAATTAAATATAGAAAAGCACCTAGCACATGTTCTATTATTTCAACGCTAGTTCAAGGGTAATGAGACAATGAGAGCGTAAAAAAGCAAAAAATATTTGGTGACGAGTGACACATAAAAAAATTAACAATTGAATGGTTAAGATGAAAGGCTGTTTAAAAGGATAATTCGTATCTCCATAATAACCTAGATTTGCACATAAACAAGCTGCAATCCGCGTGGAGACGGGCAAAGCAGAGTTCAGGTTCAACGATCGCCGTCGGCCGTGGGTTGCTATTCTTGTTTCAAGACCGTAGTAAATTGCTCTAGGTACCATTTTTGAGGATTTTTATTGTTTTCCGACATTAATAGCACATTCTAGAGCCCGATCTTTCTTTATGGGACGAAAGTCTATAAATACAGAATTAACACGCCTGACGTACTTGATTTAACTATGTTCATGACCTTAACCGTAATGTTTAATCAGTCCAAATCACAATTTTCAGCTATAATGGGGCAGCTGCAGTATGTAATTAGCGAAATGAATTGCTACAAACACCAAATAAACGTAACTGTCAAATTAGTTGAATAGGCGAAATTCAGAATTTCGGCTGTCGTTTTGAAGTACATCTTTAAGATTCTTCTACTTATTTTATGGGAACTAATATTTAGACAATATATCTCTTTAAGACTTGTTTACTTCAACACTGTATATCGATGAAATGTTTCTTTATCAACAAAATTTGAAAGTTTAGGGCTGCAAATATTTAACACACATTTTTTTTTCAATCAATTAAAATATGTCTCAGATTACTGTCATCTTCATAAAGAGGAAATTATGAGGAATGAAATTTGCAAATAAAAGTTATACACTAAAAATAAAAACCGTACAAGGTTGGTATATGTAATTTGTTTATATTTATACTGTTTACATTAATGATGAGCATAATTTAATTCTATTATTAGACAAATTCAATATACAGTTTTATTATTTACAATAGCTTCTTGGTGGAGAGGTAAATGCACCTTCTAACCATTGTGACTTTCATACGTCATATCGTCAAATCATCTGTTACCGTTTCAGATTTTTCTCAGTATTTCTATTACAATTTCGCACAATAGTATTCACTCAGAAACAGGTGAATACTATAGCAAAATATGAAGATTTGAAAATAATTATTTAATATGACCAGAACCTTGTTTTCTTAGACGAAATGTGAATTTGAAATACAACTAAATATTTTAATGTGTTGATCTTCAGCAATACTCATCTGTAACGAAATAACAAGTATGAAAAATAAGCATTGCTTCCATTTAAAATATCCACGACACGTAAAATCCCTTATTAACAGCCGAATCATAGTTGACAGGTATATTATGCGTAATTGCTAAGAGGCCAACTATTAAGGGACGGGTGAGACGCAAAACGAGGTAAAAGGCAGAGCCGGATTACCGGTATTGTTCGCTCGATTACTATTTCAATGTAGGTATTATTTGTCAGCGGCGTCTTGTGAAATTTAGATTGGCAATATCTTGGTATTGAGCCATAGGACAAAAGGCACATTTTATATCGTGACTACCAAGATAAAATAAAGCAGTTTTGCGGGAAAAAAAACCCATGGAAATTTGCAAAAAAAGTTTTAAAAATGAGTTGTTTTTTTTTTTTTTGTTAAAAGACTTTTTGAATAGTTAAAAGACTCAACCTTTACTTAGTGATAATTCATGTCAACACTATATAATAATTTAACAAATAAAACACTGAACTCTTTAATTTTAACTGATGAATTGTCAACACAATTGTTTCGCTAAACATTAGCTTATTGGTTGATTGATTGATTGAAGTTTATCTTTCGCCAATTTACATTGGATAGACAAGTCAAATATAAAATGTACATATATGAACACATAAATAAATGTCATACTAAAAAAAAATATATATTCAGTTATAACAAACATACAGAATATTTAGGTATTTTGTACAGTGGTAATAAATTCGTCTATTGAATAAAATGTATTTTGATGTAGAAATTCTTTCAACAACAATTTGAATCTATTCAGGCTGGTTGCGCTTATGCAGATGTGAGCACAAGACTAACGTAATACATCAGTGAGACGGTCCTGACTATTGTTTGCACGCTTTTGGCACGCGACTTGAACAGCCCATCACCTTCCTCGCTTCATAAAGTAAGAGATGAAAGACGGACGATGTTGTCGGCGCCGTTTACCTCGTCTTGCGTCTCTTGCGCCGACCTTTTACCGATTACGTATACTATACAGTAAAATATATTTTATATTAGCAGCAGCTGTGAAGGTTATTGTATTTTGTCTAGCAAATAACTGCTTTCTGCTCTATGCTTGTATTCTAATATAAAAAGTTAAGCAATGCCAACTGCAGTTAGTACTTGGATGGGCGACCCTCCAGGGAAATATGGCGATCTCGCCATATCAACGCATACACAGAAACTACGCAATTTTACGTGAGGACTGTGTTATATCGGAGGAGATGCAAAGCAGTCGATTCCTTGTCTACTAAATTTTAGGCACGTAAAAAATACCTATATTTTTCTCTCGAGAAGAGGTTCGGCAAAATTTTCAGGTTGAGAATAGCTCACCTGGCATCGGCGATTGTTCTGAGTAGCGGAAATAGATCAATGTTAAATAGGGGCATTAAAAAAATATGTTAGAAGGCGACAGCAGCTGTATAGGTTATTGTATTTTGTCTAGCAAATAAATGCTTTGGACTCAGTTTCATTGTTTCAGTAACATGATTTTAACACACCAGGTATGGATTGACGATGTATTAACGCATGGAGAACGCGGGGTAATGCAATTAGATAGAGGAACCTTTACGCTGAACGATTTTCTATTCACCATACTGCCGACTGTAGAACCTTTACATCCATAGTACGGCATTTAGGACATAGCGGCGATTTCAAATTTGCATTGTAGGGTACAAGATCGAGTTGATGTTACATGCAGAACACATAAATAACTGCTCGCTACTCAAATTGGAGTTTTGAAGTTTGGTCCGCTCAGCATCGACGAACAAAAGAATGCGTAAGAAACTATGGTTTCCAATTCAAACAATTTTTGTAGCAAATTGACGTAAGTGCATAAAAAGTTTAGTATGGAAACTATGGTTTCCAATTCAAACAATTTTTGTAGCAAATTGACGTAGGTGCATACAAAATTTAGTATGTTTTGAGGAACCTTGGCAACACCGTGAATACGTTTGTTAATTAAAGGTTTTTGTTAATGATGATATTTAATTAAAGGATAAAATAATAGCTTGTATTTTCAATTCACCCTGTTATATACCGATTTCAATCTAGTTCAATTCAAGTTCAAATGAACTAATTATGTTTCTTTTCTATCTATCCCACAGCAATAAATGATCACTTAAAATTTTAAGATCCACAAAATAAATATACTTATTTCTTACTTCCTTAGTCTTAATTCACTTTTTTAATTGAAATGTATATAGATATCATTGTATTTTGAGAAAAATCCTCAAGAATCCTTTTAATTTCTAAATAATTGGACACCTCTTCAAATAAAGAACTACTTTTGGAGTAACTCATCAATTTCAATGTACTACCACAATTTTATCACAAATTTGAATTCTGAATTTGGTTAAATTTAGGATTTGGAGAGGTGTTTGCAGACCGACTTTTAACAAGTTTGATCAAGCCACGATTAAAACTAAAAATTAAAAAAAATACATATTTTTTGAAAAGCAACATATCTAAGAATTGGATCACATGTATTTTTATCACCAGGAACTAATTATGCAAAATTATACAGGTTGTCATTTAAAAATTTGGTTTTCATTGAAATTGCATTGAAACCGAAGTCAGTTAATTTGGCTCTTTACACAACATAACTGGAAATTTTATTTCATATCACTAAATTAATTTTGAAAATAATTTATTTAATTCACTCAAAAGTTACATGGACCGAGCCACCAATATACATTTGCTTAGGAGGTCCGCAAGAGTCGTGCCTATTGCCAAAATTATATAATTTACACGTCTCTTGAAATTTTCTGGAGTTCCCGAATACCAAACTCACCAACTACGTCGATGACACGTCGATGTATGCACACTCGAATAACATCACAGGTTATTAAAGGCCCACACCCATGGCGCGTCGTATTACGACCGATGGAAGATTCTGGTAAATGCCGAAAGGTTAAAGGCGATAGTATTCATGCGCCGTCACACTGAAAGTGCTAACGCCAATTTCTATCACCAAAGCAAAGATTAGAGAATTAACAAGATAGGACAGTCAGACGGAGGAGACGAAATAGACGAATTAAAGGGACACGACATCCAGCGGAAAAGGTTTCGGGACTTGTCGAGTACCCATGAAATGAATTTGACCAAGCTTACTAAAAGACAAGTTAGCTCATTAGAATCGGCAAGTGCTACGTCATGTGTAGTCCTCGATGACAGCCGCGTGTGGCTGTTTTTTCTTCATTTTATGTAAAAAAAAGTTTCAAAATTATTCTGTCAATGAACAATTCTATCCTAACTAAACAGATACCTAACATATGAACATAGTAATACTTTATGTGACATGTTACGAAGCAACTTGTTTCTTTAGTGACCTTGGGTTCAGACAGTTAGCTGAGTTCGGTCGTTCTATTAGGACAGTGTTGTCGATTTATCACTATTGGCCTCTCTCTTTAATATTACCTTCTCCGTCTGATTGTCACATTGTGGCAAGTGCGCGTGAACTGCAATTTAATTGTCGAGGTCAATGGCGCCATTGCTAAACGATAAAAGGTAGGCTAAATTTACAAAATAAAATGTTAATCGCTGTCATAAGGTCATCAGCCTTTCAATTGCCACGGCGCTAGTGCACCGAGGATGTCTGGTTCTCTACGGAACATGTGTTGGTCATGTTATGTATTTTATACTTTTAATAAACTTGATAATGATGATGGTATACGTACAGTATAACTTTCACAATGTTGATTAAAAATTGCGACAGATAAAATCAACTAAATCAAGTTTGCCATGGATGACCAGGGGAGTTTACCAACGTCCCACCCGATAACATCTCTTAAGAGATGCACATCTTTGCTGCCTGACAACGTTTTATTTCAATTGGTCCTGATATGTTCGAGATCAGAGACCGTGTCTGATTTTATTGCATTTCGAGCACGGATCGATTCTCTTTACTCTCATGCAGTAGGAACTGTGACAAAAGTGGCTAACTGTACATTCCCTGTGAATTGTTGTCATTAACCTGATTCTAGGTTCATCTAGATAATTGCGAAACATTATTGTTGTTAACAGTAATGTTTAATTATTTACGCGGCTATCTGGTCGACATGTTTTAATAATGCCACACTGAACACCTGCATGTCCTCTGCAAAAGTACTTAGTATGAGAAAAGAGAAATGGGACGATTAATAATTCGTAAAACATAATGTTACAATTGTTACATTGCTGATAATAGCAAAAATCATCGCAATAATACGTTTCTCGGATCCATTAATTTCAATATAATGTAAATTTTCTGATGAATCAATATAGACTAAAAACGTCAGTAAATTGCAGGGTTTTCTTTTATAACTTTTTTTTAAATTCATATTTAAATAAACGAAACAAATTTAAGAAAATCTAATGTTAGTTCAAGAAAGAGAGTGAGACACTTCACGACAATTAGAGGGTGCTTGTTAACTGAATTGAAAATGAATATAATTCAGTCAGGAAGTATAACAGTATACAAAAATAAAAAACAAAAAAATGTACCGCGATGCTTCACCGAAATCTGATAAACAATTTGTGAACACCCTGTTTGACTTTGAGAGGTCCAGAAATTAATACATGGCCTTGACTAACATTTAAAGCAAAACGGCCGTCAAATTTAGGAAAATACGTTTTGCAGAAAAAGTTGTAAGTCGAAAAATGGTATACCTATGCCTAAATAGAGAATTAAGAGTCACATAAAAATATATACAAAATGTTGGGTGTGCTATTTACAAAATCTAAGTATTAGCTTGCCACCACTATGCGAAACACCCTGTAGATTTTAAAATATACCTTATTTCCTATATGTGGTTGATTTTATGCAAGACATAAAGCATCATCTTATTTTCCAGCCCGAGTACATCACCACTTAAATCTACGCTTTCCACAACGTTTGATTCGAAGTGGATTGCCTTGACCAGAGTTTAATTTCTGGGTATTTACTATTATTATGAAAATAAAGTTGATATGGATCTGCAGTGCTCATATAATCTGCATTTGAATTCTAAGCAAAAATGGACGGTAAAAATTCGAATGGAAACATAATCCGTATAAATTATTTTATTTATGCTGTCACGCCATACCAGTGACGTTTGTGGAAGTAGGTACTGCTGGTATGATAGAGAACTTAATATTGGAAAGGGCATGTCACTGATGTACTGTAGTGTACTATCGCCTCAGAGATGGCGCTGGCGCGGAATCTAGAAGCCTATTCTAGAAACAACTGAATAATTCCAGATTTCTATTCTAGAGAAGATTGGATTGTTCGAGAGAGGCCATCTGCGATATGTATGAGGTGACCAAGTCAGGCGGAGAATGTCAGATAAGAGGATTAGTTCCAAGTGAAGACTCTAAGAGTGAAAACAAATAATAAAGTGATCCGAGAAGTGAAGTATCAAATAATAAATCGTGGTCAATGTTATATTAGTGTAGTATTACGTATTATAAATAGTTAGTAAGTTAATAAACCGTTAGGGGTAACCTGTGTGATAATTTCTGAACCCACGCCGACGGTTTGGGGTTATTTCCAGGGGGTTTAAACATGTAACAATACATTGTGATGTGGTTCATAGGCCACTTCCAAATTTTGTGTACATTTTTCAAAATCGGGTGGCATCTAGCGATAAATATACCTTTTTAATTTAGAAATACTGGCTGCATAATAAAGCTACGCAAGAAATCAAGTTTAGAATCTGTTTGCCTTACCCACCAGATTTGTTCGAAATTCCCAAAAATGATCTCAAATTTTGGGCAAAATCGGTGAATATTAACATATACCTGCGACAGAATGAAGTTTTTATTTCATACGGGAAGGAAATATTTTTATTGTCCAATAAATTGTTTTCAAACTAAACCCCCATAAAACCCTTTATTCCAAAAATTACCCTATAAATGGTGTATGAGTATCGCGTATTTTTGACAGTTACTACTGTTTGTTTTACGTAAATTATTATTAATTAGTCAGATCATAGTTTTTGTTAATATTTTAATGTTCTTCAAGCTGTTTAAACATTATAATGTATTTGGGTCTTTTGCAAAATGTTCACATTTTTTTAATTCCCAAGTTACTTATTTTATTTTGTTAATTAAAAGTTAGCTAATGAAACACACAAATTGTTTAAATAATTATGGGTTGTTTAAAAATATTCCGTTCTTTCTGAGTTTGAGTTGAAGGAAATTTGCAAACTTTAAAACAAAACTACACCTCTCTAGCATTATCATGAAATAAGATAATGAAGAAAAATAAATTAAATTAAATACGCCTTTAAAATATTTTTTTTCTTAAAAATGAGAAATAAGGAGGCATACTTTATTAGTCCACTCTGTATTAACAGTATTAATGAACTCTATTTTTCAAAGTCAATCCGATTATCGCTGTTTCACAATGAGCTCCGGATAAACTGAAATATGAAATCTAATCTATTTAAGTTCCGATAATGTAACGCTACTAAATTAATGAGAACCAAAATTAGTTTCGACACAGGAAATGCATTCCACTCAAATGATAACATTTTGATCTTCTCAAAACCACAAAGGATTGAATGAATTCTTTCACTTTGTTTTCAGAAATATAAAAATAAATAGGTATTTATATAAATAAATAATTGTTTGGACTTACGTGAGAATATATACAACTAGGCATACCATGAGAAGATATAATTACCTGAAACAAAAATACATAATTAATATATTTGCAGATAATAATGTTCTCTGATATGTATTTTAGAATAAAACTTAAATCGAATGAAATGTACAATTACCACAAGTCGCTTTATACATAGCAAGAAGGCGACTCATTTAAAAAAAAAGCTTTATAACTATTTATTTGTTTCTTAAGTACTTTTTTTAAATTTTTGTGATCGTGTCAAAATACTACAAGCACGACCCTGGCGCCGTATTATTAGAAGTATAGTTCCACTGAGAGTTTTCAACATGAACATCGTAATGTGCGCTCTACATTTTAGTCGTCATTTATAATTTAACTAATACTCGTTGCCATCAACTATCCAAAATAAAAGTTTATCTACCATTTTTTCCAATAATTTATTAAACGTTGGCCTATTTCCGAGACCAAGGCCATTCACGGACCTTAGGAGATGAGCTACCCGCAATCCCGAAATATTGCCGAACCTTTTCTCGTAAGAAGAGTAGGGATTCTTTACTGGCCTAACATTTCATAGACAAGGGGCGGATTGATTAACATCTGCTCCGAAGGAGGGTATATCAATTACGCAATCCTCGTCTAATATTGCATAGTCTCTGCATATACGCTGTAGACAAGCGCTTTAAGGTGGGGCCGAGATCGCTATTTTCATGGAGGTCACCCTTCCAAGAACTAACGGTGCATACATTTTCTCATCCCGAGACGAGTATAGTCTTGTATTGTCGAAGAGTAAGTGCACCCACTTTCGGAGATGGAAGGAACCCTGACCCAGGAACTGGGATTTCTTCCGATATGCAAATTTGAAATTCAAATGTGTAGCTTAGTCATTCTAGAGATAGCTGATGTACTGTCGTCTATCATAAGGTATTAACAAGACGCAAGGCTGCCAAAAATTTACAATGCTGTTTTAATTTCAATTTGAAATTAATGAGGCCCTAAAGATTATTAGTGTTCTTCATGTATCATAAAACATCTTCATTTTATGCAACACGGGTTTCTATAATTTGAACAACTTGCCAGTACGAGTAAATTGCAAGCGCCTTGATGTACTAATTTACTGTTGAAACACATAAATCACAAAGTATTGCCCGCCACAATGTGCATTTTATTATTCAGTGGGCAATTAAATAATCAACAAGTGTTTTAGTAATGTGAATTAATAAATAGTTAAACATTTCAATACGTGAATGATATTTTTTCTCTCTCTTTTATAAGGATGGGGAATGTCGGTATTTTTTAAATAAACAAGTACTAAAGACACAGTTTTGAAGTTTTATTAAACATTATTTTTTGTGACATTATTTTAATCATATCACTTATCCATAAAATTAATCCTGTAACTGGCCCATACAAACATAAATGAGTTAACATTATGTCAGATCTCCAAATATTTTTGCACCATTCTTTCCACAGTATCGTATTAAAATAAATCAATATCATAATATTATAACAAACGACATTGATAATAATTGTTATCAAACGCATAATATGGCTTAAAATGATGACCCGATGCGCGATGGTTGTAATTTATCATATTGACCAATGTTGGACAGAAAGTTCCATATCAATTTCCAATATGTAAACAAAGCACTGCAAACATTATCATTTGTACAAGAAGGTACCATACCAAGTAAACTAGGCTCCAATATGGTCGGTTATCTGATTAGCCGACTATGAATTGAATGAAATACAAAGAATCCGAAGGCGAGCAAGGAAACTAAGATTTGCCAGCCTGGAGATTAAAAAGACAATTAAGAGATCCCTTGTAACCTGAATAATGTAAAAGGAAAATCGTAGCTTAGTTTAGGCAAGTCAATTTATTGCTTTTAAAAATTATATGTTACTTTCTATTCCACATGATAGTTTTCAGTAAATGAATGAATTTTATTATGTATAAAGCTCTGAGATAACAATATTTTTTCAGAACATAACAATATATCGTGCAGCTAACTTAATTGCGAAAATACACGCGATCCTTGAAAAGAAAATTGCCGAAAAATTCAATTAAGCTGAGGTTCAGTTGATCAGAAGCATGCTAGTAGATAAAATATGAAAAGCATTTTCGCCATAATTATTTTAACAGAATATGGATAAACATTAATTGACACATTTTGATAAATAATAATAAAATAATTCTGTCATAAAATGTATCATTCATCATCTTACGGATTCTTCTCTATTATCCTTTTTGACATAAATATTAGGCACTGAACAGCTTCATGAAATAAATACTACTGCACATATTTAGTTCTCGAATATTACCGCAGTCTTCTGCCTGTGGTATGATTCCATTCAAGTTTAAGAAGTTATCAATAAATAATATAGCACTTGGCATTTTACTCTATATAATATAAATAAAAGACCTAATTATTTTCTGTAGCCAACAGCAGAATATACATTAACGTAAAAAGAAAAGGAAGATTTTTTTCTAGAATTCTTAGGGCACACGATTTTGGTATCTACAGTCAGTGGCGTAAACAGGGGAACGCCTCCTCAAATGGAATTGCTTTGGAAAAATACTGACTTAATAGGAAGTATTAATATGTATTTTTGTATATAATTGTCCAACGTAACCTTACACGACCACCTTTACGTTTCACGATGTGCATAATATGTCCTATTATACTTTTTACATTACAATTTTAAAGAATGCCCCTTAAAAATGCTATATGTCACTAGGGTGTCCACGCATTTTATGAAATAAAACACTCCGTATAACAATATACAGGGTGTAATTAGTTTCATGTCATTAAAAAAACTGGTGATAGGGAACAAGACAAACAAAAAAACCTTATGCAACATGGGGTCTAAAGCTCATAGTTTTAGAGAGAGAAAAAAAACAAAAATTTCCAAAATACTTAATAACATAGTTTGAGAGCTGCTGGCATATTGGTGTAGAATTTATTGCCCCGCATCTTGTCGCACACCATACTCTGACATTCGTGCAAATAAGTATGGTGAGCCTAAAGGCGGGTCTCCATTAGGGTCGGCTTTGCCCCACTAGTATATTCGGCTTGGATTCTCTTGAAGTTTCCGAACGGCATAAGCCAAATTATACGTACCCACTTGCCAACAAATGCCGGGCGGCCATGCCGGGCGGCCATGCCGATCGGCAAAGCCGACGATAATGGTGACGCGCCTTAAGAGATAATTAGGCCGCGACATGCCGACAAAGCAGTTAAAAACGACCGACAGAGGCCACCGCCATGTTTTTTGCTTCATCGCGCTCAATTATCTTATTACGCGTGCTATTCTCTCCCTTGTAATATTCTCAAGTAATGATTTTAGTTTGTGTCCTTACTTGGTAAACAGCGTACACACGACGTGACCTACCCGTTCCTTGGTTTTGCCTGTTGCTTTTGTTCTTTTTGAATTTCGTGCCACTTATGTTAAGATTTATTTTATTGACTTATCGTTCAAGTCGTTAGTACTTGGTTATGTAAGACACTACTTCTCGTTCGTGCTTTTTGTGTTACTTTTTGGATTTTGGACCAGGTTTTTCTTTTTGTTTTCTTTATTGATAACGTTAATTCACAGTTTAGTGTGGTGTTTTAAAACGCAGATTTTCGACATTATGGGAGATTACACTTATCCAGAGGTCGCGAATATGCACTTGGTGTATGGAGAAAGTGGTGGAAATGCAGCTGGTGAGGAAGAGCTTTATCGTTTAAGGTTCCCTAATTGATGTCATCCTTGTGCTCGTATATTTGTTAGTATTGACCAGCGTCTTCGAGAAACAGGTCGTCTCGATGGACATGTAAGAGAACGAGGTCCACAACGAGAAAGGGTAATTGACGCAGAGGTTCAAATTTTGAAACTTGTAGAAGAGGATCCAACTTTAAGCACCCGCGATATCGCGAACCGTATGGGAGTATACCATTTTGTGGTATGGAGGACATTGGTAGATATGAGTCATGAGCCTTAGAAATATGAAGGCAACTATACATCCCTATCACTATCAACGTGTCCAAGCACTAGAACCTCAAGATTTTGCAGAGCGAATGCAATTTTGTAGGTGGATTTTAAGAAAACACGCGGCAAATGAGGATTTTTTAAACGTTCTGTGTTTCTCCGATGAGTCGTGTTTTACCAGAAATGGAGTGTTTAATTTTAAAAATATGCATAATTGGGCAGACGAAAATCCACGTGTAATAAGAAGGGCGCATTTTCAACGACGGTTCAGCGTTAATTTGTGGGCAGGAATTTGCGGTAATGAAATAATGACCTATACAATTACCCGCTAAATAAAATGGTGATGTATACTTACATTTTTTGCAACAAACATTGCCAAATTTGCAGGAAGATGTACCCTTGGCTACGCGCAGAAGAATGTGATATTTGCACGATGGCGCGCCAGTCCATTTTAGTCTGGCTGTTCGAAATTTTTTGAACAGGAAGTTTCCTCGACGATGGATTGGGCGTGGCGAACCAGTACCATGGCCTGCTAGATCGCCCGACTTAAATCCGATGGACTTTAATTTCTGGCGGCATTTTAAATATCTGGTTTACCGTGATCCAATTGACACTTTAGAACAATTGCAACAACGTATTTTAATGTACATAGAAACCATAAAAAATGATTCTAATTTACCAAGTGTGTTGAACGGAGTGCGTAAGTCTTTAGTTCGGAGTTCCGAAATGTGTATATGTGGAGATGGAGGTCATTTCGAACAATTTTTGTGAAAAATTCAAAAGAATTGTTCAGTTCTTGGGTGCTACCTATTGGGCATTAAAAGTATGATTATTATTATTATTATTATTAGTATTCGCTGTCTTGTTTTGATCTGTTTATTATTGTTTACATTGATTTTCATAGAGACCAAAGGCTCGATTTTTAGTTTTTGATACCTGATTGGGAAAAATTATGCGCTCAATTCGTTAAAAATATCAGATTTTTTCCTAACTTAAAGTACACAACTATTTTCTGTTATCGTATCTCGGACGTCTAACTGTTCGTTTTCCAATTTCATAAAATAATTACTCATTTTTTAAGCTTTTAACATAATGTTAATAAACCACTTTTAAATTTTATAAATTCTTATAAACGACAATAAAAGCTACAATAACTTTGTTCCAAATTAAAAAACACATGTAAACAAATCCCATTTAAACTCCTGCGGCCATGCTATGCTTGTGTTGTGCGGAAAGATAAGGAATTATTTACATTTTCATAATTAGTGGTATAAAAAGTTCGATACAAGTAATCCCAACAAAGTGCCGCACTTCTTCCGGCGGGAACACAAGTCGGGTATTACAGTTTTTATTATATCATTTCTAATATTCGGAACTATAACATCCATTGACCCTGAAAAACAGTGGTTCTCAAATGTTTCCTACTTTAACATCCAAATTTTAAACCTAGGTCAGTTTTTTTAGCGCCCCTAGAGAAAAAGTCTAGGTATTTTGTTTGTCTAGTCGGTCCCTATTACCAGTTTTTTTAATGACATGAAACTAATTACACCCTGTATTTCCACTAACAACAAATGTTAATGATACTTCTCTCTTTTGTGTCGAAATGAAAAGCTGTCCATAATTAAATATACATTTGTTTCAGAATACAGCACATTATTAATCAACAACCAGCGCAGCGCAGCGATTAAAATTAAAGACTGCAATTCAGTATACAATAAATTGTAATGTCAAAACAGTATCTATCTTTCAAAACCCAATTTATTTCTGAATGAGATCAAACAGATTATAAAGCTAAATTACCTGATTCTGCTGGAAAATATTTATTGATTTCCACAAATAAAGCTGTAGGCTAATTCACCAAATAACTTTCACTTTGAAACTTTCGCAGCTGGAAAGTAATTTAGATGATCGCAATACCACACGCCGAAAATCTAATTGCCTCGGAAGAACAGCAAGGTATTTTAAATTTACTAGAAAACGTGTGACCATATCTGGACTGAAAATAAACTTCAAGAAGAGTGTAATAATGGTGCGAGACCCGTCAACAAAAGAGAGCACAGCCCGGTCAGCGGAGAATACAATAAAAGCGACTAAATCTTAAGAATGACGAACAAACTAAAATACTTGGGAACATATCTGGCAAACCAATGAAAACGAGATAAAACTTTAAGAAATGGCATAAAAACGGCACCGAGTTACAAGATCTATGGAGACAATTAAACGATCATAGGGCCTGAACACGGCGATATACACAGTCATCATCATACTATCAACGATGACATACGGGGTTAAGAGCTGAAAGGGACAACGTCCAACAACGCCCAAAATCAATAGGATGAAAGAAGCGACAAGAACGTCAATATTAATATACAAGAAATCAAAAAGAATAGAAAAAGGCAAGCAATACAGCACTGGGAACATGTTCAAGGAAGGGCTCCATTACATTTACTGAAGAAAGCGCCAATAATGAACAGCAACAAACTAAAAACAAGCATGTGGATAACAACAATTAAGAAGACCGTGAACCAAGCACACGGTGAATGAACAGCAGGAAAAAAAGGAGTACCACAAAAAAATCGGAAGGATATAGCTGGTGTTGTCGGAATCATACAGGAAGTAAAGAGAACACTCTGAAGAAGAACAACTTCAGAACCAAAATACAAAACGAAGGGCATGTGAACAAACACTTACTCCTCACATTCTATATGCTTATGCTACGTCTTAAGACTCTCGTTGCTGGCAACAAGCATGAGCTTAGTCCAACCCAGCGTAAACGTAACCGGCCCGGAGATCTAATTTTAAGAGTGGCAGCAATAGCTACCGTACGTTAGTAATCAATCGAATGCGTGAATCTGATGGACGAAGCAGCACGTATATACTCATACTACCAGACGTGTCATATTATAGCCAAGAGTACTGTGAATACGAATAAAAACCCAGGTAAAAAACAATTATAGTAGGGCCAATAAGTCTAGTCAGTAGAGTCAGGGGCGTGCGGATTTACGAATTTCGTAAATTCGCAAGTACACAATTCAAAGAAATGAAGGCACCCGGATGGTGTTAATTATGCGATAGATTGAGCTCATGAGGTTTGTATATGACTATTATTCTGCCAATTTTACAGTAGTTGAAGAAATTATTAGGTATAAAGGCACCACATTTAAACATTTATTCTATTTGATCGATTGTACCAATTACACATAATGACCGAGTCTACCATCTCTGGTAGACGGATAAATCTTAATATAATTTCTCTCGATTATGTTGGATTAATAGAGCAAGGTGCCGCTGTATTGCATTACAGCTACTACCCTTTGACCAGAATCCCCGCTGATTTTTTGTTTTACTAACTACACTTCTTGGCCTTGCTATAGCCTATGAGCAAGGAAACCTGTTGAAATTTTAAGAGCCGGAAGTTTGTTTTTTGGTCACATGTTTGACTGATGGTCCTTACTTTAGAACTATCCGCTATCTTGTATAATGCCCGATTGAAAAAAAATATACATTTACTGCATACTACAGGTTCATTGTAAATCAAATTAACATGTTTCAAGTTCAAAAATAGCAATAAATGTGCTACAAGTGTAATGTAACACGTTGGCAACAATTGACCTCTATGTCTAGTATAACTCGTAAAATGAAACAGAATTTCTCGCTGCCAAACAGAACTCTACTAACATCCGCGCTAAATTAAATATGAATATTAGTCCAGTGAACAGTACAATTTTCGGTGAAAACGGAGCGTTTTTGCAGTAACTCGTAACTATAGATCTGAGGGAAAAAAACTGAGACAAAAGTTGTAGGCAATTTAATACTCTACAATTTTTTTCTTGAGGGGCATCGGAAATAAGATATTGTGAAAAAACTGAATTTCGGCGCCATCTTTCCACCAATTAAGAGTAATGTTGTTTCAAGTTAAGGGTTATGAATTTGTTAATCGCCGAAAGTTTTTGTTGTAATATGTAGAGAGCCCGCTGTATAGATTTCCTATGAATAAGATACATGAAAAACTGTATAAGTGAGTAAGTACTACCACAGACCTACAGGGAGCCACTTTTCGTATAAGCAAATTTTGTCCGCGTCATGGAATTTTACCGGAAGTGGCGTCAAAATGGGAGGATGCGGGCAAATAAGAAGAGGCAGCCTATTTTTTGTAATGACTAGAAGGCTTGTACTTTAACTTAAAAAAAATAATTCATGTATTCGATGAAGAAAACAGAACAGAAGAAAAAACTTTAATCGAGGGTGTCTCAGGATTGCGGTCAAATTAAGCCTGGCAGCCCCCTACAGTATCATTGTATACCTCAAAACCTACTTTGACGTAAGTTTGATTCATGTATTCAATGACACAAAAATCGTGACCGGAAGTGACGTCAGAATTCCATGACGCGGGCAAAATTTGCAAAAATGAAAAGTGGCTCCCTGTATGTTTGTGCTAGAACTTACTCACTCACATAAAGATTTTCATGTAACTTATTCATAGATATACAGCTGGTATAGATATACAGCTGGCTCTCCACCTATAAACACAATTTAAGTGCGAAAGGAGGTGGGTAAAGATCGGCCTCTTTTCGTCCATCACAGACAAGAAAATAAAAAGTTTTTATTTGAACTGTTCTTTTATATTTATGTTTATGTCATGTTCAACAATATGTTTAGATAAAATTGATATGAAGTTTCCTACAGTAAATTGCATTAAAAATGTTTCAAACTTAGCATATTTGTTAGTTTTCTAACATTTTCGACGTTGATTTCGAGCTTTCAACGACATTTCATTATAAAGCGCACCATGAACCACTACAATTTTTTTCTCATAATGGAGTTTATAAGCTTCTTTCTAAGCGTGAATTAATTGTTGTTCGTTGAGCGCTTTATAATGAAATAGTAGTAATGCAACTTACAGTAGGATATTTCATATCAATTTTATCTGAACATAACGTTGAGCCCTTGATTGACTGATTGATTGGCCAACGTAAGGTGGGCATTGCTGACGATTCCGGGCATCCACGGAGGTTCGTTCCAACACGCAGCTTGGTCGTCCGTCAAACAGGCCCAACGGACGGCCAAACCGCGTGCCGGAAACAAATCTCGGATGTTTTATATACCGCCGGACCAGCTGCATACGCCGGGTTGTATATTGGACATGCTTGTTGTCAGCAGCGAGAGCCGCATGACGCATGGGATGGGAATATAGGATGGGAAGTGTAGGTGTTTGCGAGATGCTTTTTCAGTTTCCATGTTTCTTTTAAGTTTCCATCTATCGCCATCTCCTTATTTTTCTTCTTCTAAGTTTTCTGTTTCTTCTGTTTCTGAATCTGGCAGCTTTCATTTTTTGCTTTGTTTTGTTTTTATTTATTAACCGTTCCACAGGTAATTATCCATTTACAGTGGAGTTGCTGGAAAGGGCCTTATCTCGCGGTAACAATATGTTTTTTGCGCGTTATGAGAAAAGAGGTCCGAAGGGATAGTTTGCTCACCCTGTATGCCGTTTCTTTGAGACAAGCGGTTTCAATTTCCGCCTTCCAAATTAGCAATAAAATATTATGTTTTGAATCAATAATCGAGCTGATAAAAATTAAGATGGTAAAGATCAGATGGAAAGATAGAATAGAATAATATCAATTAAATCAGATAAAATAAAATAAATTAATTTATAGCTTATATGTCTTTCTGCAGCGTCTTGTGATTGCTGTTTTATTTTATTTCCTTTCCTTTTCTTTCTTGGGTTGAGTTGATTTTGTCCATTTAAAAACTTGCCCTAATTACTTTAGGTCACAACACAGCTATATTGCTTTGTAAACATATGTGCCTCATTTTGACACTGACTATGCTATTATTTATTGCCCATGAACCACTTAAAAAGTATATTGTTGGGTCGTCTAGGGTGTACGTAGGGACACTGCACTTCACTTGAGCTAATCTAAATATAACGTTGAACCCTTGAACTAAAAATAAATACAAAAGAATGGCTCAAATAAAAACTTTTTATTTTCATGATTGTGATGGGCGAAAAAGCGCCGATCAATTACCCACCTCCTTTCTAGATGACTAATAGTGCAGAAAAGTGTAAAAGTTATAGATATTTTTTCGTACATTAAAATTTGTTTAAATTTTTCTATCATCAAAGTTAATCCAATTTACGGAAGTCGGTTACAGCGGACTCATGTAGCTCCTGCATTTGACTAAATGTTTATGTTAGAGGAAGTGTTGAAACTGGAAACGTTTATTTTATTTGAATATAGAGAAAATTTCTACACAACCATTAAAATATTTCAGGCATGTATCAACAATTTATATTATTTCTATAAACAAATTTGACAAATTATACTGTTTATTTAACAACAGTTGAGTAAACACGAAATTCAAAGGGAACACGAAATTTTATTTGAATATTATTCAGAACCTAGAGCATAATGACGTTTCAAATTAATGGTATGCGTAGAGATGGGGGCACTTAAACTTAATTTACAAAATTGAATAGGACATAAAATCAATTTTAGGGTCCCTTCTGCCCGAAACATTAATTACATTTAAAAGAGACACATCTGAACAATATAATGTTATATAATGTGGATATAATATTCACGGATAAGGGTACATTGTACATTATTATAATGTAAATTGAACTATTTGTTGCACTGAATCTTACGAATAATCTCACATAATGACTTAATGTACAGGATGTCCCATAATAAAATTCATTAAGGGCCTGAAAGAACCGAACCCTTATGTTTGTTCGCCACAATTTCAAGAAATTTGATTTTGTTTACTAATTTCATGTTATTTGAAAAATTGTTCAATATGTACGTTTTCTCGTTATTTTTTATTTTAGCACAAAATAAGTTAGTTCTTATCTTATTTTCATATTTTATATTCCCTAACATCGAGTGACATTAGGAGTGAAGAAAGTATTGTAATCATCCAAAAATTTAACTTCGAGTTTTGACGAATTATGACTTCACTCCTAGATACTGAAAATGAGGTTTAGAAAAAGCCGGTTGTGTGTGTGTGTGTGTCTGTGTAATCGTCGTCACTTAGCCTAAAGCCGAAATCAGCTGACCGATCTCGTTTAAATTCGATATATACAGTCCACTTACAAATATCTCCAGAAGTTTTCATAAATGGCTCATATGATTCGGCTCATATTTGTTAACATTAAACCTAATATTTCATTAACAATTGTGGCCCTGTGAACCGCAATAACTTCAGACCCATTTCACTTGTACCAATTATATCGAAAATTTTTGAAACCTACCTAAAAAATCAGATCACTGAATACTTTGAAAATAACAAATTATTTTATGTTAAACAATTCGGGTTCAGGAAAAATTTTACGACAAGTGATGCAGTAACACATCTAATATACAAAATTGTTGAAGGAAATGAACGTAAAGAATATGTGGGAGTCACCTTCTGTGACCTACAAAAAGCACTTGACTGTCTCTCACCTGGCTCTTCTAAACAAACTAAAATATTATAAATTTGATACAATCAGCTGCAATTTAATAGAATCATTTCTAACACATAGACAACAGTACACAAGTTTAAATAATGTTAATTCCACATCTCAGTATGTCAGGAGTGGGGTACCTCAGGGATCGGTGTTAGGACCGACCCTATTCTTAATTTATGTAAATGAAGCACTATCTGAGACCGACTTAGTACTATTTGCTGATGATACGACACTCCTGCCAACTGATAAGAAAATGGATATGCTAGAAAGACGCATGGACGAGGTACAGTCAAATGCTAGGGAGTGGTTCGGAGCAAACAGCCTGTCACTAAATGAGACAAAAACAATAAACATGATATTCACGCACAGACCAATCGAAAATTTTCAAAATCCAGATAGAGTAAAATTTCTTGTTTTGTTTCTAGACCCAAGTTTGAATTGGTCTCATCATGTTGATTACGTAGCAAATAAAATGGCAAAAAACATATTTGTCATGAGAAATCTAAAACTAAACTCCTGCTAACAGCTTATTATTCACTAATAACATCTCACATGGCGTATGGGTTATTAAGTTGGGAGCATGCACCTCAAGCTGCTAGAATTTTTGGCTAGCAGAGAAAGACGCTAAGAATAATCACAAGCCTGGGCTATAGAGATGATGTAAGAAATAAATTTATAGAATTGAAAATACTAAGTTTTCCTTCACTATACATATTTAACTGTTTAGTATATAATATGTATAAAAACATTCCCTCTTATCAAAAACAGGAGGATATACATAATTATAATACAAGGAATCAAGAAAATATTATAATTGATTGTAACAGGCTAAAGTCTAGTGATTGCGGATTTAATTATTATGGTCCTAGGTTTTATAATAAAAACCCCAATAGGGCAAAAAACGCACCGCAGCGGAGGTGAGATAAAAACATTCCTAATAAGGGAGGCTTTTTACAGTATAAATGAATTTCTAGTACACAATATTAATGAAACAAAGTTTCTTAATGGAGTTCAATAGTCTTCTGTATTGTCCTGTTATTGTAGCTTAATTGTTTGTAATAGCGACGTTTTAATGTATTATAATAATATATTATATATTGTAAAATATTTTTATTTATACCATGTAGATGTAATCTTTTATACTGACCTGTGTACAACAAATTATTTGTTAATTAACACCAATAATTTGATTCATTGGTTGATTGATTCATAATGTTGAATTACTTTCCCTAAAAATACTTATTTGCATTTACACAATCGAAAAGTAAGTTTTTTATTAGAAAACATTAAGAAAATATATAAAACTGAGCTGTTAATAAACATACATATTAAATTTATGGAAGTGTAAAAGAGAAGATGTCTATATTACTACATTAGATATTAAAATAAACGTCTTAATTTAATGTCAAATTGAAAAGCCTATACGAGAAATAAGAAAAATATTTTCTAAATTACGAAACTTTCTCATTAAATATACCCTTCTCGCTTTATAAATAAAGATCAAGATGTATAATCCAGAAATATCACAAAACTTGTTATCTTAGTTGCTTTTTAGAATATTCTAAACGAAAATGAGCTCGCAAATAGAGACTTTATCGTGAGCTTTCTCGCGATAGCATTTTAAAAGATGGAAGGAATATCGTTCTCCCTGCTCGCTTATTAGATGATGAAGAAAACATTTTTATATACAATCAACTTTGGCTGACCTTTAAACTCGTCATTTAAATTCAAATAGGTGTGTTCATATAATCACTATAAAGTGAGTCTTCAAGAAGTATGAAATAAATTCAATAAAAATTAAATGAACGGTATTTGGAAAAATTTTCGAAGCGTCGATTTATTCTTGCTTATCAAAAGCGGTTTGAATTTCCTTTAAATATGAATGAAATTAGTTTTTTCCAATATTTGACATTTTTTCTCGACATTTTCATTAATGTAAGGTATCAAATTGTTTATACGGTCACGGTCATAACAAAGATGATAAAGTCATACCAATTGCAAAATAAAAAAAAATTTCATAGTAAAATATGTTTAAAAAAATATTTGGCGAGTCCCAAGTTTTTGCCAAATACCTCCTTTCGATTTTAATGCATTAATTTCATTGCATATTAACATCGATGATTATTTTCTTCAGTTCATTTCATGTTTAAATTTGATTAAAATACACCATGTAAGTATTAGAAAATCCTCAAATCCTAGAGTGTCTGGAAGTGGTTACACATTTGAAACAACGCAGACAATATACAAGCGTGGTCACCACCAGGCAGCAAGCTATTTGCTGTGAGCCAGCCTCGTAATACTCAACCGTCACCTCACGAAGTAGTATTTTGAAAATTTTCTTAACCGCCTCTCGGGTAATCTTAATGACTTATTTAAGTTTACAAGATCTAGATCTTTCTGAGTAAAGGAGAAGGGACCTACAGTTTGTAGTAGATTTCGAACCAGTTCTTGATAATAATTTGCTAAACAATAAGCTATGGTTTCCAAATGCGTGGCCACCTGGAGCACGAAATTGTTCTTTACCTTTTCTTCAATTCTTTGGGACTTCCTGTCACACGTATTTTTTCTTTTTAAGCGGTGCTCGGGGAATCTACAAAATATCGCAATTAACCAGTATGTTACTGGCAAATAACCTCTACGCCTGTGACTTTTAGGTCAAAGGATCAGTTAGAGGTTGCTTTTTTTAAATAAACAACACAAATAAATATAAAAACTTGAAATTAAATATTTTGCCGACGTTTCTGAAATCTAATCTGTTTCCTTTTTCAAGGCTTTTTTTGAAAAATCTTTTTTGCTGTGTATGATAAATACTAAGAATATTTGTTATATTCAATATCCATAGATACTTACTATTTACATAAAACTGTTGATATAGTTAACAGTTTTTTAGTTTTTATACAATGTTAAGTTTGTGAAGTTCTTCTTTTAACATTGGCAATCAAGTTGTACAGTCATCTACGGAACAATTCGACACGCATCTATCCGCATTCAATAATATTATCGCGGATTCTTTAATTTTTCTTTTTTTGCTATCTGCCTCTTTTGTTAAAATTTTTGCCGAGTCCCTAATCTTACGCTAAAAGGTCTGGATGACTCACCCACGTATTGTTTGTTGCACTCACGGAATACTATAAATGCAGTTTTTTGAATTTTGCTAGTGGTTCTTCCGTTTCGTCTTTTGATGTTAAAATGTTAAAAGAAGAACTTCACAAACTTAACATTGTATAAAAGACTAAAAAAACTGTTAACTATATCAACAGTTCTATATAAATAGTAAGTATCTATGGATATTGAATATAACAAACATTCTTAGAGCTATGTATTTATCATACACATCAAAAGATTTTTCAAAAAAAGCCTTGAAAACGGAAACAGATTAGATTTCCGAAACGTCGGCGAAATATTTAATTTCAAGTTTTTATACTTATTTGTGTTGTTTATTTAAAAAAAGCAACCTCTAACTGATCCTTTGACGTAAAAGTCACAGGCGTAGAGGTTATTTACCAGTAACATACTGGTTAATTGTGATATTTTGTGGATTCCCCGAGCACCGCTTAAAAAGAAAAAATACACGTGGCAGGAAGTCCCAAAGAATTGAAGAAAAAAATTAAGATAATGCCACAAATAACATTTAGACATTATTCTTTACCTGTTTCGTCGATGGAAATCTTCATTAAAACAGAGGTCGGATTTACCTATTGGATTCCAGGGATGGCTTTTACAGATATTATATATTGTAAACATGTTTTGAAATATTCCCAAAGTATAATAGTAGAAAGTCATGCAACATACTAAATTAATTCTATTTATGCACTATATTAAATAAAAACGCAATGTGTAATAGAATATTTTAATTTACAGCAGGTATACCTACTGGCTGTTTACCTGAAGCCCAATCCCAGGCGGGGAGAGGAGTAATTTAACAAGATTACTCAGTGTCCCTCTTACTGTAGATTTATTCGTACGTAAGTACTAAAAACGTGAAGTTAAAATATCGTATCGTACTCAACCGACGCAAGCTACAGTAAATTTTTGGATTCGCGATATTGCCGAGTTACATTTTGATGGTAGAGAACTGTATTGCACTAGATGTTACAGCAATTTCGTGGTCATGCAAAACAAATACTAATTCACATCTTTCGTCGGAAAATCATAAACTATGTTGCTTTACTTACAGCGACTGACACGCAACGTAATTATAACTTAGAGTTAGTGGAAAGTAGAACAGACAATTTTTGGAAAAATGTATTAGTGGCAAATGTTAAGGTGCCTTCGGAGTCTACACTAAGAAAAAAATATTTACTTACGGAGTGCGAAAATATTAAGACAGAAAATTTCTTCTGAGCTTAACGGGAAGTACATCTGGCTTAGCGTGAACGAAACAATAAATGTTTGCGGGTTCAAGGTAGCTAATGTTTTAGTGAGTGCATTGGACGAAAATTGGGCATTGAGCGGACACTTGATCGGCCTCTAAAATTTAGAAGCTGCAAATTCGTGCACTATAGCGGATGCAATAAATTCAAATTTACAAGACTTTTGTGGTGACAAATATGCAGGAAATAAGGTCAGTTCTTATTATTTCTTGCTGGAAGAATTTTGAAGGAAACAAATCGGAATATACTGCATGTGACGGGTTTAGCATATGGGCTTCATAGGATTGCTGAAACTATTAGGAGGTGCTACCCTAATGTTGATAAATTATTAATAGCTAGTGTAAATAAATTTATTCTTAAAGTACCAAGTCGTATACGGTTGCTTCACGAAACTCTACCAAATACTCCATTACCTCCAGAACCCATTACAACAAGATGGGGAACTTGGCTATTACTGTAATTTTGAAAATGTGAAATCCGTAATACAGCAGTTAAATCCAAATGACGCAGCTGTTATTTCACAGGCACAACAGCCGTTTATGGATCCAACTGTTCAAGAAAATCTGGAGACCATACCCATGGATGTTTTTCACCAATACCAACCAACATCAGAATTTCCTACAGTCGATGCAATAAACGTTGTGTTCGATCTTCGTCAATATAGTTTTCAATTACAGGAAGATATTGCTACGAAGGTACAAAGACAGTTCCAGACTGTTACGACAGGTATAATAGACCTTTTAAACGGCAAAGAAGTATACTTTGCTACATCGGGCATGAATGTGGTGGTTTTGCGTTTTGGATATTTTAAGTATGGCCCAGTTACATCTGTTCACGTCGAGCAGTCCTTCTCGCAATATAAATGGACTTTTAATGAAAGACGCCGAAGTTTAACACCAACATATTTAGAACAGATATTAGTAATATGCTTTTATTCTTGTAGTCGGCATTGAAAATACTTATGTTAATTCAGTGTTAAGTACGTCCCTTTATACCTCCAGTTCCCTTCGAGTGACTGTATAATAAATTGACTTTATGAGCTTTGGATAATTTGAAATTCACTAAAAAAAATGTTCACTCATGCATGCAAATCTTTATGAGCTAACCACCTAAAGCCAATCCTGGTTTTACCTCAAATCCGACAGACAAATCCGACCTCTGCTTATCAAACAGAAAGACAATCTCATGGGATCACGCCTGCAATGAGACCACCAATCTGATAACTTCTTTCACATGAATTATAACATTGTTGACTGTGTAATGGACAACCGTGACAAATGACGTGAGGCCATCAGACGTGCTATGCAGCAGGGAGAGACTAACTGGTATAAAACTGATGGAACACAATTTTCGAAAGCCTTGTCTTTGTTTAGGCTATATTAATATCGTGATATCAATGTTATGCAAGGCGGGACCGGACAGGCGAGTTACCGGGAAAATCCCCGCGGAACTTCGGAGCCCACAAAAAATAGTGTTTATTCCTATTATATTATATTCGGATTTTTTAAATAAAATATATAAAATAAACGGGGGGCTATGTAAGCTTTCTTCTTATGGGGACCTATAGGTTAGTTCAGTCCTGTTGTTATGTTATATTGAAATGGTAAATGTTGTCAAAGTTTCAGGTGGGCTGGTTCCAGTGTTACAGACTGTTTGAAAATTATATGGATTAAAAAATGATTTATCTATTAAACGGGAAATAATGCTAAAGATTGTTCTCCTGCCACAGATACTCAATAAACGGTCACCAGACCTCAATCACCTTACATTAAAAGGCATTTAACCCTTGTTATTACAGACTCAAGTTTCTAATTTATGGTACCGAAAACAAAATAAATATCTTTGTTCACTTCAACGAGAAAATATAAATAACCAAACAAAACCCTTCTTATGTGTAGGTTACTAGATTGTCATTGTTCCCAATATCCACAAGTAACTCATTGAAATCTTACACGAGAGGCTCTTAGAATAGATATTTGTACATGTTCCAGACCTCGCATAATAAATCTTTTCACAGAGTAAACGTAGTGCGCCCGTAAGTACTGAATGAACCTATTTGACGATGGAACGTTAACGTGATAGGTTTTTTATGGGGCGCGATCTTCGCCTTCTGCATTAACAAAAATGAAATTCGATAACATCTGGGGCTGAGTAAAATCCTCGAACCGTTTTATACCCTAACGTACTTGGAAACATCTTAAATTACCTCGATGTTTTTAAGTGATTTGTTTGTGCGGGGACTAAAAATAATACGAGTAACATTTTAACAGGAATAAACATAGTAAGAAACTCTATACAAATTCAATTCTTCCCTTTTAAGCATTAATTTTTACGGTAGATTTGAAATTAAAAATGCATTAGGTGGTCAATTCGGGATCAGTTTTTCAGACACTATTTTTTGACTGATTTCCAACAAGAAATGCCCCATAACTTTTTTTCGTATAATGTTGATACTTTCAATGTCATTCATATTTAAAAATTAAAAAATTGCCCAACGACGTTTTCTCTTTCGGAGTAAAGCTTTGAATAGATCGTAAGTTGTGACAATAACAAGATAATATTAAAACATATTGATTATATATTTTTGTTTTAGTTAGTAGTGAAATAATGGATTCAGCAGTGCATTTACATATTCCTAAAAAAGGTAAGAGAGAGGCACTCGACCCCAATAAATGTTTAATTTGTGATGTAAAGACAAAAGAAAATCTTGTACATACACCAAAGGCTAATAGCTATTGCTCAATTTTAAAATGTATTTTTTATAGAGCACTATGGTGAGAAGCGTTTTTCGTATATTTAAATACACTTTTAATTAACTCTTCAGCTAAAGAATACATGAAAAACAATATTCATGGCACAGACCGTGTTATCTCAGCACAACACACAAAAAAGTCTCGACACTTTGAGAAAAAAATTTGAGGAAACGCCACCTAATGTTGACGATGACGATCAACCCGGCCCAAGTACTCCCTTAACAGAAATCGCACAGTAGAGTTCGATAAAAATAAATGTTTTTTCGTGACAAAGAGAGCGGAAAAAATAATAAGCTGCGCAAAGTCGTTACCCACATTGCCGGAGTTCACTTAAGGTATGCTTTAAAATTATTGAATAATAGTAAGTTAAACGTGCGGATGAGAGCCCTTATCAAGCCATCTGATGCACATACTGCAGATATTTTATATCACTTGACTTGCTGGTCTACTTATGTAACTGCAACTCTTCGATATTGATATGAATTATGACTAAAATATTATACATGATATAACAATAATAATAAATAATAAAATAATTTAATAAATAAATAAAATACATTTAACTAAAAAAATTCACAGATTTCGCAATCCTTGCAATCATCGGGACATTGGAAATGATAACACCATACATAAAACATAAAGTTTTTCAACTTTTTCCGGACTCGACTTCGCCTCGTCCGGAAATAGCACGATCCACTACACCGCTGTATTTCCACCTTAAATGAAAACTGGTAACTTAACCCCCTGTGATATATGCAACCCATGTTACATTTGCGCATATCAGCCGTTGCATATACGCAGTCTCACTCGACCGCGACACCGCTGTATTTCCACCTTAAATGCAAACTGGTAACTGGCCCCCCTGTGATATATGCAACCCATATTACATTTGCGTATATCAGCCGTTGCATATGATAGTCTCAGTCGACCGCGACACATTACTTTGAAATAAAGATATATTATTATTGTCACTCAATTTGTACAACAGACAACCTATATCAGTTAGTTGCAATTCTAACACATCATTTATTTGTAAGCAGGCACCTATTTGTAGCAAGCTGTACACTTTTGTGTTCTACCGTCAGCATCGCTGTACAACTTTTAGGTAATCTCCCGACACGGTAGGTAATGTAATTGGCAAGCGTAGCAGCCTAATCGATAGTAGCGCGGCCTTTTCGGCAGCCGTGTACAAATTTTTGCTTGAATAATATAAAGTCATACATTTTCAGTCTGTGACGTCAGGCGCGGATGTTATGTAATAAATTTAAGTAAAGGCAGGTCAAACGTTAATTCGCCACTTTTTGATTAATTAGTGAACATTAAATTCAATCGCAAAATAAATCATCTGTCAAGGATATCAAACAAAAATAATTTAGTGTCATTGTAAGTGTTGGCCAGTTTATTAGCATTTTCTAGCTCGAGCAGTGTATATGTAAATGAGCGTACAAATATCGGATGCGCAGTGGATTCATAAGAAATAAAATCGATTACGACAAATCTCAAGAGTAAGTGAGCCTACTGGTCTTCTCTCTACTGTGCTGCGAGACCGCTGTCTTTTGACCTTGAACAAAAACTGGTAACTCTACCCCATATACGAAAACATAAACATTTCCAATGTTAAAATCACAATTTTACCTTTTCTCCTTGATGTTAAAGAGAAGTTAGTTTTATGTACTTCAATTAATGTAAGAGTATAAAAGGGGAGGGGAATAATATGATTCACTTCGTGCTGCAATTGTTGTAGTTGTATAGAAAAGCCCATTTCTGTGCTAGTAAGCAAATTTAATATTTTGCCCCCGTCGCCCCATTTTCCTGTTTGGTCTATTTGCCCCCATTTCACTGCATCCTCTCTAACAACTACTATGTGTTTTTTTCGTTTTTATTTCGTAATTTTCAGAGCTTTGACACCGGTTTTATGGACTGGGGGTTGAAAGAAACTTCATTACTACCGTAAATGATTATGGGGGGGCATCCCACGAATTGGTCACGATTTGTAGATGTCCATCAACTTGTTTCGTGTTCCAGAGGGATCACAAAACAAAACACAAAAAAACTATCTGCTTGTAGCATTAAATAGCATACGGGATTCGTATGCTGCCGCACTATAACCGCGAATATCTCAGAAACGGAAGAGCAGACATTTTTTTGAAAATTATGTGCTCATTATGTCTCTATTCCAAATCATTCACTAAAATTTGAATAATATATGTTGGGCAGTTTTGAAGTTCTGCTAAGTTGTATTGAAAATGTCCTACTTTTTTCAATATAAGTTAGCAGTTAGCAGAACTTCAAAACTGCTCAACGTATATTATTCAAATTTCAGTGAATGATTTAGAATAGAGATATAACGAACACATTTTTTTTTTCTACTCCTCCCTTTCTGAGATATTCGAGGTTAAAGTGAGGGGTCAATACATTTGAATCGTATATCAGTGCTGTTTTAAAAAAAGTAGTTACAAATATATACTGCAAGTAATTTAAAATACTGTAAATCGTTGCATTTTTTAAAGTACTTCTAGGGCTTGAGAGTACTTCCAGGACTTGAAAGTACTTCCAGGATTTGAAAGTACTGCAAGTATTTATAAAATACTCTAAGTATTTAAAATACTGAAAATCCATGAAGAGTACTTTACTTATTACTACTACTGCAAATGTTTAATGTTAAGTACATTACTGAATATTTAAGTATTTTTAAGTATTTCTGAAAAGTACTGGTACCCAATATTGCAAGTAAAACAAAAATTGTTTGACATTGCTTACTGGTTACTGCCAGTACTTTCATTGAGTACTGGTCCCAGCTCCGCTTACACGTTGAAATCCACATTTCTTCATGAATTTTTCAAAAACCATCGAAGAAAAGTGGTCACTATGAGGTACAAAATAATAAAACGCCAATTCCATTTTTTGGAAATTCATATGCAAGGTCTAAAGATATCATGAAAAATTATTTATTATAAAAAAAACAACATTTTTTTATTATACTTTTAGAACGTCAAAAACGAGAAATTGGCGATGTTTCAATTTAAAAAAATTAATAACATTGAAAGTATCAACTATACGAGAAAGGTTTGAAATCGGCCAAAAAATATGTTTAAAATAATGTTTGAAAAAATGTAATATTTTCTTTTATTATAAACAAAATTGTTTTAAACAATATCAGACCAGGTTACCGGCTGGTAGTAGTGCCTCTTGATTCCGGCAAAAAAACTGCGCCCGAAATGTATTCGACACTCATGTGCCCATACCGCCTGCTCTATATGTTAAATATATGTACTTTTACTCTTGGTTCTGTGTAATTAATTACATGTCTGCAACAAAAAATTAATGGGTGCCTTATAATCTCCCAACTGACATATCATGGCTTCGTCCGCGTGAAGACGATTTCATGAAGAATTCAAATATTCGAGAATATATCCAGGGTGCTATCTAAAAACAAACAATTGATACTACTAACATACGGTTAAATTGGAAATGAACTTTTTTATCCAAGAAGTGCAAAAGATGGCTATTTATATCACATATTACTAAATTTTAAAGTTTTACTCCTAAAAACAATCAAGATAGAACTGGACTAACTTCATTATCATGCGGACTATTACTTTAATGAGAAACAATTGGAAAATATAAATGATATCCGGAAAATAAAATTTTATGGTTGAATTTCTGGTTACAAGCGTTCCCTAGAACAGTTAACATCTTGTCTTTATTCTGCTTTATTATAGGAATTAGTGGAAGAGCGCAAATAAAGAATTTTGTCCTGTAATCTGCTGGGCAATAACAATTGTTTATTATTATTATTATTTTATTTTTATATACTCAACTTTTAGAGTCAGATAGTTAAATCAACTGAGAAAGAATTCACTTCTTCCAGTAGATTTTATAGGGGTAATAATTTGCGGACTAGACGGCATGTCTGTAAGATAGATGCTATCTTGGCATGGTCGAGAAAGACGTTGGGGTAATCCTATCAAATTAAGGTTGGGTTTAAGACATTTTGTAAAAACTCCATCTACAGATACTATGAGCGATACGATGTTCAATTCGTTTAATTTCTATGGGCGTTTGACTTCCATTGCCCGATTCTGGTATTTTCTGCCCCTTTCGTGTTCAGTCTTCTCTAGATTATTAGCAAGTGGTACGCTTATTATTATTATATATCCTTCGCAAATACAAAACGAAAACTACATAGCATTTGATCGGCACATTTCTAAAACCGGTAATATTGCTCGTACAAAAAAAAATTATCATACCACCGTGTTTGGTGATCGATTTCTGAACAACTTTCAAAACGTCGGTCTGCCCGTCTCTCTGTCTACCTATCTGTCCGTCCGTCACGTTTCTTGTAAGCACGATAACTTAAGATGAAAAGTCCGATTGTATTGAAATTTGGACGGTAAGTTAGTGTTAGCTAGAGGAAGAACCCTATTGTTTTTGAACAAAATCAATCAACAGATCAAAAGAACTGCGAAGAATATCCTATATGATGTGCAACAATTATATAAAAATTGCAATAAATCGGCGAAGAGTATAATGGTTAGCTTGTTATTATTACAACATGGCAGCATTATATAGATGTAGGAGTTCTACACTGTACAGTCAGCTAAATATTAGTTAAAAAATAAAATACCCCTTTTCATCGTTTGTGGAATACACTGGTAAAGGGTCATTTACATTTCCAAAGTTTACTGACAGTATAATATACTTGAAGTCAATAAGCTGAAGACATGCTCACCTCTAACTTCATCGTGTTTAATAACCCATTACAATAAATTACATTCTTGATGGACTAAAAGTCATAAACACTATTCGTGCCAAACACATTCTGGGAATGCTAAAAACCACGACCAGATAAAGTTGCTATTTTATCCATATAGGCGAGTCTGTCTGGGATTTTTCCCAAAAAATTTCTGTATTTGAGTTAGCCACGGATTCTTAAAGGAAAAATTCCGCTGAACAGGATGTTCTTATGAAAAATTTTCCTAAACCGCGAGCTTCATTGTCAAATAATTGTTTTAAACAATTTTTTCTTCGTTTTTATTTAATAAAATGAAAACGATTTGACGGATCCGAAAAAATCTTGATTCAATCGAAACATATTTTCAATACGCGTCGTTTGGCACCAGGCACGACTCATTTTGTCAAGCCGTTCATTTGTTATAGCCAAAATAAATTTCTTAATTAACAAATTGATTACTCCGAAACTAATGAGGTCAGGATATTGTTCTTTTCAAAAAACATGCTTTTTATACCAAAGAATATACCATATTTTTTTTGGCCCGATACCTTCAATACTTTTTGATTGTTTAAGCAATTGGCATAATTTGTTAATTAGCAAATAACTTTTTTTTTCGAAAGTTTGATCGACTGCAAACCAACTTTAAACGATAAATATTGATGTCGGGCATAACCCCCACAGAAGTCTGCACAAACACAACTTTTTGCTTTTGTTTATTTAAAGTTTAAATTAATTTGTCAATTTAACAAATGGAATATCTCGTATCGAAATGGAGTTTTGTGCATATAAAAGTGCTTGGAAAAAGGAAAATTTTGAGACAGAAAGAACTTGATCGGATAACCGGAACCCAGTGATATTGCGTGAGACGCTCTAATTTGTTTATTAACAAATTTTTGGACACGAGGTTCGGTGCAAATGAAAGCTAACAAGTTTTTCCATCAACTACAAAAAGTTCTACAAAATATAGTCAATCCCTGAAGAGGTATACGCGTTTTTGACCCTTAAATCAATCTCTCCCGCAACGTAAAAATAGTAAGATTTGACGCGCAATGGGGTGGCGGGTTCGATCCTCGGTGTGGGCAAATTTTTTTTTTTTATTCGTCAAATTTGCTTTTTTTTTTTCATATAACCAAGTATTTTTTATAATAAATGTTTTACTTTCTGAGAAATTTTTAAAAACGTAAATAATTTTTGCTTGCAATTCTCATTAAATGAATGGCTTATATTGCAACAAACATGTGATTGTTCTTGTCCAACGATGGTTTGTCGGTAGTTTTTGTTTTTTTTTTTTACTTTTTGTGAAAGAGAAGGCTTGTTTTACTTTATTTGGGGGGTGCTTATCGAAAAAATACCAAAAATAAAATAATAATGCCATCAAAATAGTTAAATCTTTGGATTATTTCTCATTTACAAATAACAAAATATGTGTTTTTTTCATGAGACGTGAACATTTTTTCCATTATAAGAAAAAAGTGAAAAATAAATTTGTTTCCCTATTATTTTTGGTCTTTTTTCGACAGGCACCCCCCTGAAATAAAGTAAAACAAGCCCTTCTCTTTCACAAAAAGCAGTAAAAAAAAAACAAAAACTACCAACAAACCCTCGTTGGACAAGAACAATCATATGTTTGTTGCAAGATAGCCATTTATTTAATGAAAATTAAAACAAAAAAAAAATACATTTACGTTTTCAAAAATTTCTCAAAAAGTCAAAACAATCATCAAAAATACTTGGTTACATGAAAAAGCAATTTGATGAAAAAAAAATTCCCATGCCGAGGATCGAACCCTCCACCCCCCCATTGCGCGTCAAATCTTACTATTTTCACGTTGCGGGAGAGATTATTTTAAGGGTCAAAAACGCGTATAACTCTTCAGGGATTGAGTATTTTTTGTAGAACTTTTTGTAGTTGATGGAAAAACTTGTTTGCCGTCATTTGCACCGAACCTCGTGTCCCAAAAAGTTGTTAATAAACAAATTAGAGTCTCTCATGCAATATTACTTTTATTTCCGGTCCCGGTGATCCGATCAAGTTTTTTCTGGTCTCAAAATTTCCCTTTTTCCAAGCACTTTCATATGCACAACAATCCCATTACGATACGCTTACCCAAAGCCGAGATATTTCATTTGTTAATTTGCAAAATTAATTTAAACTTTAAACAAAAGCAAAAAGTTGCATTCGTGCAAATATGGGGGTTATGCCCGACATTAATATTTATCGTTTAAAGTTGGTTTGAAGTCGACCAAACTTTCGCAAAATAAGTTATTTGCTATTATTATGCCAATTGTTTAAACAATCAAAAAGTATTGAAGGTATCAGGCCAAAAAATATATGGTATATTCTTTGGTATAAAAAGCATGTATTTCGAAAAAAACAATATCCTGACCTCATTAGTTTCGGAGTAATCAATTTGTTAATTTAGAAATTTATTTCGGTTATCACAAATGAACGGGTTGACAAAATAAGTTGTGTATGGAGCCAAACGACGCGTATTGAAAATATCTTTCGATTGAATCAAGATTTTTTCGGATCCGTCAAACTGATTCCATTTTATTAAATAAAAACGAAACAAATTTTGTTTAAACAATTATTTGACCCTGAAGCTCGCGGTTTAGGAAAATGTTTCATAAGTAAATCTTGTTCAACGGAATTTTTCCTATAAGAATCCGTTGCTAACAATAATGGTATACAAAATCTGTAAAATCACCTCTTTTTTACCCCAGGCAGGCTCACCTAATAAACGAACCTTAACAACCATAGTGTTAATTTGAAATATAAGTGTACTTCTAGTTAATTATAGCTTATATCAACCCTCACTGTTTTGATGTCAAAATCTCATAACGTTAAAAAACGAATTCTGACCCACAAAGTGACTGATTCAGTTATTACCTTGTGTCAATGTCGCCGACATGTACATGTACATATTCAATCAGTGCCGGATTTACCAGTAGGCAATGTAGGCTCCAGTCTAGGGCTCCAAATGTTGAGAGGCGGGAAACTTTGGCATCTTCCGGAAAAAATATAGGCAAATTACTGATATTATAAAAAACAATCTAACCATTCTACTCTTCGTCGATTTACTGCACTTTTTATATAATTGTTGCACATTCTATAGGATCCCTTCACAGTTTTATCGTAAATAAATAACGTTAGTTTACGTTAGCGAGTGACCTTCGCCTTGTTTACTACTATCTATATTAAATCGTCTATAATCTTATCGCATTTGTGACAAAATTATTACTTGTAAGTTTATAAACATTAGGAACTATTAGTCGGTGTTGCAACGTAACAATATTTATTCATATCTAACTTTAAAATTTTCTGTAATTACCTTTTTTATTTATTTTTTTTAAAATCCGCAGAGGGGGGTAAAAATATTAAATAATCAAAATAAAATATTAGATACATAAAAATGTTATTTATAATGAAGCAATTGAGACATGCTTTTAATTATATTTTATTATATTTTCATTTTAGTCCTAATTTTTGTCAATAAAAGCTTGATTTAAAAATATTTTTTTAACTTTGGATTAATCGTGGTTGTTCTACAAACATGCCTAGCAGCGTTATATACGTCCTCTTACCAACCACCCTGTATAAAAAAGAAATCAAAATGATACTTAATTAATGTCGTAAATAATTAATATGTATCATCGGAAGTGGCGAACGCTGCTGATAAATGGTCGAATACGGGTATTTTTCTTTTGTTTTATAATAATAGAATTTAAAAAGAGCCATCGTTGCATCATGGGCGTGAAGATAAATTATCGCTTTGTGAGGAAATGTATGATTAATTAAAATTGTTCGAATCCACTGCGAGTTGAAATAAAATATTACGTTCCCTGAAGGCCTATGACACCGGGCTATTTATAATGATGGGATATTTTATTAGTTTTAATTTTTTGTAACGGCATCTCGCATTAGTTAATTACATAGTCCAAAGAACAAAATTTAAAATGGAATGAAAATTAAAGTAAACATCTAATTAATCCAAAATCAAGTTTAGAAACATTTTTGTAGAAATTGTAAATGTTCTCGTATAAGAATTGAATAATTATGTTGTTCATCGGTTATATACCATTTCCACACGTCGAATGATAAAATATTCTTATACACTATGTGATAAATATGTTTTCTTTTGAAAATTCGAAACAAAACATTAAAGTTTCTTTTCAGATAATTAGACCACATGTAACTATAAAAACCAATTATTCCCGAACAGCAAATAGGTAGTTATTTACTTATTGGTTTACCAACTTCTTTACGCGAATAAACGTTCAACAGGTGTTTGTGTTAAATGTCCAATCCATTCGAAATACGTAGTAATAATAAAACGTCTATATGAATAATACGGAGGTATAACAATGTGGAATTAAAGACAACGGAGCTGAATGAGAATTTTCAAATAAGAAATTATACAAATTCATGTTAGGATTTTAATTTGCTAACATAACCATCAGGTTATCGAAGGAATGCCTTTGCATTCAAGATATTAATGTAATCTTTATTACATTAATATCTTTACACATAGTTTCTCTTTTAGTTCTCATAGATAGTTATTTTATTTGCTGTTTGCAAAATCCTATAAAGAATATGTTTCAATGGTATTAAGAATGGTAGATGACACGAATTCCTATAAATTGGAAGTAATTCGAATACGCTATATTTCAAAGTCAACGATGATCATTTTCTGCGTGTGCGAGCATCAAATTAAAAAGCCGGAAATATGCCACTCCTAAATATATACCACCCTCTAAGTATACCCTCGAGCTTAATTTATTGAGTGTTGGACACCCTATTCATTATATTCTTATCTGGAATATTCGATATCGGCTACAGTTTTCATCGCGTTATAACAGCAGTCACTAAATTTCTCTTTACAGCTACCGCCCAGACACTATAAATAAAATGTAACACATGTCATTTATATAAAATAAATGAAACTTTAACCTTTTCTCAGCTTTCATATCTTTAGCGAAGCGGAAAATCGCATTTATTTTTTTATTTATTCCTATACAACTTGCTTAGAGAAGAAAATCGATATAAGAGTGTTTAATATTGTAAACAAAACACTAAGGAGCAGTGTTTTCGACTACATATTAGATTTTGATTGGTAAAACAGTACCAGAAGTGAATTACACTGGTCGACACCATTTTGGCCTAAAAGTAAATTATGTTTCTGAAAGATTTTGATGCGCTGGCGTTAATTACGAGTCTGCCTCCTAAAATGTCGTACAAAGTTTTTGAGATATTCTAACCTAAAGGTGCAAAAATTGAAATATTTAGCCATATTCAACGACCGATGAAATTAAAAAAAGAAAAATTTCAGCATCCAGGCGGGTATCACATTAAAATGGTATTAGTCTGAGAGCTCACGACACATCGCCCTGCGATAACTGGTGAATGAGGGTAGGTTTCCATCTATTATAGGGGTTGAGGAGAATCGGAGATGAAGGTTAATATTTTTATCGTAATCAGCGCCTGCGAAAACGGATGAGGGCATATTGACGATCCAAAGTGTAATTAGTTAATTGTACACCCCTTGGTAGGGTTGAAGCAACCCCCGAGGTCACTACCACCTTCTCTTCCGTGAAAACTAAAGGAATATGTACAGGAATAACGATCATGATCCGTGATTAGCGACCCCGAAAACAGGAGGATACGCGTTTGAACCGAGTAATTTGAAAAAAAAGGGAAGATTTTTCGCCCCTCGGGAGGATTTAATCAACCCCCTAAGACTGCTGCCTGGATTTCACTTATTCTACAACCCCCTTCCATGTTATTTCAAGTATAACCCGTCGATAAATCACTCCCCATACCCGCTTACATATGAAAACAAAAAGGGATCCAGAGGGGTAGTTTTTGGTCGTTTCAGGGGGTTACGGCGGTCAAAACTTATCCCCCCACCACTTGCATCGTGTTCAGCACCCTGGAAAATGGGGAGAGGGAAAGGTAATCTCGTCTTTCCATGAAATATTTACAAAAAAGTCGTCTTATAATTCTTCATTACATAGCCTGTTCATTGTGTACAATTCGACACCACGCTCTTATATTCTATTCGACTACACAACTCCATAAATAAAAAATACATATTTTGTAGTAATTCTATATTAACTTCTTCATTGAATGTCCATCAATTTTCGTGGGAACGTTAATTCTATAAAATGAAAGGATCACATTACAACAAAAATTAATTCATTTTAACTCTTATACATATTATTGTTATAATTTTTATTATTAATACTATCTTTTTTCTTTTCACAGGTTGCCCTGGTATTTAAATAATTCTGATCGGCTGGTTGAGCAAGACCCGAGCTATCATCCTACTGGTCTAGAAACGACCGAACTATGTTTGTAGCATCCAGAATAACTGATTTTTATATGTTAGGTAGGTATTCCATGATATTCCAAAATCCTCCAAGCCTTCTTTCAGTGTTTTAGGTATTAACCCCATTGTGGAAATGATGAGTGGAACAATTTTTGCACTTTTTAAACTCCAAATTTGCTGGATCTCACGTTTCAGAGCGAAATGCTCTTTCTCATTAAATTTAACCTCCACGTATGATTGTTCGGTATTGATATCAATCAGCAAGGCTCTCTTTTCTTTCTTATAGAGAATAGTGATATTTGACTTGTTATGCTCGGTTGTCCTATCAGTTAAAATTCCTTTATCCCAGTAAATTTTATCCTCATTGTTCTCTACTACGGACGTTGGTTTATATCAGTAGTATGGCTCTGCATTGTCGGGTGAAATTTTATGTAATCTGAGGACTTCAAGATAAACTATTGTAGCTACTCAATTATGTCTTTCCAAATATTTAGTTGCTGCCAGGTTCGTGCATCCAGACAATACAGGTTCGATGGTTTTCACTTGAGTATTGCACTTTCTACATTTATCTATTGATAAGTTTTCTTTAAGCACATATTTCTTGTAGTTTCTAGTGCTTACTACTTGGTTACTACTTGGTCTTGTATGGCCACCATAAAGTCCTCTGTCTCGGGGTACAACTTCCCGCATTTTAGCCATCCTATGGACGCATCTTTATTAATATGGTCTTTACCCAGGTCATTGTGGTACCGACCGTGTAATTCCTTGCCAGCCCATCGTGCCATTTTCATTTCATCTGACATCATATTTGGAAAAGCTAAGTAGTCTCTCTGTCGTAGATTGAGAGGTGTGTACTCAGCGTCAGCTTCTCTAACCGATCTGTGTAAACTGGATACAGAGTGGTAAAAATAATTCCTCAGGCCTTCTATTTGGCGGCTACATTGAGTGAACACCCAGATATTTGTAAGGTGATCCGTTATAGCTCTTACCACAGTGCCCTCATCAAGTACCATTTCAGGGGATTCTGTCAACCTACCCTTGGCAACAGTGACAGTCTTGCACTTGCTAGTTCCGAAGGTCATTCTTATATCAGAACTCACTCTGTGGATCAATTTGAGGATAGTCTCCAGGTGGCTCTTGTTGGCAGCATATAGTTTAAGGTCATCCATGTAGAACAGGTGATTAATTGTTTTAGCACCATGCGATGATTTGATGGTAAATCCATACATTGTTCTATTAAGAGCGTTCGAGATGGGGTTTAAAGCGAGACAAAACCACAAAGCGCTAAATAAATCCCCCCGAAAGATGCCTCTTTTGATACTTGCTCTCTAGACTCAATAGCCGCATCACCGGAATTAATGGACAACCTTGTACACCATTGCTCCATCACACTTTTATTATTATTATTATTATTATCGGTATAATTATAATTGCTGTTACTGCTGCTCCAACTGTTATCTATTACTATTAATTATATAATCAATTTATACTGGAACAAACCTGAAGCATCACAAACCGAGCGCTCGTTTTCTCAACTTCTAGCTGCTGCTGACTAGGTCGGTCCTATGAAAATGAGAGCTGACTGCGCGCTGTTCTATCAGCGCGCAGACTGACCATTATTTTTGAATAAACTAATAAATAAATATTAGATTTTACAAAGCTCTTTCACCCTCGGTGTCCTCTTCAACGTATATTCGATTGCTATGATACGTCTTTTTCCGATGACGCAAATTGAACGTTTCTATTTTTCAAAGTGGGAGAGTCCTACGTGTAAAGAAACAACAAGGATTAAATATCTTAAAGAGTGAGAAAAAAAAAGATTCATTAAAAGATTATGTATTAATAACATTTTATTCACGCCAATTCTGAATAAGTTGTGCAGTAGACAATTTTGGCTTCGCACTGCCCAGGCACAAAACAACTGATCATTTAGTAGCGTAACGTGGTGAACTCCGTAGTGCATTTTATTTTTGTTGTAACTCACTATTGAAAGATGCCGTCAGTACTGTGTAATAGAAGAACTTGTCCTCAAGCACGTGGAATAGTCCTAAATTCATTTGGGTACGTATTTTAAAAACTGTAATAGGCAAATATTAAGTATATTATTATATCTGAACCCTTAAATAATAACACTTTGTAAGCATTGAAACATGCACGTCACTGTATTGTGATCGTTATTTCTTTTACCAATCACATTTGGGGAATGCGTGGTATATCTGCGCATGGAAACCTCACCATAATTGGCGTTTACTGTAGAACGCATTGCGTTATTCATTTTAAGGTTTGCGAAACAGTATTTGAAATCCTAGTTGAAATCTTTTCATATCAGATAGACAATAAATTAGAAGGATCTCTTGTTATTATTATACTAAAAGTACACCATCCAAGCTTTAACTTCTACCCTGTAAAGAGTGAATATCTCATTTATTAACGTTATAATGCCATTTGAATTTTAAAGTACACGAGGAAGAAACGATTTTTTTGAAAAATTAATGTCCTTCACAGGACTGTATTTTACAAAATAGTTTTTTGTAATTTTTTTCACTCTATACATCTCGTAACTTAAAAAGCTTTTTGAAAATCAAATATACGAATCGGACCAGCCAAATACGAATACGGATGCACTATGTCCAGTTGACTTTTGTTCGAGATGATTATAAATACGACGATTTCCGATGTGACGAATGCTAGCTTGTTTTCAGCATAGTACCGTACATCGTAACTATTTTTGGTAGAAATATTCTTTTTTTGGTAGTTATTTAGTAAAAATATTTAGTATTAGTAGATATTGAGAAGCATCTACTTGTTGGTTTTGAAAAAAACAACGCAACATTTTTATTTAACAAATCCAAAATGGCAAAAAACGTTTTTATTTTTAGATAAAACAGTAGTACATACTCTCATAGGGCGGTAGTAAACTAACTGACTGCCTTAGAACTTTTGCATTGTCTGTATACATCTCCCGCTCGACTGACTATTCGCGCATGGCAATAAGCCTTTAACGGGCAAGTGTCAATTGGTACAATTTCTTCACATATTAGGTGTTCATAGCGTTCACATTTCGCTGGATGGGTCTGTATATACCAATTACATGGCAATATCTAGTATTTGATTTTTATCATCTGCTCTCACCAATCAAAAGTTTTGCGTAGCGTGTGCGCTCTTAGTGTCGATGCGAGTTCGAGTATCGTGCCGCTGATGTCCGTTGTGGTCAGAGTATCTATCGTGTACGAGGTTCGATTACCAGTTTCGACACTGGCAATATCGGTGGGTAATGGATGTTGTCTGCGTTCTTTCAAAAGGGAGTTACCCTTTCGGACAGCCTAGGCTTTGGATTTGGGGGTTGTCTACTATGGGTGCTGGTTTATTATTATTTATTATATACAATAAATTTATTTCTCGCGATCAATAAGACGCTTATCGGTGTCGCTATTTGACTTTCAAACTCAAAAAATTACCATTTAAAAGAACGAGTACGCTACCAGCATCAAATTTAACAAAGCATCAACATATTTATTCATGTCCTGTAGGGATTATACGATCGATACCTAACTATATATTTAAATTATTTATGATATACACCGGACAAACCAAATTAGAGGGAATAAATTCGAATAAACATTTATTACAGTTTAAAAGGATACGAGAACCAAGGACAAATATAAATGAAATCAAAGTAGACACATATTTAAATTTGAATAATCACAGTGTTTTATGTATATTTCCGATAATTATCCAAACATGAAATAATTAAAATCGCACAAGTTCAAAGAGAAAATGCAAACATAATTTTCTGCGGGAGTTGAATGATCCCGAGTAATAAGTTCACAGATAATAAAAATACACATGTTTAACTACCTTCGTTTGATAACTTTTCACAGAAACGAATTATGAAAAGGGAGTATTGAGAAATACAGTATTGAAAAAAACATACAAGTAATGATCTGGATATACATACATACTACAAAGCCACTAGGATATTAAATGGATAACTTTTTAAAATACCATGTCGTATTAATAAATAAACAGTTTCCATATTAACAAGTTTGCGATTTTTTTTAATATTCCCTGATCAAGTGAAAATACGAATTTCCACATCGAAGACAATAGATGACACATCATTATTTTTTAGGGTTCTCCCGCATGTAAGTTTTTTTTTAATGTATTTTCAGTGACTTCTCTGGAGTACATTAAGCGACTTCCACAAAAGTTTCTGCAAACTTTGAGTATGACTAGGCGGTGGTGCTACTTTTTTTTGCATCAAGCTATGCTATTTTAATACATATATAATGTACCGGGTGTAACAGGAGCATGGTATACCCAACTTTTCTCCTCTAGTTTTGAAGATGATTGAAATTTACGATATACTACATACATAATAAGTGGCACTTTTTGGCACTTTTCACATACAATTGATTTCTTTTTCACTTCCGGTTTCGCCGGAAGTGACAATAACTTTCGATTTTTAAATGGAACACCCTATATATTATTGCATTTTTGAATTCTGCATATTTTCTGAATCCAACGATAACAAATAAGTGACATTTCAAACATCAATTTTTTTTATAATATAATTTTTAGTTTTCCATTTAAGTGTGCCAGGACGGTTCCGATGTATTCTAAATGACCCGTGTAATGCTACAAAAATCGAAATGCCGTTAAAAACACTAAGTTAAGTGATTTATGAGCAAATAAAATTCACCAAAATTGTTTTTGGGGCAATACTCAATTTTTTCAAACGGAACCATATCGATACCGTGGTACCATTTATTAGTACTATTAATAAGAAATGTATTCATATGTCGTATTAAAATGTGCGATAAATACAAACACAATTACAGTTAAAAGGAAATAAAAAAATACAATTTTATTCTAATTAAATGTTAACTAAGGTGGCTTTGAAAACAATGAAATATTTAGCTTGTCAAACATTTGTCGGCTTAACGGTGGTTTTATTGTATCTTTAAAAACTGTTTAAAATTTTTGTTAATTGTGTTCAAAATGCCGCAAATTGAAACAAGAGATGAAATAGTGGACATGTTAATTATTTACGGGGAAATTTTAAAAAATGCAATTGCAGCTATGGACCTTTATGGCTGATGATATCCTGATAGACAATGTCCAGCGAAAAATTTAGATTTCGCAAACCTTGCAACTATCGGGACATTGGAAATGATAACACCATATACAAAACATAAACTTTTTTTATATTATATTTTAATTACTGATTATTGTACCAGACTTACAAAAAAAATTCAAAATTGCCTCTACCGCGCACCGAACGGAATTTTCGTCTGCCAGTTTAATTGGGGTATGTGAAGTACATATACTAACTACCTATGTGAACAGATATCGATAAACACTCGTCCGTACACAACGACAGCTCAGGATAAAGTGCAAACAATTTGATGTTTTTAGAAAGTTGTGTAATTGAGACGATCGCCGAAATTCTGTATCTGCGCATACCAAAGGTCATAAGGTTTTGACACACCTATAATAAGGTCAAATTCGTGTGGATAATGCTCTTCAGGAATAGAACTATAATAAATTTGGTTGTCATCGGCATAAGCTTGAACATTACATAATTTTATAGGTATTAATATATCGGTGGTGTATAAAATACGCACTTTTGATATGGATATTTATTCCTGTTATTTTACGAAACCCTCAAAGCTGAAATTTCTACAATACGAAGCTTGCTTCTTCTAGGTCCTGAGTAAAGGTATTTTGAAATGATCTACTGCGCCATTTGTCTGTAACTATTTGTATGCGATAAATAAGTATAAGACCACCCGGAAGAAAACAACAATTTAATAACTGCACAAATAAGTATACTTTTTAATTCCTAAAAATAAAAATATATATTTATATTGGACATATCTATCAAGTAGTAAACATACAAATAAATAGATAATAGTAGAATTTGTTTTGGCATGTGAAGTGGAAGTTTATATTGATAAGTTTATTAGACTTACCAGTGAATCATCTGAACAAATATAAATAATTTATCAAATACGAACAAAGAGACTGATATTTAAACGAGAGGTTTTAAAATAAAACTGAATACATAGTGCAAGAACGAAAGTACAAGTATATACTGATTATTGAGCTTTTTTATAGACTAAGTAAAATTTTGGATTTTAAAAGAGCATTAAACTTAATTTAAAACTCTATCGAAAGCATGTAAAGAATGTACAAGATGCCATTTGTGAGTTTTGGGCGTTTTTTTTTTCATGTTTATTTTAAAAGATGCCAAATTAATGAAACTGCCAAAACAGTAATTTATTTACAAGGTTATTTTCAATTTAATTTTGTAAAAGCAAGATTATAAAATACATACAGATATTTATTAACATTTAAAAAGTTAGTGGTACTTCCGATTAAACAAGTATGTACTTTTGGGTGTGGTTAGGCCAAGATATGTATTTTTATGCAAAATACCCTGTAGCCTAATTTCAAATTTGTATCTTGAAAAATAAAGAAAAATTGTAGGGTGTACCTTGTCTCGTGGGCACCAAGTATACCGGGTGAGTCACGAATTGCGCTCGCCCCGATATTTCCTAAAATATTTGGAATAGAAAATATATTTTAGTTTGTGTGCTACGTTACTATAAAAATAAAAAGAGCAATATGATTTCATTACTTAATTCTCTAGAGGTGTTTAAAATTTTTAAATGTGATTTTTACCCACTAACTCGGTTTTTTAAAATGGGAATTTAATCGTTCACCAACATTTTTAAATACCTCATTTTCATATGAATCTAATGATACCAAAATTTTGAAAATCCGCTCAGAAATATTTGAGATTTCAGCCAAAATACAATGCAACCAAGCTTTTAGAAACATGCGGCTAATAGATAATAGATTAGTGGGCTTTGGAAACTAAAATGACACATTTCTGTGTAAATCTGGTAACCTAATAACATTGGAAAAATCATAGTAGCCATTGAATGTAATAAAACAATAGCTGTCAGACAGACTCGTGTAGTTATAGGCAATCTTGAGCTATCAAACATTTAATAATTGTGAGCGCAAAGAACGTTACAATTAAGTTTAGCATAGGTATGTGGAGGTAAACACAATTACATCCACAAGGACATTTGCAATAGAATGCGACATCAGTTCGGTTTTCAGAGTTTTATTTAAATGAACATAAATATCGGGCCTATAAATAAATTAAAATCAATTCCGTTTGAACAATTAAACTTAAACTAGGTAACAGTAGGTATCTTTAAAATAATTAATATAATTAAACCATAAATTGACATTTATAGATATTGTTCAAAATGTCCACCATTTTTTTCTATACACAATTCGGCTCTGCGTACAGTTGCTTGAATGGCTCTACGCAATTCAGCCGGCGTTATTTCATTAAGAGCCCGTACAACTTTATTTTGCAGCTCTTCACGGGTATTTGAAGAAGTTTTATAAACTTTATTTTTGAGAGTGCCCCATACATAATAGTCGAGGGGTGTTAAGTCAGGTGACCTAGGAGGCCACCTGATATGACCTTGATTTGCGATAAGGCGTTCACCATGCAAGTTGTTTAAATATTCCATCTGGAATTATGTGGGGGAGCACCATCTTGTTGGAAAAACAGATTTTGTAAATAGGCAAGAGGAAGTAAGTCAAGAAATTCTGCTGTCTGGTTTTGTAAAAAGAATAAATATCGTTCGCCAGTAAGTGTTCCATAAAAAAATATGGGTCCAATTATTCGATCTCCAAGTACTCCAAGCCAACAGTTAAACCCAAATCTTTCCTGAATATTCCCCCGCCCTACCAACCTCGGATTTTCTTGAGCCCAGTACCTAGTATTATTTCTGTTAAACATGCCTTGGTTCGTAAATCTACTTTCATCTGAATATAAAATATGAAAAGGAAAATCTGGGTTTTGTTGTACTGCATTTAAGAACCAGTTGCAATATACTAGCCTCCTGTCGTTATCATCTCCATAAAGATGTTGGTGTATTTGGTATTTATAAGACCGAAACTTATGTTTCTTTAAAATTCTGCAAACCGAAGACTGACTAATGTCGCATTCCATTGACAATTCCCTTGTTGATGTTGTTGGGTGTACCATCACAAATCCTAATACATCAATTTCTTTGTCCTCACAATAAATGTTTGATGGTCATCTTGTTGATTGGGTTCATTTCTTAATTCTTGTTCCACTCTGGCAAACAAGTGTCTGCTTGGATGTCGTCTGTTGGGATATCGTTGCTGATACAGTTCTGCAGCTGCAGTTGAATTTTTGAGACGCTCTCCATATATCAGTAACATATCGACCTTTTCATTTCTACTAAAATTATTCATTTTCTTTAATTTTTACTCAAAGAGATTTCCGCAACGCTTTATTTTGTATCTGTCTGACAGCTGATATTGTTTTATTACATTCAATGGCTACTATGATTTTTCCAATGTTATTAGGTTACCAGATTTACACAGAAATGTGCCATTTTAGTTTCCAAAGCCCACTAATCTATTATCTATTAGCCGCATGTTTCTAAAAGCTTGGTTGCATTGTATTTTGGCTGAAATCTCAAATACTTCTGAGCGGATTTTCAAAATTTTGGTATCATTAGATTCGTATGCAAATGAGGTATTTAAAAATGTTGGTGAACGATTAAATTTCCATTTAAAAAAAACCGAGTTAGTGGGTAAAAATCACATTTAAAAATTTTAAACGCCTCTAGAGAATTAAGTAATGCAATCATATTGCTCTTTTTATTTTTATAGTAACGTAGCACACAAACTAAAATATATTTTGGGCACCACAGCACTCTGGATTCAGAAATAGATTTTTTAATAAAATTTTTAATGTTTATCAAAAAGTGACCAAAATGGATGTATTGTATTCAAAATTACCTCTAGATTCTAAAAATGTAAAAATATATAGGGTGTTCCATTTAAAAATCGAAAGTTGTGGGCATTTCCGGTCAAACCGGATGTGCACCAAACTTGATTTTTAATTGAAAAGATGGCATTTTAGTCGTGTAATAAGGCCTCCAAATTTCAATTTTCTATTCCAAATATTTTAGGAAATATCGGGGCGAGCGCAATTCGTGACTCACCCGGTATATTTCAGATTATTTATTTCAACAAAATAAAAGTGCAAAAATACGACGTTTGCTAATATTTGCCCCTATTTAGAAATAAAAACCTTCTTTATTTGTATTTAGCACCAAGGTCTTATACAAAATGCAACTTATAACTAATAGTTCTTAAACAGAACAATAAATCTTACAAGAATAGGGACTGAACTTCTGTCATCATCTGAATAATTTAGAAAATATGACACCGACAGTACTCTACCCTTATTAAATCTGCTGCTAATGCACAGAATGAACAGGAACTGTGACATCTGCGTTAAGCAAACCATCGTACAAAGGGAAATATTTAAATTTTAACCCAAACCATCCAATGTCAACAACAACTAGGGTGGCAGGCAAAATCATTATTAGGCAGTGTCGAGAATAACAACAGCATTTTCCACAACAGAAGTTTACAAGATATAATGTCAAAATTTAGTTACGGCAAAGGCATAATCAGCTATTTAACTTATGGTGTCCGCGCCTTCGCCATAACTACAAAATACAAATTCATTGCATCTATTCGAAAATTACAAACAAAATAACAAGAATGAGATAAAAAGTATATCCCTTTTCTCTGGACATCTAAAAACTATGCACTGGCATACGGAAAAATCTCACATTTAGTTGGACAAGTTTCAATAATCATTACATTGCATGTTTATTGATCTTGTGGACCATTTCTGTATATAGTTGGATAAACTATAATATTAGAATCATCCAAAAATAGTTTTTTTAGCTTTTACCGCGCGTTTTATTCAACCTCATGTATAGCATATCCAAAGTCAGTTTGAAAGTCATAAAAACGACCGACAAAGGAACACTTCATAACACCAGTGATGGTCATGAGCGTCGACCGACAATTTTTAGAATCACTTTTTAATTGTTGTAAATATTGTCTTACTACTTAACATTAATTGATAGATATATGATGGACATTATTTATTTATAATAAATAATGTTAGTTTAATGAAAAACTCCATAAATGATTCAATAAAAGTAAATAAATATCATTTAACCTACGGCTATGCTACCGGCAATAATAAGAATGAACCATAAGCAGATAAGGGACTTGTGCGGCCAGGTAAACAATCGACTACTTTCGTTTGAGGTAAGCGCATAACATATCTGGTGAACTATATTCGTATACCGATATCGTTTGCAATATTCAAGCACGGTCTCGGCTCTTATTCTATTAGTGTTAGCGGTTAACGCCAATTCTGGCCAAAACCCTGCAAATTGTGTTAAAAGCATGAAACTTGGTCGGCAGCTTAAATAGGTCAAACTAAGAGATTCTGCCCGAAGTACCCTAAAAAATACCCCGTAGGAGCAGCTCAGGTGCAGGTTGAAGTTCCTGATACAACTAATATTGTTTTATTTGATGGGACAGCTATTGTACACCTTTTAAAACCAGCAGCTAAACCTCACAACATTTACGAATATTGTGTGCAACGGCTTAAACCACATATTTTATCTATTGTCCAAAATCTAAATGCATCAAGAATTGATATAGTATGGGATCTTTATTCAGAGCAAAGTCTTAAAGGCATAACACGCGATCGAAGAGGTGTAGGGATTCGACAAAAGGATCTTCTAAAAAAAGGTTAATTATATTTATATTGATAAAGGGTTATTTATTTTTAATAATAATGTTCTGCTTACAGATTTAATGCCTAAAAATTGAGATGAATATTTAAAAAACTCTTAAAATAAAGAGGAACTTTTTTCGTACTTAGCTTCTGTACTAATTGAAGAGGTAACGGAATTACATTTGGTAACCAATATAAATTTAAAAATTGTTTCCAATCGTGATAAATGCAGTAACCTTGAAGGTGTTGACTGTTCAGGAATGGAAGAGCCAGACAATAGAATATTTTTGCACTTAAGGGATATAATAGATCATGGGGGTTCCTTAGCTGTTATTCGTTGTTCCGATACAGATATCTTGGTAATTGCGGTGTCATTCTTTCATTTATTCCTGAGCCAAGGTCTTAAAGAATTGTGGATTCAGTTTGGCGTTGGGCCTAAAACACGTTATATTGCTGTTCACACAATTGCCAAAGTTCTCGGACCTGAAAAATCTAGAGCACTCAGGGGATTTCACGCATTTACTGGATGTGATTCGGTTTCATTTTTCACATCAAAAGGAAAAAAGTGCTTGGTCCGCCTGGACTGAAGCAAGAACTACAGAAGCTTTTATAAATTTAGGGGAGCCACGATCCGTAGAGGAGCAGTTGAGTAGAGAAAATATAGAACCATTAGAAGAATTTGTGGTAAAAATGTACGATAGTCAGTGTACTGCAAAAGGTGTTGATTTCGCTAGAGGGGAGATTTTTTGTGGCGGCCAAAGGCCAATAAATTTAATTCCTCCCACATCCTGCGCCTTAAGGCAGCACATTTTAAGAGCAATTTACCAAGTTGGCCACATATGGGGTCAAGCAAATACTATTACAAACCAGTTTCCATCTCCTTTAAGTTGGGGCTGGTCAAAAATAGATTTAACGTTAGCACCGTTGTGGTCTGAGTTGTGCCCTGTCTGGTAAGCTTTAAGAGAACTTGACAGGTGTGACAGTATGCGTTGCGGTTGTAGGCGATATGGGCTACCATGTACTCCAGCATGTAAAAATGCAAAGGAGCATGCTGTAACTCTGGCAAAATGTAAGTTTGTTAGTTTGTTAATTTACTCATTTTTTTTTGTATCAAGTTTTATTAATTATTTTAGGGTCGAAGAAGCACCAGAATCAGAAGAAACTTAAAATGTCGCTTATATATAAATTTTTATATATAGATATATACAAATATATATTTATCTTCCAAAACAAATTGCTGACATGTTGAATAAAAAGAGGAACGAAAAATAAAATGTCTAATAATACCCTCAGTTCGTCGTTCGTCCATCTATATACAACAAGGTATACTATAAATAAACTTTATGTTCAAAAATGGCAACCATTTTGAAATTTTTGGGGATACTAAAAAGTATCATTAGAACAGGTTAAGAGATTGCAATTTAAATAAAAATGTTACATATTTTACATTTTTTTTAATACTAGCGAATTTTACAAAATTTGCCTTTAAAATTGGAAATTTGGCCGCCATCTTGAAAATATTAAAGTTATAAAAAAATATGGGTTAAATTGACTTCATCGATATCAAATCAATCTAAAATGACATATTACTTACCCATTATTATTTAATTATTTTTAAAATTCAAGCCCCTTGTAACATACTCCGCCCCTGAGCTGCTCCTACGGGGACTTTTTCTGGGTACTTCGGGCAAAATCTCTTAATTTGACCTATTTAAGGTACCTACCAACTTTCATGATTTTTACACAGTTTGCAGAGTTTTTTGTTAACCGCTACTACTATATCACATCAGGCTTTGTAAATGATTTATCCTGGTAGCAACGGTTTAGACTGAATTTTCAAATTGACAGTAGAAACGCTATACCTCCATTTAATTTCTTGGTATTACTACGACCTATGGAGTATTTTGTTAACCATAGTACTTTTCAATAATTATTATAAATCGAGTTTTACATATTTTCTTAATATTTAATAAGTAGCAATCTTCTGCAATCCATTTCTTTATGTACTCAACAGATAATGGTGTAAAGTTAAAAAAAAGGGGTGACATTGTAAACCCACCAGACAATAAAAGCTCTGGGGAAAACTCTACCATTATACTTACAGGATATGAATGGGTTGCAAACGATAGAAACCACATTATTTGAAGCTTTGACAAAACAGTATGAAACGTTGTTGAAGAGAAATGTATATAAATCGTGGCGAGCGAGCACTTGAAAATATTACAAGTCATTCTAAAAATAACGAATTGAGTTATTGAACTTGTAACAAGCTCCCAAACACCGCTAGTAACTTCCACTTGAGCCAATACTTGAACTCCTATGATGTGGTTTATTTACTCGTGGTAAATTTGTATATACTTGATTTTAAACAGATTTATTCAATTTTGGGTTATTGAATTTCAAGGAGCAAGGGGAGGCCAATGAGAAAAATATTGATTGTAAACATTTCTATAATAGTGTCCTATGAATGCATGTAGGGTATATAACGGAATATTACTTGTTAAACAAGTCAATATAGCCGTTCTTGGAATCTTTGATATACCCGCGCCAATAGCAAATTTTTTTTCATAGATATAGAAAATCCGCGTTAATTTTGCAACACAAAGGTTTTCTTGAAAAATATAGCTACTATTAACAGGTTCTATATCAGGCACTTTTGATATTTGAGATTACCAAAAAACAGCAACTTATATTAAAAGTTAACAGGAGTAAAGATTATGTTACATTTCAAAAACCCTGAACGAAATTAGAAAATCTCGGAGGCGTATATATCTTTAAAAATCTGTAAAGGTATTTATACTTCTTTCCGTCGTTATTGGATGATCACTTTATTAATTAAGAACCAGTATAGGAGAATAATAATCAGAAGTTATCACTATTGCTGCAAAGAAAATACAATAACTTTTAAATTTTCGGGGCCTTTGATCTTTACCGCAAAGTCAAAGGCGCCGACACTTTTTATGCCGCCTAGATATATGAGAAGAAGTACACAACGTGGTCATCCGATGGAAAAAACAAATAATAACTAAAAGGTACCAAATATGGAACATTTGCGTATTTACCTTTACAAATTTTCACCATAATAGTTAAGAATTATTTCTTAGATGACCACCCTGTATATTTTTCATTAAAAGTATAATGGGTGTCTTCCTTGTGTTAACTATATGCCAAATATTAGAGCCAATTATCACATTTTTTTCGTTATATATTCTCTTTAATATATCCACCCTGTGTATTTTCCAGAGAGTCTACCCATTTCTCCGCTGGCAGTAGCGTCAACTACCTAGCTTTGACTATTCCTCGTCAAATAGTTTCTGAGATATAACTCCAACAGATAGACAACAAACCGACAGACATACAGCCTGATAATCTGATAGAATTTCTAATTCCAGTATTTAGTATTGGGACCGTTCTGGGATTTTAAGAAAAAATCTGGTCTCAGGACCACGGGAGAAGTCCTGGGGCCTTAAAAAGTCCCGAAATTGATGGTAACACTACAGATATCATCAATAACACAGGTTTCAAAACAAAAAAAAAGTTGTCTGGATCTTGGGTCAGACCATACGTTTCTTATGTATTTTTCGACGCTGAATTCGAATGTTTTTAGTGTTGCTCTATCACGTTAGGATTTTGAGATATTCTAACCTAAAAGTTAGACATATTTAAGGTTATGTAGCTATGAGATTTTTTTTTCTCAAGAAACCACCATGTATGGGATCTTAAAGTACAAATCTTCCTCTTTAAAATGCCGTAGAGTTTGCTCAAATATCTTTTTTTTTTCGCTAAGATATCGAATTTTTAAAATTGTCTGTTCATATCATATCTTTCCCAATACATTTATTTAGTACGGAAACCTTATGGTCATTATTTAAATTGCAATATCTCGGCGAAAAAAAGATATTTGAGCAAACTCAACGGTATTTTAAAGGTGAAGACTTGTACTTTAAGATCCCACACATGGTTTCTTGAGAAAAAAAAATCTCAAAGCTACATAACCTCAAATATGTCCAACTTTTAGGTTAGAATATCTCAAAATCCCGACGTAATAGAGCTAAACTAAAAACATATTCGAATTCAGCGTCGAAAAATACATAAGAAACGTATGGTCTGACCCCAGAACCAGAAAACTGTTTTCTTTTTGTAAACCTGTGTGATTGGTACACGGCTGCTCTCAGACTATATTTTTTAACTCGAAAACTACAAAGCGTGCAACTCTGAATACAGTATATCTAGGATACGGTGTTCTTTTTAGCACTGGTAATACCATTTCCCGGGAACCCGTAGGGGCGATGCAATGGGCTAAAGATAGATATCAATACTTGGTACACGGCTGCTATCGGATTATATTATTTAACTCGAAAATTACAAAGTGTGCCACTCTGAATTTTTCACAGTAAGTATCTCTTTATTATTATACTCTTCGCAAATACAAAACGAAGAGTATACTGCATTTCATCGGCACATTTCTAATCGATAATATCGCTCGTAGAGAAAAAAAAACATCATTATCTGAACAACTTTCAAAATGTCCGTCCATCAGTCTGTCACGTTTTTTGTAAGCATGATAACTTAAGAATGAAAAGTTCAATTGTACTGAAATTTGAACAGTAAGTTAGTGTTAGCTAGGAAGAATAAAATCAAGCAATAAATAAAAAAGCTATTAATTATTCAATTTTTCAAACATAAATTTTTTGTTTTGTAATCAAAGTAAGCAAAAAATGTCTAAAACTAATAAACATCATTTACAAAAAAAATTCCAAGAGTATCCTATAGAAGGCGGAACAATTATACAAAAAGTGCAGAAAATATTTCAGTGATGGCCAACTTGATAACTTGATTGCATATCCAACGTATTCAATGCGTAGACTAAGGAAAAGCGTCTATATTTCATCCTAGTCTATTTGGAAATGATTTTTATTAATTCGCCCTGCTAGATCCAAAAACAAATATTTTGGTGCCATGACTATGCAATAACCAACATCAGAATAGAATTGGAGGGGTCATTTCCAATAGAAGCTTCCTCGAAAGTCTACTCGATATTAAAGAATGTACCCTTAAAATCACTTGTGCTTCTAAGGTCTCATTTTACGTCAAAATGGGGTTGTTAATTTTTATTTACACTTGTTTTCAGTTTCCAACACAGATATCTTTTTAACTTTATCATTCATATATGTTTTATTTTTGTTTTACTAACAATTGTTATACATATAAACATACTTATGTTCTTGCTAATATTTAATCAAAAATGTAATTTGCAATGAAGCATTACTTCGATTTCGAGACCATCTTCGGGACCAGTCTCGAAACTTGAAAGAATCTCGCACGGAATGATAGAAAAATTGCCCCCTCGGTTAAATTCGCTGAAATCGATGTATGTTATTCCTCTCGAGCTCCTGATCAAAAGATCTTATGGGCACAAAATAGGAAAATGCCCAGTTTTCCAGATATCGAGGGTGCAAGAGGGGGTGCTCGTTTCTTATGGAAGTGGCTCCCGGTGAAATTCGCTGGAATCCTTATATGTTATTCCGCTCGACCTCCTCATCAAAAGTTCTCATGGGTACAAGGTCGGAAAATGTAGTTTTCCTGATATCGGGGATGCAAAGAAGAAAATCTTGCAACCCCCAATATCAGGAAAACTGTTCATTTTCCGACTTTGTGCACATGAGAACTTTTGATCAGGAACTCGAGAGGAAATAAGCATATATCGATTCCAGCTAATTTAACCGAGGGTCATTAGTGCGAGGTCCTTTGGTCCGGAGGTCCCGAAAACATGTTTGGTTCCAGGACTAGGACAACCTGCAAGCAGACACCAGACCGACAGACTGACGGAATTAAAATACCTTAATTTTCGTAATATACAGGGTCTGAAAAATTAAACTTCGAAGAAATCTCGGAGTGGTTTTTTCCCTTCGGTAAGCGCGAGAAGTGAAAAATAGCACAGTGCGTCATTTCTACGCCACGATAATTTATTATTACAGCTCACTAACTATTTCATATGCCCAATATTAAATGGTTAGAGCAGGAAATTCAGCTAAAGGGGTAAGGGTGTACAGTATAACCAAAGATAATTAGACTAATATAAGCAAAGTGTGCCGAAAATGCCTGGTTACTTTAATAATTACTGCATGTTGCGGGAAGAGAGATACGGCATAGAAAATTACACATTACAGTATCATGAAGTACATATTTTGCCTTAAGGCATAGTATCGCCAAATTTTGTTATTTTTTAAAACAGATATTTTTAACAGACTAAAATATTTTTAAAGGAGAAAATCCTCAATTCATTCGTATACAGGGTGTCATAGGCTCTACTTAGACAAGCATTATCTGGAAATCCGTGATACATAGAAAGAAATGTTAAATGAAAAAGTTATTCTGTTTTAAAATAAGCATTTAATCAATTTCTTTTATACAAGGCGCCTTAAAAAGGCGGTAGTTTATACAATTTTACTTTTTCAAATGGAACGCCCTGTATGTTTTTATATTTTTGGGTTCTCCTTTTATTTCCGAACAAATTTTATTAACAATGTCCTATACCTCATTAACGGTTTAATCTTGAATCAGCCATGTTCCAATTCCACCACATAATTCGAACACACTTGCAGGTTTGTGCAAAAACCCACCTTCTTTAGAAAAAGACGACCCAGTGGTCGTCGTACGTAAATCGGTTGCATGTACGAAATTTTTTGTAAGGACATTTCTTTTCGTAGTATTTTGTGCTCTTTAATTTCACCTCTATATTACTTCCCTCGCATACCGAAGGGAAGTATTGTATTCGACAAAAAATCACCCTCCGAGATTTTTTCGGATTTTGACGTTTCAGATCACGTAAGATTACGAAAATATAGGTTTTTCAATTCCATCAGTCTGTCTGTTTGTTGGTGCATTAACTAAAAAACTTCTTGACGGAGAGCAGTGAAATTTGGTAGGTAGTTGACGCCACTGTCAGCGAAGAAATGGTTAAACTTTCACTGGAAAATATACAGGGTGACCGTCTAAAGGGAATAAATAAGGAATTTTTTTTTTGCTCAAATTTAAAATTTCCACGTTTCATGACACTCTAAACCTATTTCATAAAAAAAAAAATTGAAAATTTTTTTCACCAACATTTTTGAAAAATTTTTTACCATTAAAATAGATGAAAAAAATGTTTTTCTTTGTTCAAATTTAAAATTTCCACGTTTTATGGCATTCTAAACCTATTTTTGAAAAAATTAGATTTTTTTTTACCATGTTTGATAAAAATTTACCACTAAAATAGATGGAAATTTTTTTCCAAATTAAAAATGTCCACGTTTCCATGGCATTCTAAACCTATTTCAACAAAAACATTGAAAACATTTTTAAACTATTTATCACTACTATAGAATAGATGAAAAAAAATTTTTCGCTCAAATTTAAAATTTCCACGTTTCATGACATTCTAAACCTATTTCAGAAAAAACAAATTAAAATTTTTTTCACCATTTTTGGGAAAAAAATTACCACTAAAATAGATGTAAATTTTTTTTTCTTTGCTCAAATTTAAAATTTACACTTTTTATGGCATTCTAAACTATTTAAAAAAAAATAATTAATTTGTAATCTTTTTTTACCACTACTACAGAATAGAAGGAAACTTTCCTTTTTGCTCAAATTTAAAATTTCCACATTTGATCACAGTCTAAACATATTTCAGAAGAAAAAAAAAATTGAAAATTTGTTTACCAACATTTTTGAAAAATTTCAAAAAAATGAAATTTTTTAACCACCACTATACTTCAACTCCACTGCGTGAATGTGGAATTGAAAATGTGATAGATGGCAATAATATTTGGCATATGCACCTATTATACTTTGATTGAAAAATGTACAGGGTGGTCATCCCAAGAAATAATTCAGTCATGGACCATGGTGGACAATTGTAAAGGTATTTGCCTTCCATATTTGGCAGCTGTCATTTAGTATTGGACTTTTGTTGTTGGATGAACACTCTGTATATTTTTTGACCAAGACTTATCAGGTTTTCTTTGTAATAATAGTAGCAGTAGAAACGGCTTTTTATACTTTTCTGTTTGCCAAATCCTATAATAAATACTCCAGTAAAATTAGACAAAAAAAATCGGTAAAGGTATTTACACAGAATTTCCCTCGTTATTTGTGCATGGCGGTCACTCTAAAAAATTAATAATTACGAAATGACATTGAGAATAATAATCGGAATATAGTTATTGCTATTATTACAAAGAAAACTTGATAAGTTTTGGTCAAAAAAATATACAGATTGCTCATCCAACAGCAAAAGTTCAATACTAAATAGCAGGTGCCACATATGGCAGGCTTGCGCAAATACCTTTGCAACTGTGCCACCATGAATGAATTATTTCTTGGGATGACCACCCTGTACATTTTTCAATAAAAGTATAATAGGTGCATATGCCAGATATTATTGCCATCTGTCACATTTTCAATCCAACATTCACGTAATGGAGTGGAAGTATAGTGGTGGTTAAAAAATTTCATTTTTTTGAAATTTTTCAAAAATGTTGGTAAAAAAATGTTTTTCTTCTGAAATAGGTTTAAAATGTCAAACGTAGTAATTTTAAATTTGAACAAAAAGGAAAGTTTCCTTCTATTCTATAGTAGTGGTAAAAAAAGTTTAAAATTTAAAAATTATATATATTTTTTAAATTGGTTTAGAATGCTATTAAACGTGAAAATTTTAAATTTGAGCAAAAAAAAAATCGATCTATTTTAGTGGTAAAAACTTTTTGAAAAATTTTTTTTTCCTGAAATAGGTTTAGATTGTCATGAAACGTGAAACTTTTAAATTTGAGCAAAAACAAAGTTTCCATCTATTCTAGTGTTAATTTTTTTTCCAAACTGGTAACAAAATGTTGCAAAATTTTTTTTTCCGAAATTAGTTTGGAATGTCATGAAACGTGGAAATTTTAAATTTGAGCAAAAAAAAATGTTTCGTCTATTCTATAGTAGTGATAAATAGATTAAAAATGTTTTCAATTTTTTTTTTAATTTTTCAAGAACATTTTTAAATTTGTTTGAATAGTTTTAGAATGCCATGGAAACGTGGATAGTTTAAATCTGAACAAAGAAGAAAAATTCTATCTTAGTGGTAAACTTTTTAAAAATAGTAAAAAAAATTCTTATTTTTCTTCTAAATAGATTTAGAACGCTACGAAACGTGGAAATTTTAAATTTGAAGAAATAAAAAAAATTCCATCCATTTTAGTGGTAAAAAATTTTTCAAAAATGTTTTTTTAATCAGGCTTAGAATGCCATGAAACGTGTAAATTTTAAATTTGGAGAAAGAAAAAAAAATTTTTCATCTATTTTATTATTAAAAAATTTTTCAAACATTTTTTTCCCGAAATAGGATTAGCGTGTCATGAAACGTGAAAATTTTAAATTTGAGCGAAAAAAATTTTTTTTCACTATTTATTCCGTTTAGAAGGTCCATCCTGTATATTTTCCAGTGAAGAGGTTCTGCTATTTGGTTTGCTACATTTTTTAGCAGGTTTGAACTGATTTCATCGACGCGCGCTGAGTACGATGGCTTTAAAGATTTTAATGTTTCCTTTATCTCAGAGACAGTTATAGGCCAGCTTTTATTATTACTAAAGTTAAGAGGAGGTAAGTCACTTTTCTCAATTTTATTTTGAAGGTTAATGTGTGTTGTTAAAGTATTCATTAAAGTTGTTGCATATTGATAGTGGACATTTCACAAGTCCACCATTTAAATTCATTTCATTTATGTGGGTTTTGTTTGATTTTTATTTGCCTTTTTTTCTCCCGCCATCCTACGTACCCCTGCATTATTTCAGATTTTTAGTTACACTCACATTTTCTTGGGCATTTCTTAGTATTTTTTGAGGTTAGGAAAAATACAAGAGCCAGTCGGGCAAAACGGACATCGGTTTCGTGTTTAGCAGATCAAAATCCGTGGGAATACATAGGTCTTCTTGTACTCGACATTTTTTTTGTGCGTGCCTGTGTTATTAGTCATAACGACGATTTTTAACAGTCAACAATAAAATCCGTTCCACTTTGATAATTACCAACAGTACCATTTTTTTAATCAATAGGAAAGTGTGATCATACTTGCTTAATCATAAGCGATCGTGGATTATGCTTACTGGGGAAACCACGTTAAAAAAAAATGCGCCAAGTACACTTACCTCATAGAAGATGCGGAAATGTGTGCATATTAAGCAAAATACAACGTTTCCAACTTTGGAAATCGCGATATCTCATGAACGATGATTCGTAGGAAAAAGTATTGGTTTTGCAGACAATTGCATGATCTACAAACTCTGTATAACCTATTTTTACGATGACACGCAATATGCGAAAAACTGATATTTGTGACCTTTGACCTTGAATAATATTTTTAGCCGACATGGGATCGGTGGGGACTTTTGACATTTCATTTGCAATAGTGTATTCAAGGTATGTATCAATTTTCAGCTCTATGAGAATTATTACTAAGTTGAATGTCTATTTTGACTGTAGTATAAAGAATGTTTCATTACAATTACAAGCAAACAGAGGATAATAAATTTTTTAATGTGAAGGGTAAATTATGAATGAATTGCAAGAGCCCCAGAGATTCTTCATTGTCTTTTAAGTGTTTAAAATGCAGATGTTATTTAGTTGCACTACGGTAAATAAGTATTATCCTGGAAAAAAAATTCGGTGATTTTACCAAACAAGCAACAACCACACCTAACCAATCATGTTAAGATAACATGTTTGACTATCTATCTTATTTCGATTATTAATTTTGATAGTGTTAGCTGATAGTGATAACATAACAGGTTTATGTACATATTTGCGCAAAGTTGTACTATCTCGGATGTCAATTAACATACTGGTATATAAATAATGGACAGAAGATATCTAAGTTGAGGCAATAGAATAACGGCTAGGCATGAGTCACGTTTCAAGGCGGAAGGAAGCTCTTGGTGACAAACTCTTCGTTCGACCGCATCGTCAACGGCATTCATAACTAGTTCTTGAGGCAGTGTCCATTCATGGCGAAAAAATACTACAGACTAACAGACACTTAGTGGCAATTAACTACACCGACTGCAATTGTCTGAATGATGTCTCTCTATATGGTTCTTTATTGTAATAAATTACATACTTACAAATATGCTTAGACTCGGGATCTTATCCAATAAAATACGTACCTGAAACAAAAATAAATATGAGTTAATTTATCCAAAGTATTTAATTTATCAATTAGGTATTGGAATTAGGCAGAATGCTGTAATGGATTTTAATAATTGTAGCAAAGGAAAAGTGTAGTTGTTTGAAAAACTCCCTTATAAACGACTTCATTATTAATAAAATTTTTGAAAAAAATTACCTATAAATGGTTACCAAAAATATGAAATAAAATTTACCGTTTTTCGGTTAAAAAATAGTTATTTATGTACAAAGAGTAGTAAGTGAAATTCGACGCCCGTAAGGCCGAGCTTGGCAAGTATTCGAGACCAAAAAACCGCACTGTACGACCCGCGGTGCATATTATATTTTTCATCATATCCATGAACCATTAAACAAGAAAAGAACTTGAGAAAAATAAGTGGAAAACTATAATTGTTAGAGAAAGATTCCATATAATTTGGTAACCAAATAATATAGGAATATCCATGGAAACCGTCAATAAAATAAATTTAAGGACGCGGCTTCTATTCAAACTACTGTCAAGATAAATTAAATCTTGTTATTATAATAGCTCTGAACATAATGTCGGATATAGAAGATATATAGCCCAGTCGTCGGAGGTTTTAAGGCGTCACTAAATGTTATATGGCTGAATTCTTCAGGATAAGTATTGTTGTTTTGGTGTAGAATACGATGAAAAAAGTTTACAGCTGTAAGGTGCCGACAAACAAACAAAAACATCGAAAATATTGGCCGAAATTCGGTTTTTGGCCAATAACTCGAAAAAAACAAATATTTATAAAAAAATTAACAGCAGTATATAGGTGATAGAGGGGAAAATTTCATATCAAAAACGTATAAGAAGTTTTCTTGTACAATCATTAAACGCACGAGAATGGAACGTGGCGACGCAGAAGTACGGCGCGCGAAGCGTGCGCGCTACACTTTTGTAGTAATTTTTGAACTAATTACTGAAATTAAGCTCAACAAAACTTAGATGAAAGAAGAAACATGTGACTATTGGATTATTATATTTTCAAATATAAAAATGAATGTATGTAGAAATAGTATATACTTATATGAAGTCGGAACATAAAGAGATTTCCGATGAAATCAGTCAAGGCTTTACCATTTCTACAATTTTTAAGAGAGAAACCTGGAACTTTCATATGTATATCACTCTTGAAGTAATATATGAACAGATCCGATGAGTGAAAAAAGTCTCAAAAATTTATTTTTGTAAAGTGATAAATTTGATATGTATAACTAACTTTAACCACCTATTACTCTGGTTTCAATCGCGTTATCAGATTTCTGTAGATGCGATTTACCTTAAAAAAAATTTAAATAAATTAACTTTCTTTATTTTACGAAAATAAAATACATTTTTCTTTTGCTCCAAAATTCGTGAAACTATGGGTAAAATAAACGTTAATAACTGTTATTTAAAAAAAATATCGGATCGCTTTATACATTACTTCAAGAGTAATATGTGAAAGTTTCAGATTTCTATCTTATAAATTGTAAAAATGGTAGAGCTTTTACCGATTTAACCGGAAATCTCTTTCATGTTCCGACTTCATATTGTATTTGCTATTTCTACACACATTAATTCTTATATTTGAAAATGTAATAATCCAACATATTTCTTCTTTCATTTAAGCTTTGTCGAGCTCAATGTCATTAATTAGTTCAAAAGCTACAACAAATTTAATGTAGCGCGTCCGAGACCGCGCATGTTTCGCCGCCGCACAGTGTGACAGAATGGACAAAATTCGCTCAGCGGTTCAAGTTTTAAGATGTCGACTTAATTTTTTTTTAAATACTTAGAAAGGAGTCTGGAATAGGGAGTCACTGCGGCATTTTGAAATTTTTTGTTTGCATGGAAGGGTTAAGGTCATTGAAGGTCAGATTAGTATTTTTAAAAGGAAACCCCTATTTTTTATTGCTAATTGCCTGACTAAAAATAGACTACTTTTGTTCGAAACATTTTTTTTAAATTGTCATTTTTTAAATTTGTCCGGCGGGGAAAAATCAAAATTTTAGAACTTTGCGCTTTTTTCCTCGAAAAAGAAGAAGTTTGGGAACAAAATTCAAGAAGCAAAGAGTTTGGAATCATCCCGGAAATATTCTTATTTTTTTTCGGAATTGTTCAATGCCCTTTGCAAAAAAGAACATCAAAAAGGGCATTGGAAAATATTCCCGGGAAAATTCTAAATTCTTCTTTTGCCTCTTGCAATTTTTGTCCAAACTTCTTTTTCGAGTGAAAAATTCGCAAATTTCTAAAATTTTGATTGTTCCTCGCCGGATAACTCCAAAAAATGACAATTTAGGGGAAAAAAATTCGAAAAAAAGTAGTCTATTTTTAGTCAGATATTCCGAATTTGCAATAAAAAATAGGTGTTCCCGTTTAAAAAACGAGCCTGACATTGAATGACCTTAACCCTTTCATGCAAACAAAAGATTTCAAAAAAGCCGCAGTGACCCACTATTCCAAACTCCTTTCCGAGTATTAAAAAAAAAGTGGATATCTCAAAAATTGAGCCTTAGACCGAATTTTGTCCATTCTGCCAGCACACTGTGCGCCATACTTATGTGTCGTCACGTTCCATTCTCGTGGGTTAAACAAAAAAATCTGGCGCCTACATTTCTGATCGGACAAAAAAAGCTTAGATACGTTTTTGATGTAAAATTTTCCCCTCTATCGCCCAGTGCGACTAGTTTTTTTGATAATTTTTTTTTTACTTTTCGAGTTATTGGCCAAAAACCGAATTCGGATCAATATTTTCGATTTTTAAGGGTCGCCGGCACCTTACAGCTGTTTTTTATCGTATTTTACATCAACAAAAATACTTATTCTGAAAATTTCAGTCATATAACATTTAGTGGCCGAATTTTATCAATTTCTGTCTCTGACAACTGGGTTAATAGCAAGTAAGGCTCGTCTGGATTTACTTCCAAAAAAGTCTCAAAAGCGATACGACGACGCATAAATTATTCAAAAGTTGGTGTCGTTACAAGGGTGTAAATAGCATAACAGAAACTGCCTTGCCGTTTATTATGTGAATAGATCCTAAAAGGTTACAATCTCTGAATAGTCTTTGGTGTGAGTATTCTATGCTAAAAAGCACTATATTTATTAATTAAAACGAGAACATACACTTGTGGCAGGACGGATGTCCCGATCGTCTATGGGTATTGTGCTGAAATCACGCATTTCTTAAATCATGTAAAAGTCAGGTATTTAGTTTTAACCTAATTTAATGGAAAGAAATTTTGTTTCCTATTTATCATATATAGTACAAACAAATAATACGACGCTAAAACTCAGCTGTGTATCTTTGATAATTCCAAGATTTTCCTTCCTTTTTCTAGTTATCGTGTCAAAAGCCTTGGCTAGATCCACGAAGACACAATTGATTTACCTTGATCAAGTTCATTATGTATGTTAGAGGTCAATGTAGTTATTGCATCTTATGTAGTTACATGACCGTGTTTTTATTGCCTTTTCATATACATATTTTAGCTAAGTAATGCGTAAACCAGCGATAGTTCGACATTTTGTTTCGCCAACATTTTTGAAGATATGTTTAATGGCTATGTTTTGAAGTGAGATGAATATTGAATGCAGTTTTTCATTTTTCAAAAGTTTAATTTTGCTTCGTCAAGTTATCTAACAATCTTATATTTATAAACGTCTCTGTTACATTGAGTACTTTTTTACACATTCTTCTATTCATATGGTCTTAATAAATCATCAGTAACATTTAATAGTACTGAATCTTTACCATGGTGCAGACGAAAGTCAGATTGCGTGGGCGCAAGAATCTTATTAAGTAATAAAAATGTATTAAGCTACTCATGTGAACTATCTTTTCGAGATTTTAGATAAGGTAGGTAATTTAAAAGACATTTATTAATAATAAAAGTTAAATGGGTACTTTATTATGAAGTAACAAGCAGTAGACATTTATTAATCTAACAGCTAGGTGTATTTACATATTTATCTAATAAAAAATCATTGTAATTAACAAGACTTTTCAATTATTATTTAAAAAACTCTCTCATATCATTTACTGTACATCAAAGATTAACTTTCTACTCTATTATCACAACCCTAAGAATTTTTGAGAAAAATTTAACCACCTTTAAAAAAACTCACTAAAAACTATTAAATAAAATTCCACCGTGGTCTCGGTTACTATCGTAACCCCCCGTAAATATTTTTTTTATGTTAAAAACGATTCGTTTTGAAACAATGCTCAGAGGTAAATTTTATTTTAACTTTTTACATATTTTAACGTTTTAACATTGGAAATGTTAATATTCGCGATAGCGTATAGGACAAAAGTTGCGAGTTTTTTCCAAGGCCGTCGACATGAAAGTATCAAGGTCAGATAATGTAATACTGAGAGAGAGAGAGCCTGTTACTATGTGGGAAGAGATGCAGTATAGTCGGTCAGCGCCGATCGATATTGTACCGCCTGTTCAACAAAAGGCGGTGCGAAAAGAGCAGATCTCATAGCATCGAGCCGGGACGCATTAGTGCTTCTGCGGCGGACGAATAAAGAAGCGTGATATCATTTGTCACTATATATTCCTTGCCCTAGTGTTCATCATCAGCCTTACGGTTGGCGCATAGATAATGTTCTCGCTTACGGTGCTCTTCACGATACATCTCCTTAAGAGACCTTTATGCACGTTGCCACGACATACCGCCACTAATGGACTACATCAAAGTTACATCGGAAATATTCTATCAATTTAAACTTGGTAATAGCCCACTAACAAACAACATCACGCGAATCAGAAAGCATAATGCACCTTTTCGCATCAAACACAAATTACCATACCAGACGTTGTCCATCTTTCGGCAACATATCTAGCTACACCCTCTTTCTCTATCCAACTATAAAAACTCACAGACACAATTTCCGATTTTTACCTTTTCCCTATCCTCTTCTACGTTTCCTTTTTATACTTTTTGTTTGCTCTGTCACTCTAAATTATTTCTTCCAAACCATATTTATTCGTTGATTATTAAATTCTTTAGAAAGCAAACATTTTAAATTATAAATATGCGGTCTGATATAGCCTCTCGCTCTTGCTGCATTGTTTGGAACGGGTTGTTTTGGATAGTAATTTTCCCGTGCAGAACTATCATATACCGGGTGAGTCACGAATTGCGCTCGCCCCGATATTTCCTAAAATATTTGGAATAGAAAATTGGAATTTGGAGGCCTTATTACACGACTAAAATGCCATGTTTTCAAGAAAAAATCAAGTTTGGTGCACATCCGGTTTGACCGGAAATGCCCACAACTTTCGATTTTTAAATGGAACACCCTATATATTTTTACATTTTTGGAATCTAGAGGACATTTTGAATACAATACATCCATTTTGGTCACTTTTTGATAAACATTAAAAGTTTCATTAAAAAATCTATTTCTGAATCCAGAGTGCTGTGGTGCCCAAAATATATTTTAGTTTGTATGCTACGTTACTATAAAAATAAAAAGAGCAATATGATTGCATTACTTAATTCTCTAGAGGCGTTTAAAATTTTTAAATGTGATTTTTACCCACTAACTCTGTTTTTTTAAATGGGAATATAATCGTTCACCAACATTTTTAAATACCTCATTTTCATACGAATCTAATGATACCAAAATTTTGAAAATCCGCTCAGAAATATTTGAGATTTCAGCCAAAATACAATGCAACCAAGCTTTTAGAAACATGCGGCTAATAGATAATAGATTAGTGGGCTTTGGAAACTAAAATGGCACATTTCTGTGTAAATCTGGTAACCTAATAACATTGGAAAAATCATAGTAGCCATTGAATGTAATAAAACAATATCAGCTGTCAGACAGACTCGCTTTATTTTGTATCTGTCTGACAGCTGATATTGTTTTATTACATTCAATGGCTACTATGATTTTTCCAATGTTATTAGGTTACCAGATTTACACAGAAATGTGCCATTTTAGTTTCCAAAGCCCACTAATCTATTATCTATCAGCCGCATGTTTCTAAAAGCTTGGTTGCATTGTATTTTGACTGAAATCTCAAATATTTCTGAGCGGATTTTCAAAATTTTGGTATCATTAGATTCGTATGAAAATGAGGTATTTAAAAATGTTGGTGAACGATTAAATTCCCATTTAAAAAAACCGAGTTAGTGGGTAAAAATCACATTTAAACATTTTAAACGCCGCTAGAGAATTAAGTAATGCAATCATATTGCTCTTTTATTTTTATAGTAACGTAGCACACAAACTAAAATATATTTTGAGCACCACAGCACTCTGGATTCAGAAATAGATTTTTTAATAAAATTTTTAATGTTTATCAAAAAGTGACGAAAATTGATGTATTGTATTCAAAATTTCCTCCAGATTCCAAAAATGTAAAAATATATAGGGTGTTCCATTTAAAAATCGAAAGTTGTGGGCATTTCCGGTCAAACCGGATGTGCACCAAACTTGATTTTTTTATTGAAAATATGGCATTTTAGTCGTGTAATAAGGCCTCCTAATTTCAATTTTCTATTCCAAATATTTTAGGAAATATCGGGGCGAGCGCAATTCGTGACTCACCCGGTATATCTGTGATATTTTATCTACACTACCGTCTTTTGCATTGCATATACCAATTGTTTTAAGTTAAATTTTTTTTTACATGTTCTATCTTATACACTTTTTAATTCGCCGATCCTCGAAAGGAGATTGCGATTATTATTTAAGTTTACTTTTAATTCAACTTAGCCTCGCTCTGTCCATCCCTTCCTTCAATTACCACGGCGATTAGTGCTGTGGATGTTTGGCTGGCTTCGGACGAGTGCTTAGGGAGGACAATTATGTATTATTAATTTAAAATAAATTTGTTTCCATTCATTCATTCTCGCTTACGGTGCGAAAGGTCCCGGGTTCAAACTCCTGTGCCTGCTGGATTTTTTCCCTTAATTTTGTGACGACTAATAAGTTTTTTCACAAATTCTTTTCTATGATTTCTTTAGGTTAGGTTAGTAGGTTTTTATTTTGCTTAAAATAAATGTATTCCTTCGTGTGATTATTTTAGGTTAGGTTAGTAGGTTTTTGTTCTGATATCTAATTGTTAATAATTATTAGCGCCCCAGGCAGTATTAGCGTCGCTGACAAAGAAAGGGGAGTGCGGGGAGTGTCCCACCGTTTGTAACATTGGAAATGTTAATGTTCGTATATGGGACCAAAGTTACGAGTTTTATCGAAGGCCGACGACATGAAAGAAGCGAGATCAGACGAAGTAATACTGAGCAAATGTTAACAGTATGAGTATGCGCCGAGAACATGAAATTACAATGCGGTTGGGGTCAGCGCCAATCGTAGTCGCCATGGATTCACAAAGTTTGACAAATAGCGAATAGTTATTTTTGTAACAAATACCTAAAATCATGTTTTTAGGACGGATCGTAGCTGTTTCCGGAATAAGTTTATGTTTTATGTATGGTGTTATCATTTCCAATGTCCCGATGGTTGCAAGGATTGAAAAATTTGTGAATTTTCTTTATTATACAGGGTGTAATTAGTTTCATGTCATTAAAAAAAACTGGTGGTAGGGAACGACAAGACAATCAAAAAAACCTTATATAACACGGGGTCTAAAGCTCATAGTTTTGGAGAAAAAAAATAAACAAAAATTTCGCAAATTTTCAATAAAATCTTTTGAGAACTGCTGGAATATTGAGGTAGGTTTAGATCGTAGCGCGTGTCTTTGCCTATGATACTCAATATTTGTGTAGATAGCTATAAAATGTCGGCGGTCTTTAGCGGTGCGGTAAATAAGATGAAAGACGTCGACGTTTAGTAGATCTGATCTGAAGAAAACTATACTCCGACTCTCCCTTGTGCAATATTTTAGTTTCTGTGGGTGTCTCGTTATGTACACACGTCCAACCCACCGTTCGCTGTTTTTGTTATTTTTTAAATTTCGGGTCGTTGTGTATTTATAGTGAAGATTTATTTCATTGACTTTACCGTTCAAGTCGTTAAATTCTTGATTACGTACAGACACAACTTACTTGTTCGTTCTTTTTGTATTCCGTTTTGGATTTTGAAGTTTTTCTTTTATTTTTCTTTATTGACAACGTTAGTTGATAGTTTATTGTTTAGTGTTGAACGGAGTACGTATGCCCTTAATTCGACGTACCGAACTGTGTGATGCAGATGCAGATTTCGAATAATTTACTTAGGTAAGCTTTTAACCTAGGACACTCATTTATGTTACAAACGTTAATAAATCACATTTAAATATTCTAAATTATAAACATTAATCCAATATTTTGTTCCAAATTAAAAGACACACATGTAAAGAAATGCTCTGTTTACATTTCTATACGGCCATTATTTGCTTGCAGTTGTGCAGGAAAAGGTAACGAATTATTTACCTCTTTATAATTGCCTCAGTTCGGTTGAGGCCATCCATCAAAGGCGGTCGATGATCCAAGGCCTTTGCACTTTTTTATGACAATTTAAAAGTTGTATAATTGGGAACTACAAGTTCATTGGCCAAGAAAAGCAGTGGTTCTCAATTATTTTCTACATTAATATTAAAAAAATATATTAAAAAGGTTGACCTAGGTCAGTTTTTTTCAGTGTCCCTAGAGGGAAAAGTCCTAAAGGTTTTCTGTTTGTCTAGTCCGTCCCTATTGCCAGTTTTTTTTAATGACCAGAAACTAATTACACCCTATATAGGATGTTCCGTAAAGCTGGACATTAGCCAACTGATAAAACTTGAACAACTCTGCCCGAAGGACTTGCTGGTATTGTTTAAAGCATTAAGTTTTATACAGCAATAGAAGTAGCTATTGAATAAAGGGGTGTAGGATCTGTAATTGGACAAAGAAGGTTTTAAAGTCTTAAAATCCATATAATAATATAAAGTATGATAATGATAAATAGAGCTGAAATTAATTAAACATATTAACATAGTATCGCTTCATAAAATCGATCAACTAACCATACAAAGTATAGATCAATTGAGCAGTCGGTAAATCAAAATTTTTTCGAACAATCGATTTAACAGAAACATCTTGTTTGACCGTTTACTGTTAGTGTTGAATGATATATCCGTTAACACGACATCATCATTTGTTACTTTTCACGTTGACACGTTCTATCGTCGTGTCGTTCTCTTTAGACGTGCGATCTGTCAGTTCAGAATAATATGCAATTCTAAATCTGTATAATATGCCTATGGTAATTTAAACTTGTGATAGGTACATATTTATTATTGTGCATCGTTTTTCCAATATCCATACAAAAATGTTACTATGTTCACGATAATTTAAATGCATTCAGTTAGTTGTTACAAGCAGGATACGACTGTTAATGACCAATAAAATGGCCAATCAACAAAAACAAAAATAAAATCAGGATATAAATAAATATCCTCATCATATTTTTATTACCAAGAAAAAACAGCAGGCTCCACTTTTCAATATGCTTTTAAGCTTTTGTTCGGTTTTTTAATCGCATTATTATAAATGTTTGCGTTGAGGGATAGCTCCTTTGACTTTCACCCTCCGTTAACGCCTCTCTTCAAAGGGTTGTTACTATGTATCGTGTTTAATATTTTAATTTACCGCGTCCGAGAGGAAAATAATATCTAAATGGTCTTTTATCGCTGTATTCGTGTTATTAATGCCTACTTTGAAGCCCATAATTTAAAAATATGTTATGTTAAATATTAAAACAGGTTTATGACTACTATCACCCCTAAAGGGAGAAAACCTTGCCGTATTATGTTTCAACAATTCAAATATACTTAAAACACGACTATACTATAAAACAATGAAACACGTCATCAATTTATATTTTTATCAAAATCATGAGATTTTTCTCTAAGCTTAAATACTACCGCATTAGAATGTAAATAACAGAGAGTAACGTCTGATGGGGCTACGACAGAAGTTCCAAGCGTAAGGGTGCGTTTTAGAGATGAATAATACGGAATTCGTAAATTAAAATATGATGACGTAAGCGACAACATTCGTCATTAGTATTACACGAATACAGTATTTTACTAATAGTCTTTCTAACGGGCAACATAAACGCTAGTTGAACAGAACCTGCTCTAAAGTAATTAATTAAAATAAAGGTGTGCTACAGGGTAGTCTATTGGGTCCTCCGATATTACTTCTACATTCACATAGTGGAGTGGAAATGCAATAATCGTGAATAAATTTCATATCCTCTGTTTAAATACGTTTAGAATGTCATGAAACATGGAGATTTTAAATTTGAGCAAAACAAGTTTCGATCTGTCGGCCTGTTTGCCTAACTTTTTTTTGTGCGCGCGATTATTCTGGAACGGATTAACACATTGACTTGAAATTTGGTACAAGTACGCATTATAATGTGATCTGAAACTAGATTATACGATATTTTGAGTTTATTCCGATGAAGAGTAGAGGTAAATAAGTAAAGAAAGCAATAGAATATAATATGTCTATTACCATGGACACAAGTCTGTCGAATTTAATGCCGAATCAGGAGCCCCTCAAGGGTCAGTCATTGGTACACTTTTATTCAATGTCTTTATCAATGACATAGTTATAAACTTACAGTGCCCACATCTACTCTATGCCAATGACCTAAAAATTTAGTACAGCATTAGCTGCAATGATGATATAGAATTGCTCAAGTCAGATTTGGAAAATATTGATAACTGGTGCAATAAAAATAAACTATTTCTAAATGTAATGTTGTCACCTACTCACGTGGGCATAATATTTTCATTAATCATTATAAAATAAACAATAGAGTCATACAAAGGGTTGATAGATTTAAGGATCTAGGCATTACTTTTGACAGCAAGATGACTTTTATTTATCACATAAATAACATCGCATCTTCAGCTTTTAAATCATTGAGATTTATAACAAGAAACTCCAAAGATTTCAAGAATGTTGAAACTATGAAGCATCTATTTAACTCGTTTGTCAAAGTAAATTGGAGTATGATGACGTAATCTGGAGTCCCTACTACATCGTTGATATTAATAAACTGGAGAATATAAACAAAAAAAAATTAAAACACTTAAGGACAAGACTTATCTACTTGGAATTAGTAATGATATTTTGATAAATAGATTCTCACTTAACTCATTTCAAACTAGCCGAGAATTACACGGAATTGTAACTCTGTTTAAAATATTAAACAATAAACTCGACTGCTCTGATCTATTAAAACTCATTGACCAACGAGTTCCTTCTAAATCGACTCCACCAAACATTTCATATCAAAGCTTCACGCACCAATCTATTAATGTATTCACCTATTAATGTCATATGTAGGAATTATAATCATATACAGGGTGTCCGGAAACAAAGTAGAAAAAAATTAACTGAAGATTCCTTAGCCCAAATTAATGGGAGTTCTTCATATAACATTTTTCAAAATACCCCTTCGTTGTCAAGTTACAGCCCCTTTAAAGGGGTAATTTAAAAACTGTTATGATTTTTTTACTCAAAAAATAAAATTTCAACAAACACAATATTTGGCGTATCTACTACATTTATTAAAAGGCATCTTGTGAATTTTTTTCACCCCCTTGAGTGCCTCACCAAGGGGTAGAATGGGCAACCCCTAATATATTTTTAAAAATATTTTAAAATCTATTCATTTTACATTTCAGAATAAAATATTTTTTGAATCCCTTGTTCATTCTAAAACTTTTTTATCTCTTTAAAAAATGCCGTAGTACCAACCGTTTTCGTGATAAAAAATAAAATTTATGTTCATGCAATGGAGTTCATTTCAATCATTACTGAACGATAATGTTTTAAAACTTTTAGTAGGCTGCCTTCAAGTTTCAATTTGACAGTAGTATTAACATTTAAGTATTTATTGGAATTGGTCTACCACATCTAGTAGGCTCATGTCAATTATTGGAAATAATTACATAGTTTATTTCTTACTTAAAACCATTATTTTTTCTATGTCGTAAGCTTTTAAAATGCCTAGACATATTTATAGTAGTGAAGAATATGCTGATATGCAAAGGAAACTCTCTAGCAACCCAAAGAAAATACAACCTGAGGTTTCCTAACCGTGTTACACCTAATGTGGCGACTTTTACCAATATCCACATACGGCTCAGAGAAAGGGGTTCTTTTGAAAAAAGGAATCGAGATACTGGTCGTGAAGTAGAAGTGGCACCTGTCTTAGAAGAACAGATATTAGAATATTTTTGAGAGAATCCTGAAATGAGTATTAGACGGGCTGCTCTTCATTTTAATGTAAGTAGATGGAAAATATGGAAGATTTTGAAGCGGCAAGGACTGCACCCTTACCATCTGCAAAGGGTTCAGGAATTGCTCCCGCGTGATTTTCCAGTAAGGAAGGCTTTTTGTACAACTATTTTAAGGAAACCATTAGAATTCACAAAAAAAGTATTGTTCACTGACGAGTGTTGTTTTACTCGTCATGGGATTATAAATTTTCGTAATCAGCACCTATGGAACGATGAAAACCCGCACGCTGTGGTAGCTAAACGATGTCAGTACAACTTCTCTATTAATATTTGGGCTGGAATTATAGGCGATTATTTAATTGGACCAGTTGTGTTACCTCACAGATTAAATCGGATATCGTACTTGCATTTTTTACAGAATGACTTGTTTCCGCTTTTCGATGACTTACCCATTGAATTACGCCAAGATATGTGGTATATGCAAGACGGAGCGGGTCCCCATTATTCCGTACAAGTTCGGGAATGGCTTTCGCAATATTTTAGAAATCGTTGGATTGGAAGAGGACAAGAAGCTACAATTAAATGGCCCCCCCGGTCCCCGGATTTGAATCCATTAGATTTTTACTTCTGGGGGCATATGAAAAATGTCGTTTACTCTACACCACTTCCAAATGAAGACGTTTTGAGGGACACCATTTTTAATACTGCTGACGAAATTCGTAACTCCCCACTAATTCTACGGAGCTTGTACGGCAATTTGAGACGAAGGTTACAAACATGTGTTCGTACTGAAGGGCGCCATTTTGAGCAGTTAATTTAAGTTTGGAAAAATATGTTCTTGTTTGTCAAAATTGTTTCACTTTTTTTAATATTATTGTTTGTATTTCATAAATTATTCCATTAATAAATATAGTATTTGTCAATTTGATTAAAAAATATGTACGTTTATTATTACATAGAATTTGTTAATGAATATTTAGATTATTCGATTATAGCCTACTAGCAGCCTACTAAAAGTTTTAAAACATTATCGTTCAGTAATGATTGAAATGAACTCCATTGCATGAACATAAATTTTATTTTTTATCACGAAAACGGTTGGTACTACGGCATTTTTTAAAGAGATAAAAAAGTTTTAGAATGAACAAGGGATTCAAAAAATATTTTATTCTGAAATGTAAAATGAATAGATTTTAAAATATTTTTAAAAATATATTAGGGGTTGCCCATTCTACCCCTTGGTGAGGCACTCAAGGGGGTGAAAAAAATTCACAAGATGCCTTTTAATAAATGTAGTAGATACGCCAAATATTGTGTTTGTTGAAATTTTATTTTTTGAGTAAAAAAATCATAACAGTTTTTAAATTACCCCTTTAAAGGGGCTGTAACTTGACAACGAAGGGGTATTTTGAAAAATGTTATATGAAGAACTCCCATTAATTTGGGCTAAGGAATCTTCAGTTAATTTTTTTCTACTTTGTTTCCGGACACCCTGTATAGAATAATATTGATATTTTTCATTGTAGAATTAAGGATCTAAAGAATATATATGAACATAATTTGTAATGCTTGTTATTGTAGAACTATGGATTTTATCGTAGAATTAAGGATTTAAAGTGTATATATGGACATAATTTTTAATACCTACTTCTGTTATAGCACAATATTTATTGTTAGTATTCCAACTCTGTAATTGGGACATTCGTCCTGTTGAGTCGTATAAATAAATAAATAAATAAAGCAAGCTAGTAAGAGTCCAGAAACTTGGGATTTGGTGTATATACTAGAAGCAAAAGTTTCAAACTGTCTTATGGCATCTGCCACCTTCACCACTCCTCCGTTAAAAAAGGGGTTAACAAAATAAAATAAGACATTTGGTACACGTATGTACCACCCCCATTACCACTTTAGGGCAGACGATTTCAAATATTATGTTATTAAAAGTTTATCAGCAAGTATTTTCAGATACTGGAGTGCAAATATAGAAGAAGAATATCAAGATGTTTTCATTTAAAGAGATTTGGACCTTTCAGAGAAAACTGTTTTGTGGCATTTTTTTGATAACTTAGATTTCAAAAGCATACTGTATTATTAAACTAAACTTATGAGATTCATTGCTACTAACTTTATGTAGATTATTATGATTTAGTTTGTTAATCTGCTATAAGAAATTAAGACAAAAAGAGCCTGCAAAGACTATAAAGCGTTGGTCTAAGAGTCGGCTACAATTTAAAAAACATTGAATATAATTGTAATTTTTTGGAACTTAAATGGCTTAATTTGAACTATCGGTTTGTGATTTAGCCTTGTCTTGTTTACAAAACTAATATATTTAAAATGCCACCCAATATATATATAATAAAAGGATGTAATAGGCGTAGACGTACCACTAGGTATCGATTCCTAGACGTTGCTCCCCCTAATTCCAGAGATCTTATATTTATTTTCATTCATTCATTTTTTTATGTCATATGGAATTATTAGGAAGTAGAGCAACCATGTTGGATATCACTTAATGTTACAATTTATTTTTTCATTGAATAATTTGAAAGAGCCAATAACTACACAGTATGTTTTTGCGTATTCCTGAGGAATTTTACTGATCCCTCAGTGTTACTGCACCTAGGAACGCAGCTCCGTTCTAGGTGCCTCAGCTCATTAGACGACGTTGGTGATGTCTCCCCCAAGAGTTTAGATTCCAGATTTCCACAAGGAATCATAGAGACTGCTACTCTAAAACTTCCTTTTTTCCAGGGTTCGACTGTAGAAAACTCGTGTGCTTTCCCTGTCATGCCATGCTTCACTCTGACTCTAGCCAATCCACTATCCAGAAGAAGGAATAGGTCTATGAGGTTGAGCAAGCGTTTATGAATTTCGGATCTGTTCGTGTTTGTCCGTAGGTGCTATAGGATATTTTCTGCAGACCAGTGCCTCGTATTTGAATACAATGTGACCCACTGTTTCCATCTCCTTGGCGCATAGTCTTCAGTTAGGTTAACGTCAAATTTTCCGATTGTGTACAGGTACTTCTTGACGGGATGCCCTATTTGAAGCCCTATTATTATTCTTTACTGCATTCTGTTCTTTGATAGCAATTCTTTAGTTTGTTTTGTACATGGACCATGAATGTTTTCCCATGTCGACTTCCCGAAATATTTATGCATTGGCTATTTATTGTGTTTACTCTTGACCCACTTTTTAATCACTCCTCTGGTTGAGCTTTTGGTAATATCCAGCACGGGTTCTGAGCTGAAAATATATTAGCTGTTTCTTGTTTAGTGAGTCCGTCAGCTTGTTCACTGGCATCTATTCTGGAGTGTCCCAGCACCTAGAGTAGTGTGACTGTTTTGCTCACCCTTACGACTTCGCTTAATATATCCATCGTTCCCAATAGCATTCTACATTTTGCTGAATACCATTTGGAAATCTTTGTACTTGGTTATCTCGTCTGTCTTCTTCAGCATCATCACGTTGGCGTCATTTAGGACGGACACATCGATCAGCAAACAGGGTTTTTCTTTTCGTTGTGTACGACGATACCAGATCGATTCGCGTGAATTTCCCTGTTAGTCATAATCGATACGTCGCGTCCTACATACGCGTGGCGTTACTGGAGTTGACAACATTTCCAGGGGCATATTCATATTTTTGCGAAGATATCTGGTCACTCTGCTGTGTCGGTGAGTGTACTCCGATGGTGCTAACGTAGTACATCCCGCTACCACGTGACTGACTTCTACTAGGCCGCACATTTTAACACTTACTATTTTTTATTTAGGTATCGTGATCTGTATGTGGTTTCTAGACACCTAACACTGCTCTGACCATTTCTAGAGATCATATGTTTACTTCTATTTTTTTGTATCTTCTATAACATAGCAATCATACTGAACCTGGCCATTTCTGTTACAATTTATTTTTGCTCAATAGTTTAGAAAAACAATAAAGACACATTATTATAATTATTATTAATCATTCTTTTTTGTTTATTTGACGTTATTCATAGTGGTAATGAATGAAAGCAAGCCGACACGGTTAATGACTACAATTTACTAGCGACCATCAAAAGACGTCGACGTCCACTTGTGGAACACTTTGACCTACGACCATAAAATATTTTATTGTAAGTTTAACCGATTAAATCATGGAGTACTCCGCAAAGGAGCGCGCCTCGCCCATTAATTACTGCGGAACCGGAACTCTCTTACGTTAATCAGGGCGAAAAGGTTATTGCCAAATGACTCGTTTCTAGTCGAGCAAAGTAAGGAAATTGATGCTCTAAAACGGCGATGAGCTTAAAATCACTTTAAACAAAGTAGATTGGAAGCTTGCTTCCTCGAGTGGAAAGACACGATCTTTCTTATATCTGAGATTGCTCGGAGCGACTGCAAATCACTGTTTACGCCACTTATTTTATCTTATCTTTGAATCCAATAATTTGCCTAAATTCGTTATAGAAACTACTGTTAGTTGTTTACAGATAAAGACCCTAGTTGAGCATCTAAAATACATCTATTTTCTTTTGTTCAGAATACGATGAAAGAATGATTTTTAAATTAGAATGCCATTAATGTCATTTTCTAATTTTAATAATGCAATTGTTTCTTTTATAGTTCCCTTTGTCCTGCTCAAATAAGTTTCCCTGTTGGGCAACGCAGCGTAAGAATAAATGTTTTACATTTAACTAGTACAATAAGGTTGGATAAAAAATTAACAAAAAAATGGCAGAAGCAGGAATTTGGTAGAAATGTTGAAATTGTTTTATTGTCGAACATAATACTAGTGCTATAAAAGCTATTATGTGTTGCGACCGCCATATTGGACAATGCGATTATACAAGGTGTCTATACGTACAAATATTTTGTATTGGCACTAAGGAAGAAGTTTTAAATATTTTCTAAAAATATACTGTCAGTCCAGAAAATAGTACTTATAATACTGACTCCATCTGTAACGTCAGACAAACTAAACCAAGCTCAAGACCTTTTGCGATCTACAACTCCATTTTTATGTTAATTACATCCATCATAAGAAATAACAAACGCAAAAAAACGCCAGATAAATTCCGCTCGACCCATTTGAATGTTGCCGCAATCTTTCGTAAAAATTCCGCCGCTGTCGACGTCGGAAGCTTAAAGAGACATTTCGTGTGTTTTATGGGCTGGTGTTATTTAGTTGTAGACTATACTGCTCAGAGTGGCCCATGTTTTTCGAAATCGAAATTATATTTCTCACCCCTGCAAATGCTTCCATTTGAAGAAAAAATAAATATTATTGAGGCAAAATTAAGCCAAGGGGTGCCGCAGGACGCATTATTATGCAATAATAGAAGTAAATGGAATTATTTACATACTTTGATACATAGTTTTTATTAAACCAGCAATATTTATCTTTAGAATGACTAATCAAATCATACAGGTAAATATCAAAGATTTCATCTGCTGCAAGTACAAAAGGTGTCATACTACTCTAAATTCGTAGTCTAGGAAAGTTTTTAAAACTCTCGCTTTATCTTGCAACTGTCAACTGTCAAATGTCACTTTTGATATTGGAATTGGAATTAGTGACCATAAAACCCCCCGGTATATATTTTGAAAGACATTTTATCAAAAATACTAGTAAAATCAATCTACACAAGTTCTTGCAAAAATTGTTAGTAGGATAAAAAAATATGGTCTTGTAGAAAAAGAAAGTTTAAGGAAGACAGCGTTTTATTTCTTCAAATTTTTAATGGCGAACTTAACTTAAAGAATTCCTAAAAGTAAGAAAATCGGTTTTTCGCAAATAAAGAAAAAATTGAGCTCGAATCGAAAAAAGTTAAATGAGAAAGTTGTAGGTATTAAAATTATCGTACGATTGATGTACGACAAGTTATAGGTTAATTCACAAACCATAGAGAAAAATCGAAAAAATCGCTAAAAATCAGGTTATTTAAAATTAATTACTTTTTTCTAATGCAACTTACAAATTTGTAATGTAGTAAAAATATAGGTTGTTGGCTAGCTAAAAAAGAAATTTTCTTTCTGTTACGAAATTTTTGCATATTTTTCTTGAAATATCAGTTTTTGTAAAAGACAAATTTTAAAGTAAAAATCAAAAGGTATTAAAGATATAAGTAATGAAATAGAAAATACCCGAAATTGAAAAGCGGCAGTTGGAAATAATTACTCTTTAAACACACTAATATACAGGGTGTGCAAAATATTCTCTCGGGCCTCTTTCTCATAACCAACCCGCCATAAAAAGCCTTTTATCGCGAGGTAGGGAACCTCCACTGTAAATGGATATTTACCTGTGGAACGGTTAATAAAAAAAGGCTTCCTGCGACGAGCGAGTGCGTGTATGTCTTGGCAGACAAACGAAGAGATACACACTTCTAGATTCAGAAATAGAAGACTTGGAGGAAGAATAAATAAGGATATCGTGATAGATGGAAACTTAATAGAAGCATGGAAACTTAAAAGAAGCCTACACTTCCTACACACCTACACTTCCCATCCTATATTCCTACCCCATGCGTCATACGGCTCTCGCTGCTGACAACAAGCATGTCCAATGTCCAATCCAGCGTATGCAGCCGGTCCGGAGGTATATAAAACATCCGACATTTGGTTCCGGCACGCGGCTTGACCGTCCGTTGGGCGTGTTCGGCGGACGACCAGGCTGCGTGTTGGAACGAACCTCCATGGATGCCCGGAATCGGCAGCAATGCCCACCTTACGCTGGTAAATCAATCAATCGATCAATTAAAGCATTTTTCTAAAAATGATGCTCTTGGTTGGAGAATTATCGTAGAGCCACGCTTAAAAGCTCAAAATCTTATTTAAGACTTGTACTACGTGGAATTAAATAAGAGTTGATTTTTTTTATTTTCGATGTCAAAAATGGCACTGAAAAATGGTGCTGATTTTGAACTTAAGTTTTCCCGTTGTATTTTTTTAAGTTTAATATTTATCAAAGCCGGACTAGCGATAGGCAATAGTCGCCATTTTTATACGAATTTGAAAAAAAAAATTTATCGTACGGCCATCTGGAGCTGACTTTTTTTCTCTAAAAATTCTTTCCGCTTTCCTCGTTTCCTCAAGCACATAACAGGTCTTTTTGTTAACTTCCTCGGCGTTTTTTTTTATTTCCTTTTTAAACATTCATGATGTGGTGGCCATTACTCGATTTTCGTGTGTGAAGGAAATCGTCATCGGGTGGGTTCCTAAAAAATGTTTATTGTTTTATTTCAGAATTGCGTAATAATGATGTTTAGGTTGGTAAAATGATATTTCCTTCATGTTCATTTATCTTCCATTACATATGCACACCGCATATGCACGCTCAACTTCGACGCTGTTATTTTGATGGATTTCTTTAATGAAATGACTGCGAATATATTTTTTATTGTAGACTAATTATTGATCAACAAATAGTGTAAATTTCAAACGTCTGCAATAAATAGAAACGACTGAGGAATTTTTAGGGAAAAAAAAAATCTCAGGTCCAGACGGTCGTACGATAAAAAATGTTTTTTTTTAAATACGTAAAAAATGGCGAGTATTGCCTGTCGCTAGTCCAGTTTAGATAAATGTTAAATTTTTAAAAATGCAATGGAAAAGCTTAATCTCAAAAATATATTTTTGGGTGCCATTTTTAACATCGAAAATAAAAAAAATCAACTTTTATTAATTGTACGTGGTAGTACAAGTATTGAAGACGATTTTGAACTTTCGAACGTTGCACTCCGAGAATTACCCGACCAAGAGCATCATTTTTAAAAAAATGTTTGTTTTTTTAAAAAAACTGAAATTTCAAGAAAAATATGTAAAACTTTGCAACAGAAAGAAAACTGCTTTTTTGGCTAGCAACAACCTATATTTTTACTAAATATCAAATTTGTAAGTTGAGTTAAAAAAAGTAATTAACTTTAAAAAACTTGACATTTAGCGGTATTTTCCATTTGTCTCTATGGTTTGTGCACTAACCTATATCTGATTATACATCAATCGAAAGATAATTTTAATACCTACGACTTTCTCAATTAACTTTTTTCGATTCGAGTTCAATTTTTTTCTTTATTAGCAAAAACAGTATTTTTTTTCACTTTTACGAATTTTTTAGGTTAAGTTCGCCATTAAAAACTTGGAGAAATAAAACGCCAGCTTCCTTATATTTTCTTGTTCTACATGACCATATTTTTTTCATTCTACTAACATTTTTTGCAAAATTAACAATGGATTTTCGTAGATTGATTGAACTATACGACGATATTTGGAAAACTGTCCATTTTCTGACCTTGTGCCCATGAGAACTTTTGATCAGGGGCTCTAGAGGAATAACATATATCGATTTCAACGAATTTCACCTGGGGCTACTTCCGATAAGAAATGAGCATCGCCTTTGCACCCCCAATATCTTGAAAACTGTATATTTTCCAACCTTGTGCCCATGGGAATTTTTTATCAGGTGCTCGAGAGGAACAACATATCGAATTTCACCGGGAGACATTTTCCATAAGGTTAGTGCTGGGTCCTTTTTACCTGGTTGCGGCACGGGTTACCGTTCTCTGAATTATCCGAAATTTTGATATAAATTATTCCGAGTATAATGGAATATTTTCGTGGAATGAGACGTAAAAAATTCGCAAAAAAATTCACCCCCTATAAAGATGGACCACCCTATTACTGCTGTTTACAAATCATACATTCTTGTTAATGTGTTAGATATGTCCAGTTTTAAGGTAAATTTGTAGTAAAAATTAACATAACTGGATGTGATGCATGAAATGGAGAAATAAGTATTATTGAAATTAAATTAATAGCTATCTATGTTGGCATCATCTGAAGATGGTTAAAACAGTTTTAACCTCTAACGATAAATAAGACTTGATTTTGGTGCGAACAATCAACTTATTCTAGATTACACGTCTATTATTTTTTTTGCATTAACCATAATCATAAAAAGTAGTATGCCTCAAATAATAATGAGAAAATTTACTACTACAAAGATAGTTTATTAACAACTAGCAACTAAAGGGAGAATTAAGTATTAATTAGTACTAATTAGATTTGTTCATCTTCAAACGGTACAGAAATTATAACAAGTGTTTAATATTAATTAGATAAAATCTAACATTTTATGTATAAAGAGTTAGTATACTGTGTCTAATAAGAATGTTTTTACACCACTTCGTTAAATTTAGTAATTTTCTAATATATTTTTTGTAGTAAATAAAATTCACTTATAACTTTCATAATGATTCACTCACAGCTGAACATAATTATCATGGAGCCAAGAAATGTATATTCGTAGTTTCAAATAAAACTGTATTTCCATCAAGCTTTTTTTCTATTAGCCGCAATTACATTAACGTCAACGTACGACAGTGGCGTCCTCAACAATGGTTGGCAGCAAACTTTAATTTTGTTCTTAATACAACCTAGGCGATTATGTTGGTCGTGCCTATTCGAATGTCCCATAACAAAATATTGTATTTTACATTTTCCCAAAAAGTTATTTTTGCTCTTATAATACCTATGAAGCAAATCTATCCTAGACCCAAAATCTTGACCGAGGCTTCACAAAAGTCACTTTTTAGTGTGTGATATTAATTGCTGTATGTCTACTACTGAAGCTCAAAACAAAATCGAGTCTATAACTTATCTTGTAACATGTTAACCATTAGTCCTTGACGCATTAGAAATACAAAATTAAGTATTACCAAGTATTTAATTAAGTTAAAAACATATTACATTCTAAGGTGTCTGAAATATGTATAATTATACATATCGTTGCATTAAAATATATAAAGATATAATTGTTACTATTATCTATTTAATCTAAAAATTTCAAAAATTGTATATTATAAATAACTATACCTTAACACTGTAAAAAACGGATCATCTCACCGTGTGCCGGAACAAACCCCCGGTGCTTTTATATATCGCCGGACCGGCTGCATACGCTGGATTGGACATTGGACATGCTTGTTGTCAGCAGCGAGAGCCGCATGATGCATGGGGTAAGGGTATAGGATGGAGCGTGTAGGTGTTTGTGAGATGTTTCTTTTTGTTTTCCTTCTGTCTTCATCGGATGGAAAGTGTAGGCGTTACTGAGATGCTTCTTTTAGGTTTTCGTGCTTCTTTTCACTTTCGGGTTTTTGTGAGATGCTTCTTTTTAGTTTCTGTCTGTGATCGTCTTCTCTCCTATTCTACTTCTGAGTTTTCTATTTCTTCTGTTTCTGAGTCTGGCAGTGTGTATATCCTTGATATTTCTTTATTGTATTCCGTTTTCTTTTGCTGTGCCGATTTTTCCCAGTGTGTATAATCCTTTCCTAGCTTATTCATAATCCTCTCGATTGTTGTTATCCATGTGCAGCATGGCCTCCCTATTTTCAATTTGTTGCTGTTCAGTCGCAGCGCTTTCTTTAGTAGGTGTGTCGTGTCTCGTCTTTTTACGTGTCCCCAATATTTCATTGCGTATGATTCTATTATTTTGATTATTGTTCTTCCCTCTAGTAATGTTGACGTTTTCTGTCGCTTTTCTGTTTTTGCTAGCAGTTGGATAATGTCCCTTTCAGCTCTTCTCAGGCTTCTTCTGTTGGCCTTTGTCGTTGTTGCGTTTTTGACTCCATATATCGTCGTAGGCATTATGATGGTAGTATATATATTTTTGATTAGGCACCATGGTGATTTATTGTCCTCAATAAAGGATAGTAGAGCTCTTGTGGCTCTGTAGGCTGTGAACATCCTTGTTTGACTCCTATATTCTTCCTTTTTGATTCCGTTGTCTGTCCAAACCATTGTATTGCAGTGTTTTCGTGTCATTGTTGACCAATTTAGTACCTTTCCTGTTTATTGTTTTTCTATCTCCTCCTGGTATTTCTTTTTGATTTCTTCGTTCTGTAGCCGGGAGATGTTCCATGTGTCATTTGCTGTTTTGTTGTTTTTTTTTGTGTGCTTCTTGCTTCTTTATTACTAGTGTTCCATATAATATTTTGTGATCTGTCGGTTGTCGTTTGTTGTTTGTTTTGCCTTAATGTTTTTAACCCTGTCCCTTATTTTTCTATCCACTAGGATATGATCTATTTGAGAGTTGATGTTTTCTTTACTCCAGGTATTAAGGCAGGTTAGGTTCTTGCTCCATGTGTTTCTAACTGTTAGATCGAACAGATGTGCCAAGTTTTTTTAGCGAGCTTCCATCGTTTGTCCCTTCCTTTATGCGCGTTAAAGTCTCCTAGTATTATTATGTTCATTTTTCTATTCCTATTTCTTCTAGTATCTTGGGTGATCTGTCTGTGATCTGCCCTGTCCGTTTGTCGGACGGCACATGTACTCCTAATATGCATATGTTTTCCTTTCTAATTTGTAAGTCTGCCGTGGTTATGTTTTCGTTTACTTTTCTTGTCTTTATCTGGATAAGGGTGTTCCGCCTTATTGCCCATGAGACTCCTCTGCTGGATTTTTCTTTGTCCCCTCCATTTAGATGCCATTTGTAGTTTTAAGTAACTGCGATTCCGCCTATCATGTGTGTCTCTTGTATGCATGCAACGTGTATGTGTTCCATCATAAGAGTCTCATCGACTTTTCTCTCTTTTCTCTCGTTATGCAGTCTCTGACATTCCATGTCGCCAGAAATCCCCGTATTGTTTTGATTTTTATAGTGCCTAATTCAAATTGCTGTTTTCCAAATGGGAATAAAATAAGATAATATAAAAGTAAAGTAAAAATAATACTAAAAATAGACAAACAGAAATAATAAATTATAAATTATGAATTAATTAAATAATTAATCAATATAGCTTATCTTTCTTGTGGATTGCTGGCTCTGCTGCATCTGAAAAAACCCCACTCCACTTCACACATTGTTTGTTTATTTACATTTTCCAAGAAAGCATTGGGGTTTTATTCTGGTTCCTTTAACGTCTATAACTATTATTGTTTGATACTGAATATTTATTACCCTGGTCTTTCAATCACTTCAAGGGCCTTTTGGGTGCAAATAGCTGGGGCAAAATTAGGCCAGAAATGGGCGTAGAATATTTTGGCTGAAAAAAACCCCACACCAAATACTTTGGATTTAGATGGATTTTTATGGAACAAGCATTCGAAAAATTATGGCTCCCAGACCTTATAGGCGTGAAGCTAGTTAATCAATATTTTAGGAGCTACGGAGCGTAGAAATGATTAATTTTTAGTATTTAATAATACGACTTCAAGAAGCATTTTTTTAAATGTATATTGGAACAAGTGGTAATCTAAAGATTATGGCTCCATGATAAAAGTCCTTATGGATACTACTATGGAGCTACAGAGCGTAGAAGTGCCTAATTTTCAGTATTCAATAATAGCTCTTTTACGTTTCGAATGTTTAAACGTTGAAGTTGAGTATCATAAAAAAAGAGTGTAAACCATAAGTAAACAACTACCTACTCGTCGATCGAAAGCAATTTTTTTATACCTGTTACATTAGCACCCCAATTAGCTGATAAAAACCTTTAACTCTTTGTTGTGATTTTTTTAAAACAGAATTATTGCATAGTTCATAGCAATATTTTCTCTTGATCTCTCATCATGAGGTCAGACGTATTTGTGTTGCTATACAACAAATATAAATATAAAACCATTTGCTACACAAGGTTACGAAAAATATTAGGCATTATTTCACTTTTTTTCCATTATGAGGAGAGATCAGACAAATAATTAACACTAAAAATATTAAATTGATAAAATGGCGTCATATACGCCACTGGCTCAGCGCCACGCTTGTAACTTAAATACTGGGTTATGGTATCAAATTCATATAGGGCGATGGACGAAGTGGAACAAAGGGAGTTGTGGTTAAAGGGGTGGCATGTCGGCGCCGTCTAGCTCGCCATCGATGATGGTAATGCCTCCTCGTTAATGACTCCTGGTTGTCTTGCGTGCAAAGAAACGGTTGTCAAGAATAGAATGTATAAAGAGGGGTGACACTTTCAAATCTATTTTTAGTACGTGTAGTGGTCACATGCAATTTGTCTGCTTCAAATGAAGTTCTTGAATTATAATGCTGTTAGTAATTTATAGGTTTATTGTTTGTTCCGGGCGTACCTTGCCATTATCCTAATTGGAAATAAATAAATCTACTTAAATATACAGTAACTGGCAACAAAACCGGACATAAGAAGTTTTCTTATGTACACAGGAAAAAGTAAATATATTTGTAGAGAATTGTATCAGGTAATGACTAAACTTTGAAAAATTAACGTTGATTTATTGAATAGTAACATCCGAGTTTAAAAATTTAAATGAAATAAAAGTAAGAGAAATAAAACACATCTATATAATGACCTCAATATCTCAATCGCTTCCTCTTACCAGTTTACATTTAGTAATATTAAATATTCGTTTGGAATATCGTGCACCATTATTCGAAGAATTCACAAGAGTATTTAAATGTTTCCATACTATCATGGTGGCTTCACACATAAGGCATGCACATTGCTGTAGTTCACTTTGGGCAGGAGAGTAGAAATACAGCAGATTACAGAAAAGTATAGTACAACCAGAAGCATATTAGTACCAGTACCTTGCCCCACAACTCAATTGCCAAATGAACTTGATCTCGTGCAGAGTCTGTTACTGTTTCCGTGCATCTACGTACTGAACATAGAAACTGGTGTAGTCGATCGTCTTTTAATGAGACCATCCCACTTACATCCAAATGAGGCAGACGGGGCTGTGTTCTATTTTAACATATACAGTGGATACGTGATGATGTGTGTGCTGGAGGACTGGTAGGTTAAGTATTTATGGGCGAAACTAATATTTCGAACTTGAGATCTGACAGAATCTTAGTTGCATCAAGCGAGGATGAACTTCTACATCTGGTATCAACATTTAAACGATAAGTTCTGATTACGGTTTCAGTATAAATGAAATTATTACAAAACAAAAATTTGTAGGTCCAGAAAATGACAATCATTCAGATCCATTAAGGACATCTGATTGTGAGAGAGTAAACCAGATGGTATATTTCGGAGCCCTTGTAGACAATACTGTCAACAGCGAATATGAGATTCGGCAAAAAATTCAGATGACAAGATCGGTAACCTGTCAGTTGAGCAAAATTTGCGGTGGAAGAAATATCACGAAATATACGAAGATCAGATTTGCTGAGGCTCTAGTTTTCTCTAATTTTGTTTACACCTCTGAGAGACGTTGGTCTGGAGACGTTACGAATTTCCTGAACAATCCATCGCACCAACTCTCCAGGCATCATATTTTCCCGAATCCTCTCATTTCTTAGCCACATTTAAAAAACACAATATTTTAAACAATTGTTTTAAAGATATTAAGCCTAGACACGGTTCAAAATTACTTCCTATCTTAGGTACAAAAATCATTACCTGTGAAGCTATTTCAATTGTTTAATCGAACAAATCAAACTTGGTTATCCTGTTAGCGGGGGCGTCTGAATATGATTTAAGATGCCTTGGTAGAACTTTGTGAAACTGAAAATGTGTGTGAATGTTAAAGCCAGTGCCTATTATCCACGCCACTTTTTAATCATTTTTCAAACATGAAAAATCTCCACGAATAGTCACCTTAAGATCTTTGCTGCACTATCTACTTTAAATTTTTCTTTTGAAGTTCTGCTTTTTCAGATTTTCTTATTACCGAAAATGGACTCCTCAAAACATTCTTTCTTTCTATATCCTGTAAAGGATTGGAGCTTGGAAAATCGTCGTTATCCCAGGATCCAACACTCGTAGCCTTTAAACACATTTTACCACGTTTCTTGATAAGCTTGCTGAACATTGATTATTCGCTCTCGAATGTGTTTTTATATTAAGAAAATTGGGCCTTAATCGAATTCTTTAATTACCCAAAAATTCCATGAGATTGTTACGTCATTACACTTTCACGTGCCGTGGGTTTTACCACATGCCATTGTGCTTTCCCCAGATGGTCCGCTGGGTATTTCCAAAAGCCGCGTGGTCTTTCCTGATCCGCTGGGTATTTCCAAAGCCGCGGGGTTAATGGCCTAAGGTTACTGACCTCACCTTAGGGTTAATGAACTACTTTCACCTCGATGTTAATGACCTAATTAACTTTCACTTTTGAAGGTCAGTGCCACCCATACCGGAAAGAGGACAATATAAAACGGTTGATAGTTTAGGAAAAACAAGAAGCAAAAGGCGAGGAAGACGCCCTCCAAAACGTTGGGCTAATGTCACAAGTCATATATACCATTACTGTACCAACAAATCGAGAATAAACACTATTATTATTATTATTATTATTATTATTATCAGGATATCCGAGAAAGGCATGTGGATAAACTCAAAGAATTGGCACCATTGAATTTTAAGGAATAAACATGCAAAGTAGCAAGGGATCGATACAGTTGGTTAGGTTAGGTTATTGTGAAAGTGTGTGTGTCGTAAAAATTTTATTTAGTAAGGATCGTGGTGGAATAGGGAAGTTTCATCAATATATGAATCTGAATGAAGCGAACGGAGTATTTGTAGACACAAAAATAGAAAAACAGCACGAGTAAAATATAAAAACAAGAACTTTTCTATTTCTCCTGATATAAATATCATCAGTTCTTATATATTAAATTCTTCAAAGTACTTAGATTTACATCTATATCTATCTGTACTGGTAATATATGGTTGTAGCAGCAAAGTCATTCGCACAACACCGATTTATATATATTTAATATGTGTATTTGCAATTCGGTAAGTTGTAATATTTTTAATAAATGTTTCGTATGTACTCATCTTCATGGATCCTTGACTCATGCGGTCCAAGGTGTGATTTTTCCCCTTACATCTGCCCTTTCAACGACACAGATTTATATAGTAGATTATTATCAATCAGTTTCATAAAAAACATATAACCAAATGTAAACTTCTATAACTCAATCAGGCAACTTTCAATATTTACATTAAAATTTAAAGAAAATAAGTAAGATATTGATGCAAAAGAGAGTAGAGCCATCTCGAATCCCTAAACACCTGTATATATTAATTATCTTAAATAGAAACTTGTGATTTTCGCCAACCATATTGACATCATCTGGAGATGATTAAAATTAACCTCCTCCTCACTACTTAATTACTTTATTTATTAGCAGTCGTGAGTCTACTTGGTCCTTCTATAGAAAATTCAAGATCATCTAATATGAGCAAATTAATTAGCACTTGCACTTACGCGTTATTTTGCCATGTAGATCTAACTACCTCTCTTGTTTGTATTCTTTTACAGATAAGTAATCTTTGGCAAACTAAGAGTTTCCAAATTGGTTGACAAACGATTAAGTTATATTCAATGTTAGCAGTATATTTTTTTTTCAACAAATATAATCTAGGATATCACCTTAACACTGTATATAGATTTTTTAACGAATGGGCGATTAAATATTCAGCATAAATTGGTCGGCGTCGCATACATCTCCATATTTCCCTGTCTTTCATTTGAATTTTAGGTCAGTATATTTTTAACCCTTTCAGATAGATGAAGCTGGTTATGATTACTGACTGAATTACATGCTTCTTAGAAACTAGCATCCATTACGATCATTCAGTGTAGATAAAACGTTTCAGTCGTAGCAAGAAAACGATTAAACTTCTAAATGTTCTTTATTTACATAAAAATGTAATTTTTCAATGTCAGCGGAAACCTTAAACAACTAATATAACTTAAAAACATTAATAAATTAGTGTCTCAAGTTGAAGACATTTATTTTCATGCAAACTGATATATTATCATCATGTACATACCTCCGATTAACATGTTTATTATAGAAACTTGCTAAAATTGATAAAAGTTGTAGTTAGAGAGACGATTAAATAAATTTAGTTAATTGAAAAGTATTTGTAATCGTGTCTGAAAAAGATTCCAAAGTCACGGGAAATGCATTTTCAAACTAGTCACCCTTTGCAAATAAATTTCCCAGCATATCAAAAAATTTGAGAAAATAAGGCTAATTTGGAAAAAGCAAAAAAGCGAATTTCAAGTTGGAACTTGGCAGGATGGCACATTATAATATATCCAAAAGATTACGTAAAAAAAATGTCGCTCCAGGGCTCGCCATTTTATTACATTTTTTATAAAAATTTATTGGGCCCAAATTCACAAAACGTTTGTGCCATGTCTGAAATTGTCACCCTGCTTTCTTCAACACCCAAATATTATGGAAAAATAAATTTCAGAAAAATGAATCATTCCTAGTTCAAATTCTGACAAGATGATTCAGCGCTCCCGAGAGGCAGATATCGTCCAGTCAAATGAGCGGAAAAATGACAAGTGGTGATCGAGACGAGCAAGACACGACCCCCTACGTTTTTGGGCCTCTGAATCGATTGGGATCGGCCTCAACCCTCCCCTGCCCTTGGATTCAACAGTTGGACGTATTTTCCAAAAAAATTCAAAACAGCCCTTTTAGTTTGTATTGGTCATATTCATCATATTTTTGATTGAAAAAACAAAAAGGAACCACTCCCGCATCGCAAACAGCGAAAAACGCGTTCGGGGGGTAGTTTTAGGCCGATAGCGGTGAAACTTAAGGGTTAGGGGAGCTGGGACCCCGCGCAATCGAATCAGCGCCAAAAATTACGTAGAGGAACACATAATCGTATCACAGTATCAGAAGTAGAGCGATTTTTCGCAAATTTGCATGGGATATAGCGCAACCGCGCACTTTGCAATAAAAAGCCGCACTTTGGAGAGATCCATTTTATCAGAAAACTGTTTTCGGGTAATCTCCAGGTCAATACAAGTCGATCAAGCCTACTTGGACTCATGTCACTTAATGCTTTAGAATTTGTCCATTTTCTTTTTTTGATTGGCTGGGAAATTGATTTGCAAAGAGTGACTTGTCTGAAAATGGGTTTCCCGTGACTTACAGATGCTGTGTAATCATTTTCAGAAATGATTAAAAATACTTTTAAATTATTTTAAACTTTTTAATCCAAGGCGCTCCAGCACCTCCCAGCGAAGCGCTAGAGCATTACTTCAGAGAACAAAGTTGTAGAGGAGGGCCTCCATGAAAAAAAATTCATAGATTGCTAATGCTGCAGCCATTATGGTCGCCGTCTCTCCAACGTAAGTACAGTAGAAAAAACTGATTTATACGCGTAATACGCTTAAAAACGTGCAAGAAATCAGCTGTAGTCTCTGTAGAATGCGTTTTAACCTCACAAGTTCTGGGACCAGAATTTTAGAGCTCGGGCAACACGATGGTGATATCAATCGTTTGCTACCGTTCACCAACTATCCCTAAATCGAAAAAACCATCCCTTTTATCGAATATTCGATACTAGGCATGCGGGGGCTTGGCGGATCGTTTTCTTTTACCAATTTCAATCAATTGACTAGATATTGATCAGGGGACAAAAATAACCCACAGGGGTTAAAACTACCTCCTCCCTCAATACCGAAAATACCACGGAAGTACTACGGCATGTGAGGGCTTGTCAGATCGGATTTTTTTCTTTACGAATTTAAATAAACTAACTAAGGATTGACCAAGGGAGACCCAAGCAACTTCTGGAAGTTGAAGCCCCCCCCCACACACACAATACAGAAATACCACGAACGGAATGAAAAGCGTTTATCCTCGTTTCGCGGTATTTCAGAATTGGGACAGGGGGTAGCTTCAATCGTCGCACAGTGGGAAATTTACCACTTTTTTTGGACAAAAGTCCAATTGACGCACAGTTCTTAACCGATTTGAATATTTTTTTTTAAATACTCGTGAATGATTCTAGTTTACCCTCCGATTGCTACAATTTAAAGATCTATTCTTCTGATGAACGTATCTGACCCAATATCGGAACATAATTTTTTTTTGCAAAAATAGTGACTGGTCTTTATTGGAGATCACCGTCATTTCATAATTGCATTTCATGTTTTTTGGGTCGCTGATTAAGAGTATGATACGCAATTTGTCCAAAAATGGTCCAGTTTTTAGATATTTGCCACTTTTCGGGTCCTGGGAAGTTTTCAGGATCTCTTCGTTATATAATTTAGTACTGTAGGTTGTTTAATTAATTGCATGTATGAATAAAATTGATTTTAAGAAGCCTAACAATTATAAAAAATAAGAATATTTAGGTACTCAAGGATGACGTTAAATTCAAGCTTTATATAATATGTATTTAAGTGTTTACAATTAATAAGGAGCAGACAAGCAACTTTGAGGTTGCATACATGGATATGCAACCTCAAAGTTGCTTCTTATTCTTCCCACTTCTTATGCTTTCTTAGCTCCAAAATTGAAATTTGGTTACTTTTTTACTTACTTGCTATTTTAATTAAAATAATGGCTGTTTTTAATTACATTATTATATATAATAACATCAGCGTTATGAGTAAACACCAACTTGAATGTTCCGATATTGGATCAGATACGTTCATCAGAAGAATTGATATTCAAATTGTAGGGCAATCGGAGGGCAAACTAGAATCACTCACGTGTAGTTTAAAAACAGAAATATTCAAATCGGACTATTTACAAAAAAATTGCTAAGAGTATCCCATGGAATGTGCAACAATCATATAAAATGTCCAATATAACAGCGAAGAGTATAATATTTACTCTAATTATATCTATAGTTTTCTTCATATTCCCAAATAAATTTTTTACTTCCCTCGCTTACCGAAGGGAAGTATTTAATCGTAATAAAATTACTACTCCAGATTACCTCGGATTTTCACATTTCAGAGATTACGAAAATTACAATTCTGTCACTTCGTCTGTCTGTCCGTCTGTTGGCGCTGTATCTCAAAAAACTATTTGACAGAGGACAATGAAATTTAGTAGGTAGTTGGCCCTACTGCCAACAAAGAAACGTGTAAACTCTCATTGAAAAATATACAGGGTGAACCCCTAAAAAGAATAAATAATTTAAAAAAGAGGGAAAGGTCTGTGTAAACACCTTTACCGATTTTTTAACTTTTGTATCAGCATATTATTATTACTGTGCTTGTCGCAAAATTATATATGAACGGACACCATATAACACCGTGTTTAAATTGCTTTAAATTATGAGAACAAAAGTTAACGCATATTTAAAATCTGGTAATATTTTCAACGCTTCTTGTAACTGTTAAGAAGAGTTCATGTCTAGAGAACTTTGACAAATACTGAATGTAACAACTAAAAGTAATGCTGTTTCTATTGATTAACAATTCTAATGCTAATTATAAGAAATTATGTCACCAGCCACCACTTCATATAAACTATTCTACTGCATTGAGGTAAAATAAGATTAGAGAAAATAATCACGCACACGTTAATTCACGCTTCTTAGTTGTAACTGGTATACCAATTGGATTAAAGTTGAAATATAATATTAAGATTACACTGACAAATAAAATTTCTAGATTAACACGATTCGGGTAGTATCTGCCACCGTTTAGTCCGTGCGAATCTGTTCGGAAAACATTTTTTTTTTTTTTTGAGGACAGTAAAACGTTACATGTTACATGTTTTTGTCCACCAGATTAAAGTTATTTGCCAAAACATGATGAGTTTACATCTTGGGGTTGATAACTGGTGTGGAGGTTATTATAATATTAAATGCAGTGAGATACAGTTTACGCCCGTTTCACACTACAGTAAAAATGGATCGTACGGTAAAGTTTGTCGTGACATGTGGTGTTGTTCTCACATTACACGGTTTTTTAATGTTATAAGCTTAATATTTTCATTTCATTTGTAAATGCCATACAAGTGTTACAATGAATCGTGAACAGATTATTGTTTTGTAGTTGTTTCATCGTCGCCGAAAGAGAGTAAAACGAAACCGTCTTCAGTGGGTGCATCCTATCAATCAGAGGAGAGAGGAAGTATGATTATTTTATACACCTTTTGCGGGCCTGAGGAACGACTGTATATGATGTACGGCTCAAAACCGTCGAATGTAAAAGCATGCATTTAGTCACACACCACCGAGTCAAAGGCGCCGCACAGTGGGCTAGAATCCCAAAATCCTCGCCAAAAATTGAAAAATCAAGTTCGTTATATTCTGTTTTAATTCACATAGTTTTGTAAAACAGGGTTCCCTGCGTGTAAGTCTGAAACGACAGCTACCTAGGGTTTTATACTTGCCGTTGAACCTTAGTTGGAACTAGCCATCTTCGAATGGGTAACGAGAATCGGTCCCGAAATACTCAACGTTCATATGTTGTGAATTTTTGTAATCACAGGGTGTGTTTTTTGCCTAAGAAAAATGGAGGCTACTTCTGAAGGTATGTAAAATATTACCTATGCATTGAAATTCATTTTTTTAAATTTCTTATTATGGAAAATAAATGTTTATACGCTTGTAATACAAACGCGCGTATTAATGCATAAGCCCATCTCATACACGCCGGAAAAAGCAGGACGAGAAGGTATTTTAAAAATATTTGCGTCATAAATACCTAGCAAGTGCAATCAACACGTATGCCAAGTTTGAAAAAAATCGTGCATTATTTATATTTTCAACCCTTATAACTCACCCCCAAGGGTTGATAATTTTTCTTATTTTTCTCATAGAAATTTAGATATCAAAAGTACGTAAACTGAGTTTCAAAAATATCAAAGGTTGTTTATCCTTTCAACCCCTATATCTCACCCCCAGAGGGTGTCATTTTTTTTTAATATTACCCTAATAACCTATGCACAATAAGTACATTTGCAGAGTTTTAGAATTTTGGTTAGAAATTTTGGATTCTAGCACACTGTGCGCCGTACGGCAGCCGTCCAATCCAGTGGCAGGGGACGGCTGCTCCACGGCACGGCACCGGCGTTTTGCTGTCACCGTATAATGTGAAAAGTCCCATGCTTTACTTCACTCCATTCCAAGAGAATGCGGCCGTACGATTTTCTGCCGTACAATCAAAGCCGTAGAGTGTGAAAAGAACGTAAGTATGGTTCATGTAGAATATAAGTACAATATTAAACTTTAAATTTTTAACTGAATTTACATATCGTAGGGGATCATGTAGATACTAGTTTAGCCTGCCTAACCGTGGGGGACTATGTTGGATGCTAGTGTTAAAATGAGAATGGCAAATAAGAATTGTTACTTGTTAGCATAACCAGAAGTCAGGTTATCGAAAGAATGCAAAGATTTCATTAATATTTTTATGTATAATTTTTCCTTTAGTTCTCATAGATAGTTTTTCTTTCCGCTGTTTGGTAAATCCTATAAAGAATATGTCTCATTACTATAAGCAAACAAATAATAAATAATTCACTTTTAAAGATCATTTTATTGTTTAAATTAGTTGAAATGAATTCGTAATAATAGTTTCCGTAGCCGCTTTTGTTTATTATGCCTCTATAACAAGGCTGACTTGATGCGTTGGATGCCATCGAGGCTGTTTGCCTATAGTTTATCTCACTTTAAAATGCAGTAGTTCTAAAGATAGGGAACGTGTGTCCTCGTGTCTGATTAGTATTGTATTGATGTATTGTATTTATTTACCACAAGACATATGGCAAGTCAATTCAATGGTGTTTATAAATATTGTTATGTATTACACCCACTTGAAACTGGAGATGATACGCCTATGCCAATAGTGACTGGAAACTTGTAGAGTTTTCTAGAGTGTAGTAGGAGAAGATTCTCGATTATGTTCTAGATGACTCCAGAGGCAATTTCAGGGTATATCAGAAGAGATTCCACGGCGAGAGAAGAAGTTTACTAAAGTAAAGTTTATAAAAGTGAAAGGTAACGAAAAAGTTAGATTAGATATCAAGTAAACAAAGTGTAAAGGTTATTTTGAAGTATTGTATAGTCAGTAAATTATTAAATAAGTGTTAGTGTTTATCTCTTGTTGTCCCTAATACGGTTTCTTAACTTCTGAATTTAAAAAGTCATGGGTAGCCATAAAATAATCACGTGATCGAAAATAAAAAATCTGTGAGATATTTTCCTTTGAGCATGTCTATAAAAAACTAAAGACCCTCGACTTCTTTAGTACCCCATAGATATCTGTGTTAATGAGCAAACCTATACACGCTGATTTATAATATAAACATTACAAATAAATATTATTCGTATTATTACATACGAGCTTATGTTCCCTCATTCTTCCATCGGCTTGCTCACTACCCCACCATTTTCTCCTATTTGCCCATTATTCCCCTACCGCTCCATTACTTCCAATGCAAAGTTGGAAAAATGTCTACTTGTAAACAAAATTTTATCAAAATATAGAGCGATTTTTCAATTATGGAGAAACAAACAAACAATCTCTCAGACGTCAGATAACATACAAAAAAAAATTCTGAAAATATCTTTTCTGATTTTGGTATTATTAAACAAACTTGAAATACTGAAAACTCTAAGAAAAACAAAATTACTAAAATATCTACCTTTACAGATTTATTTTTATAGATAATACAAATAATTTATTTCGAATATTTAGATTTACCACCAGCTATTTATGCATATTTTCTTTGAATCGTTTGGATTGGAATTTCAAAGGAATGTATGACAGCATCCCTCAATTAATCATTAATGTACAATACATGCTTTCGAATAAACCGCTTCTATTATTATAAGAAAATAGGAGGCGTGAACATTGATGGTCATTATAGTTATTTGTTAGTTACAAAGAAATATATTTTATTGATATGAAAATCAATTCTCACAATGAAGGTTTTTAGTATCGACCTTTAAAAGAGTACATAAACTGTAGGTTTATTTTTTCCAAACAATTATTTCCTGTCAGTTTTCCATAGTTGAGGAAATACAATAGAATTTCGCGTTAGTACTTAATAAATCATTGCCACCTGTTGAAATATGCCGCCTATTAGTCGTTCAAAGAGATTTTTCATAATTTTTAGTACGATTTTCAATTACCACCAAATATGAACTTTACATCCAACTTGTCCTCTTCTAAAAATATGTAAATCTTTGATATACAGTATATGTATATAGTATAGTAAAGCAAGAAAAAATATTTTAGTATTTTTAATATTCTGAATATTGCAAACAATTATCGAGTACGCCTATGGTAGTGTTTCAATGTAGTGGTCTTTCTGCATTTGAACCTGACCTTATTCCGGATCCTCACCGAGTCGCTGCTGCCAGGAGCAAAAAGAAACTGGTAGGTAAGCAGTAGTAGCAACCGTCAATAGTGTAGTATTTACTGTTGTCAAAAAACGAATTATATGATACACAGGGTGTATAAAAAGACCTGGACACGAGTGAACTTATTGTATCATCTACCGGATCCCCGATTCTGAAAATTTTAAATTTTGCATGTAGGGTGTTTTTAGGGTTCAGACGACAGATAAGAAGGGGTTTTGTTAAACTTTCCCCCTAAGAATATGAAACAGTTCCTTGTAAAGTTATTAATTATTAATTAAAAAGGTTAGTTATTTATAGGAAAAACTCTAGGACATCGGACACGTTATTATACTCTTCGCAAATACAAAACGAAGAGTACATTGCATCTGATCAACATATTTCTAAAACCGATATCGCGAAAAAAATTTCATGTCAGTGTTAGTGATCAAATTCTGACCAACTTTCAAAATGTGTAAATATAAATTAAAAATTTAGTTACTTACAAGTCTCAGCCTGGTGGTACACTGCTTTTTTGGGCCACTCTATAAAAAATATGCAATCTCCACAAAAAAAACTTGCATTTTATCTACCTCATGCTCTTTAAAACACTTTAGTATTTAATTTAGTCATATAGACATATTGATTTAAAATCGAGAGCATCCTGTATATGTAAGCATATACTTACATATAATTTTTGCATTTAATTGCTTTTATACAAAATACTACTTACATTAAAATGATCTTTACACACATATTTGTTTGTTTTACCTCCAACATATATATTGCGTCTCATCACTTTCTGCCACAATTTTCTCCCGACAGGATCCTGTGGTAGACTAATAAACTGTTTATTGGGGGGTTTTTACTGGTATCCTTGTACATTTGGGCACAATACAATACTTAAAACAGAACGTTTTACTTTAGCTTTTCCTACGGTACTTGCACTATTCATGATACAAACACTACGTTTAATCCGCATGACGTAGTTCCCGGGTTCGAATCCTAGCCAGGGTATGGATGTTTAGTGGCGTTTTTAATGTGTTACCGAGATGGAAGCAGTGAACTAGACCGCTGTTGGGTGGCACAATATGTCTAGTCGCTGTTATTTATCCTAAGTTCGAGTTTTAGCTGCGGTAGATGGCAATATCACAGGGAATGGTTGTTGTGTTGATGTCTATGTGTACGTGTCCTGGTGGAGTGGTGCAATAGCATTAGTTAAACTCCGCCAGGACGTTAATATAAATAAAACGATTAACTAAATAAATAAAAAAAATTAAAAAAATAACTCGAGCACCGTTAAAGCTTTTTTTTAAGTAAACAGCATTTTCTTGAATGTCAAGTGCACACATTTTAACGAGAAAATGTGTGATCTAAAACTCGTCCCCTCACCCCCCAGCCACCCCAAGTTTATAATTTCAAATTTCACCCCTAATAATCTTTCATCGATTTTTAATAGCAGAATTTTTTTAGAACGCAATCGTAAAAAATACTGACCTTGAAGAGGAACATTTTTGAGAGAAATGCAAAAAACTTAATTTTTCATAAAAAAGTGATAATAGTCATAAAAATCTAGGTAATGTGATATTACATTTGGAAGGCGCACACTGGCAAAACTGCCGGCATGTTAAAAGAATCCCCATTACCCTAAACTACCCCCACTTCAAAATTATCTAACGTAATACGTGAAATCTAGGCTGGCCACTCAATAGGTCCTCTTTGTCTGATTCATCTATGGGGCCATCCATTAATTACGTCACGCAAATTTCATGGTCTTTCTACCCCTTCCCCCTTATGTCACATTCGAGTCACCCCTCCCCCGTTGTGACATCTCAGATTTTAAATTTTGAGGTAGAATTTTCTGATTAGTTTATTTTTAAATTCCATTCTATTAAAACAATGGCATATGTAGATGTAAATAACGTGATGTCACAAAAGTTTTCTCCCTCCTTCCCCCCTGTCACACTTTATGGACCCCTCCTCCCCAATCAAAGTGTCACGTAATTAATGGATGGCCCCTATTTGGTAACCTGTCGTTGAGCCATTGGTGAACAGTCATGCGATAATGAGGTGGAGTCCCATCGTGAAATTAGAGCAGTTCTTCACTTAAAATCTAATTCCCCTCTTCGTCACGCTGATTTTCCAACGCATCTACTATTAAAGGGTCAATAATGTTTTCCAATAAATCGAGGTAAATATGATCGCCATTCAAATTTCCGTCAATGAAGACTGGGCCAATAATGGTATCCCCAAGTATACCCGCCCATACATTTAGCTTTTCGGGTGTTTGACTATGATCTCTAAAAATGTGGGGGTTTTCATCGTTCCAGTAACGATAGTGTTGCTTATTCACAAATTCGTGTAAAAAAAGTGCACTCATCACTGAAACAAATATTTTTTACTAAGTTTCTATTATTGTTAATCATATTTGCCATCACTTCAATATATTCAACTCTGCGGTTGTAATCGTCTTCATCAAGCTCTTGATGGATCTGATGTTTGTAGGGATGGAATTTGTGTAGTTTCGTTACCTTCCGAACTGAACTATACGAAAGTCCAGTTAAAGCGGAAACTTTCCGGAGTGAGCAAGTAGGATCTATACTGATGTGCCCTATGGTAATGGTGATTTTTTTTAACTTGAGGACAATTGCGAGTGTGCGTTTTCCAAATGTAATAAATATCACATTATCTAGATTTTTATGGCTATTATCACTTTTCTATAAAAGTTCAGGTTTTTTCATTTCTCTCAAAAATTTTCCTCATCAAGATCACACTACTTTTTACGACTGCATTCTAAAAAACTTCTATTAGAAACTGATGAGAAAAATTAGGGGTGCCATTTGAAATTATAAACTTGGGGTGGCTGGGGATGAGAAGGTGAGTTTTTGATCATACCTTTTCTCGTTAAAATGTGTCCCCCTTGATACTTAAGTGCCGTTTACCGAAAAAAAAATCTTTAACAGTTCTCGAGCTATTAAGGGTGGCTCGTTATCAAAAAATCGCCCGGTAGACTGTTAGGCATCTAGGCAAGCGGCTTCATCTCTCGATGCGATAGGAGGAATTGACGTTACGCGACGTGTTGATGTTCTCAATTAATTTTATGGCCCATAGAAACTTTGGAAGATTGTTTTCTTTTGCATTTCGCTCTAGAATTAAAAGACCTTTCAGAAAATGTAATTAAAAAACTAAAAAAGCCCATTTAGGTCAAATTTTGCCAAATCAATGTTGAGCCACTTTCACATAGCTATTACTCTGAAATGTATATGTAGTATCGATGACAGAACATTATCTGACGACCATCACCTGATGCAGCCAGGACAGTCAATTCACTATGCAAATCCTTAACGGTCAATGGTAGACACATCATGACTAAATCAGAAATAATAAAATATAAATAAAACAAAAATGTACTAAAACGAAGAAAATAAAATATGTGATTTTATTAAGGTAGGACAGTGTCCATAAGTGAGGATGGATGAATTATTGAACTACCGTCCTGCCCCAATCAAATCAAGTAATATTCAGCAGATTTTAATAAATGTTTATTTAAAAAAATTATTACTCGAATTTAATTTTACTTCTCAACTGTATGATTGCAATTTGTGTAAATAAGACTACTGGGATGGTCAGCCATACTTAATAATCCCTTTCAATGTCAGGAAGTTGGTCACAGCATTTCCATTTTGTTTTAAAGTACATTCATAGTTTCCATATTAGGAACTTGCCAATTTTTATAGTCCATCCTTTGTTTTTACAGCCGCATTGTTCCCATGACACTGCTGACTTTCAAATAAAACAAGTAACATTTTCAAAATGTAAACAATTATAACGCCATTATCAGAATGACAACGTCGCAATTCAATTTATATTTAGAATTAATGTAGTGTGAACCTATTTTGTGAAATCTACGGATTTTTGTCAGACGTGAAAGTACACTACTGGAATGCATCTGTGCATAAAATAGGTTTAATGTGTTAAACAATTAATAAAATGCATTACACGCTTTCACTAAATCTTTCTTTGATTACTCATGCATTCATTATTTTACGCAGACAATATAGACAATATTGTTAAACATGTATGGCACCTAGTTCTACCTACAGTATCGACTTTAATGGCAGTAATACAAGATACTCGCACAAACTGACCTATGCATATGGCACTACTAATATGCTTGAAAGATGTTATTAAATAAAGTTAATATATCTAATATAGTACAGGGGCTAGCGTGCAATTACTTAATATATTGATATCTCTTGCCTAGAACATAGCAGACAACGAGATTGATATTAGAATTTTTCCTATCGGTGGAAGCTTCACCAGATAATTCGTGAAATTTTTTTTCTGCCTCTGTTTATACACTATTATTTTTGTCTGTCAAAAAAGATACATTTAAGTTCGTTAAATGTAGAGGGTTTAGAGGGGGTGCTTGTAAACGAATGTTCGTATAAGGACTTATGGTTTCAGAAAAGTTCACGCGGGGGGTGTCAAAAACAGCCCATTTTGCAAACGCATTTTTGTTGAGAGGTGTTTGCTATTACTATTAGCTTCAGATCTTCAGGATTCTGGAGTGATGGTGTAGGCGAGCTAGTTCTCAAGGGACCCAGATCTCAGACTAAGTGCAACCTCAGCAAAAAAAAAACTCACATGTAGAGTTTACAATGTCTGGAAGAAGATTACATTAATTTGGAAAAGAAAACTTCAAGTTCGCGAAAAACGGTATTTCACGTTTTAAAGGAAAAGTTGAATTTATACGAAAAAAGTGTTCAGGTAAAAAATGTGCGCAATAAAAAACGAACAAAATGAGCCCCAGTGTAACTCAATTGGCTCAGTGGTTCTCTTGCAAATTTCAAAAAACCACTACATTTGTGCATGAAAAAAAAATACATCTTGGGTTCAAATATGTATTAAAGGCTGAAATTTCCACACTTAGGATTTTTCGTAGTCCTTAACCTAACCCTCAAAATTTCAATCGAAAATACAGTGCAGTTTTTGCAAACCGTTGCTTTTTTCAAATAAAGACACTTTCTTGCGCAGTGCTGAGAAAGCCCTGTGGCGGTCAGATTGATAACCAAGCGATTGTGTTCGTCGAGATTTACTCTACAATGTGTTCTTTTTTGTTTTTCCAAAGGTCGATTGGAGTCATGCGAAAACGCGATTGAAAACCGTTCATTTCAGCGCTGAGCGTCGCGTCGGAGGCGTGTGGAAGCGGCGAAACGTGGGGGTAGCCGAGTTCCCTTTCGCTCCCTCTTGCCCGTTGAGGCACAATTTCTGAAGACTCGGGCAATTTGACTGACTAACTGACTTTGAAGTCAAACGTATTAGAATTTAAATGACTTTTTTAGTTACATTTAAAAAAGTTAGAACCAAAGTACTTTGTACTTAGTGCTCACGATTTTAAATTACTATCTGAAAGTGCTTAGTAATCGCGAGCACTTCGATATCTAAAGTACAATGTGCATGGCCACGTCAGCACACCGCACAGCGCACATCGCACCGCAGCAAACACAATAAAATTAAGTAGAACCATTATTTTAAATGAGAGTGACCAAATCAACAGCTTTAGCCTCGCACATCACCCCTCTCATATCGCACAGTAATATTAAATAAAAAAAACTTTTAAATGAGAGGATCCATGTTTTTAATAAATTATGGAAAGAAATGGCCGAGCAAACAATTAATACAATTTCTCTTGTATGCACACATGCACTAAGTGCTCGGTAATTACAAACACTTTTGATTCAGTGCTTAGTGCTTAATGCTCGAAGCACTTTTCAGTGCTCCGCACAGTTTTGGCACCAACTATAAAAAATATCGAGTATCACAAACTATCTACTGAAGTTTCCACTCATAAGAACATTTCTCATGTGTCAGGTAATTGCACGTCAGCTCCTGTACTATTAGTATTATGTGGGTTAGTGGATGTGAAAGGATTGGATTTATAACTGCATCATCAATAAAAGATAGCACATTTCCTGTAAAATATATAACGGGGTTAATATATTATATCAACGTGGCTATACATATAGCCAAGTGATGTATTTCGATTAAATATAATTTGTAGTTAAAGTTCCGAAGAGAATTTTGTTTAATTTAACATCTATCATCGAACTAAGTAGGAAGCTGAGAAATCATGTAAATCTTGTTAATGTTTCACATTTATTGAGGGATTTGATTAATAACAATATCGTATTAAACGATACGTGAGTAGACAAAGCTGCGTCCGCCGAAAAGGTTAACTTATGATCACAAAAATTCACGCTTAAAATTTATTTTATATTTATTGGTGCAAACCCTGAGCCTCATAACGTGAAACCGCAAAAACGCAAACGGTAAGAAACTAAGAAAAACGTTTATTATTATTTAACCATATAAGTACCTACTAAAAAAAATTAAATCTGTCAAGGATCATCATAGAATATCTACTGAATATTTTAGGAAAGCTTTGAAGAACACTCTGCTTGTATTATTGCTTGATAAATTAAAAACTATAGGATGTCACATCTTATTAAACAAAAATTGGCGTCTAGATTAATTTTACGTTAAACAAATTGTTAAATCAAAATATTCAAAATGGGAACGTATTTTTTACGCTTTATTTTAATTCGTGGGACTGCAAGTAATAAAGTGTAAACTTCACCATTTGCAAACCATCTTCTCCGTCAAAATGACATGCAGCTTTGTAAAAAACATTATTTATTTTCCAATAACTAACTAGGTAAGTTTCATACAAATTTTGACGATCTACAAAATTTTGTCTTCAACTATATTTCCATTTTTTCTTACTTAGGTTTTCGAAAAAATCACCTACTTTCGTGTACTTACTCAGAAATACGTTTTTTATTTATTCAGAATGCCTTTGTGCAATGCATGTAACTCCTGAATTACTAATTACTTTTCGTACAATAATAGCCGCCATTTTTCACACGTAGATCGAGAGCGGCTGGTGTCGAGGGTAAATGTGCCGTGGGACACCCCCGAAGAAAACGCAAAAAAAATTCATTAAAACTCCATTAAACTCGATAAAATTAAAGTCATGACTAGGTCAAAAACTTCTGCGTACAGTGAAGTGTCATAATACAAGAACAAAACACATACCGAATTAATAATTGAAAATTATTGAAGTATTTGTTAATAGTACCAAAACTAAAGTAAACACGTTTCCAGTACACTGCCTAGTTAGGCCGTCGTCGACCGAAACAGGCCGATCCATATATTTACACCTGGGACCCTTTCATGGGATGGTTATTATTGGTAAAGAAGGCTGAATGCGAAATTGGTGTTTAGTGTCAAGTGGGCGACATGTGTTTATAAAGCAATATTATACACATACTAGCTGTGTTGTGACTTAAAAGTAAAACTTTAACTAGAACTGTTCTTGGAATGTGAAGTGTGGAAATCCACCAGAACAGAGAGGGAAGCTGCCAACATACACATGGACGAAGAATTAGTAGTATCAATTTATTAGTGTATTAGCTTATTAGGGCAGGACGCACAACATGAGGGTTTCGAATGGCAGTTGTCACGTGGTCCATATATTGGGCTTATTTGCGAATGCAAAAATATTTCTCAGGTCAAAGTAGTTGGGAGTCTGATTGACATACAGGGCGTCCCAAATGTTCTCACAGATCTCTTACTTTTACAGATTTTACTTTTTATTTTATTTTACCTCGGCAGATCGGTATAGAGGGTGTTTCAAAGGATCTCTCGGGGCTTTTCCTTGCATTTCCAGTGTGAATGGCTGTTTACCTGTGATACAGTTAATAAATGGGAGCTTCTTGCAGCGAGCTGATGTCTTGGCAAGTAGACGGAATGGACGCACTGATGCGGGACGTTGAGCGAGAACACAGGATTCTGGGAGCATGAAACCATATTTAGAAGCAAGCGGGCGGGAGGAAATACACACTGATAGATGCAGAAATAGAATACTCAGAGAAGAATTAAAAGAAGCATGCAAACTTAAAAGAAGCATCTCACAAACACACCTACACCTCCCACTCTATTCCTACTTTATGCGTCATGTAGTTCTAGCTGCCCCATATCCAATCCGGCGTATGGTCGGTCCGGCGGAATATAAAATAATCCTAATTGGATATCCCGGAAATTGCAGCAATGTATACCATATGCTGGCTAAGCAATCAATCAATGATATCCGCCATTTTTTGCATTATCTGGCTCTCGTATCATAAATGATACATACAATAATTTATTTTTGTAGTTCTTCGTCGACTATGCGTGAAATGAATTTTCTAAGATTGAGCTAATATTCTCACTCCTCAGACAGCTAATAGTTCAACAGATATTAATTATTACCAATCCCTTTGTATCTGAATAATACCAAGTACCAAGCATATACTTGAACAGATCTGATATTAACAAATTGCTTTGTTATCAATGAATATTAACCGTTCAACCAGAAACTGGAACGTTCTCTGGAGCACCTTGATATTTCCAGATGTTCCCCCTTACATAGGAATAATGATCCTCGCATATTAACCACTACACTATCTATTATAAACCAATTAAAGACAATTGTCATGTTACAGAATTGTTATAATAATAATAATAATTTATTCCTGGAGGTGGCTACAACCTTCGGTATGACGCTGCCCTCTGTGGTAGTTTAAACAAACGCCAAAACATTTGAACACTACAATCACTAGTGATATTCGGCGCGCATTTTGTCAACAACGTTGGCATTATCAGGAGATGATTAAAACTCATTTACTTTATTTAATCATTCTCCACCGTGGTTGGCGAAACTCTGATTCGATATTCAAGTATTTAAGGGTTCGTGGAAACTACTTCAGATATATTAATTTATTGATTTGTCATATTGAAACAATGGATATAACAAGTCATAAGGAACACCCAATTCCGTCTTCTCGATCCCAGTCTTCAGCGAATGTATAGTACTTTCTCTGTCTATTTCATGTACAAATTGTTGAATAGGAAAGTAGACGTACTGTATAATTACTGTTTTAAAATTGATGCGATTATTTTCCAATAATATTAAATGAACTTTTTCGTCTTTATCTATAATTGATCGACTAATGAGGGATTAATTAACTTGGGGAAAGTATTAATTACTTACTATATGATTAGAGTTGAATTGGCAGAAGATAGTTTCTACACGAGAAAATAAAAATCTTCCCTAACTAAGCAACAGGTATCAGTCAAATATTTGGTACTTCATTTAAAGAGTGAGATAACTGAAACCGAACAAACTGATAAAATAAATAATTTGAAAAGTAAAGGAAATTTGACAAAGTTAAATGTGTGGCGAGTTTATTTTATTTATTTTTATAATAATTAAATATAAAAACCCAATTAACTACTGGGCAACACAAAACATTTTTCCCAATAAAATGAACCATTTTTATATAATATTAAATCATACACAATTAATAAATTTACGGATTAATGGCATAAAACTGTCATGTACGTGTGCATCACATATACACACGAGATGATAAAATGAATTTTATTTCATTTTAAAATGTTATTGCATTCAACCCTGACCGAGTGTCAACATTAGATTCCAGTGTATGGCGGTACTTTTATATGTTTTTTACTAATGCGGTTTTATTATCTCCTTTAATTACACGACGTCGCCGAAATTGTGAAACATTGCTTTGACAGAATCCCTTTTTGCCTAGGTATACCAGTGGGAGTGATAATGGGATGAAACATACCGTGGACGGAACAAAATAATGTTAGTTCAATGTTATATCCCCCAATACCTCCTCTTTGAGTGAGTCTTTATAATAAACCGATCATATTAACTTTGGATATTACGGGATTCCCTAAAAAGAAAGTAGAAGGTAGGATAAATTCCTGAGCTCTGTTAATAACATTGAAAATGTCACCTTTAAGAACAAAATTGTCGAACATTTTTTGTTGGAAATCAGTCAACAAATATTTCAAAAAATTGTTTCATTGAAAAAATGTAATATTTCCTTTTGTTATAAACAAAATTGTGTTAAATAATATCAGACCAGGTTATCGTCTGGTAACATGGATTTTCATAATCGGATAGTGTCTCCTGAACTAGTTCCAGCAAAAAAACTGTGTCCGAAATTCGCAACTATGCGCCCACACCACCGCCTGCTCTGGTAAAGTTACTGAAGAAAGAACGAGGAGCATTTGAACGACAACTTCTAAAGCCATAAATATTGCTCGTAGAGAAAAAATTTAAATCATGGTATTGATCAAGGAATTATGAACTTTTTTCAAAAACGCAATGTAATTCAATATTTAACTAGTAATATTTTAGTCACTAGACTATAAAGCGGAAGTTAAGCATCATTATTTTTGAAACATTCTGTGTAAAAAACTAACACGTGTATAAAAATATAAAATTGAACATTTCATCAAAAGAAAATAGTTTAGAAGAATAATAAGAAGTTACTCACAATATGTTATGTCGGATAATGGTTCAACATACCTGAAACAAATAAAAAAAAATTAGTAAATCGATCAGATCTTCTCAGCATTATAAATATTTAGCATCTAGATTTCATATTTCGGAAACGGCAAGAGTGATATTGAAAACAGCCATATTGTCCTTAGGCCGTAAAGTAAGGATTTTTCTTTTCTTTAAAATAATGTGTTCATCACCATAATTCTCAATATAAATCAGTGTTCACAAATGACATCATATATATATATATATACTAAAATACTAATTAATCATCGTCACAAAAAAAGTGTTCTGCTTCTGGGACTTCATTGGGTAAATGCATGGCCATTGGCCACGTCGGTGCACCGCACAGCGACACGGCCTGCACATCGTACACCGCCCATCGCACAACGGCTAGCTTGGTCTGCATACAAAAGAAATTGTATTAATTGTTCATATATTGTTCGGCTATTTCCTTCCATAATTTTATTAAAAACACGGTATCGCTCGTGCTGAAGGCTGTGCGATGTGCCAAGCTCAAGTTGTTGATTTGGTCACTCTCATTTAAAATAATGGTTGTATTTAATTTTACTGTGCAATGTGCGAAGGGCGCCGATATGGCCTCACTCATTTAAAATAATGGTTCTATTTATTTTTACTGTGCAATGTGCGGTGCGCCGACGTGGCCATGCACTAACTCGTATGTATTTCGACGCGCCGGATACGAATCCCGTGTCCGTTTAACTCAATCACCCACCAATTTTTAGAAAATTGAGAAAATAACCTAAAAGCGTCAGGTTTTTTAGGTTATTCTCGCGATTTACTAAAAATTGGTGAGCGATGGAACTAAGTGGACACCGGATTCGTGTTCAGCCCATAGACTAGTGCCTTCAATTTATAAAAGTATTGTTGCTCTTAGCACGCAGTTTTTTTTGTAAATAGAGTAAAAAATTAGCCACTTTACGGGAAAAACACTCTAGATGTAATTCACCCGCCGCTAAATTTGTTATTGCAAAATTACCACAAAATTCATAATTGTTTAAGCCTTTTTCTTTATAACTTCCGTTCTAATCGTCCGATTTGAACTTTCCATAGCTTATTTTACTCGGGAATACATGTGCTTTAAAAAAAAGTGCTTCCATTAGGCTTCAATGATAAAATACTACTTTTACATGGCAAAAACTGACGAATTTTTGCAAATTTTGAGTTCCGTATTCAAAGTTGCATAACTATACGCATTCTTTAGTTGGATAGCTGAACATTTTTTTGGAATACACTTCAATGGTTACCAAATAGACTCACGGTATACGTTTTATCATAAGTGCAAAATTTTGCAAAATATGACGTTTTGCAGAAAAAAATTAATTTGCTTATAACTTTGGACCGAGGCACTTTTTTATCATAATTTTTGAGGGAAATTACATGGTTTGGGTAGCGCTACCTATTCTTAATTAAAAAATAATAATAAATCAAATAAATTGATTGATTACCGGCATATGTGAACTCCTTTTTATAAAAATATAAAAAACTTAATAAACATAATATTTAAAAATATATAGCAACAGATGGTAACACTGGTAGGCGAAGATACACCTTACAATGCCACTAAAAGTCAGCCCCACCACTGAACATGCGTACTGTTGTATGAGCAGTCGTAGTTGTAATTTTTTTTTTTTTTTCAATTTAATACGTACGAAAAAATGTAACTTCAGATAGTAAATAGTCTGACAAATAACTTCCATTTCGAATTTTTCAAATATGTTAATTACAAAAGTATCAACAGTGCCAAAACTAAAATCGTTGATATTTCGGCTTAAAATTGTCCGAAAAGTGTCCACATTTTCAGCATTGAGTTAATACCAAATTTTCGAATGATTTTAACTTTCCGTCTTAATAATAACCAAAAATTAGTAAAGATTTATTACACAGGGTATTTCAGGTATGCGGTGATTAATTTCTAGGTGTGACTCTACATAAAAAAAATATGAAACTCTCTCATTCACTTGTGAACGTTTGAAAATGGCACGTTAAGTAACCAAAGTGCAGTAACGTTTTGGTTACAGTAAATTCAGTGATAAAAAACAAAGTAAAAAGTGTTTTAACAGATCATAATGAAAAAAGTTCATATAAACATGGTTCCAGAAATCCTTCCTAAGGGCGCTGCGGGCCTCTGAGAGGGACACCCAAAATTACTGAGATTAGGAGATCGATGGTTCGAATCCTAGTGGTAGCTGGATCTTTTTTTTTAGAAATAATTATATATATTTATCATGTGAGCACATATATGTGAGTGTATAAAGTGCCATAATCATAAGATAATAAATACTGCGTATGCTACAAATTCTGTTTACGCAAGAAGACTGGAAAAGGTTCTATGATTTAACATGCTCTAGAAAAATAAAGCATGCCCCCCACTCTCTCCGGTGAAATTTGACTTAAATAGTGTTTGTTAACGGTTTCCAGCAGTTGCTTTAATCTCTTTAAAAAAAATTCCTTTCTACAAAATTGAAATGTCTACCGCTTAAGTTCAAGCGAATTTTTTTCGAAATTCTGGATACTTTCGTTTTTGACTCAAACCCTGCCGTTTCTGACATAGCTCTTACAAGTAAAAATTATTAACATCACCCTGTCTGTAGTCATTACTTTTTATTATAGTTGCATTTACACAATATTAATTGTTATGTATATGCCCTCAATTAGAAGAAAAAACCCGTCAAGTTTTTTAATCACCCGTCTGGATATTTCATCATTACGCTTATTACGAAATAATTCCATCCATTTTAATTAAAAACTGCAGAGCCACAAAGGATACTATTAAAATTAAATTTACGGGTTAAAAATTTTAAATATAACCAGAGGAAAATTATTTTATCTTCAAATTCTCTTTACCTGGGGTAAATACACTGTGGAAAATAACAAGCACAGAAGTTCTTACATATTTAATTAATGACAATAAATATGTACCCATATAAATATAACAACTCGCACGTCTATCCAGACTATTTATTATTGTTAACACAACACACATGAGTAATGTTATCACAGGATTAATAAAAAAACACCTAACTATTTACATATTTAACATCTGATTAAAATTATAATAGTACAATGTTGTTTTGATGGAATCTGCAATCTAACAATAAGAATGTAAACAAAGCAGACATTTTCAGCATATTCAAAATTGTTGCTTTGAACTTCTGAAATTGGATTTAATAAGTTGTAGTAAAGTGGAATTTTAAACGAAATGTTTCAGATTTATTGCTCCTATGTTCTGCGAAAGCAGCCTGGTGTCAGTAATAAGAACAACTTTTTTCTTGAAAACTCAATACATTGAGCTTCAATATTTTGTTTTGAAAATATCTAACTTAACTTTTGAGAAAGTAACTCATCGAAAAATATAGAGGTTGCTCATGTTTGTTTTTCTGGATTATTTTATATTATAAATGTTATAATAAAATATTTTATACAAAGCGTGATTATATGTCTCTGGTGGTTACTCTATATTCAAATTGGTAATATTCTACCACTTATGTATCAATATTCCTTTGAAATAAAAATTTCACGAGTTTCATAACAGTATTATTATAAAAAATATCTCAAAATTAGTTAATATTGATATAATATTAACACTGTGGAACACTACCTAAATATCGTGTTTGAAATCATAAATAAAATTTACAAATTTGTATAAATTTTAGAAGATAACCATAACAGTTTTACCTTAACAGAGCCTACATAAGCAGGAATGTTTGTGGTTTGTTTAATTGATTCAAGTTCACTTGTTCTGAACGAGTAAGATGCAGAGAATGGAACTTGGTATTGAATTTGTGCAAAGTAATTAAGTACCTAAACATAAAATGGAGTTATTTAGTTTTAACAAGGTTAAGCTAAGTAGTATAATATAAAACATGAACTTTTAGAGACTCGTTTAAAATAATTTAGAATGGACTTAAAAAACGATAAAGTAAAATTTCTAAAATCTGATATTCATGTCAAAAACCTAGCGACTGAAAATATTAAATTGTGTAAAAACATTTTAAACCTACACAAAACAAATCTTAAATCAAAGACAATTACCAGTAGTTGCATTGCAGCGTGATTACTTCAGAAATAGTAAGTCCATAGATTACAAAACACTGAATGGCATTTTAAGTTTTCAGATATTTTCAAATATCATCACATAAAGGTGTTTTATGAATGATATTTCACATCATGCTGAAAGAAAGGACTAATGGTATGATATTAAATGTTTATTGGCGTATCCATTTCTTATGTTTAGTTCAGTACACCAATATTCATGAATCTGTCAGTCTGAAACATTGCAATATGTTTTTAGCTAATAGCTTTTTTTGTTTACGATTACAATTCATCTAAATTATGAAATAGTATTTATTTGAGTTTGGAATTGTTAATTGTAGTTGTAAGTAGATTTTAAAGAGTACATGTAATATGTCAATATATTTCTGGTAGGTAATAACAATTATTCACTTAATAATGAAAAGTAGAATAAGAAATCTATCAGGAAAATTAAAGAATTAGAAACAATATTCAAATAATATAAAGAAAAAACAAAACTTAATAGTTTAAAAATTAAATTAAAATTAAATTTTGAAATAGTAGATCAAAATAGAAAAAAACAATTAAAAAACATTGGAAATTAATCCAATTAAACGCTTTATACTGCAAATCAGTTGATCATCGACCGCTGAACAGATAACAGCTAAATATATTCGGCGAAGATTAACCAACAAATTCTATAAAAAGAAAAAGAAGTGAAATTAATTGAAGGTTAGAATAATGTTACTATCCAGATATACTGATATCAAATAAATATTTTTCCAAGTATATTAAATATAAGAAGTGAAGGTAACATACCTTAAACTTTGAAAGTATTACGAAGAATATCCTGAAGGCAGATTTAGAACAGGGAAGTATTTGTTAATCCAGTGATCCATAATTGATGGTGGAGATATTCAAATGTCTATCAAGTGACAGAAATATTTAAACGAAATTTTGAAAATCATTTGGAGGTTATAAACAAACGTCATCCAGTGACATAAATCTTTCAAGAAGAAACTTTGAGAGGTTATAAAAGTCAGTCAAGTGACATAGTATATCAAGGAAATTTTCATAACCAGTTAGAGGTTATAATTAAACGTCACTCGAGTTATAAGAAACCTAGACAAGGTAAAGCTTTATATTACAAATCCATGGTACACATATTTATGTTTTAAATAAATTATTTAAATACAAGGCAATATTTATTAGTTTTTAATTAATGTGGCCATTCCCTAGAAAGAGACATCCGATAGGGAAATATTTATTATTTTTGGCCATAACTTGTTTTTCTTAGTACGTATATTTAAAAAAAACTATACGAATGCCTAAGTAAAATTATAACAAGACTATTACCATGAATTTTCACTCAATAATTTCAGTGGTTTGCAAAATAACTATATTTAAAACTACGAAATAAGAAGATTAACATCATTTTGAAATTTAAATCTAACTATTTTGCAAACCACTAAAATTATTGAGTGAAAATTCATAGTAATAGTCTTGTTATGGTTCTACTTAGGTACTCTTATAGTTTTTTTAAATACACGTACTAAGAAAAACAAGTTATGGCCAAAAATAATAAATATTTTCATATCGGATGTCTCTTTCTAGGGAATGGCCACCTTAACTTAGATATTGTTGATAGTTACACTCCAGACTGAAGTTTATTAATAAAATACTTTGTCCGTTCAATATTGGGTTTAATTTATTTTGCTTGGTATCTTGATCGTTGAGCATCATTGAACCGACTTCATTGAACCTTGAGTAAGAGTCATTCTATAGAGTATAGATAATCATGCTAATTTATTTATTTATAATGATGTTCTATAGTCTGTAATTTTTAATAGTTTCTTAAAACTATTTGGCGTCCAATAATTTCATTTCAATTTACTTTCAAGAATTAAATTCGGACATAAAAAATAAAAATAGATAAAGAATATAGAACAATATACTTAAACGCTCGTCCTGAGCGACTAGACTGTAAGTTCAATGTATTAAAAATACCATTTTATAGTAAAATTGATAGCCATCTAATCTACGTAAATTTCGTTAGAATTTTAAAGATTTATATCACAATATCGAATATGTACAATGTACATATTAATATTTTTGTGCGCTTAATCAAACACCTTAATAATATTTTGTTTTAAAATTACAATAAAACAGTTTATATAAAACATGACAGTTTGCATGCCTTTGGCGATTACACTGTATGATGGTTATGACAGAATGTAAAAATTTTTAGTCTAATAATAAACCAGTGTAATTCAACGGTCTTCCCAGAAAAAATTGCGAGGGGCATATTCTTATCTATTGTACTTTACGAGCTACAGGCGCCTGCATACAAGCGTAAAAATGATCGATCAATACTCCTCAGAGGCCAACTTAATTAAGGAACGAATACAAAATGAAAGAAGTCTTTGAAAAAATGTAAAAGGCTCATGAGGCTCCTAACCGCATGCACGATCCTTTTCTAATTATTTAAATAAATTAGACAGTCTTACTTAAAAGTACTGATATAAATATCACTTCCATCGAAGTGAATCCAAAAAATATTTTTTTAGTGCCAGGAAATTAATGCAAGAGATTTTATCAATTGCACTGCACTGCAGCAGAACCTGTTTACAACAACTGTATAAAACATTATGAAATAGAAACTAGAGGTATTATTAATAGTATTATTACATGTAAGGAAAAATTATTGAAATATAATACACATTTCGATTTGTCATATGAATCTGCTTCTGCACAAAATTGGGCACACGCAAATAATATTATCCATTACAATAGTTGGACTTCGAGTCTAACGCAGTTGATTATCTGATCAACGTGATCATTTTATTGAAAAATTAATATTAAATCGTGTAGCTTTTATAATGAAAATGTATTTGGCAGACACCTTGATCATTAATATTATCAATGAAAAACAAACAAATTAAACAAATTGTGTTGAAAACCGAAAACCTAGCGCGCTTCCACTAATTTTAAACTATTTATAAAAAATAAAATTCTAATTTTTTATATAAAATGAAATAATCAATTTGGCTTTCTCAGGTTTTAATTTATAGGTGTAAAAAGAACATTAACATACATTTTTAAATTTTTGTTGGATCTACAAAAAACTACTGAATAAATTGAATATAAGAGCAATAATTTGGTTTGGCTCTCGTTTCTTATGTTGTGTCCGCTCCTAAATAAAAAGTCGCACGATATCATATACGGGAGAGTTCTTTAGGTATAGCTAATCAAAACTGTACAATTTCCATCAATTTCAATAATTTATTCTTAAATCGTTAACTTTGGAGGAAAAATGTAAGAACCAAAAATGTTTCTTAAATGATATAGGATTATTTTCAGAATGTCTTATCAAAGGGTACCTCGGATAAGATAGGTGAAATGCCCCTTGACACGGTTTTTTAGAATAAACCTGATAGGATCGTTCCTTGGGCCTAAAAAATAAGATCAACAGGATCCGTGTATCAAAATTGAGAAATAAAAATTTCTGTTGAGCTACAGATCGAAAACCGATATACCCCCTGTGTTTTTGACATCAATTGATCAGTCATGAAAGCTAGTATCTGCATAAAAAGAATGGCTTTTAATACGTGCTATTCCGGGAGCTTCGATTTTTTTTTATACAGCATTGACAATTTAAAAAAATCAGATGTTACGATTTTGAGGCGTATAACTTTAAGTAGTGAATAAAACACATATTTTAAAACAGGAAATTTGCAATTACGTGTTGATATGTAATTAAATAACAATAATAACCCTAAAGTAATAATAATATTAATACACTTAAACAATTATTTTATTATTTCCAGCAAAATAAGAAGCAGAGGTATTATTATAATCATGTTATTACAATTAAACTAGTGTCATCTGCAAATTTCAAGTTAGAAATCTTGATTCTGCCCATAACTACGCCATCCTGCCAGTCCTCCAGCACACGTCGCATCACTAGAATTATAACTTGAAGAGGATTGGTGGTAGAACTCGTAATCCTGGCGGTAGCCATCTCTGACTCACTTTCTAAAAGTTACTCGTAATATCCGGATCAAAACTCATTTGATACAATTTTAAGAACTCCACTGGAGTCCTTAATTAACAATGTGTCTTAGAACTAAAGTAGAGGTATGGTAACTATGCTGCACTCCATGAGTATGGAGAAATGTATATTTAGACCATCCCAGATCATTAAATTTATATTAAGCTATAATAATGATAAATTACAAAAACAATTAAAGAAACATTTGTAGAAATCTAACTTCCACATTTCTTCATTAGTATCATTAATTAAGTTTTGCTGCGATAATTGTTTAATAAAAAATTATTAAATGTTGATAAAAATAACGACTAAATTAATATACAACGGATTATATATTATTTTAAAACATGTCCCAACTAGCAAGTATACTTATTGGTACATGCATAAACATTCTTCAAACTACAGCCATTAAATATAAATCAAACTTACAATATAACATATGTGTTCATAATTAAAAATGCTACATTGAGTTTAAAATATCTTGGATGTTCCAATTTAAAAAAAGATAAGTTTTATTGCATTATCACTAATCCATTTGCTAAATATTTCAGGACAAATTCATGCTAAGATTGCAGCAAATTCTTCAAACAAAAAAAGAATTGTGCTATGAAGTGTTGCCTAGTTAATTACATATTTTGTAACACACTTTCTCAGAATTGTACTAGTAGGTTGTCAAAAATATCAAAGATTCAACGGAATACCTGAAAATTACGCGGTTGGATGCTTTTCTAGATATTTCAATATACTGGATTCAAAACAGTGTAAATTATCATTTCTTAACTCTGTATTCGTGTTTAAGGGCCTGTACACGATCAATAATATTGACAATACTCAAAAACATTAACAATGATATTGACCGTGTACGGTGGATATTGATGTATTGAAGCTGGTATTGACTTGTAACGTAACAAATTAACGTGCGAGTATTGTTCTCTTTTTTTTTTCAGCCATTCTTTCACCCAAAGCTTTCATCTAACCGTTCGCTTCGTGCCCAAAAAAATTATAAAAGCTATACAAGACTTTTTTCTCCGGTTTATTATTGAAGAAAGAATGATTCGGGTTGATGGTGTCCATAAAACTGAATATTGAAACTACTAACAATAATATTGATCGTGTGATGTCTCATTTGTCAATAGTAAATATTGGTAGATATTGTCAATAATACTGAGCAACAATATTGATCAATATTATGGATCGTGTAGAGGCCACTTTTGAATTGCTTGAATACAAACACTTTCTCAATTTTACCACAATCGGACAGTTTTCTAAGATCTGAATATGGCTACCCATCTGTAAACCTTCCTGTATAAATGCCAAATCGTATGGTGAACATCACATCCAATCATCCAAATGGATTTATGTGTTACAAAGATTGAAGATCACAGATAAATCAACATCACCTATTGTTTTACACAGACGCACATGCCCGAGCGTATCGTTAACAGTTCTAAAAACTTTGTCAACATTAATCACAATCGCAGCGGAAGGTTCAGCATATTATTAGAGATGGGAACACCAAGAAATCTGATTATTATTCGGCTGCGTACAAAAACTTTCGTCTTGGTGAAAGTCGACAATACTAACTCTGACAAATTTGTCAAAAACATCTAAGAGTGCACTGTTACCACTCCTCTACAGACTGACTAAACAGACTAACGAATGGCGTATCAAAACTTCATTGGGAGTCCATAAATCGAGAAATAAAGACTGAGGATCCTTGCGACAGTCAGTATCCCGACAGCTACAAGACGAGACGAAATAACCGAAAGACAGGATAGATAGGGTAAGAAAAATTAGTGAAACCCGATTAATAGAATAGGACGAACAAAGAACCAACTAAGACAAACAAAAATATCAACACCAAAGTAAAAGGTAAGCTGCTTGTATGCATGCTAAGGGACACAACGTTGAGGACAAACAAACCAAAACATAACAAAGACGAACTAAAACAGAAGAACACCGTTACATTACATGTCGCTGCAACAATGCATGTAGTAGTTTATAAAAAGGCGCGTCTCCATTATCGTCGGCTTTGCCGATCACCATGGCCGCCCGGCATGGTGGCAAGTGGGTACGTACAATTCGGCTTATGCCGGTCGGAAACTTCAAAAGAATCCAAGCCGAATATACCAGTGGAGCAATGCCGATCGGCAAAGCCGACCATAATGGAGACGCGCCTTAAGACCGTAATAAAGTGTAGAGATGCATGATTGTACGATTAGTTTGCAACTTAGATTTAAGGATAAGAAAGAAAAAATAAATAACAGTAAAGAGGACAACCACAAGAAGAAACACTCCATGTCTCCTCCTCGTGGTAGGGACGGAAACGAAGCGAGGGGTCACAGCTATAGGCTGAAATAAAAATTCCCCGTACGGCCAAGTTCGTGGGGTTAAGAGGATAATACGGCTAGACGTAAGAAATTAGAAGTTCAACCAAAAAAAGAATTGGTTCATAAAAAGTCATCACTCCTCTTCAACATCTATAGTGAACACGTCATGCGACGCATGCTGGAGGACTGGTAGCAAGGAATACTTACAGCAGAACTAAGACACTACCTTAGTTGCAGCAAGCGAAGATGCACTAAAACACCTGCTTGGCAATCACAGATTCGTTAAGGATAGGAGACTGTGAAGTAGTAAACAAGAGGGTGTAGGAGTCCTTATGGGCAATACTGGCAACTGGGAATACGAGATTCGACAAATAATACAGTTGGTTAGATTGGCAACTTGTCAGTTGAGCTATTCGATGTGACAAAAATATCACGAAACCCACAAAGATATCAGCATGCTAACGCCATAGTTTTCTACATTTTTCTTCATGTCTCTGAGACATGAACCGTTAGGGATGCTTTCCAAATGTGGATCATCAAGACATTGTTTGTTACGAATATTCTGGACAAGCCATTGCATCAACAGATGATTCTCCAAGTAACACGTCTCCCCAAACGACTCTTCAGAATTGCGTTCTACAGAATTCTCATTTTTTGGCCACGCTAATCAGAGAGATGACAGTATACAACGATTGATAGTTCATGGAAAACCGGATGGCAAAAGGAGACGAGGACGTCTTTCAAAATATTGAGAATATTGTTACGCACTGGCGCTCCCTAGGGGCGAGAGCTGAAAGCTCACGAGTGGTGAAGAGCAATGGTGTTGGCAACTAAAAAACCATGTCTCCACAACGGGATTCACGCACGCCATCTCCGAGACAGTAGAAGTACGTTTCTAGAATCTTATAGAAAAGGATCGCAATTTCTACCTTATTCTAGATAAATATGAAAGTTTGCTGGAATGCTTTTAGACGTCTCTATTTGGATATATAAGGCGAAATCCACAGCGGGAGGGAGAAGTTGTAAAGTGACAAGTGAGGTTAGAAATCCGTAAGTAATTACATATTGTAAATTTCAAGTAATAAACATTGTTAAAGATTATTTTAGTCAGTAAAAGTGTATTTTAGTTAGTTAAAAAGTATCGTGAAATTTTCAATAAGTTATTAAATGAAGTGTTAGTGTTTACGTGACAACATATAGGTAATAAAAGAAGTGACAAATTTCCAACTCACCATTCTACCATCCCAATTAAAAATGTTCGATTTAGAACTACTAACAGTTAGTTATAAATGTCTGAAATGGAAACTCGTGTTACGTAAGTATTTAATTCTTAAAACAATCTAAAAGTAACTGATAAGTATTTAAATCGTTCATTGCATGACTTATGCATATTTAAACGCGTTCCCTTTCAAGACAAATTCCACATTGATTTTCTGATGGTTCTCCAATTATAATACAATTTCAATGGCAACAAACTAAAATTGATCGAAGTGCGTGCAAACACGTATACATCCGGCTATTATTGCTGAACGAGGATAAATCTATTTTGGGGTGCGAGGATGCCATATCTCTCCCTTTTGGAAGTAAACTTCAGTTAGTTTCGATGGCTTGACTGATATTAGTGCTTTCCAACTGCTGTTTCTCGATAACTATTTGGACACAATCATTTTGCCACAAGTGTAAATAATATTTGTAAACGTAAATTGAATTTTAATTAAAAATCGTACCTTGATATAGCAATTCTAAATCTGCATTCGAATTCAGCGGAAACTGCCACTCGTGTGGCAGGAAACATGTTTCTTTTGTTACCCTGTTTTAATTCAGACACAGGATCTCCAACATGGTCAGTTAATTCCAGCGAATCAACTCGTCAATTTAAAAAAGTCGTATACTGTTTCTAAAATACTGCAATTTCGAGAGAAATACTTCAGGGAAGCTAGCTGACAAGAGTCGAAGAGGACGACCTCCAAAATGTTGGACTAATAATACCAAACAGTTGATAGAAAAACGCTTTGATGAGGACGCGCGTCTAAGAGGCAACCGCAACAGGTGTCGTGAGGCTGTCGGATGTGCTATACAGCAAAAAGAATATTATATAACATATTTTGTGATTACAACGTAACATGAATAGGGCCAAATCCCGTAAAAAAAGAAATAAATACATAGAATGAAATATCTTCATAAATCCACCACCGTCTGTCGAAGGTTCAACCGTAGGCTACCCTACATACACCAAACCATTAGTTACCGAATTATTAATTTTGTCATTATTTTGAAGTCAGTCTTAAATTAAAATCATTTTGTATTCTTAGAAAGACACTATCAAACATCTTATTATTAAATTTCCTCATTTATTTATGTTACAACAATACAATGTTGGTACCGCGACGAATTCCCTAGAAATTGTGTGTGTTGGCTGGATCGTTGATTGTCATTGAACGGAAATAGTTGGTTTTTTTTTGGTATGAAGGAAAGATCACTGGAGGGGAAACAGAGACCATTTTGTTCCAGCTCCTCAAAAGTAAACACCACGCTGGTGAAAAGAAAAAGCCATTAACATCGTGTACTTAAAATAATAATTCTTCATTAAGTAAATTAGGTATATTCTACTAAATAAATACCTTTTACGAATAGATAAATGTAAAGCAATATTTTTTTTTATTTACTTCAGGCTTTTTTTGTATGGGGCACAGAGATAAAAGAAATTTGAGGCTCAGATATTTATGGTTATGTGGAGACACACATTCATCCATTGTTAGGGACATGATACTACAACTTAGTATCATGGTTAGGGATAATTTTATGTTGTAAATTGGAGGGTGAAGACGAAAGGGCTGTATGTGCCGTTGGTTTTGGTTTGATGAAACCACCTATGAGACAGAGAGACAGACTGTGGCGGATGACAAGAGTACATGGCGTCGCGTCGGGGAAAAGTTAACCACGAGTACGAAGTAACATCTACGTTGTTCTACCTACCTTCTTTTTACTTCCCTCGCATACCGAAGGGAAGTACTGTATTCGAGAAAAAATCACCCTCCGAGATTTTTTCGGATTTTGACGTTTCAGATCACGTAGATTACGAAAATATAGGTTTTTCAATTCCGTCAGTCTGTCTGTCTGTTGGTGCATTAACTAAACAACTACTTGATGGAGAGCAGACAAATTTGGTAGGTAGTTGACGCTACTGTCAGCGAAGAAATAGTCAAACTTTCACTGGAAAATATACAGGGTGTACCGTCTAAAGGGAATAACATAATGAAAAAAAAATTTTTTTGCCCAAATTTAAAATTTACACGTTTCATGACACGCTAAACCTAGGTATTTCCGAAAAAGAAAATGCAAATTTTCTTCAATAACATTGAAAAAATTTTTACCACTAAAATAGATTAGAAAATTTTTTTCTTCGTTCAAATTTAAAATGTCCACGTTTCATGGCATTCTAAACACATTTTTTAAAAAAAAATTAATTTCTTTTTACCAACATATTTGAAAAAAAATTACCACTAAAACAGATGCAAATTTCCACGTTTTATAGCGTTCTAAACCTATTAAAAAAAAAAAAAGGATTTTTTTTTCTTAGTTTAAATTTAAAATTTCCACGTTTCCATGGCATTATAAACTTACTCAAGCAAATTTTCAAAATTTTTTGATATAAAAAAAAATTTATCACTACTTACTATAGAATAGATGGAAAAAAGCGTTTTTGCTCAAATTTACAATTTTCACGTTTCATAACAATCTAAACCTATTTCAGAAAAAAAAATTGAAAATTTTTTTCACCAACATTTTTGAAAACATTTTTTACCACTAAAATAGATGGAAAAAATTACTACTATAGAGGGCATACTATTGCAGTATTCTAAACTGCTAAATCTCGTTCACTCGTTCCCCACACAAATTTGCAGTCGCCTCCTGCACCATAATAATTTCACACAACTTCAAGACTATGACACAAACTAAAGAAAGTATTAAATTTCTAAGAAACTGCTTATATGCACAACTCCCCAATTTCCGCATGCTTCGTTAGGTACATAAACAACCTCTCAAAAGAAATATCAGACTCGTAAGATCAAAGATTATGTAAATTTAAAATTTAAATATACACTTTAATATTTTGTTTTGGCCTTTGATCCCGCACAAAACGACTGAGAAGCTCGACTACGGTACTCTGCAAAGGTACTGAAAATTTCATTATATTATTTTATTTTTACTACATAAAATACAAAATTTACCCTATAATAACATAAAATTAAGTTTATCCCATTATTTTTCCTTTGCAACATGACAAAGGGGAGTAAAATATAGTAAAATTATATATTATATTATAAAAAGAAACTCTTGTTGCGTTGAAGGAAAAAGAAGACTGTGAACTTCAACAAAGGCTGTCATTTTAAAAATTTAAAGCAAAGAGACGAAAGAAACGAAGAATATTATATTTTCAACAGCTTCGCCTGTAGAAATCTAAAAAAGATACCTATAATGTAGTTCAGTTTTCATTATAATGTGTATTATACGGTGTGGAAACTACATATAGGCAGAAAATTAAACCTTCAGTAAGAAATACTTGCGACAAAAATCAGTACAAAGTACAATCAGAAATTGACCTTATCTACTCTATCCCCATCACAATACATCCATTTCCTGCGGAAAACGGAAATACAAAGATCATTCAAAAATACCCTTTATTTTCATGTTCCGAAGAATTAGGGACGCATGACGATACAGTCGAGATAAAATAACATTCTGATTGTACCACGTTCAGGACAAAATAGAAAGATTAAACCACCTTTACAATAAAACCGATCAAGAGCGTGTCGAGCACGCACAATAGGGTTCCGTAGCCATTTCAGAATTGAAACGTGCACATTTAATTTGTCGTGAAAACTGCCGTTTCTTTCACCTTGGCAACATTTTGTTCATTCTATATAGGTAGTGCATCTAATGTCGATTGGAAAATCATTAGAAAACTGACAAAGTAATAGTTTATAACATCAACAATGTCAAGAGCGTCGACCGACAAATTTTGGAATCATTTTGTAATTATTGGAATAAATTGAATATTGTCTTACTGCTTTATATCAATTGGTAGGCATAATGTAAATAAATACTGTATTATAAATAAATAATGTTAGTTTAATGAACAACTCCATAGATGATTCAATGAAAGTAAATACATATCATTTAACCTACGGCTATGCTACCGGCAATATTACGAATGAATCAAGAGGAGAGTAATGGACTTGTAATGGTAAGCAAGGTGTGTTGCTACTTTATGGCGTACATCATAACAAGAGCTATTTCACTTTAGTTTTTCGTTCTACATGTATAGGTAATAAAAACGGGTTTTCCTCTCAACTTCATTTTCAAAGACATGTTTTTATTTTTTATTTATTTCTATTATATTAAGATTTTATTTAAGGCCTATATAGCGATTATAAGTTATAACAATACATAACTGTATATATACAATTTCAGCCCTGCTCATTTCAGCCCAATACTTTTAGAGAAAAACACCTGTGACATAGAGACGGACGGGGACTGACGGAAGTGACGAAACTATAAGGATTTCACGTCACCCTAAACACGGTTCGTAAAAGCAGTTCGATTGAATGAATCTTGTTACCTAATATCGATATTGCGGTCAGTTAAAATTCGTTTGATTTTGTTATTTGTTCATTTTTACACAGACTGCAATTTCGATATTAGAAAATAACATTTTGAATCTTTAACTATTGGAATTAGATTCAGCATCAACTACTCTTAAAATACTTAATTATCAAATTTAACACAATTTGATCCGGCGCATCCGCCATATTCTCGAATAGAAAAATACCTTTTAAAAATTTTGCTCCCCTCGTAGGTATAATTTGACAATACGGGACCACCGCCGAGCCATACTCTGGAGTTCGCAAAAGATTTCCATAGAAATCATTTAAGTCAATCCAGACAAATCAACAAACAAACCATACATTTTGTTGAGAACCTCCTTCTTTTTACAAATTTTCAGTCGATTAAAACATGATTTTCCGCATGAACGCTATGCATGTATACGCGTGTCGTTCTATGAAATTTTGTTCCATTCACAACTTCTGCAAACATTCACCAACTTTATTTTTTTTAATGTTTGTGTCAATCCAGATTTCGAACCTATTGATTTTGGACTGGATTAACAATTTTGGAAATATGCGCAATTTTATAAAACATGAAAGTATTCTATCGTCTCCGTTAGTACGTACGGAAACACTATATAGTTCGCAATCTTTAAGGGCTAAAATACAACTCTTCGCATCTTTATTGAAGTTTTTACATAATTGTTGAACATTCTACAGAGTATTCTTCGCAGATGTGAAAATTATCTTTTTAAGTATAATTGTCAATTTTAATTTTTAACATCTCCGATTGATTCCAACTTGATTGGCGAAACACTCATCGGTACATTGTGTAATATTTTAGTTTTAGTAGAATTTTATCTAATCTGCAACCCTCCTCAGATAGATTTCCTTTATTGAAATGTTTAGTAACTTTTATAATTCCTAAATGTTAAATTTTCAAGATGATTCTCATTGTTTTAAACTGAAATAATCCGTCAAGGTAGATTTCTTTATAGACTTCAGTATGAGCATTAATAATAATAAGACAAAGTGCATTTTGATAAAGCTCCATTTTTCATAGTCATTGAGCTCAAGTCAGGCTGATAAATGGTTTTTATTATTCTATACAGTAAGGTCTTAAAATATCATTCGTTTTTCTCATGGTGCGCCCATAAAGTACGTCTATCAGATCGGGGCGTGGCGGATTATTCAATTTCATATATTACAACTGAGCTGTTCAGGCAAGATGGAACAATGTTGATAAAAGTGACAAATTGGTGACCAGGGTGAAAATCCCTATGCAGAGGAGCATGGTTTTTAGAGTAATTGTGTAATTTACATGCAAAGATATACGACATGTAATTATGAAGTTGTGCTGCAATGCTTTAAATTTGCTTATACTTAAATGAGATTATAAAAATAATGTGGGCGACATATTTCTAAAGGTTGCGCTATATAATAATAATAATAATAATAATAATAATAATAAATGGTCTTTATTAGAAAAAATAAATACAATTTCTTAATCTAAAGGGCGAAGTTTAGCTCAACAGCTATTCCACCACTTATACCCTTAAAAACATGATAACAAGATACTTGCACTAATTAGATATTATTTACTTATATAAAACTAGTAGAATTCGTTCAAGTAACAAACAAAATAATAATTATAAACTGTGACTAAGAATAATTAATTGACACAGAATTATATACACAATACAAACAGTTTTACACATATTACGTACACTGTTGGTTAAATAAAAAAAAAATTATAATTTTATACTTAAATGTATTTATGGAAAAATGTTTCAAATAATTTTCAAGTAGATTATAATTTGATATAGCGTTGTAGGAGAAAGAGCGCAGAAAAATAGCAGTACTATGTTGTGGCATGGTCAAAATATCAGTAGATCTTATATTAATATTATGGATACTTCTTCGACTTACAAGTTTTTGCTTAAGATACTCCGGCACTGAAGTAGTAAGAACTCTATGAACAAACATCAGCAGGTGATATTTGTAGGTATTTTCAAGATTAAGCCAACCAAGTTGCAAACGTTTCTGTGACACATGTTGAAATTTCTTTAATCCAAAAATATAGCGAATGCAGGTATTTTGAATTTTTTGTAATCTATTTATTGTGCTCCTGTCGAGACATGGAAAATACACAATAATACCATAATTAAGAATAGATAAAACTAAAGATTCACACAGTTTTTTCCTTAGTTTATAATTAATTATATGTATATTGGCATAAAGAAGTTTCAGCACAACGTATGTTTTTTTAACCAATTTGTTAACATGTGTTATAAATCTGAGTTTTGATTCAAATATGGCACCTAAATTTTTTGAGTTTGCTGCTGTTGGGAGTCTAGTATTATCTAATAAAATATTTATATTTTCACATAGCATTTGGTGATACATATTTTGACTAAAAATCATTACTGTCGATTTGTTTGGGTTAATTTTTAAATTACGCTTTGTAGCAAAATTATAAATTTCTTGCAAGTCAATATTTATTAAATTTGTAGCTGCGCTGTAATTACTAGGATCAAATGAGAAATAAAGTTGTGTATCATCGGCATATGCTTGCACAGAACAGTGCTGTATGTTTACAAACATATCTACTGTGTACCAGAGATAAAGAAGAAGTCCCAATACAGAACCTTGAGACACACCGGATGTTATTAACTGTCTACGAGAATAATTATTTTCAATAAATACTCTCTGACTACGACCAGTCAGATAAGATTTGATAAAATTTACAGTTATGTCGGAAAAACCAAAATAATGCAACTTTGCACATAAAAGTTGATGATTTAATTTATCGAAAGCTTTTGTGAAATCGAGCAGAACTAAAACTGTAGCTTGATTGTTATCTAGAGCTCTAAATATATTATCGGTCACATTTACTAGGGCAGATGTTGCACTATGACCCTTTCGGAAACCTGATTGAAATAAAGGAATAATTTTGTGTTCTTTGACATAATCACTTAATTGCTGGTGTACAATTTTCTCAAGAATTTTTGACAGAACCGTTAAAATGCTTACAGGACGCAAGTCAGATATATTTTGAGGATTTTTCACCTTTGGCAAAAGACTAACTAGTGCCTCTTCCATTGTTCAGGGAAGTAACCTTGTTCCAGGCAACAATTCATAATGTTAGTGAGATAGTCACCAATGAATGACTGGAAAACTGTATTTTAACATTACCAGGGAAATTTTGTCAGAACCACAAGCATTAGATTTTAGATTAAAAAGAACTTCATTAATTATTTCAGTTGAAGTCATATTAAAATCAAAACTCACATTATTTTTGTAATTCCTTGAACGATAAATATTTATTGTTTCCTCACATGAGTTATAAATTTCAAAAACAGAAATAAAGCAGTCGTTAATATCATCCGGGTTATTCACATTGCTAGGTAAGTCAGTTTTCGAATTCTGTTGGATATTTAGTAATTTTAAAGCATTCCACAAGTATTTTTGATTTTGTAAACCTTGCAAATGATTTAAATATGCAGTTTTCTCTCTTCTTATAGCAGCTAATGTGTAATTACGCAATTCTTTATAATGATTCCAATCGTCACGTGTTTTCGATCGTTTGTATTTAATGTAGGCTCTGGATAAAAGCAAAAGTATCTTTTCGGTATTTTTGATAAGTCAAAACGTGTACTTACAGTCGATTTTTTTCAATTATTTGTTTTATTACAGTCATTACACGTTTAACATGTATTTTACTAATGGCCTTTACCACTTAAACAATTCATATGTCGTTAAACTGTTAGATATAGATATTAGGAAAGAAAATTAAATTGAGCCTAATTCATTGCTCCGTTTCTTAATTATAGCAAATTAAACCAAGAAATAATTATTATACTTTATCTTAAATTATTTATTCACTAGACGCCAAGAACGAGAAAAATGATCCGTGAAAACTCGAGATAATGTTACATGGTTACTTATTATAGTAATTCAATTTCGTTCTATTCTGATAGTAGATTAAAGCAATTAAGGTGGCCATTCCCTAGAGACATCCGATAGGGAAATATTTATTACTTCTGGCCATAACTTTTCTTTCGTAGTATGTATATTTAAAAAAGCTATAGGACTACCAAAGTTGAACCAGAATAAGACTATTACTATGAATTTTCACTCAATAATTTCAGTGGTTTGCAAAATAGTTTAATTTAAAACTACCAAATAGGAAGATTAGCATAGTTTTTAAATTTAAATCTACTTATTTTGCAAACCACTGAAATTATTGAGCGAAAATTCATAGTAATAGTCTTGTTAAGGTTCTACTCAGGGAGTCTTATAGTTTTTTTAAATATACGTACCAAAAAAAAAAAAGTAAATATTTTCCTATCGGACGTCTCTTTCTAGAGAATGGCCACCTTAAAACAATTCAAGTGAATCCGTTATCACTGGGCATCAACGAGATCACTTTCCTTCGGCCATTTCTTTTTTTTTTTTTAACGGATCGACATGAAATTGGACATGTCTCTACGACTTCTATTATTATTCATTTGTTTTAATTTAATCCGTCAAGGCGAACTTGATACATTTTCAGATTTTCAATGTAACAGTAATAATTAATGACAAAGGTAAACGTGGAAGAATATTGTGTTGTGATATATCGTTAGATTCGTATTGAAGAATTAATTACGTTTAGCTGTAGGTACTTGCATTAGAAAATTTTCAGTAAGAAAAAATTGATCTTATCAGTTTTGGAGTTATCTGTGACACAAATAAAGAACGCTTGTTTTACTTACTGCAATACGATTTTTTTTGTTTCTACGGAAACAAATTGCTATGCGGGGGAAACTTAACTTACTAGGTCTATATAAACAGTAGATGCAAATAAGCTGACCATAATACTTTTCACATCTAAACTTTAAAATTTTCTCTAATTATTATGATTTCTTTCTTTAGTTTTTTTAACAACCCTTCCCAGAGGGGTGGGATTGTTTTCGTTTTAAACATTTTTTATTTAATTATAAAACATAAAATATTGATTTGAAAAAAATTCAAATAGCTTTTTTATTTATTGATTATTTTTTTTTTAAAACAAGTAGGTAACACACTATCTTACTCTCCAAATTTCAATACAGTCTGAGTTTTAGTTCTTATGTTGTCGTACTTACAAGAAACGTGACAGACGGACAGACAGACAAACATACACACAGACAGGCGGGCATTTTGAAAGTTGTTCAGAATTCGAACACCAACACAGTGATATGAATTTTTTTCTCTACAAGCGATATTATCGGGTTTAGAAATGTGGCGATTGAATGCAATATACTCTTCGTTTTGTATTTGCCAAGAGTATACTAATAAAATACACACAATCGTAAAAAAATGATGTATAATATCTTATTTACGTGATATACTGATATACAAGTAAACACGAAATTTAAATAGTTTTAATCGTCCATCGACAACTTGTAACGAACTTAGGTACTGTTTGACCCTGCAATTAATGTCAATTGAGTTTTAGCATGCATCTTGTAGGTGGCGAGTATTGGGCAATCTGTAACCGTCAATTCTTAAGGTATAATCATGCCGACAAGTTTTACCGGATGAACAATTAGAAAACTATAATTACCACAGTCTGTGAATCCAGCCCCGCCTGGGAGCAATGCCAGTGCCCACGCAGCAGGCTTGACAACTTGTTGCTCTCGATAGCAAGTTAAAACTGAGATATATCCAGTGGCGGATTTAACAGGTGGGCGCATTTGCCCACTGGGCCCCCGACCAGGTCCCTCTTCCCAAAAGTTACTATAGCTTTTTTTTGTTTTTGTAACTTTTTTTTTTCGGCCTTCTCAACTAAGTGTTTTAAGGGGCTCCTCGTAGAATAATCCCTTGAATCTGTGATGGCTTGATGACTAATTAAAAATCACAGTTTTTTTCATTTGCTCAGGGGCCCCAATTATCAAAAGATTTCAAGTTTGATTTCTTCTAGTGAATTTTACTATCGTGTTAAAAGAATTTTTTAAACTGATCAAGCCGAATGTGCTCTCAAGAGCCCCTGGTAACAAGACTTCCAATTATCGAAAAATAATCATAAATTTCAGATTTTCGCAAAATATATATTCGTTGAGGCCCTCTGGCCTCATTCTTGAATGTCGAGGGGCCCTTCGGATTCGAAAATTTTATTTTCAATGACTTTTAAAATCTTGTTATAAAAATATCAGACTCTTTTATCAAACAAGTTCAATAATGAAGCAAAAATTAAAATGTATAGTACAAAATAAGCTGGGGTAGAGGGGGGCTGTGGCTAGGAAGCTTTTGCCCACCGTGGCCCTTTTTCTTAAATCCGCCACTGGGTATATCAGACCCATTCGGTTGTGGTGGGTTGCGATGATAATAAAATATGGAACTGGTTGATTAACCATGATTATGTCGAAATACAATTACTTCCACATCCACGTAGTGGAGTGGAAGTAAAGTAAATCATAAAAAAAATTTTTTTTAATTTTCTTGTCGAAATAGGTTTAGAATGTCATGAAACGACGAGATTTTAAATTTGAGACAGAATTTTTTTTTCTCTGTCAGCTGTAACTTTTTTTGTGCGCACGTTTTCTCTGGAACGGTATAAGATTTCGAGTTGAAATTTTTTACACGTATGTATTTTAACGACATATGGAACTGGATTGTTTTTTTAACTTATTCGGTGAAGGGTTGGGGGATAAATAAGGAAAAATAAGTAAGGCAAGCTGATAAGAGTACAAACACGTGGGATTTGGTGTATATAAAGAAACCAAGGCCTCAGATTTTCTTATAGCATGTTACACCCCCCTCCCCTCCACACAACACAACGCCCTGACTTCATTATTAAGGGGGCTGATAAAATTATATTGAGATATTCACTTGAAATTTGTTACACGTATGTATTATAACGACATTCGGAACTAGATTATATCTTGATATAATTCCGTTGAAGGGGTAGGGGGTAACTAGAGGTAAATAGACGAAAATGAGTAAAGCAAGCTGGTAAGAATACAGAAACTTGAGATTTGGTGTATACTAGAAGCCAAGGCCTCAGATTTCTTTAATTTTTCAATCACTCCTCCATCTCCACTAAACCATTAAAATATATTTATTTTGTTTTAATTATATACGTGCCAGATGACATTTTATTTATCTCAATTTCATATTTCATCGCTTACATATTGTTATGAATTACACCCCCTTGGAACCGGAGATGATACGCCTATGTCTACTAATTGTGACTGGAAGCTAGCAGAAGGAAATGGACTTTTCTGGAATGTGGTTGGAGAAGATTCTTGATTGTTTCTCGATGGATCTAGAGAGTCAAATTCGGAGTATATCAGCGCGGAAGAAGAAGTTTTATTAAGAAGGCAGTTTATAAAAGTGAACAAGTTGAAAAGTGAGGTTAAATAGAAAAGTAAACAAAGTGTATTTTGAAGTATTGTATAGTCAGTAAATTGTTAAATAAAGTGTTAGTGGTGTTTATCTCTTGTTGAAATTATTTGGAACCCACAGATTCACACAGGGTGTTTCCAAAAAGGTGAATAAACGCAACAATATAAAATTTCTTCTGCCCGTTACATACATTTAGTGTCCATTTACGGAACAGAATGCGGGTGGTAAATGGAGATAAACTTCTTATCTATCTGTTAACAATAAAACAATGTCAGCTACACAACATCAGAGTAAAAGTGTGTTTTACGTCTTTTATTAGAAATGCTTTCTATCCAAATACAGAGAATATATATTTTTTTACTAAGAGGATGTGGCTTATATTTCAAGTATAAAGGGAAATCAAAACCATAACCCTGTTGCAAATAATGCGTGAGTTGGATGCTCCACGATGCACAAGATGTCAGCGTGGGGGGGGGGGGGGTTGGAGAGTATGTGAGTTTGCGCGCATTGTTTGTTCGTCACGTGGTTTGTATGTAAGTTAGGTACGAGTATAAATATAGTCAATATGTTTTCCTTTAAAGAGACTTGGATGGAAAATCTGGATGTGGAAATAGTGATTCCTAAGGCAGTGGTTTTTTGTTTTTACTTTTTTTAGTAGGCAATGAACAGAAGATAGACCAAGCGCGACAGACAAATAAAAGATAAAACGCGTCGTCAAGAGGGCTGCTATTTTTTTTTATCACTAGATTTTATGATTCTGAATATGTACTTAGATTGGCGACAAAAAATCTCTTTTGCTTAATTTCTTAGTCAAAAAAACTTTGAAAAAAGGTTTCATCGCGATAACTTTAAACATTCTAAAAAGGATATCCATTAAATAATTAAGAACGCCCACTACAGGTCTTATAGATCTTCTGCATTATAAGATATCAAACATAATTGTGTACAATGTTTAAGTTACAACATATGACTTAGACGGGAACAGAAAATAAATTACATGTAATATGTAAATTTTAAAGCTAGTATTGAAATTAATCGCTTGGTAATTAACTTTTATTGACATGATTTTTAAATTAATGTTCGTAATTATCAGGATATCCTGTATATTATACGTACTAAAGCTGTCATTTATTTTTCGCAACAATTATAACATTTTGTATCAATTTTCTCTGCATTGAAAACAATTAAACAGCTGGATATCAAAATTCATGATTGTACAACCGTCAAATATGAACAAATGTTTGGAATTGCACTGGAAATCAAATTTTATTGGAAAAAACACTGCAAAATATAGAGCGAAACAAAACGAAATTCAGGTACCCAGATCGTTGCCATGGCGCTGTAAGCCCGGATGGCGAAGCCGTCGGTTGCCCAGCAACCGTTTTTGTGAGGTCTTTGCTCCGGAGACACAGTGTACTATATACAGCTAACGAAGCTTTTCCGACATTTCCATAGATTGAGGTAGAGCTCTGGTAGGGATTACTTTTGTCTTTTCACCAAAATACATTTTACATCCCGATATTTATTGATTCCACAGAAAAAACCTCAGCTTGCTTAAATTCTACGACGCATATATAAGAAAAATAATTTTTTCGGCGATATATTTATAGGCATGTTCTTGCAATTTAATCCATTTTATAAATATATATATATATATACAGAGTGATTCGTGAATACTTTACCAAAAGATAGAAAACATTGAGGTGATTTTAAATCCCCAAACAGTAATGGCTAAAGCGGCCCCGTTTTCGAAATACAGGGTGTTTTATATTTTTTGGAATATTCTTTTCGCCATATATCTGTAATGCGTAAGCGGAATCCAATGATATTTTGTATTTTGATTACAGTAGTCATTCACCATCTAATGCCTGGGATATTAATAAAATATCAGGAGCGGACCCAGAATAAAAATATTTTTAAGTTATTCCTAGAAAATAACACTCTGTATACTGTTTATAAAATATTTGACATTAAAATATTAATTTACACCTAGAAAGATACAACATTCCATAAACAAATCTTTTGGCACCATTTCATTGTTTAAATAAAAAAATTAAATTGTTGAGGGTTCAAATTTTTTTTTCTTTAAATGAGAAATTGAGAGAAAAGTCACTCTAGGGGTTAACTATATATATATTTTTTTTGTTCCCTATCTGCACTACCAAGAGGTAGCTCTCCAAACTCTGGTTTCAGCAATATTTAATTCATTGCAAGAGTAATTAATTGTTACAATCATCTAGTCTTGCCATTACATTTGTTTTAAAAGGTATGGCTACGTACTTTTTAATAATCAAGTAGGTCCTGTCAAAAATCAGTCATATTGTAATAATTCTAAATCATGCCGTTTACATACACGAGTAGAGAATACGCAAATATGGTTTTTATCTATGGATATTGGAATGGCAATGCAAAAGCTGCTGAAAGGGAATACAGACGCCGCCGCCGGTTTGGAAATCAACGTGTATCAGATTATAAAACATTTTATAGTGTTTAGACATCTTTCTGAAACTGGAACCGTTCCCTCAATCATGAAAATAGAACGTCCTGTTAGGCAGACCCGGCAAGAAAAAGATTTGATGTGTGGTGTGGGATGTTCAATAATAATCTCATAGGTCCTCATATTTTTGAAGGTCGCTTAAATGGTGACAATTATTTAGATTTTTTACAACATACCCTGCCAAATTTATTAAATAATGTCAACACAAGAGGAATGTGGTTTCAACATGATGGGGCTACGCTGCATTTTTCGGTACGAGTCAAAAACTATCTGAATGAACAATATCCAAATAGGTGGATTGGTCGGGGTGGTCCCGTTGCATGGTCTCCGAGATCACCAGATCTCACACCCCTTGACTATTTTTTGTGGGGCTATTTAAAAACTGAAGTATATAAAGAAGAAATAAATACCCGAGAGCGGCTGACTGCAAGAATTGAGCATTTTTGTAATGAAATTAAAAACAATTTAGAGATTGCTAGAAAAAGCGTAAATGAAATGACAAATCGATCAAGAAATGTATTGAATTTGGCGGTGGTCACTTTGAAAATAGACTGTGATTCAAAATAATTAATTGGATTTAGTAAGTTTGACAGATTTCTTAAGTTCTAGTTAAATTGTTAATTCTTATTATTTATTATTTTGTTAAGTTTATTAATTACGCATTCATTACAAAATATTTTTTTTATTTCACCGGGTATATGTGACGAATTTTTATTCTCCCTATTTGCACTACCTTTTGCTAGTGCAAATAGGGAACAAAAAAAATAATATGTAGTTAATCCCTAGAGTGACTTTTTTCTCTCAATTTCTCATTTAAAGAGGAAAAAATTTGAACCCTCAACAATTTAATTTTTATTTAAACAATGAAATGATTCCAAAAGATTTTTTTATGAGATGTTGTATCTTTCTGGGTGTAAATTAATATTTTAATGTCAAATATTTTATAAACAGTATACAGAGTGTTAATTTCTAGGAATAATTTAAAAATATTTTTATTCTGGGTCCGGCCCTGATATTTTATTAATATCCCAGGCATTAGATGGCGAATCACTACTGTAATCAAAATACAAAATTTCACTGGATTCCGCTTACGCATTACAGATATATGGCGAAAAGAATATTCTTCCAGAAAATATAAAACACCCTGTATTTCGAAAACGGGGCCGCTTTAGCCATTACTGTTTGGGGATTTACGATCACCTCACTGTTTTCTATCTTTTGGTAAAGTACGACCCTCTCCTCACGCATCACCCTGACATTAAGAATGAACACTACCTAAGGCTAGTGGGGAGGGGGATAAAGCGCTAAATGAGGAGATATTTCCCTAATTTTCAAATTTTAGCCAAAAATAGTCTTCAACAATCCTGTAGTATTTATTTATGTACAGCTTACACTTATTTTCAGTTAAATAACATCACCCAATTTGCAAAAAACAGCTTACTGTTAATCATTAAAATTGTTTTGCACATAACTTAGTTCTATTTCAAGCTGTACGGGCGGAAAAAAATCCCCCTAGAGGGAGTGGAATCACACCCCAAGTAATAGGCGGCAATTTTTAAAGGGTACTCAGTATTAGAAAGTTAACGCAAAAAAAATCATGAAAATCCGTTAATTATAACTCGGCTCCGTCATTTCTTACCTTTTGTGTGTAATTGCACTCGACTATAATTACAATTTATTAATTACAAAAATATACGATTGGCATACATCGCGGTTGGGGACGTTTAGAGGCAGACATTTTGAATCTGCAAGGTGTTTCTACATTTAAGCCATAACTAGTAAATATTACAGTGATTTTTTTAAAATAATTAATTTAATTTCGAAACTAAGTGTCCACGACCAAGAAAAATTCTCACATCACTTCATGTAGAAATATGATCTTATGCCTTAGAGCATGGGTATGGGCACTATTATAATATAAAATAGTAACCGGAAATAAACTGAAATAAACTGATAATGAAGATATGCATTTCTCTTTGTCTGATGTTTTATTGCTGACTTCGCCCTTACATAATAATTTTACTTTAGACATATTTTACTGTTAATTTCCGATTATTTGGAACACAAACGCTTCTTTCTTCTAAACTCTTTATTTACAGCTGACATGAAGTCGATGAAAATAAAGCGTTCTGGCAAACCCTGGCAAATTAATTTTCAATAGGAATGTCGGAAAAGTACGTTGGGGGTATCAAATTGGTTTCCAAGGGTCAATAAATGTGGGTGGACAAGAGTGTCTTATTGAAATACGGAAGGGAAAATAAAGGGTCATATTGATTATCGTACGGAAAAAACGTTTCTTACAAAAATCCAATTAATTTTACAATAGTAGAGTAATAGGAGCAATCTTTATAGTATTGAATGTGTAAAAAAAGATTATAGAGATACTGATTAAGAATTAAATTTCAGAAAGTACATAGTTAATAGTATCTCCTATTTCCCATAACCTAGTAGCACAAATATTGCACCAATATATAATCCATATAGGACCAATATATGATTATTGGTCCTAAATAGGACCAATATATGAATATTGGTTCAATATTGATCCAATATTTTATGCTACTAGGTAAGGCAAGTCGGAGTAATACATAATAGTAGGCCAGGCGGTAAGTATTTTTCTTTGCCAAATTAAGGCGGCAGAGGTTTTTCTAATAGTTTTCTTTCTAGGTCAGGAATAACGTATCAAAAATGTACAAAATGCAGAGGTACAGAACTATCTTTAATTATGCAAATTAGGTACCAAAATTTTGAAAAACTTTATAAAAAATGTGAGGCTCTGGCTTCTAATATATACACCAAATTCTAGGTTTCTGTATTCTTACCAGCTTGCTTTACTTATTTTCAACCATGTAACCCCCAACCCTTCAACGGGCTCATCTCAAAATATAATCTAATTATAGATATCGTTACTATATATACATGTATCAAATTTCAAGTGAAAATAACAATTTTTTCAACCCTTTTAATAATGGAGTGGGGGTGGTGGAGGGAGTTGAAAAATATTATTAAAAAATCTGAGACCGTGGCATTTAGTATGTACACCAAATCCCAAGTTTCTGTACTCTTACCAGCTTGCTTTTCTTGTTTTCTCCTATTAACACTTATGTATCGATTCTTTATTATTTAAGGGATACTTGACGAATGACAACATACCAATCATCTGGTTTCTTTTATGGGGTGACAGTGCTCCTATTGCCCTAATTTGTCCGGTCTTTCGATAAAGATCGATGTATACATTTATTATTCCATTCGTACGTCGTATACTCACGGTATCTACTATGAATCATTTATAAATAGTTACTTATAACCAGTTTCGAGAAACTTAAAAAATAGTAAATGAAAACATAACGTTATAAATTAAAAACAGAACTAGTTATAAATGATAAACTAATTACAGATACAAACTTAATTGCAAATATTCTTGTTTATTATTTTGGTACAGCATCAGGGATTCAATTTCAAAATCATTTTGGAGAAAATTTGCCTTTGCCTTGTACTAAAATAGCAAATCAATCTAATTCTGTCTTTGTTTATTTTGTAAATAAACACGATGTGAAAAATAAAATAAATAATTTAAAAAATTAAAAACTCCGCAAAATGGATTAAGGGTTGAACTATTAAAATCCCTCACACAAAATTATTGCGTCTATGCAAGTCATTGTACAATTACTGCTGACCAAAAGTACTACAGAGCCGTGCTCACGTATTAGAATGAAAAAAATAATACTAGATTTTTTTTTTCAGTAGAAACTTACTGACGTCTTTGGTAAATTAAAAAATCTTACTCTGTTTTACGTCAAGATAGGAATATCTTATGGATTGCTGGACACATTGCCCGTCCGCATACAAGCATTCTTTATTGTCCTGCGGATATGGCAGTATTTGCGCCAATTTCATTGGCCGTTTCAAGGACTTTAAAAGTCCATGCATTTACTATCTATTTATTCCGTAATATAGCGGTTATTGTTAACTGGATGGTTGGCTCATGCTTAACGTTCTCGCTTAGGGTGCGAATAACCAAAATTTCCCAATGGCGAGCAGACTGTTGGGGCACAATTGCCTCGAACGGGTTTTTTCATTGAGTTTTTCCCCGTCTTAGCAACCCAAATCAAATCCAGTATTCCTTTCTCCAAATTTAGTTTTATAGTGTTTTAAGCTTTCAGTGCCTTAGAATTTAAGTTTTTAAATATGAACAACCTAAATGTTAATATTAAGCCGCCACAGGCGGCAGGAGTTTTAACTTTTTATTTTATTTTATTGAGCCGAACCGGTCACGATCCATCCAACCGAACTAACACCACGGCGCTACGCGACGTGGTTGTGCGGTTGGCTCCAGATCTTGATCCGAGGAGGCAATGCTTTGTACCGTTCAATTTAAATAAACTTTGTTATGATGATGATGATGCTTAGGGTGCGAAAGGTCTCCAGTTCAACTCCTGTACACGCCCAACTTATTTTAAATTTTGTAACGATTAATGTATTTTTTCACAAATTTAGGTTTGATTTGACGGCAAAAATAATGTTTTCCTTCTTTTTCCTACGATGATTTCATTCTTTCATGTGATGGTTAGGTGGTTAGGTTAGTTAGGTTGATTTTTATTTGGCTATCTATCTAATTGTTAATAAATTATCAGTGCCGCAGGCAGAAAGGGGGGTGCGCTCCCCCGCCTTTTTTATAAGGAATATAATACCCTTGTTTCACAGATTCTTGTTTTGATTTTGCAAACAAAACGTTCCGCCAAATATATGTTTGTATAACTTAGAAACATAATAAAGAAATCAACCTTGTTAAGTTACATGCAACTTATTATTTATTAAAAATTTTATTCTTATAGGTAGAAGTTACACGAGTCAAATTAGTTTTTAAATATTGTAACGTGCGGAATGCGCAAAAGCATCCTTCGTTACATTTTCTAACATTTATTAGATACATTTTAATAATCAAACATTTTATTCTCCTATGCTCTGGTACTATAACGAACTATTCCTAGGCAGATTTGAAATTCTCAGTAGCTTATGCTTACGCATCAGTATATTAAACGTCGCACGCTCGATAATATTCAAATTAAATTAAATAAATAAATCAACTAACTGAAAAATGAAGTTGAGTCGAGTATTTATAATAAAGTCGGTTAGTCACATGAAACGTAGAACTATCAACGCCAATATAGATCCTTTATTTAATTTAATATTTCCTTAATAAAAGGGAACTACTTTTTGGGCGGAGCCACGTGACTGCCGGTCCGGGACATATCGAACAATACGCCGCGCTAGACTAAATTCCTTCTCTTTCACTCGAGCCGTCCTTTGAGATGGATGTAATTGAAATTTTGTTAGACCATAAAGGGGATATTAAGACGGAGGAACCTTATAGACGTATAAGGTAATAGTTAAATAATTATATATCGTTAAATACCATCTAACGTTTAAAAATATTGTTTTAGGTTTTTCTATAAAATAACAAATTTCCAGTTAACGTCGAAGTGATCGCAATGTTACACTTTTGCTTCAATAATTAGTGATTAAACTCTACAATACTACGTTTCTCTTTATTACGGAATTTTTCGACACGACGCATATTAAGATTTTACTACTAAGCAAATAATATTCATGTGAAGTCAAGATTTTGATACTATGTTTTGCATTATCGTTTTGTATATACGAAAACCTACTGGGCGAAGAGATTTCCTTAATTTTGTCCTGGTGACAAATTATTTTGTGCATATCACGTTTCTACGATTTCATAACCTCAAAATGGAATTAAGGCGATGACATGCGAATCATTCCAAGTCAGCAAAAGGGAGGTCCCAAACATCAAACTACATAACATTTAAATCCGAATTCATCCCAGAACAGGAGCGCACTTAGGAATTTCTCTCAGCAGGATTTTTAAAATAAAAGATAAGTACTTTTGATTATTACCTCATATAAAGGGGATTATTTTCACTTATAGTAGTTTTTGCTTCATGAAAGCAAGGTACCTAGTTTTGATTCATAAAGCCAAGTATCTAAAGTTTTAAATCTTAGATTCAAGCGTCTTTTGTAAAATTTTGTTTTTTTTTTATTCGTTGTAATATATTGTTACGGATTTCCACCTTTTTGGAAACACCCTGTATGAATCCGTGGGTTCTAAATAATTTTAACAAGAGATTAAACACTACTAACACTTTATTTAACTATTTACTGACTACAATACTTCAAATTCACTTTATTTACTATTTATCTAACCTCACTCTTTACCGAATGTCACCGAATGAACTTCTTCTTAATAAACTTCCTCTCCCGCGCTTGTAATCGCGCCTTATATACTCCGAAATTAGCTCTAGATCAATCCAGAATCTTCTTCAACCATAATCTAGAAAAGTCCTTGGCTCTTTCTAGAGCCTTTCCAGTCACCATCAGAGGCATAGGCGTGCCATCTCCTTTTCCAAGGGGGGTGTAATTCATAACACTGCCCCCTCCTTAAGCCTAGATCGTCCCGATCAGGCAACTCAGAATCATCGATGTAGTTCGCCGGCCTGTCCAAATGCACGATCTTCATCTTGGACTTTTTGCTTCGTTGAATCCGATAGACGACATCATTAATTCGGGTAATAACAGTATACGGTCCATCCCAAGGCGGTTGAAGTTTCGGTGACCTTCCTTTCTTCCGCTGTGGGTTGTACAGCCAAACCAGGTCTCCTGCCTTGAATCCTTCTGAACTACCCTTCCGGTCGTATCGAGCCTTCATTCGGTCACTGGCTGATGATGGTTCCGCTATATCGTTAGCCAACCTCTTGAAAGGAGCTCCGCTCCGGTGTTGAACTGCTTCTTTTCACCCTTACTTCCAGTCTGTGGTCCCTTACTGGCTGCACAAATCTTGCATTTGCGACACCAAGCCTCCACATCCTGACGACTTCTTATCCAATAAAATCGTTCTCGTATTTTCTTCAGGGTCTTGTTCACACCGAAGTGTCCATCGGATGCCCCATTGTGCACTTCCTGAAGCACCTTCGCTACTCGACACCTGGGAATCACTAGACGCATAACCACCTTTTTTCCATCCGGGCTTTCCCATGCTCTCCGCAACAGCCCGTTCCTGACACTCAGTGAGTCCCACTGCGCCCATAGTGCCTTCAGTCCCACTCTTTTGTCCGAAACATCCTTCCATTTTGGACGAGTTCCCCTTTCTTTGGCTCTCAATATAGTATCTTCTTCCGGATGAAATGTTTGCATTTCTCTCAGGTTTCGTTTTATCGTCATATCCTTGTAGTGGTGGCCTTTTTGTAATGCTCCGAAGCTGGGAAATCTTCACTTCTCTAGGGGCACCACGTTCGTTATCTGTCACAGCCTCTCTGGTACCGGCTTCCTCTGGTTTTCCCCTTGGCTTCACAGCATCTCCAGCCTTCGCTCTCTCCAAGCTCTTCTGTGGACATTCAAGCTGGATATGTCCTAGTTCCCCGCACCTGTAGCATTTCATACGCTGTCCACTTGGCCTTCCACTACTTTGTTTATTCTGTGTCTCTGCCGCGTTTCCAACAGTCACTTTCCTCGAGTTCCGCTGTCGACAGTCTCGTTTGATATGTCCTATCTTGCCGCAGTTGTAGCATTTAATACCCCCGCTTGGCTTCTCTCTATTTAGTTGTGATTCCTGTCTTTTCGGAGGATTCCATTTAGCTAGTAACTGACTAATCATTTTATTTACCTCCTGTATCTGGATCAAGATAGGGTTCTCTTTCTTCTTTTCTGGTTGCGATTCTTCGATACTCACAGCTTGTACTCTTGGACTCGGGGTATCCTGAAGGACAGCTTCCACCTCGAGTGCACGCACCAACGCTTCGCTGCTGTTCTGGTATCGAGATAACCTGAGGACTCGCCTGATCTCAATGTCCTGTATACCATCCAGAAAAGCCTCTACTGCCAGTTGGTCTTGGAATTCCTTCGGTACATCCGGGTAAGCCAGGTGAGCCAGTCTCCACACGGCAGCTTCAAACTCTTGCAAACTTTCCCCAGCCCCTTGAACACGTGATTTCAGCTGGGTCTGGTACACTCGGGCAAGGTGTTGATCGCCATATCGTAGATCTAAGGCAGCTTCTAAAACTCTAAAATTCCGTTGTTGGTCTGCCGGAATTGTCTGGAGCAACTCCAATGCTTGGCCTCTTAAAGCCACGATTAATGCCTTGGCCTTCTCTTCGTCATTCCAGTTGTTTGCACTCGCTGCTGCCTCAAACGGTGTCTTGTACGTCATCCAGGAACTTTGACCATCAAAAGAGGGAATTTTCAATCGTTGGCCTGACGATACCAGTTGCTGGTTTCCTCTATCCCTCAACTGTTGTTTAAGCTGGTCAATTTCTCCTTCTACCTGGTGCATTTTCTCTTTGACTTCATTTACTTCTCCTTTGACTTCGCTTACCTCTTGTTTGACTCCACCGACTTCTTCTGCTACCTTATTTTTGAGTTCTTCAGTAACGGCAAATATGGCACTCTGTTGGCCTTCTATAATTTTCCTTAGTTCGCCTCTTTCTTCTTGTTGTTTAATGTCCAAGTCTTGCATGATTTTTCTCAATTCTTCCTGACGTCGTTTCTCTTCTTCTTGATGTCGTTTATTTTGATCCTCAAAAATTTTCCTTAATTCTTCTTGACGTTTTTGTTCTTTTCTTTCCTGTTCTTCTTTCTCTTCCTGGCGCTTCCTTTCCTGATCCATCATCATCTTCTGCATTTGGGCCATAAAGTCTTGCATTTGTTGTTCGGATGCCATGCTTCTGGTTGTTACCGGCATATAATTATGATAAAATCAACAAAATTTATTAATCACGTCAATATCGGTAATGGAATTGTCCAGAGAAATCGCAAAACAGCACGAGAAAGTCTTTTATTTAAACTACTGTCCAAATAGAAAAGTTCTAGAAAGTTCACGAAAATGCACTTAATAACTACACGAAAGTCTTGTTCAGAGTCTTTATCACTTAACCACTAATGTCCAACAAAAATGTTCTACAATGTCTAAAAAACGCACTTGACACTATTTTCTTGTTTGAAAATAATCCTCGAACAATATCCAGTAAATTAGTCCTCCGTGTTAGCACCAACTTCGAGAATACACTGCCAAACCTTCTCGAACGCTTCCGAAAAATCCTCTTGTCAAAATTCCGCTTCCGACACCAAAATGTTACGGATTTCCACCTTTTTGGAAACACCCTGTATGAATCCGTGGGTTCTAAATAATTTTAACAAGAGATTAAACACTACTAACACTTTATTTAACTATTTACTGACTACAATACTTCAAATTCACTTTATTTACTATTTATCTAACCTCACTCTTTACCGAATGTCACCGAATGAACTTCTTCTTAATAAACTTCCTCTCCCGCGCTTGTAATCGCGCCTTATATACTCCGAAATTAGCTCTAGATCAATCCAGAATCTTCTTCAACCATAATCTAGAAAAGTCCTTGGCTCTTTCTAGAGCCTTTCCAGTCACCATCAGAGGCATAGGCGTGCCATCTCCTTTTCCAAGGGGGGTGTAATTCATAACAATATTAATTCACAGTTACCTTTTATCTTGATTCGTTGTTGTAAATATTTCATGGTAGTATTGTACATGCACTTTTGTTTGGTTACATATGGTAAGTCGTGGTGCATTTTGTCGTAACGAGTGTATATAGAGTTGATGAATTTTGAGCTACTTTACGATACATATTTTGTAATATAGTTATTTTGTCTCTCGTAAAAGTATCAAGTTTACCTTGAAGTTAGGTAATGGTAAAGCCATGGGGCATTTCGTTGTAATATATGTTTTATGAGTATTGAGATACCGTTACGAGACGTTTCTTTTGTAATATAGTTATTGTCTCCCGTAAAATTCTCAAGTTTACGTTTACCTCGAGGTTATATTGTAATATATGATTTTTAGTATTGAGGTAAAGTTACGAGACATATCTTTTGTAATATATTTTTTTGTCTCGTAAACACCTCAAATTTATATTGCTGTTGAGCAACTTGTAATATAGTGTATCTTGTAATATAGTTTATTTTGTATATATTTCTGGTTGACATTTTGCTATACAGTATCGCTGATGCTGTGACAGCTCATCCTTTTCTTTTGTAATATAATATTTTGTAATATAGTACTATTTTATATATGTAACATTTGTCTTTTGTTTATCTTTATCTCTCTTTTTCCTTGATTATACTAAGTAATCATGGCGCCCAAGCCATGAACTCACTGCCCTATTGCTCTCCTTAGCTTTACTGTACTAGTCAGGTTAAGTGATAAATACATTTATATTTATTATTAATAAAGTGTAGACAAATAAAGCGTGTCCCTATCTTCCCTTATATTAACTCGGTCGGCAGCTTTGAGTTTTTTATGTGCCGTATAAATAAAGAGTTAACTATAACATCATATCGAAATATAATAAAATAAAGTTAAACAAAAATATGTTTGGCAGGGCCGTTGTCCAATAAGTGGACCCACTGGGGATGAGTGGAAGTTAACAAAGTTAAGTTAAAAATTATGGAATCAAACAAATAACACTACTTTAAAAAATGCTGCTTTAAAAAATTACTTGTGTAACTAAATATGCACTACTTAAAATAAAATTGTTTTTAGTTCTATAGAATGCCGCGAATTTTTTTTTTTAACTCCATAGCTGCACTCAACGGCATCTGAAATGCAGATTGTTCAGTACACTCTGTGTACAGTTTACAATAATAACTCGTTTTCTTCAATAATACAAAAAAACGACAATAAGAAATGTACCTTTGCGTGCATGCAGGAACGCTCTTTTACAGTTGTAGCAACATAACAAGAAACTAATTATTTGAAAAAGTATACATTAGTGAACGCTGCTGAAGGATATTCCAAACAAAGCCATTATAATACAAGGAAAGACAAATAATCATATCATGCTTGTTAATGTTTTATTCGAGATTTTATTTATCACGCTATTATTCATATTTGTTTTTTGCAAGATTTCTTCTTGTCTTATTGGAGCGATTAAAGTAGAATCCAAGGTCAAAAATATAAGTTACAATAAATAATTACTGCAATTATTACAATCGTTTTAATTTGCTATAATCAAGATGTTCAGCAAGAAACAACTCGTATGAAGACCAAAATACAGTGCCTAAGTACAGAAAATTCTCGAGCCAAAACTTAGGTGCGTGGTCAGGAAGTATATTATTATCTTATCTTATAAGAGTGGAGTGGTAGAACGCCTGCTATAACTGTACCCATCCATTTTTAAATTTAGATTTTAAAATATTGAGGAGTTAAATAGACATATTTTTGGTTCTAACGGGATCCAGACTTGACGCTTTCTTTGGCTAAAGAGTCCACAATTATATTATTTTGTATGCCAACGCGTGTTTTCGTCCATAGAAAATTTCTACAATATATGGTTTTAATTTCAAGCTTTAACACAAATCAATGCCAAAAATATACCCACGCCTTCGTATAATGTAATTATATTGAATTTAAAATTTAAATACAAACTAATCGGACACGAAACTTACTGTAATATTTAATTGGCAAACAATGAATGGATTGAAACCACTGTTTTCCGACGAAAACACCCTATTCCAGTACAAAATTATTTAGCAACATTCTTTAAGGTTCGAATAACAAGTTTATTGCACTTCGATTCCAACAGCGGATATTAGACATTTGATTAATTATACACGTCAAAGCTAAAATCATAATAGAAATATTTTAAGACGTAAATAGGCCCGAGGTTAGTGGCCAATATCAGCATGTATTAATCGATTTGATTAATTGAACAGCCTAATAAAACTAAATAAGGCAATTAAATTTGAAATGAAAGGAAATCGATAAAATGTGTGGCGTGTTTATTTGTATTATTAATTGTGTTCTTTTGAAAGTTTGCTCGTTTGTTTGTTTAACTGTCTTCCAGGCCACCCCTCTAAAATCAAAGAAATCTGGATTTGTTTGAGTAAGGGCCGCACAGACGCTCCAGAACTAGGTAAAGTTGGCAAAAATTTAAAAACCGCGATAAATGTAATATTTCTTTTGGAGATTACAGTTTAAAGTAATTTGCATAATACCCCGTTAAGAAAAAAAGGTGGATCATGCCGCTCCTCGCCACACTATTCGAAACTTGTACGTTTTTAACTGATGATTACTCCTAGTAGAGCGTGCTTTAAGTTACTATAAGTTCTACCTTGATCCATTTGTGAATTATTTTTATCATAGATGGTTTACCTACAAGTTAGAACATCACTCATTCAATAGATTTATATTATAGTAGAGTTTGCCAGCCCGCAAAAGCCCCGTGGAAAAGATTTTCGTTTGCACTTTGTTGCTAAACTTTAAAATTGCAAAATGGACTGGTCGTTAAAAATCGTGTGTGTAGGGGATGTCTGGGAGTGATTTTTAAAACATTTGTTAACTAGCAAAATCAACAGTTTCTCATGATTGAATTCACAATTTTTATCATAAAAAACTCGGAAATAATGCACGTTACAAAAACATTACAAAAGACCAAAATTTTAAAGAATACATTAACCTATACGTCTGAATTTTTCGAAATTTTTAAATTTCAAAGTTTACGAGATTTTCCATTTTCCGATAAGGATTTCTCGTGTTTTTCCAGAAAAACTTGGACAGAGTGCACTTTGGGAAAAAGTCAGAGAAAAAAGTCTTGTATATTAATAATAACATTTACCAGAATGTTCCTGGATTTTTTCTCACACTTTCTATTCCCCCTCCCTCCTTTTTAGAAAATTCGAACCGCTATATCTCGGAAAATACAAGAGTAAAAAGTTGTTATTTTTCATCAAAATTTACCTAAATTTTGTTAGTTAACACAGTTTTTAAAAATCACCCGCAGCCATCCCCTACACGGACGATTTTTTGACGACCAATCTACTTTGCAATCTTAAGGTACGAGGAATAATTTAAAGTGGGTCTTACATTTTAGCAACAAGGTATAATCGGGGTGACTCGAGAAATTCTTAAAATCAATACAGGTACACAAATAATAAAATTTCAATTCAGATTAGCACTATACATGCCTATCATGATAGGTTCGGGGCATTATCCAACTAATATTTTAACCTATTTTGGTACTATTAATCTGGTTGAAGATTGCCTATTGATGTTTAAAACTGTTCGGTTATGTCATGTGTTATTGCAAACTTTCTATAATAAAGTAGGTAGCGTAAATTTCTGGTTTTCCTTATTTCTCCTTTATAAATAAAGTGGTGCTCTGCTAGTTATAAAATATGGCGCCCAATGTGGGGCACCATATTTTATAACTAGTAGAATATAAGTTGCCGATAGATGTCGAGCAGATATTCTAAATTTTTACCATCACCTGGTCTTATGCCAGGAATAGATAAGCAGATTCCTAAAACCATGCATTAATTTTGCCTACATGTTCCTATCATTCCACAAGTTTATTTCTTATTCAGATAAAGCTAACTTTTACTATTTTCTCCTGGATGAATTATTACTTCATTTTGATTACGTTTTCTTTAACTGAACACTGATCAACAGATAATCCCATCTAACCTCTGTATGTTCAATAAGTTAAACCATCATTGACAAAGACAGGTCGTAAGAGAGACGGGACCCCACAATTCCTAGGAGAAATAGAACCATTCCTTCAGGATAATTTACAATTTAAACAACTTTGTAGTAGATGGGGCTCGAACCTACTAACCCCTTTAAATTATTTCTTATGAGGCTATCTCAAAGGTAGGGTCTATCTAAATAGACCCAATATTATTGAGGAGGACAATTAGGTACGAATTAGGATTTATTCGACCGCAGAGATCCATTATAAGATCTTAGATGAATTTGTATATCGTCTTGATCATTATCAAGAAGTACATGGAACACAATTTGAGCACTTACATTGAAATTATTTATTTTAAATAAATTGCCAAACATCTAAAATAATTTTTCATTGTTATGTAACATACTACCCATAATACCTGTAGTTTCATATGTAAGAAAATGTGGTCTGTCAAATGGCACTGTCAGAAATTGAGGTTGCCATTTAAAGAAAATGTCGATGCTTTCATAACTTTTCCAAAAATTTTTGGAAAAATATTTTTGAGTATGAATCCACCTGCCTATGCCCAAGCGATTTTTTGTCGCTGGGAATTTTATCGAATTTATTCCTTTCATCGTGTACGACATTCGCTGTATGTATAAAGCCAAACGCCTACATTGTGGTTTTAGTTGCATGTTCGCTAACTGCCGGACTATTAGGGTCTGGCCGTAGCACTCTGTGTAACTAAATGTTAAATTCTCAATCAACGAGTCGCCACCATAAATAAAATTACTAAAATCCACTTTCGGCAACTACAGCCCTTATACAGCCCTCAAGGTTAAATTTAAAAAAAAAACACGTTATACTTTTCACTCCAAATAAAAAACATCAGATGACTACCACAAACGGTGGCTAAAAATAAAATACAATTATTTTTAGTTGAAATCATTCATCCTCTTTGTACTCCAACGTGTTTATTGAATAATTTTATTCAAATTATAACTTCCTTTAATAAGCCGGAAAAAACATAAAGGAATATCGCTTTCAATGAGTCAAATTATTATGAGATATATTATACTTTTGATGTTTGTAATAGCCCGCATCACGTTCTCACATGTCGTACCGTCGCTCAGTTATAAATAAATAAACATACGGGACCACCAATATCAAGCGTATAAAACTGTTTTGGTTCTTATTAGCATTTGAGAGGGAACCTATTTATTAGAAATTAATCATTTGGAAATTTCAAGTTGTATCGCGTTGCTATCTTTCCCTGATCATAATAAATGAACCTCGACTATAAAAAGGATAAATCTTATAAAAGGCAGTATAATTAATAAAAACTTTTTCTTGTTTTTCTCCATAAACTTTGTCAAATAAATAGAACGTTGTTTACAGATAGGAAATGTGATATATCGGTGCGTACCTATGCGTACTTATAGTACGCTTAGGTACTTTGTATTCGATAACAGTCGTATCAGAGACATTTTAACAGATGTATTTATAAACGTTGATGTTTGTTAATCGAACCCTTCAGAACAGAGAATGTTTATTTCAGAGGAAAGAGCCAACCTAGGTCGCCCCTTCATCGAACAAAGTAGCTCGAAGACATTAGTCTGCTTGATGCAAATTAAAGAAAAACTATTTTGTGCGAAAGAGCAGTTATCTCGGTAGTTGGTTGTATTTTAGTTATTCAAGAAATCAAATTCATGTATGTTTAGTACCAAGTGGAGTCAGCGGAGTCAGTTTTATTGGCTGATATTTATATGACATTAAATCAGACCACCGTATCGTGCCGATCAAAACATCTAGACCAGTCAAATTAGGCAAAAAACAGGCAGGCCCATTTCTACGAATATTTGCGATTATAACAGACCAATACCATTCTATTCGGTATGTTGTGATAACGGTCAATTTTTATTTGAACAAGTTATAAAAATCAAAGTTGTGAAAATAATATGATTGATATGATATGAAATAACAGATTCAAAATAAAACAGAAGTTTTATAACTCTGACAAAGGCGCGTCTAAGACCATTCCATGAACATTAAGATTGATTTACTGGATGTTTGATCAAAATCCGGTACCTAGTGTATGCAGTGTCCCGAAAAGATACTGGCTTTAGAGAGGTTATAGAGGGCACACAAACAATTTTTGTCAATAAACCCATGTCAGTAAAAGAATCGTTATGGTCTTAGAGCAAATTAAAATTTTTAGTCATCTTTTCAACTACACGGATATGTACAATTAATATGAGACACCCTGTATATCTAACTAGGTGGATTGGAAGATCAGGTTATGTAGCTTGGCTCGCGCGACCTATACCTAAACCCAGTAGTTTCGGAGATATTTGAGATTTTGTAAAAAAGTTGACATGTGCAACGGTTTGCAATAACTGTTATAACATAACCTTCTTCGTGTAGGAGATCCTTATTTGCTCTTTGGCACGTAGAAAGAACACAAGATGAGCCAGTCTCTCAATAAAAATAAATGCCATAATAGTATACCAAGAGTTCACGTTACATTTTGTCAAATTCAAACCTTAAAAACGTTTTTATTTCAATGGGAAGACCCTGTATTTTTTTACATCAAATTATGTAAAATTAATTACCCTTTTTTCTAGTATAGGCATTGTGGGTTACGTTACAACTTTTTGAAATATTGGCGATTTTCTGAAATGTTCAAGAATTTCTATTAAAAATTGTCATCAATTTTGCCATGATTAGGAACAATAATAATTAATGTCAGTCATTCTCCTATGTCAAAAAATGCCAGCATGTTTGAATTACACCCACGAAGACTTTTTAGATTTGTTTATTATTTATGAAGAATGTGATAAAGTAATATCAAGAATATATAACACATTTGCTACTCGATACCCATAAGAACAAGAACCATCACCATATACTGAAAACGCATATTGGATAATTTTAGAATATTTGGCTCTGTCAAGGCAGAAATTCTAAGGAGGGGGCCTTGGACATATTAGCTGAAGAAGAAATCTTTTTTACTTACTATTTAAATTTTCCTCAAAAAGTTGTAATGTCACCACTCTATCGTTTCTCACATTAAACTGCTCATGTTCTTGAATATTTCGCTCCCTAAATACATGAGGATTCGAGATACTCCAGTAATGGGAATTGTATCGATTAAAAAGTCCACTTTTGGTAAATTTAGCATCATCTGTCTATATAATATTTCCCAAGAAATAATTGTCACCTGCATGTCTTATTAAAATAAATTCACAAAAATTTTCTTTCGACGGGAAATCTGTTTCTTTTAATTGTTGAACTATATGAAAGGAAAATGGATCTATGTTTTCACAAGATTCTGTGAATTGAATTCTTGGATAATCCCGATTCCAAAGCAGCTTGCCTTAGTGACATAATTGGAAATGTCCGAAAATACCCCAGAATTGCTATTTCTATGCTTTCGTCATCTATAATAGGCTTTCTCCTTACAATTCTTGCCTTGACAGAGCCAAATATTCTAAAATTATGCAATATGCGTCTTACAGCGTATGGGGATGGTTTCTGTTCTTGTGGGTAGCGAGTAGCAAATGTGTTGCATTCTTGATATTACTTTATCACATTTCTCCACAAAACATAAACAAATCTAAACAGTTTTCATGGGTGTAATTTAAACGTGCCGGTCTTTTTTGACATAAGAGAATGACTGACATTAATGATTGTTCTAATCATGGCGAAGTTGATGGCAATTTTGACTAAAAAATTCGGGAACATTTCAGAAAAGTTGTAATTTTAACCCCTACAATGCATATACTAGAAAAAAAGGAAATTGAATTTTACCTAATTTGATGTAACAAAATATACGGTGTTCCGTTTGAAATAAAAAGTTATTGAGGTTTGAAATTGATAAAATGTAACGTGAAAAATAGAACACGGTATACCATTATGGAATTTATTTTTATAGAGAGACTAGCTCATCTTGTGTTCTTTCTACGTGCCAAAGATCAAATCAGGATCTCCTACATGAAGAAAGTTATAACAGTTATTGCAAACCGTTGCACATGTCAAATTTTTTACAAAATGTTAAATATCTCCGAAACTGCTAGGTTTATATTAGGTAAGGTATATAAATTCATGGTCATTTCAAAAAGTCGAAAATATATAGGGTGTTCCATTTAAAATTGACAAGTTGGTATCGACTTCCGGTATAACCGAAAATACCACATGCTTGTAATTATTTTCGTTGGATTGGCCACATTGATTTTAGTAACTTCCAAAATTTTCAGGATTTTTCATTTCATACTTTTCCAAATATCGATCGACTCAGTTCCCGATGAGACACCCTGTATATGTACTGACATTGTATTCACGAAATGGCGGAGGAACCGGTGATTCTTTACACCATTTTATTTGTATGCTCTTTCCTACCTACTTTGTGACCGTTCTCAGCGAATACCCGTAACGTTAGTCCGTTCAAATTGAACCCGTAATTTTGGTGATGAAGTCACACCATTCAGGCACATTATACATACACACGGACATACTGCCTTACAAATGAATGATGGCGGTGGGAGTTGTGCAAAAACTTCTTTATAACATCTTTTACAAAATCACTTGCGCTAAGGTTACGCAACAGCGGCGTAGGTAAAGGCTTATACCGGTGGAATTCTGCCAGCATTAATGTCACGCGTTGACTGTCGTTACACTAAAGCCGTTCGAGGACGACACCTTGCTATGTCCGATAGTAGATACAAAAACAATATAAGGATACTCTACTGACAATAAAATAACTAGCTTATGTTCATTGTATCTACTACAGATAATCAACCCAAAAAGCTTTCATATCGCGAGATAGGGCGCTTCCACCGTAAATGGATATTTACCTGTGGAACGGTTAATAAAAGAAAGAAAAAAACTTCATGTGGCGAGCGAATGCATGTATGTCTTGGCAGACAAACGAAGTGAACGCAAGCGGCAGAAGGAGGTGCACACTGCTAGATTCAAAAACAGAAGACTTGGGAGGAAGAATAAATAAGGAGATGATGTAGATGGAAACTTAAAAGAAGCACGGAAACTAAAAAGAAGCATCTTGCAAACGCCTACACTTCCCACCCGATGGTGACAGATGGAAACTAAAAAAGAAGGTATGGAAACTTAAAAGAATCATCTCACAAACACCTACTATTCCCAGCCCATATTCCTACCCATGCGTCATGTGGCTCTCGGTGCTGACAACAAGCATGTCCATTATCCAACCCAGCGTATGCAGCCGGTCCGGCGGTATATAAAACATTCGAGATTTGGTTCCGGCACGCGGTTTGACCGTCTGTTAGGCGTGTTCGGACCAAGCTGCGTGTTGGAACGAACCTCCATGGATGCCCGCAATCGGCAGCAATGCTCACTTTACGCTGACAAATCAATAGATCAGGACCGACGAGACGGGGAGGGTCGGGGTATTTCCCCCCCGGGCCCGGATTTTTTCTGGATTTTTTAAATTCTAGAAAAGTTGGAGATGCATATGTAAATTTTGATAGCATTTGCATTGGTTAAAGCAAGAGAGGCATACTTGTAAATTATAAGAGGCAATATATATAGACTTTTTATGTATAAAATCGCATAGTTGCCTCCATTTGTGTAAGGCAGATAAAAAATTTCCGCCAAAGGAGTCCGCGCGGCGGTATCATTGAATCGGTAAAAATGCCGCCTGTCTGCTTTGTAGGTACCGCATTTTTTTATGTGCCATAGAAATACAAAGTCAACTATAATTTGTGTATAGGAAGAAGATGCCACCCCTCCGCTTTTGGAAATTATGCCGAGGAGCGGGGGGGCCGTATGCACTACCCCCGGGCCCCGATTTTCTCTCGACGGCCCTGCAATCAATCAATCAATCCGAGAAAGATGCCGGATAGTGACTTTAAAAGTGTTTCATATAGCCAAGCACGAGAAATAGTGAAAAATAAGACGTCAGATACTATGGAGGTGTCTGTTAGAAGTATTAAAAGGATAGTGAAGGAAGGATGCAGTAGTATCTTAGAAGCTGACGTTGTACCAATATTTAAAAGCCCGGGAAAGAAGCAAGAGTTCTTTAACTGATATACCAGAACACAAGACAGCTGATATAAATCATATTGTCATAAGACGGAGAGACATTGTGTTATTATGCCGAGATGATCTATTAAAAGTTATTGAAATTGATTCTAATTTGACGAAAATTTTTGTAATCATCGTTGTCATAGCACTCTACTATAGTGCAGACAAATTCAGCACCATCATCAATTTCTAAGACGACAATAGTAAAACGCTTAGTTGATCAAGTATTATAAAAAGTGATGCATTACCTTCAGACTTAATACTGTATTGCAAAGCTATGGACACACCGTTTTACGTCTACCACCCTATCATCCGGATTTAGAGCCCATTGAATTGATATGGGCTATAGTCAAAAAGAAAATACATGTAAATTAGCCGCATACGTTTACCTAAATAAAGTGATAGGACCTGCGGAAACGTTGTTACCATGTGATGTAAATAGTGCTTGTGGATAATTTCAGTGAAGTTGAACCATTAATTATTTGCTTAGGAGACGGTAACAGTACCGATTATTATTCTGATAGTGAGTGAGATAGTGATAATTGTACCTCAGTCAACGGCATCTACATTAGCTATACCTGTTAACATAACATTTTAGGTATTACTTATTAGTTATATCACGACCAATATGTATTTACTTATTGGCTTCATGTTTTTTTTCTAATATATTTTTAACGGTGACACGATTTTATCACAAAACCTTTTCAATTGAACGCCACTGTAACGTTCTTAAGATGCAACCTTTAGTAAGTTATATTACGCACCGCTTCAACTGTTTTGCAGTACATAATGTAACAGAATTTCCATTTTGTCAGTTAAAAATGCATGTATTAGAGGATACTGGAACTTTTGGTGTGGCGAACCCTCTGAAGTAGTATCTACAACACCAAAACGCTTGAACATAACATTCGTTACGCGTTTCGTCAACCACATTGACATCATCGGGAAACGACGCCGGTCGAGTGTTAGTAGTCGAGTAGAAAGTATTTCAAAGGTAAAAATGCATGATCGGTAGCTCGTCGGCTCGAGATGCAGTTAAATTATGTTTCAGGTAGATTTTATGCGAAAAACTTTTAGTACTTTGTCGAGAATTACTACCTGACTTTTTCTTATTTTACTCAGCTAGAGGCCATTATGAGTTTGCCAGTTTCCTCAGTAACCAAGATCTCGGTAGACTAATTCCTTCTACGAAACATCAGGGAGAGGTCAAACTTTGTTATCCGCAATTCCGTTAAAGTAAATACTGGTCGTGCTAATTGAACATATTTAGTTCGTAGCTGTTATCTCTAAATTACACGAGAAAACAAATTAAGGTGACTTATAAATATAATAAATTTAAACATAAACTGATCAATTTTAAACAAATAATAATATTTCAACTTTTAGGTTTTACTTACATATGTGAAGAGCTCGAGATTAATCTGCTTACCTAAAAAAAAAAAAAAATCAAAATATGCAAACAATGTATCCTTTAATTTATACTACGTGCATAAGATATATATTTCCTTGTAGTTACAATTAACAAGTTTTATGCAACATTACTTAAAACAATATTAGTAATATGGTGTTAAAATCGTTAAATGATATGATTATAATAGGTCCTTGTATAGTCATTTCAAAAATTAAAAATATATTTAGGATTTAAAAAAACAGTTTTAAAAATTGTAACTTTATATGAATACTATATCCACGTATAAAAGTGTAACTAAAAATTAAAATTTTATTCATAAAAAATATGTATTAAATAACAAATTTAGATACATCACAAAACTAAATTTTAGAGGTATCGCGAAAAATGTTTGCAGATTTGGATAGAGTTACCAAAAGAGGAATAATGAATAGAAAATATCTGGATTTTAAAGTCACAATTTGAGCCATATGGAAGCACTTTAGACTTACTACAAATGAAAGTTTCGACTTCAGAAAGAAATTGGTTTAAAACTAAACTACTCAAATGATTGATTATGTTCAAGTTAGTGGATTTTTTCGATCATATAATGGACAAAACTTATTTTACTTCCAGATCCACGTAGTGGATTGGTAGAATTTTTTTTTTTTTGAGATAGGATTAGAATATCATGAAATGTTGAGATTTTAAATTTGAGTGAACAAATTTTCTGTCTGTCGGTCTGTCTGTAACTTTTTTTTTGTCCGCACGTTTTCTCCGGAACGGTTTAAGATATTGACTTGAAATTTTGTATATGTATATACTATAACGAAATCTGGAACTGGATTGATTTTTTTAACATATCCGGTGAAGGGTTGGGGGGTAAATATGGGAAAATAAGTAAAGCAAGCTGGTAAGAGTACAGAAACTTGAAATTTGGTGTATGTACTAGAAGCCAAGGCCTCAACATTTTTTTATATTTTCCATCACTCCACCCCCCCCCCCCCTCCATTATTAAAGGGGTTGATAGAATAAAATTATGATACTCACTTGAAATTTGGTATACGTATATATTATAATGACATCTGGAACTAGATTATATTTTGGGATTATTCCGTTGAAGGGATGAGGGTTAAATAGGGGTAAATAGCGGAAAATAAGTAAATCAAGCTGGTAAGAGTACAGAAACTTGAAATTCGGTGTATGTACTAGAAGCCAAGGCCTCAACATTTTTTGATATTTTCCATCACTCCACCATCCCCCCACCCCCACTCCATTATTAAAGGGGTTGATAAAATAAAATTGAGATATTCACTTGAAATTTGGTATACGTATATATTATAATGACATTTGGAACTAGATTATATTTTGGGATTATTCCGTTGAAGAGATGAGGGTTAAATAGGGGTAAATAGCGGAAAATAAGTAAAGCAGGCTGGTAAGAGTACAGAAACTTGAAATTCGGTGTATGTACTAGAAGCCAAGGCCTCAACATGTTTTAATATTTTCCATCACTCCACCACCCCCACCCCCATTCCATTATTAAAGGGGTTGATAAAATAAAATTGCGATATTCACTTGAAATTTGGTATACGTACATATTATAATGACATCTGGAACTAGATTATAATTTGGGATTATTCCGTTGAAGGCATGAGGGTTAAATAGGGGTAAATAGCGGAAAATAAGTAAAGCAAGCTGGTAAGAGTACAGAAACTTGAAACTCGGTGTATGTACTAGAAGCCAAGGTCTTAAATTATTTTATATTTTTCAACCACCTCTACTCCATTATTAAAGGGATTGATAAAATAAAACTGAGATATTCACTTGAAATTTGGTAGGCGTACGTATTATAGGGACATCTGGAACTAGATTATATTTCGAGATGATTCCGTTGAAGGGGTTAAATAGGGGAAGATAAGTAAAGCAAGCTGGTAAGAGTACAGAAACTTGAAATTCGGTGAGTACTAGAAGCCAAGGTCTCAGATTTATTTATAATATTTTTCAACCCCTCACCGCCCCTACACCTTTATTAAAGGGGTTGATAAAATAAAATCAAAATATTCACTTGAAATTTGGTACACGTATGTATTATAACGACATCTGAATTCTGGAACTAAATTATATTTTAAGATGATACCGTTGAAGGGTTGGAGGTTAAATAAAGGCAAACAGGGGGAAATGAGTAAAGCAAGCTGGTAAGAGTACAGAAACTCTAAATTCGGTGTATGTACTAGAAGACAAGGCCTCAGATTTTTTTATATTTTTCAACCCCCCACCATTATACCATTATTAAAGGGGAAGATAAAATAAAATTGAGATATTCACTTAAAATTTGGCACACGTGTGTATTATAACGGCATCTGGAACTAGATTATATTTTGAGATGTTTCAGTTGACATGTTGGGGGGTTACATTGGGGTAAATAGGGGAAAAGAAGTAAAGCAAGCCGGTACGGGTACAGAAACTTGAAATTCGGTGTATGTACTAGAAACCAGGGCCTCAGATTTTTTATAATATTTTTCAACCCCCCACCACCCCTACTCCATTATTAAAGGCTTTTATAAAATAAAATTGAGATATTCACTTGATATTTGGTACACGTATGTATTATAACGACATCTGAACCTAGATTATATTTTGAGATCCTTCCGTTGAAGGGATGGGGGTTAAATAGGGGTAAATGGGTGAAAATAAGTAAAGCAAGCTGGTAAAAGTACAGAAATTTGGGATTTGGTGTATACACTAGAAGCGAAGGCCTCAGTTTTTTTTTAATATTTTCCATATTATTAAAATTCAATGACCAATAATTTCCACATACTAGAGTGCAAATATAGTCAAGATGTTTCCTTTAAAGTGACTTGGATGCAATAATCTGGATGTGGCAGTAGTGATTCCTTTGGTAGCGGTTTTTTGCATCACTACAACAGTAATTGGGTGATTGCACACAAAAGGCTTGTCCCCATAAAATATAAAATGCATTCTTTAATAATGATTACTCTGTCTCTTATTTCTAAAATCTGAAAATTTGCTATAAAAAATTAAAGTATGCAGGGTGTTCGGAAGGACGATGCAATGCCTTGCAGAGGTGACAGAGGAGATCATTTAGACTGCATTAAGCCAAACATACCTTAGTACATAGCCTTACGGTTTTTGAGATTATCGTGTTTTTCCTTTTAATTAAATTTTAACATTTCCACCCAAATAACATTTTTTTAAATACTACAGTGTGGTTCTGTTCTGTGAATTTACAAAACAAATAACCAAAGTGACTAAACAAGTAATGAATTACATTTAATGTTAGAAAATGCTTTTTCGTAAAATAGCAAATTAATTATATTAAAATAGGGTTCTTCCTGTAACACTAAGTTACTGTCCAAGTTTCAATACAATCGTACCTTTCATTCCTAAGTTATCGTACTTACAAGAAACGTGACAGACGGGCGGACGGACGGACGGACGGGAGGGCAGGCAAACATACAGACGGACTGACGGACATTTTGTAAGTTGTTCAGAATTCGATCACCAGCATATGAATATTTTTTCTCTGTGATATTGCCGGTTTTAGATGTGCCGACCAAATGCAATATACTCTCCGTTTTGTATTTGTGAAGGGTATAAATATGAAATCTTACCGCATGTATGAATAGGTAAAATCATTCCGTTTTATCGAAATTATTCAGCAGAAGGGAATGACGTTCGAGTTGTTTAACTGTTGCTGTAGCTGCTGTTTATGTTTTCACAAATATTGTGATTTCTTATCTCTGTAAATGCTAAGATAAACGCTCCTGTGGAATATGTTTGAATAAGTTAGACACGTAAATGTATGTATGTAATGATATAAACTATAAATGAAAATAAAAGTTTTTGGGGATTATAGATGTTATTTAGACACATAGGTATAGAGGTACTTGAACCTGTTTGTGATGATAATGAATTAGAAGTTATGGATTTGTAAGTATAAATTATTATTCATTAGGGTGTTGTGACTAATTCTTGTTGACCGATATTTCATTCTGCAGCAACCAAGGTCCATCAATTGTTACTATTGGCAACGAATTTAAGGATAACAAATACTTATTTCACAAATCACATTGTTACAGAGACAATCGACAGAGTAAGTAATAGGTAAATAAACTATTAAAACGTTTTATGCTGATTTTTTATGGCTATTGATAATGTATTTTATCATAAAATTAGGCAAGTAAATTGGTTTGTATAAATAATTACGGTAGAGAATAGGTTAGTTTGTTTGTAACACGCCTACTACGACTGTGTGTGAGCATTGAGCATCGAATACATTTTGGACGAAGTTTGCTTGCTGGAATCAGTTCAGGAGACATTACTGATGATGAAAATCCATGTTACCAGACAGTAACTTGGACAGTAATTTTGTTTATAAACAGAGATCGAGAATTTTATTATCTCGGTGACGTAAAAGTCAGGGTTGCTCTGCCGGTACGGAAAGATTTTTATGCAAGTATGATACAATTTATCTTACCTTTTACTTTTTTTAGGGAATTCCGTAATATCTAGAGTAAATATGGTCAGTTGATTATACACTCACTCGGAGAGGAGGTATTGGGGAATATAACATTGAACTAAAACACACACATGTATTTTTCACTACCTTAAAATAACACACACGTATGTCACTTTTCACGACCTATAACGAATCTAAAAGTATATTATTTTATTAATATTTGTTCTAAATGTTCTGAAGTTAACCTTCGCTGCCTGTCATTAAAAATCCATTTATAATGAGAAAAAGACCGCTCAACATCAACAGATGTCATCGGGGCGTACTTAAAATATGTGAAATTTCTTAAAGTTCCCCTGTTGACGCCTGGTGTAGAATAGACAGACTACCTCTTTACCGTTCAAAAGGTCTATTACAGATGACATCGTTATAAATCCGGGATTGGTTTGTAAAACTCTTTGGAATTTTATTTGAACCCTCTCAGCGATTTCTCTAGGTATAGTAGACGTAAGAGATATAAGGAGGCCATCAAAAAGATGCCGATAAAACAGCCAAAGCCGACAAAGGACACCGCCGCTCTTTTTACGTCTTCGTGTCACTATATGTATTTCGTTTACTATAATTGAAAACCATATTGCCGGGGATCAAACACGACGTTTGCATCAACGGCAGTAAGGCATATGTTGAAGGTCCCGTATGGCTAGAGAAATCCGCGAGAAACTTTCGTGTATGGTCTTCTGATCGTCTTGAACAATTTGATCCACAAATGCCTGTTGAGTCTGTGAAATAACAACTGCGTCATCTCGATTCAATTGCAGTACAACTAGTCTGACTTTTTCAAAATGGCAAAAATAGTATGATGGCGCCTCTAACCAAGTTCCTCACCGTGATATAATGGGCGCTGGAGGTAATGGTGTATTTGGAAGTATTTCTTTAAATAACCGTACACGATGTGGTGCTTTCAAGAAAACTTTCCTTACGCTAGATATTAAATTATCAACATTAGCGTAGCACCAACACTCACTACGTTGACTGTCGCTATCAGTGGAGTCACTAGCACTAATATGCTTTTGTGAGGAAATACGTCTATAAACATTCGTTTTAAATGTCCAAGAAATTGTTTTGTTGCAACTACTACATAAAGATCTGCTCCATCAAATTGCAGTTCTGGGAAATCGCGAATCCGCAAATCTATTGCAGACTGAGCAGCACTAGACATTTTTGTATACCGCCGACTCTGTATAATTTCACATTAGGTTTGTAGATAGGTATGTGCATACATATGGCTAGATTTATACTACGATTTGCAAAACTGCGATCTGGGATGGTCTATCCTTTCCCCTTATTAAATGTTCACGGAAATGCTAATAATTGCCAGTGTAGGTAAAAAGCGATTTTAAAATGAGATAAAAACGCAGAAGTAAAAAACATCAAAGTACCTCCTTACACTGGAATTTAATGTTGACACTCGGTCGTGGTCGAATGCCTTTAACACTGCAAATATAAGAAATTAACTATGTTTTTGGGTAATTGTCAATATATTTCACAAATATAGTAGATTTCCGATAAAAGTAGGTTATACGTATTAACATTTTACAATGAAATAAAATTCACTTTATTACATGATGCACACGGTACATGGCAGTTTTTTGCCATTCATCCTTAACTTTGTTTGTTATGGCATGATTTAATATTATATAAAAATGGTTTATTTTATTGGGAAAAATGTTTTATGCTGCCAGCAGTTAATTGGGTTTTCATATTTAATTATTATGTAAATAAACAAAATAAACACGCCACATATTAAATATAACAGGAAAGTGTGTGTTGGATTCAAAATTGTTTTTTTATTTGCTAGATATGTTTCACATGTTTTTGTAAGAACTATTACCGTTTTTAAGTAAAATTTGCTACCAAAAATCCAATGTAGCTGGCAATAAAAAATATTTCACCACTTCGTCGTTTTTCTGATTGTTTCAGTAAATGTTTGCAATATAATATTACGTCTATATGAGAGTCGTCTCTGGCACCGAGATAAAATTCCCCATATCTGCTTATAACAAAAGGAAATATATTTTTTCAATCAACAACATTTTGTTTACATTTTCTGACTGATTTCCGACAAAAAATGTTCGACAACTTATTTCGTAAAGTTAATATTATCAACGTTATTAACTTTAAAACATTGAAAAATCAATTGGCGATTTTTCATTTTTTAAAAATTAATAACATGAAATAGCAACTTTACGAAAAAAGTTATAGAACATTTCCTGTTGGAAATTTGACAAAAAATATTTTAAAAAATCGTCTGACTGAAAAAATTTAATATTTTGTTTCGTTATAAAGAAAATTCTTTTAAACAATATCAGACCAGGTTACCGTCTGGTAACATGCATTTTCATCGGTAGGGTCTCCTAAACTGATTCCAGCAAAAAAACTGCGTCCGAAATGTATTCGATACTCATGCGCCCATACAGCCTGCTCTAATAATAATTACCAAAAAAATACACGATCAAATATTTTGTGCAAACTTCTCATGTGTATTATTTGTAATATTCTAATTAGAAATCAAGTCTGGGCAATGAATTGGATTTAACGTCGTTAATGCATATAAGACAGACAATGTTTATATTTATGGTTCGATGTGACTTGTTAAATAAACAACTTTTATCTTTTTGAGGCGTTGGTTTCTAGATATAAATTAATCATATAGCTAAACAAGCTATATTTTTATTTAATATAACAATAACGACCCTAATATCATCATGTGAGATATAAAATGTGCAGGTGGCCATGAGAGCACAGGTGAATAGTAAATTTCTTTGAAAGAATTTTTGCAAAGGATGAGTATTAGATGAATAAGTAGTATAGGTTATCCAAAGTCAGTTTGTAAATCATTAAAAAAAGACCGATAAAGAATACTTCATAACTACAAGGTGGCCACCTAAAACTGCTTTTCAAATTTCTTGCCACTGACTTCACAGACTGATAAACTTTGGTTTTCCCTGACTAATTTTTATAACTCAAAAGCCAATTTCAACTATTTTTTACATTTTATTAATAAATATTGTGACCGAACATAAAAATTAGCCTGTTTGTACAATTATTTTTTTCGAGAAATAACTTCGATTGACTCGCGTAAAATTTGCAGTAGACAATTTTTCACTGCAAACAAGAATATAAAATACATTAAAATAAAGGCGTTTTTCCCCGACAATTTCTTAAAATTCTAAAAATACCCTGATTTTACGTTCAAATTAGTATAAATTCTTTGATTTCCCCGATCAACATGAAATTCCCTGACTTTTCCCGGTTTTCCAGAGAAGTGGCCACCCTGTAACACCAGTAACGGTCATGAGCGTAGACCGACAATTTTTAGAATCACTTTTTAATTTGTAAATATTGTTTTACTAGTTTATATTATATCAATTGATGTAAATTATTCATTTATAATAAATAATGTTAGTTTAATGAACAACTCCATAAATGATTCAATAAAAGTAAATGAATATCATTTAACCTACGGCTATGCTAACTGCAATATTAAGAATGACGCAAAAGCAGGTAAATGACTTGTAATAGTGAGCCAGGTAAACAATCGACTACTTTCGTTTGAGGTTAACGCATAACATATCTGGTTAACTATTTTCGTATACGTATATCCTTTGCAATATTCAAGCACGGTCTCGGGTCTTATTCTATCACATCAGGGTTTGTAATGATTTATCCTGGTAGCAAAGCTTTAGACTGAAATTTCAAATTGTCAGTAGAAATACTATACGTATGTGAAATTATCGTAGATAGAAAATCTAGCAAGAAACGTGGTGGTTTCCAACGGAGCTGGCAGAACATTTGGTTGAGTTTCAGCGGAGTTAAAAAAATAATTACTAAAAAAAATGTTCTCTATTTTAATTTAACTCATAAAACAACATTCGTAAAATTGATGTAATTTAGAAAGAAAATTGTATTCTTATAATGTTGGCCCTATTCACGTTGAAATATTTTTGGTACAAGCAATTCTATAAAAGCATGGTTAAAAAAACATTAGTGTATTGTGCAACAGCATCAAGAAAACTTGAAACTGTGAAAAGAATTGCAAAAATATTGCTATATAGAAAACGAATTCATTTTAAAAGCTATTGAGTTATTACGCCCCGGTTATAAGGCACCATCTAGAAAAGATATACCACCAACATTGCATATTGTGTAAATATGTCCGTTGATAAATCTAATGTCCGCAACGAACCAATAATTTTCTGAAGAGTAACAAAAGACAAAGATTTCTTTTTATTCGAAACCATTGAGGGAAATCAGAGATTATTTATCTGACCCTCCCATGCAATTGTTTTTTTTATTCAAAGTAGTAGTAATGCTTCAAACAATAGGGTTCTTCCTAACTAACACTAACTTACACACTAGCTAACACTAACTTACTGCCCTAATTTGAATGTAATCGGACTTCTCGTTCTTAAGTTAACATGCTTTCAAGAAACGTGACGCACGGACAAACGGACAGACGAACGTACGGACGGACGGACTTCTAAAAGTTCTAAAATCAATAGCAGTTACATTAGATAAACTGCAACGAAAAAATGCAATTGTATCTGGAAATAGTTACAACAGCTCTTTTAAAATAATATTCTTTAGAAAACGATACAATCGGGCATTAACGCTATTGTATTACCTCACAAAATGTATGTTGTTATACTTTCATATCAAGCAATTTGAATTGGTAGATTTTCTAAATATTTGTTATAAAACGTACCCTCAATACAATGATGGGCATCTCAAAAAGACATAACAGAGATTAGTAAAAACCTCTTCCTAAGGAATCACTACTTCCACATCCAGATTTCCCACTCAAGATTGTTAAAACGAAAACATTTTGATACTATATTTGCACTCCAATACGCGGAAATAATTGCTAATAAAATTTTAATAATTGCAATTTAGAATCTCCATGTTTCATGGCATTCTAAACCTACTTCGGCAAAAGAAAGGATTACGAATTACTATACTCCACTACGTGCGTGTCATATGTCTTATTAGGCCATTTTTAGGGAGCCGCAACATCAGTTAACAGAGTAACCTTATTATTTAAATTAGTCTGTTCAAAGGTGAAAAAATATCTGACTATAAATAAGACAATCTCTAAAAAGTGATTTAGACCAATGTACAGTGGCGGCCCGTCAGGGATTGCAGGGTAGGCAGTGCCCACTCAGTTATCTAAGAGTGTCAAGACCAAGCAGTAGTTAGTCATAAAATTTTGCCGTTAATTAATTTTAATATAAAAATTATAAAATTAAAACGTAATTTTTATTTATATTTTTTATATTTTACTATAGTTCTCTTCATATCTTTAGAGCAAATAAAAATGTCGGGGTCTTTGATCGTTACCGCAAAGTCAAAGGCGCCGACACTTTGTATGTGCTTTAAATATATGAAGAGAACTATACATATTAATCCGCCTCCGCCAAATTCACATACCAATCCACTTAATCTTAATACCGGGTGATACCGGGTCGCTTGGCGCTAATATTTTATGCGCATGAGCCTAAACTCTAACCACTAGTAACCAGGATGGGCAACGGACACTGACATCCTGTTATACTACTTTTACGCATATTATGTTGGTCATTCTCTTCGATCTTACGCCCCAATTAATGTCTATGCTGTCAATGTCTTGCGTTAAGCGATTTATATCTAGGGAGGGCATGCCACGCCTAAAGAAAACTTATGAATGAATACTGAATTTTGAATTATTGAATAGAATATGTTTACATTTTTTGACAAAATCAAACTGGAGAATGAAAAATGACTAATTAAAAAATGTGTTAAGATTGATTAAGCGATTAATTAATTTCTTAATCTTATGAGAATATTGAGAATATCAAATTGAATATTAATTGTGTACCTACCTAATTTCTAATCTGATATTTGATAAATAATAGAAAAAAAAGTAAGTTTGTGTGGCATTAATTATGATTATTGTTATTATGAAAATATTATTATTTGTAAATGATGCAAAAATGCAAATTCAAATAGATGGTAATTTGTCGGTGGAATATGGCCACTGTCTGCCTTACTCCTTCCCTTTCTTTTACAATCGTAATTTCTCACCAAACATAGTTTCATTTTTGAAAGTATGTAACGTATTTATTACGATTTGTTATTTGTTTGTTTTTATGCAAGTGCCCACCCACAGCTACAAACCACAGGCCGCCACTGCCAAGGTAATGATTAAAATACAAAAGATTTTAGTCACAATATTAATGGAAATAACTTATCATGCCCACCCTGATTTGCAGCTATTCTTGGCCAGCTCGTTTTTGTTTCTTCAATGGTTTTCTTTAGCTTGAAATGTATGTTCAAATCTGACGATCGAATTTTTTATCCAATCATCCTGAAATTTTGCACACAACTTTGGTTCTGAATACAATATAGTATATTCAATATTATGGTAGATCCAATATAGCAGCCACCACAAAATGGCGGATTACCGTTTTCTTGACAACTCCCTCGACATGGGTATCAAATTAAAGGGTATATAACGTAGAATACAATACGCTGTGTGACATCACTCTAAATCCAATATGGCGGCCAGCACAAAACGGTGGATTATCTATTTTTTTACAACCCCCTCGACATGGGTATCAAATGAAAGAGTTTGACAAGAGTAAACGAAATGATGGCGGTTGAATAAAAAAAATGATACAGGCAGAAGACTAAACAGTAATAAATAAATAAATAAAATAAATAAATAAATAAAATTTTAAAACAACAGTTTTTTTTAAATGAATTGCACTAAAAAGTAGAAAATAAAAAATGATGATGAAAAAAAAAAACCATTGGGCGCTCATTAAGTATTACTATTGTTATATTACAACGTATTATTCATAACGTTTTATCACAATGCTGATTGTTGATATATTATATTTCATCATCGTCCAATGGTTTTCTCTTTCATCATTATTTTGTAATTTAATCAATCATGAATACAAATTATATTCTACGTTTTAGTGCAATTCAGTTTTAAACGAAAACCATTGTTTAAAAAAATGTTTTTTTATTCATTTTTAAATTGGTTCGTTAAGACTTGTCAAACCAAACACTGTTAGGATGTCAAGAACCACTAGGCTATTGAAAAGTAATTTAAATTTACACTTCATCTTTTACGATATTGTTCTTGTGCCACATTGTATGTATTTATTACTTTAGTAGAGAATAATGAATGAAGTGTTGTTATTGAAACTGGGCTGACGACATACATCAATATAGATACACTGACTCCACTGTAAACGGTAAATATTTATATAAAAAGATTATACCAAAATTGCAGTCCAAAAATAAAATTCGGTTCAAAGGAAAACAAATAAGATACAATACAAAGAGGGGTTATCTGCAAAGATTACAGTCAAGTGCAGATAATACAAAGAATTTGGCGTGGGTAAAAACATAACGGTTTTGAAAAATTGTATAAATAAAAATATTATATAAATAAATACAATTTTTCATTAACAGCAAAACTAAATCAATGTCGATATTCATAGTACTGATGCTCCAGTCAAATTAATAAATTTTTTAACAAAAATTCTAGCCACGCCACTCTTTGCACATGTTATGAGTAAGGGTACTTCCTTAAAATGTATAGATAATTGTACGGTTTATAAGATTGATAATAACATTTTTTTTAATAAAATCTATCAACAGTTTGCGACATATTTTGAAAAAACTAATTCAAAAAAATGTTAAAATCCTGTACTTCAAATGCTATTGATTTTATAAAAAAATATTCTTTTTTCCGAGATAATAGCGAGAAACTTCAATATGGCAGCCAACGCTGACGCTCTACAACAGTGTTCCTCAAACTTTTTTATCTCACGTACCCCTTTATCTTATGCAGTGATCATGCGTACCCCTTTCTAAAAAATACATATTATTATATAATTTAAGTAACTATAGTAGGTGCAGGGTCTGACTAGGTATTTCAAAGAAGTAATACGGAATATCTTTGTGCCCTCTTAACGGCGAAGAAAGAACTATTTTGAACAGGCCCGTACTGCATTTCGCAGTTTAGATTCGGGTTTTAATTAAGCTTGGGATGCATATTAATTGTGCAGTTTTATCTTTCACCTCCATATGTGTCATCTTTTATTCTGTTATATATATATTTTTTGTAGGCTTTTTATTTAAATTTATTAGCCGCCATTCACGTACCGCCAAAGGGTACGCATACCATAGTTTGAGAATCACTGCTCTACAACGTCAACTTTTTGGTTTTACATTCAGGAAGCATCCCCCTTCAAACACCACGTGCCAAGACCGTGACTAGAATTTTGCATTGTGGAGCTAAAAAATGTATTAATAATTTCACTGAAGTATTAGTTATCTTCGGTCATTAAATCAATAAAATGTGTTATTAACATCCAACAAATTGTCCATAGAAAAACTATATGTTGTTGACAGTGACACATCAATTCTCTATGCAACAGCATAGTCGAAATTACTTTTTTTTCAATTTTTTTTGTCCCCATGAAATCACCTTCTAGATTGACTAAGGTGGGAGTGTTGTTTGGAAAAAATCCTAAAACACATCACCTTTTATCTTTTGAACGGCACATTTTCATGTCAAATTTGACTTTATCACGTCACCTTCCTACCCCCAACAACTTGTATCCAAAAACAAAAATTACGGTAAGGTGGTTGAGTGACCCCTCATTTTAAAGGTCTTTTGATTCTCTATGCGAGTGCATGATTGTTTTTAGGTTTGCTCGTGTTTTGTTTTAAACAACTGATAATATGCTAAAATTAAAAAAAAAATATATGCAATACATTTTTATTTGCCTTCGGTGGCTATAAAGACCTCCCAAGACTCAAATACTGTGATTTGAAAGCCCTTTCTACCCTGAATACTATACTACTAATAAATTTGAAAAATTTTAACCGTTTAGTATTCAGGGCAAAAAGGGCTTTCAAATCACTGTATCTGAGTCTCGAGAGGTCTTTATAAACAACGAAGGTAAATAAAAATGTATTGCATACTTAAAAAAAAAATTAATAAGCATATTATCAGTTGTTTAAGACAAAACACGAGCAAACCTAAAAACAATCATGCACTCGCATAGAGAATCAAAAGACCTTTAAAATGAGGGGTCACTCGACCACCTTACCGCAATTTTTGTTTTTGTTGGGGTGTTGTTTTGAGTAGGGGGTTGTTGGGAGTAGGGAGTTGACCCGATAGTCAAATTTTACATAAAAATGTACCGTTCAAAAGATAAAAGGTAACGTGTTTCCCATCTTAGTTAATCTAGAATATTGTTTTGGGGGGAGGGTATGGGGACAAAAAAAAATTGAAAAAACTCATTTCGGTCATGCTGTCACATAGATAATTGAAAGGCGCTTCCAAGGAGGGGTCGCTCGACCCCCTTTCCCTATTTAAATTCTTGAGTTGGGGATTGCTGGGGCTAGGGGGGGTTGACAGATCACTCTCAAGTTTGATATCAACACTTGTCCTCCAAAAATCAAGAATCGACCTGTCCGAGCGTTTTTTTCAAGAAATTAGTCTAAGTGTCCCAAAACAGGCGTGTTCCGTTTTCAATGGCCCACCCTGTATATGTAAATATATGTTTATAATTATATATTTTATTAATTTTTTTATTGCACGTTATTTTTAAAAGGTTTATAATGTAACTTATTTTATGTATATTCTTGGCTTATCCTATATTATTATTGTGTAATAATCTACTGGAATAGTAATGATATATTATTTAACGAGCGATAATGTAAGTAATAACTCAAGTTTGTAGCGCGCGAGGCGTAGGCGAGTGCTGTAAATCATCAAGTGTATTTCGCCATTATTGCACCTTGAATACTATACTGTATCTACGGTTATAAGAATAAATATTAACATAATAGTTTGTCTGTGTCCAAACTATTCAAACAAGTTAATAATAATAATGGACCATTCAATATTATTTTGCGCGTAACATCTATTGGACAGGCTAGGCATGCAGTTAACGGTGATTGGTGTAAAAATAAATCTCTAGGGAGTTATAATAAATCACGCTATTTCATGTTCAAAGGCAGTTGAGTATTAATATCAGGGTTCGAAAAAATCATGATTTAAAAAAAATAAATAAAAAATCAACGATTTTTATTAAAAAAATCAAAACAATCGTGATTTTTTTGAATTGTGAATATTGTGTAAATATTTTCTCCTTTTCTTTTACAAAAAAAATATAATCTAGTTCCAGATGTCGTTACAAGATGGAAAATATAAGAAAATCTGAGGCATTGGCTTCCAGTACATACACCAAATCCCAAGTTTCTCTACTCTTACCACCTTACTTTACTTATGTTTCCCTATTTACCTCTACTTATCCCCCAACCCTTCAACGAAATCATCTCAAAATATAATCTAATTCCATATGTCGTTGCAGACAAAAAAGTTACAGACAGACACAAATTTTATTTTCTCTCAAATTTAAAATCTCGACGTTTAATGACATTCTAAACCTATTTCAGCAATAGAAAATTTGAATTTTTTTTATGATTGCTATACTTACTTCCAATACACTACGTGGATGAGGAAGTAATTGGATTACAAGATACCTAAGCATCATCTCGGGGGAAATAGCCAGTGGCGCATTTTTTTTAAATCTTAAACTTGAGGTTCGCACGCACGTCCCTAAGAGAAATAATAACCTCTGTGTATAACCAAAATATACCTTACTACTACTGAGATCTTATGCCACAAGAATTTTAAATAATTAGATCGCCATATTTGATTTTGAAAAACCTGGACCAAATTCAAACGTATTTCAGCAACGAACCCGAATTCACGTTCAAAGAACTTTTCGTAACGTGTAAGAAGTTAGTATGTCAATTTTAAAAATTTAGAACCATTTTGTTTCCGATCGTGTGCGAAAGTGCGGGTTAATTACTTTGTCGTTTCCGACGCGACGTAAAGGTTTTTTAAAAACCAAAATATGAGCGAAAAATTAAAGATAGCACTCCCAACCTGGATTATCGAAAAAATTGTCTTTACAATGGTCTGCGACAGTCTCGCGTACACTTCCAAACACGGATGAACAGCGTCCACGTTATACTTCATTTAGATATATTGCGTTCCCACGTTTAAACATTATTTTCCTTCAGTGCCTCAAAGAGCTAAAAAATTTTGTGGTCCCGAGTATTTACATTTTTGAAAGCCAAACATTAGCCGATAATTACTATTGATTTTCTGCTATATATTTTCTCCATTATTGGAGTATTTATTCCTTGTGAAACATCATAAACGAATTATGCAGATATTTTGCCAGGTTCGTTGTATTATTGATGTGAATCTCCACCAGTAGTTTAGCGGATGTTCTTTTTTAAACATGTCCGCATTTATGGAAATAAGAAGGAAGAATAAAGTAAATCTGCACTTATACTCGTTCGGAAAAGAGTTCATCGATTTAACTAATTCAATAAAATCATCATATCGATGAAGTTTGTTTCGCCTCTATTGACACATTGTAATCAATAGTAAAATATTGTGCATCTCATTTTCTTAACTTTACATTATCTTCATATTATAACCAACAGAGCTTCACAAATAAGCAATTCTTATCAGGCCAATGATGATAACATAAAACTAAAGATAGAATAATTTATTTTCTTACATTCCATGTAGTATGTGAGAGATCAAACGTCAAGGGGCAATTAGAGGAACAAGATTATTTAGGGGACATAAAACTTTTATTGTTCTTGGTAGTTATAAAACGAGAGAAAAATTGAAACATTCACTATCAGGAGTTTATGTACTATCCTACCCTTCGCATTGTAAATACATTATTCACTGTTATTATAAATACATAAATAGAAACCAAAGACATACATTCACAAATGCAAATAAATACGATTTCCTAATATAAAGGACAATATTGATAATTCTGATTTCATATCATTCAGAAATATGTTGGCTATCAAAGTTGAATAAAAAACGCCAAAGAATTGTTAGAATGAGATTTACCTTGGCGACACACAATCCGATAAGGGGTTTAATACAGAGCACTTCTTGACCACACCAATACGTCATTCGCTTTTTATATTCCTTCAAAAGGAGAGACATATTCAAACTTGGTAACCCTTTGATCTAGCAAGTTCATTTCGACATCAAAATATCCGTATCTTATATATATTTGAAATTGTATACTCCGACATTTTAAATGAAGTGAAATTTTCACTTGTAATTTCCCAAGTGCTTGAATTATTGCCGGAAATTTTTCGAGTACATGAATTTTTTGAAAATTATCCCGAGTCGCAAGTATAAGTACCTATTTCTATTTTAGGATTTTTCCTAGGATGGCTAGTTTCACGATTATTTGTAAACATTTTAGATGGCGCGGTTGTCCATTTTTTTTAATATACCGTTCCAGAAAATCGACTTCTTTTAAATTACATAAACTTTGATGTCCGAGTGGATCCCATAGCTCAATGGTTTACCAAGTCACAGATATTTGAATATGCCACCCTTAGAAAGGTGTAGGAAGTGAACGTCGTGTACTTGTGTTGGCCAAGAAGTGATTTAGTGTTGTATATCCTCGTGTTTTGAACATAAGCCTCAACCCTGAAATATTTACACATAAGCTTGATTTTGCAATAACCAGAAATCGTGCAAAGGAACCGCTCAGGAATCATATTCTTTCGAGTTCTATAAAGGGCAAGTTTACATATCCTATAGTTATATGAAAAAGTGGCAGGTTATTATGGCAAAAGCATATCAATGAAAAATGGTTTGCTAGATTCCCAGATCTTAATACCATACTCGATATATTTTTATTTGATCATCTTAAAAATAAGGTACTGCTATTCCCTCCAAAGAATGCTGACGTACTTCGACAACGTATCGTAAACGGCTGTCGCCACAGTTCATAATGTATTAAATACCTGTGTAGACTAGTAATTAGATCAAGAGATTGAAAAAAATAACACGACCTACATGCAGTGCTGAACATTCGAAAAGTCTCAACTCTTTCGATAACCCCTCAATGATTTTTTAGGGGGCGGTGCACGGACTCACCAAAGCTCTTTTCCATCGACTCTTTAGTGACAACAACGCAACGTTTTGAAGGTCGTGCACTTCGCCTCTTTGTCCAGGGAATTCGTAGCAAACGTTTCCAGGCTCACGTGTCTGGGTAGTTATTATATGCTTGGTTCACAATCATAATTTTTGTTCTAAATAATATCAAATAAAGCAAGTGTAAGTGCCTACACCTATGCAAGACGACCGACCCTTTCTCAAGTGGTTAGTGCGTCAAAGTAAACATCTGCAACAAAATACACCAGCAGTAAAAGGCAACGGACTGGTTTCTAACGAGTGGAAGTAGTAACATAAAAAAAGGATGAAAAGATAAGTTTTATTTTTATGTTCTATTTATTTATTGGTTTATTAATCCTTGTCACGGTACAATTTATTACACAACAGAGAAACATTTTAAAGTAAAAATGAAAAGGTATTAAATATAGGTAATGAAATAGAGAATACCCAAAATTGGAAAGCGGCAATTACTGTGGAAACACACTAATATACAGGGTGTGCAAAATATTCTTTCGGGCCTCTTTCTCATAACCAACCCGCCATAAAAAGCTTTTTATCGCGAGGTGAGGCACCTTCACTGTCGATGTATATTTGCCCGTGGAACGGTTAATTAAAACAAAAAAAAAGGCTTCCTGCGGCGAGCGAATGAATGTATGTCTTCGCAGGCAAACGAAGTGAACATAAGCGGGCGGAAGGAGATGCACACTGCTAGATTCAGGAATAGAAGACTTGAAGGAAGAATAAATAAGGAGATCATGATAGATGGAAACTTAAAAGAAGCATGGAAACTTAAAAGCATCTTGAAAACGCCTGCACTTCCCATCCGATGATGATAGATGGAAACCAAAAAGAAGCATGGAAACTTAAAAGAAGCATCTCACAAACACCTACATTTCTCATCCTATATTCCTACCCCATGCGTCATGCGGCTCTCGCTGCTGACAACAAGCACGTCCAATGTCCAATCCAGCGTATTCAGCCGGTCCGGCGGTATATAAAACATCCGAGATTTGGTTCCGGCACGCAGTTTGACCGTCCGTTGGGCGTGTTCAGTGGACGAAGCTGCGTGTTGGAACGAACCTCCATGGATGCCCGGAATCGGCAGCAATGCCCATCTTACGCTGGCAAATCAATCAATCAATCAATCAATCCGTATTCAAATATTATTGTAATAGAGGATTCTCAGCAGATGTATAAACTCATCCACTCTTGTTTCAACACTTTCAACTAAAGTGGTGTCATCTGCAAATCTTAAAGCCCCTGCCAACTTTACAATTAGGCGTATTGCGCGTTCTTTGACAAATCCTGCCTACTTGGGAGATATTTGCCAAGATAGATGATGCGGAGTCTGAATGACGTATATACAGTGTACCAAAGTATCCAGTTAAAATAATTGTCCATCGTTGAAAAAAATAAGGTACCCCTTTAAAATGATCAAATTCAACTACCTCAATGCCTCTGAACTCATTTTTATGGCATTTCCAGTGATGTATCATTGGGGCAGGGTGCTAAAATGGAGGGAAATACCGTAACAGTAACACTATTGTCTGAAAATACATTGAATTAGAAATAAATGTATTTAGAAAAGTATGATAATGAAGAAGGATCTAAGAAAACAAAAGATTACTTAAAGAATTCTTAAGATTTGTTCTACCTATGTGCATTAAATAACAGGACGTGGAATTATTACACATCTTATAAAAGAACTTCAATAATTAGAGTAACAATTTTTTAAATAGTTTTAATTGCCATTAAACAAAATGGTATTAAAGAATGTAAACAAAAAGTTCATTTCAATAAAAGAATAACAAATGAATCACTTTGAAACCACGCAATTAATTAACGTTGTTGTTAAACATTTATTACTTAATACCGATCTTGATCATATTTATTAGATTTAAAACTTTAAAAAAATTCTCACGAAATCAATCAAGTTAAAATTTTAAAGTGATTGTGTATAACAACCGTGAAATACGAACTGAATATTGAATCATTTTGTGTATGATGAAGATTTATAGACTAACAATGTAACAATCCTCAACCATACACGGCCTCGAAAACGTGCAAGTCCAACTATGCTTGTCCTTTTTCAGCTTGGACGCACTTTAAGTTATCTAATAATTATAATAATTAAAGCGCGCATTTAGGCAAACGTTTACTTGGTATGAATAGAGAGTTATCGAGCACATTAAAGCGCAATTGAGAAGACGTACATAGAATTTATAATGTGTGAAAAATGCATGGCATGTCATTATTAAATTTTTAGTTGTGAAATGTTTTATTGGCTGATGAATAGTTAAATGCTTCGCTGTCTTAACTAGACATTTAAAGGTCTGTGCTTTCAAGTTCTACATAATATGTATAATATATACAACTATGTGACGCAGGTTATGACAGAAACTATATTAAGACCAGGAACCTGGACCGGACTACCATTTTTTAAGAAAAGAATTAATGATCGCTACCTCTTAATACAATTTCGGTTTTTGAGCGTTCCTTGCGGTTCAATTTCGGTTCATTTCAAAGCAAAGTGATTGTGTGCAGTGCTTTATCTAACCTAATACGCACTCTCGCCAGAATACAGTATTAAAACCGTACTCAAATACATAGAAGGTAGACTTGTAAGAACCAATATCGAACCGGAACAGTTTTACTTAAAACCGGAACCAAACCGAAACTGTTATTTCAGTTTTACTCAGAACCGGAACCGTACCGGAACAATTATTTCATTTCGGTCCAGGTTTCTGATTAAAACGCAAGGGTTTTCAAGAACAAATTATGATTATATACATTTATTTAAAGTCAAATACGGTAAATTGGGTAATTCATTATAACGATTTAGTAATTAAAGAATATGAGATTATGATAGTAGTAATAGTAGTGAAGGCGCGATCTGCGAACACGATTAGCAGAACGTTCACAAAAAATTCTAAATATTGTCGATAGGTGGTGTAATGTGGAAGAAATTTCCATAAATTCTCACAAAACCACAGTCGCCACTTTTACACGTTAAGGAGCACTGGGAGGCTGAAGGGTCTAACGTTCAATGTAATGGAAATTTCATTTGTCAGTGATGTAAAATACCTAACAGTCATCTACGACCAAAAACTGACGTGGAGTGCCCACATCCAAAAAGTCACACAGAAAGCAACCGTTGCGTTGCCCTGATTATACACCAGGGTAATAGAACCTATGATAACTTATGGATCAGTGGCGTGGCGAACTAATGGCCCGTTTACACGAGAACATTAGGTAAGCCATTTCCGTAAGATAAGACAAAGGACAGTCCATTAAATCTTCTAATTAAGTTTACACATAAGCGAATAGACTAAAGACAGTTCAAACAGGACTACAATACAAAATATGCATGTGTGACGCGAGACGTTACCACTCACTAGTATAGTATATATAATCTCAATTGGGACAGCATAAAAACGAAAACTCGGAGTAAAGTCGGCATCTCCTTTATGGGACATGGGCGGCGGCGGGAGAAATGTAAAAATGCTTTAAATACTAAATAACTATTTTTAGTTGTTAAAGAAAGGGATTTATATAATACTTTTATTCAATAGAAGCGGTTAATGAAAAAATATGTTATCACATTTGATAAGTCACATAAATGATATATTAAGGCTACGTCTATTGTCTAGTGACCTACCTCTCGTTCTATCTTCTAGCGGCAAAGTTAAGTAATCTTAGGCGGAAGTTGCATAGATGGTATATAATCCTTCCGAAGGGGCGTAAAGCAGCGACTGTCTTGTTTATTAAATGTTAGCCCATGATACTATGAACTTTGCAGTATCATGATGTTAGGCAGGTAGAAAATTTCTACTATTCTATAAGGGAAAGACTCGGCAAAATTTTAAAGGAGGAACTCGTTTCCTGGTATCGGTAATTGGTCTCAGTAGCGGAAATAGGTCGACGTTAAATAAACAAATTTCAAACAAGCTTTGTCTATGAACTTTAAATAAACAATATTTCATTATCCATCTCTTCAGAACTTGAATCGGTATTTACATTAATAATAATTGGATTAATAGGTGGTAATATAGAACATTCATTTTCTTTTTTTATCACATGAGAGACACACTTCCTCCATATATCGCTTTTGTCTATTTCGTCTTCTATCTATTTATCTTTATATTCCTTAAGACAGACTCACTTAATTGTGAGGATTGATTATATTGACATAGTCTTGTTTTACATCAGCCCACACGATTTCAATGGGTTGGAAACGCAATAATATGGAGGTAGACGTAAAATAGTATGATCGTGTGGTGCAAAAATTATTTCAACAGCATATTTCTTTTTAAAATTTTGCTTTTCAATCAGCTCTAATAAAGCCTTTTTGTGTTTTCTTCTGGTATTTCCAAGCTTTTACCTTTCATAAATTCAATGATATCGCCTTTTCTTGTGTTGGTGTTCGGAATTTTTGTGTGTTGCCGCAAATGGTATGACGCACTCTCCATAACAATTACAGAATTTGGTGGGGTATTTGGTAACAGCTGTTCCTTTGTCCACTTCTCAAATATTTCGGCTGTTATATCCTCGTGGTAGTCGGCAGAGCATTGCTTGATATTTTTAGCAGACAACAACGCATTTGGAATAAAACCGTTTTTACTTTCAGCATGTAAAATTATAATTCTTTTTCCCCTAGAACATGGAGCACTTAAATTACACTTTTTGGGGTTATCTGCCCAATCGTATTGAACTGCATCATGGGTGTCAAACGCAGGTACTCGTGTCGATGATCAACGATGCGTGCTGATTCCATAACTACCATCCGTTTGATTGATTGATTGATGATTTATAGTTATAATCTGCATAGTCGCGTAACTTATCCCTAATCATTTCTAATGTGGGCACCTTCTGTTCATTATAAGTCATACACAAATCCACGAATGACATCTTTGGACGCGTTATCGACGCTATAATTGAAAGTCTCTTGATACCAGGGGCCCCTGCGAGCACATTCGCCATGATCAAAGTTTAAAAAATTCTTTTAACATGAAAGTTAAATTAATAAATCAGATTTGAAATCTGCCCTCATAGGCCAAACGCCTGTGCGTTTTAACTGCTTTTATTCAATATGTTAAGCCAAATCGGACTCGACCCGTCCAGCCCCACAATCACTACGGCGCTATGCACCGTGGTTCTCTGGATGGCTCCGGGAATTTTTTCGGAAAAAAGAATCATTAAAAATTATTTTCTTAACCCCTGTACATAATTGCGAAAATTTGTTTTGATGATTTATTGACAAATAAATAGAAATATCCGTTATCAATAATAATAAAATTTATTATTTTATATATCTAGCTTTTTACAAAAATATACCATTGACTGGATTAATTGTTTTTGTATTGAGATGCATATTACTACAGTTTAGAGAATCGTCATTTTCCATGATTTTTTTCTGAAACTGATTGATTGACATATAAATAGATAAAAGAGACGGGCGAGACGGCTCTTTTATTTTTTCTATTTAAATTTATGGTAAATAGGATAGAGTGAATCACACACTATTGTGTTGAATTCCTTATCAATCAATACGGTAGTGTATCCAGAATTTTGATGTATCATGGAAAATAATAAATCGTGTTAGTTCAACTGAATCTGAATGACTCATTTATGTCTAGTAGATTTAATTGGAGTGCGAAGGAGATTTTCCCCAATATTTACTATTCATTAGTGAATTTTTGTGAGTAGAGGACGGACTATTGTGTAAAACCAACTATGTTGAATAACTTCGCGTTTGGGAAGAAATAAACCTCGCACTAACAATAATTGTATTCACCATACCAACGCCCAAGTTGAGATTCACTGTAATTTACAAGATTTGTAATCCTACATTAATAAATCTAGACATTCGGGTATCTCATGAATATTAACTTGGCTTAAATCAAGATTAATAGCGACATATGTGTTGAGACGCGACGTAAAAATTGAGGCCCATAGCCCGGGTTAATAAAAGTAGTTGGTAAAATCAAAACTGTAGACCACGTGAATTGTTTTATCTCATAAATGCTCTGGGTAAATACATTCGTTGACTTTTTGTAATAAATGATGAAATTATTAGAAAACTACATAATAATAAAAACGCTTGGACAAAGTTTATTCAAAAAAATCAATATATCATAAAAAATAAATTATTACGAAAAATAAACTTAAACCTGAATTAACGAACTAGTGGTACATTAAATAATTACACAATTACAGTACTGCTACTTGTAAGTTGCCATCAACTTCGTGTTTCGATATCAAAGCGAGTACTCATTGTCTACTAACTTTACAACGTTTTCTGCATCGTATCATCCGTGAAGGCATTCCGCATTTCAACAGGCAATTTTTTAGAAAAAACAACCAAATTCTTGTACATGACATAACAAAACAGTCGTGTCCTTGGACATTCTCGTCGGAAACCTCAGTTCATGTCATGAGCTGTAAAAGCCTCGTCTAGACTGAGGCGGCTTGGCGAGAAAAAGCCACCAAGGGCTGATAAATGTACCAAGGAGTTCCTTATCAACAGACTCGAAGTTTAGAAAGGACCATGTCTAGCCCTAAGGTACAAGGAGTACTACAATAGATCCATAGAGGTCGCAGTGAGCAAGGCCAATCGCCAACTCTTACCAGGTAAAATCTAAAGGGATTTGTGAAGAAGAAGGTAATTCGTCATCTTGAGACGCCGGCCATATTGGATATGTAACGATATACTATATTGCATATCACCGGGCCTACAAGCAAAATTTCAAAGCTTTAGTTTAATTAGGACTGGTCGAAATCTTGATTGCAAGATTTGTAGCAGATAGACAGGCAGACACAACAAAGCAAGTTAAATAAAAGCTTTTAAACATGATAAGGATGAGGAATTTTCTAAGGGTGGAAACTTCACTAAATAACACAAAATGTCTTACAGTTGTTGCAAGTATTTGTATCAGGCAACTTTTTTTATCGATTACTTGCTACTTATTGAATACAAAAATAAAAATGACATATGTCACTGGGTGTGACAAAGAGGTATCAAGCCGATTTCTTTATTATCAATTAATTATCACTTAGTTATTACAAAAATACGATATCCATACATCCCGGTTAGTGGAGGTCCAGAGGCAGGTACACGTACGTATGGGAGGTACAGTGGCAGGCATTTTAAACCTGCAAGGTGTCTACTTTTAAGCCCTGATTACTAAATGTCGTTGATTTTTTTTTTAATAAGTAATTTCATTTATAAATAAGTTTCCACCACTAAGAAAAATTCCTCATATCACTTTTCTTCAGGGTTGGCACAAAAACCCACCGTTTGAAAAAACCGGTGGTTTTGTGGGTTTTTGATATTAGAGAAACTCATCTGGATTTGTTAATTATGTTTCTCTACGAGCAATATTACCGGTTTTAGAAATGTGCCGATCGAATGCAATATACTTTTCGTTTAGTATTTGCGAAGAGTATAATAATAAACTCGAGAAAAATAAATACATGAAACAAATAACAAAAACTTAAAAAAAAAATCTCAAACTGGAATATTAAAGGCAAAAGATAAATATCTGTTGAAAAGACATATTTTTTCTTTTGAAAAGATATTTGTTTTATTTAAATGTCTATAAATCTGAACTAGTTTAAGCTTATTCCTTAATAGAAAAATTTTTTTCTACTGCGGCACTAGAAGCGGGACAACTATGCAATTATGAAAGAAAATCGCACATATTTACAGACTGTCGGCGTTATTTTATGCACTGATACAATCAGATTATAAATCAAAATCACTCTCCAATACATCACATCAATCAGCTCTAAGTGTAACTGCAACTGAATAACTGAGAATATTTCCAACACAGTCTAGATGTTGTCACATGCTATATTGTCAAAGCAACGCTGAATAAAAGGTGGGAAATTAGGCGGGAAATTTGAATTTTACAGAAACCCAGAAAAAACACAATTTTCCACAATTACCCAGAAAAACCCACCCAAATACCCAGTGGGCCGTATTTTTCTAAAAAAAGGTGGGTTTTTAAACAACCCTGCTTTTCTTGTCAGCCATGCTCGAAGGCAAAGGATTGATCGTGTCTCTAGTTTACATAAATGTGTTAAATAATTGCACGCTGGCTGGCTTCGGTACTATTAGTATCATACATTTTAATTAGATAATTGAAAAACTTGATTTTCCTAAAGTGGTTGTAGAGATCATTTAAAGAATTAATTTAATAAAGCGATGGATACAGGTAAATACATTTGTTCTTTAACATTTTTGTTATGTATACATTATATTGATCTTTTGCAACAATGTGTTATTATAATAAATATATACTTAAATTATTGATACTGTCGATCATCACATTATAGTCTATTATCGTAGGCCTCAGAAACGCCCGCTCGCTTTATTTTACGAAAATGTAAGCAACAGGACCACCAAATGCCTTGTTGGCATTTCCGAAAATGGATCTTTCTCCAATAATCCATGACATTTTGTTAAAAAATAATGGGGTTCTTCGTCTAGCTAACAATAACTAACTTACTCTCCAAATTTTAATACAATCGGACTTTTCGTTCTTAAGTTCTTGTGCTTACAAGAAACTGACGGACAGACAGACGGACGGGCGGATATTTTGAAAGTTGTTCAGAGTTCGATCGCCAACACAGTGATAAGCATTTTTTTCTCTCTACGAGCGATATTATCGCTTTTAGAAAGTGCCGATCAAATGCAATATACTCTTCGTTTTGCATTTGCAAAGAGTATAATAATGGAATTCCATTTTAGTATATGTTTTGTATGTCAAAAATCCACTGTAAAAAGTCATGCTAGCAACTAAAGACTGGTTGTCTAAGATTTAATCTCAGACGAGTCTCTTGTTGCTAACGTGTGGGACAGGAAAGGAAGACTGGCTAAAAAAACAGCACAAATCAAAAAGATGTTAAGGTGGCCATTCCCTAGACATCCGATACGGAAATATTTATTATTTTTGCCCATAACTTTCTATTCTTAGTACGTATATTTAAAAAATATATATAAGAGTACCTAAGGAGAACCATAAGAAGACTATTATTATGAATTTTCACTCAATAATTTCAGTAGTTTGCAAAATAGCTAGATTTAAAACTACGAAATAGTAAGATTAACAAAAATTTTAAATTTAAATGTAGCTATTTTGCAAATTACTGAAATTATTGAATGAAAATTCATAGTAATAGTTTTGTTATGGTTCTACTTAGGTACTCTTATAGTTTTTTTAAATATACGTACTAAGAAAAAAAAGTTATGGCCAAGAATAATAAATATTTCCCTATCGGATGTCTCTTTCTAGGAAATGGCCACCTTAACAATACTCTGGCGCATCTTATCATGTCTTAAGTGGATCATTAATAGAAAATATTCCCCTTAAGGATTGTTTATCCAACATAAAAACCAAAAAGAAGCTCACTGCATGAATACCTCGCCAAGAAAGTTCGGAATTGAGAAAGATTTAAGCATGTTGTAACTTCATATATCCCACTGATAAACATGTAATATACACCGACTTTGCTAAAGCATTTGATCGCATCGATCACGGAATAATTTTAACCAAGCTAAATAACTTTGGATTTCATGAATCACTTATAACACTAATTAGGTCTTACTTGACTAACAGAGTTCAGTATGTATCTCACAACGGGTTCGACTCTAAAAAATTTATTGCTACTTCCGGTGTACCCCAAGGATCCAACCTTGGCCCATTATTATTCTTGCTTTTCATTAATGATCTTGTACAGATCATCGATTGTGAAAAGGTGCTATTTGCTGACGATCTAAAAATCTACCATAGCATAGAGAATGATGATGACTGCTTATTTATTCAGAACCAGTTGAGAAAAATTGAAGTTTGGTGTGACGAAAATAATCTTCACTTAAACACCCAAAAATGTAAAAGCTTAACTTTTACCCTAAAAAAACATTACACTGAATTTACTTATCAGCTAAAGTCCACAAACTTAAGCCGATGTGAATCCATAAAAGATCTTGGTATAGTGTTTGACCCAAAACTGTCATTTACTGACCATATTAACCAGACTACAACCTCCGCATTAAGAATGTTAGGTTTTATAATACGAAACTGTCGCAATTTTCATGATCCCACTGCGTTAAAAATACTTTATTTTGCTTATGTCAGATCAAAGTTAGAATACGGTTCCTTAATCTGGCACCCGTTTTATAATGTACATGAACTGGCCGTTGAAAATGTTCAGAGGAAGTTTCTCAAATTCTTTCAATATAAAATCACAGGAGTATACCCCGAAAGGGGCTACTCTCAGCATCTGTTGTTAAATTCATTGAGTTTTCAATCGCTTCATCTAAGAAGAGTGTTATTTGCAGTAGGATTTATTTACAAACTTTTACATAATAAAATTGATTGCATAGGCCTTGTTAATGAAATAATATTTCGAGTTCCGCGATTATCCTCAAGAGTCTCGACTACTTTTCATTTATCTATCGCTAGGACTAATATATTGTCACGATCACCTGTATATACAATGTGCAATAGTGTTAATGGCGTTGCTATGTACTGTGATATATATCATAATAACTTAAGCGAGCTAACGAAAATTGTCACGGACCATATCAATCTCATTTGACATTCATTTACATTTATATTATTACCTAGATTAAGTTAGCGTACTTTGATCCACTTTTTGTTATTTTATTATTTTTGTCATGCTTTTTATTCGTTTACATATATACATATATATATTTTTACTATCTCTTTTGTCTCTTCTTTTCTTTCTCTTCATCTTTCTCGATTCTAAATAATTCGTCTTAATATATTAAATAACTTAATTTAAATAACTTTAACTTAGTTAAGTTTAGTTTACACAAACTTAGTTTATACAACTTAAATTTTGTCCTGTAATTGGATTACTTTGTATTCTGTTGGGCAATAAAGTATTTATTATTATTATTATTATTATTATTATTATAAGACAATCATGAAGAAGCTGATACTATTCTAATACTTCGTGTAGCTCAACAATACGGAAAAACAAACAAATTTCTGTTCACAGTACGTATACAGATGTGTTTGTGCTTCTGGTTAGTTTTTATGAGCAATTATCAAAGAAAGTCGTAATGGTAACCAATCGAGAAAAACTGAAAAGGAAATAGATATAGGAAAAGTCGTCAAATCATTACTTAATGGGGCACATGAATAATTATTTTTTTCCATTACTGGGACAAATATAACGGCAGATTATCAAGAATTAGCAAAGAATTTTGCACTAAAGTATCGAATATGTAGGAATCATCAGAAATACTGAAATCGCTTGCATTGTTGGGGACTCTGAACACAACTACCACATAACTTGAATACATTTCCAAGTATGCTGGCTTTATAAAAATGAATTAATAAAGAAGGTAACTGACTGGTGTTTTTCACCAAAAATCAAGAAGGAGATAACCTACCACCCACAGTTGATGGGTTTGGGGTTGATTGCTATTTTATTTTAGGGTCCATTATATTGCAACAGTATAGAAGTGCGAATGAAAATATCCAAAGTTTTCCAGGTGCTAGTCTCTGTGGGTGGAGCAAACGTCATGAATATTTAGAACCACTCTCCATGCATAACCCACATGCTTCAAGAGCTGTAAAACTAACCTTGTCAAATCTAGCTGCAAGTTGGCGAACAATGATATGTTCCTGAAAGAAAATTTAATAATTTGCACAAAAGCCTATCAGTGTTCTGCAGGAAACTTCTTTTGTGCAAATACCCCAGATTTAGTCTATCGATCATGGAAGAATATGAAGATAAATAAGGTAAATTGCGGTATTTTTACTTTAACATATTGCGAATAACCAAAAATATTTTTAGAAGATTACGTGACGTTAACTTAAGAATTATTTTAAGTCGAAGAAGACAATTAGAAATGCCATTTAGGTCGTTAGATTATATAAGATTGTCAAACTTAGAGAAGCTACAGTATCGTATAAGTATTGCATTGTGCAACTGTGTGCCCGACCAAACTCACCTTGCGCGCCGCAACATTCTTCAACAATACCTGTAGCGCGCCATGATATACTAATTTTAGAGCATTATTGTTTAACCAATACTCAATAAACTATATACATTCAGCATTAAATTCTACACATCTCTTGTTTAAACTGCGTTTCCATATAACTTATTGTTTTTCAAATAAAAAATATTTAAAAAAGAAAACCAAAATTTTACTTTTTTTGCAAAACTTTCAGTTACTTAGATATTTAATAAAATATTCTTAGATCTTGTATTTTTTACAGTAAAATATATACTTTTTGAAGAATTTTCTTTTTTTGGAATAAAAGATCGGACAACTACGACAGGAGAGACGAATTTTGTTCAAATTGCCCTTTCCGCCATCTTGATTTGTACATTACTGGAGAAGAATCCATTTTCAGAAATACCAACATGCCATTCGGTTATCCGGTAGACCTAAGTAATCATAAAACAAAGAGTTTTCAAACTTAGCAGGACTTCGACACGAGCGGACCCTATGATACTAGACTATTATTGTATCTGCATGTCATCAACTAGTGTTACTGGCAACTACTGCAACTTTAACAATTTGAAAGAATTTAGTACATTTATGGTAACAATTATTTTTATTAATTGGGAAGAAAACTATATTAGTTTTTGATTTTCACTTTATTTCTTGTCAACATGACAATTGTTTCGCCACACAGTGGCTTCTTCAGATATTGAGTACTGGTATACTAATTTTACAATGCACAAACTATATGGTTTTATACAATTTTGATGTAATCCTAATCTTAATTGCTAAGCGGAAAAGTACAATATAATTTTAATTACTAAATGGAAAGGTACATATAGTTCTAGGAAATTTATTGAATCTAATTTTAATAAGTAAATAAATTTAGTAAGGGAGATGAGTTTGTTTCAATTTGGTCATTTAATAAAATATCAGACGACTTTAGTTTATTTATTTCTAGAGATTCTAGTAAATCGAGTTTTAACCCTTTTTTCTCGGTGTGTAAAATTTTAAACTCTTCGTTGAACACGTGACCTACTTCTATTAGGTGGTTAGCATAAGTTGAGTCTGTTTTATTACTGATGTAACTTCTTTTATGTTCTGACAACCGTTTACCAAAATTTCTTCCTGTTTGTCCAATATATACCTTAGGACAAGCACCACAAGTCAACTTATAGACGCCTGATTTATTTTCTGATGAAATTTTGTCTTTTGCATTTTTTAAATGTTTTCCTATTGTGTTATTAGTTTTGAAAGCTACATTAATATTACGTTTTTTTAAAAAAGAGGAAGTTTTTTCTGTTGGGTAGCCAATGTAAGTGAGAACTTTGAAACTATTATTTTGATCTTTTATTGTTGGATATACTTCTTTAATGGCTTTATTGAAAGATTTTTTCACAATGATATTGTCTATTACTTCTGGGTTGTAACCATTGTTGAATGCAATTTGTTTTATTATTTGTAGTTCTTTGATATAATTTTCTTCTGATAAGGGGACAGTCAAAAGCCTGTGTATCATGCTGTTGTATGCTGCTATTTTGTGTTGGCGAGGATGTGCTGAGGTGTTGTGTATTGTTATGTCAGTGTGGGATGGTTTATGAAAAAATGAGAAATTATGTTTTTTATTGAGTCTTGTAATAGTCAAATCTAGAAAGTTAATAGCATTTTCGGTTTCAGTTTCGAAAGTAAATTTAATTTTAGGGTGGAGTGAGTTTATGAACTACCGGACAATGCAAAATTAATTTCCTTTGACGTACAGAACTTATTCCCTAGTATACCACCAAAAGAGACAATAACCTTAGTAGAAAATCTTTTAGATAAAAATAATACAAACATTGTTAAAAAACAGGAGATTATAAATCTTTTAACCATTTGCCTAGAACAAAATTATTTTCAATTTAATAATAAGATTTATACGAGCGACGAGGGTCTAATTATGGGTAATCCTCTCAGCCCACTTTTATCCGAAATATTTATGGACTTTTTAGAAAACCAAATACATAAAAACCCAGAAAGCAATAAATTTCTTTATTGGTATAGATATGTAGATGATATTTTAACATGTTTCACAGGAACTAAACGACAACTCAACAATTTCCTAAATTTCATAAACTCACTCCACCCTAAAATTAAATTTACTTTCGAAACTGAAACCGAAAATGCTATTAACTTTCTAGATTTGACTATTACAAGACTCAATAAAAAACATAATTTCTCAATTTTTCATAAACCATCCCACACTGACATAACAATACACAACACCTCAGCACATCCTCGCCAACACAAAATAGCAGCATACAACAGCATGATACACAGGCTTTTGACTGTCCCCTTATCAGAAGAAAATTATATCAAAGAACTACAAATAATAAAACAAATTGCATTCAACAATGGTTACAACCCAGAAGTAATAGACAATATCATTGTGAAAAAATCTTTCAATAAAGCCATTAAAGAAGTATATCCAACAATAAAAGATCAAAATAATAGTTTCAAAGTTCTCACTTACATTGGCTACCCAACAGAAAAAACTTCCTCTTTTTTAAAAAAACGTAATATTAATGTAGCTTTCAAAACTAATAACACAATAGGAAAACATTTAAAAAATGCAAAAGACAAAATTTCATCAGAAAATAAATCAGGCGTCTATAAGTTGACTTGTGGTGCTTGTCCTAAGGTATATATTGGACAAACAGGAAGAAATTTTGGTAAACGGTTGTCAGAACATAAAAGAAGTTACATCAGTAATAAAACAGACTCAACTTATGCTAACCACCTAATAGAAGTAGGTCACGTGTTCAACGAAGAGTTTAAAAAATTTTACACACCGAGAAAAAAGGGTTAAAACTCGATTTACTAGAATCTCTAGAAATAAATAAACTAAAGTCGTCTGATATTTTATTAAATGACCAAATTGAAACAAACTCATCTCCCTTACTAAATTTATTTACTTATTAAAATTAGATTCAATAAATTTCCTAGAACTATATGTACCTTTCCATTTAGTAATTAAAATTATATTGTACTTTTCCGCTTAGCAATTAAGATTAGGATTACATCAAAATTGTATAAAACCATATAGTTTGTGCATTGTAAAATTAGTATACCAGTACTCAATATCTGAAGAAGCCACTGTGTGACGAAACAATTGTCATGTTGACAAGAAATAAAGTGAAAATCAAAAACTAATATAGTTTTCTTCCCAATTATTATCATGGATTTTCATCAAGTAACGGCCCAATCTGTTCAATTATTTTTATTATTAATTAAACAAAAATTAAGCGATTGTAAAAACAACTAATCTACTACATATTGCAATATGCTGGTAGTTATACCAAGACGACTATACGTGATTCTGCTGCAGATACGTACAGCCACGTCGAATGATAATCCACATAATTTAAAAAGAGTGGAATGTAACAATTGCGCATTCCGGTTCAGCTTGGTAAACGTAAACAATTCTCGAGGTAATTTTATTTTTTCTCACTTTCATCACATTTTCTGTAAGTGCGATGCATGCAAAAATTCTGAAATATGCACGACCTTATCAGGCCACGTTTGAACAATGAAATACATCGTCTGTGTATAGTAGTTTAATAAATCACAATTAACCATTATCCAATCGTAGTTAATAGTGGAATAGTGATCTAAATTATGAACAAATTACTCGTAATAAATTCCACAACATATAAATTGATATTTAAATGTGAGGTGTTTGTAAACATTGATTAAAAAAATAATAACAATGGAAGTTTTTTAACTGACTGATTTTTTTTAAAACGAGAAGCTTCTCAATTCCATTCGTATGTATGCATGTTTGGTTTTTTTTCATATTTGTTCAATAATTCCTACGGATATATTTTGCAAACTAACAATATGGCTCGGCAGTGGTAATCCGGGAGCCAGGTGAAAATTTTGTCAATTATTTCTTCTCGAACGATAATTAGTGAGACGCATCAGGGGGTTGTATCATAATGCCTCGTGAACGTAAGCTGCGGTTCCGTGGGTGGGATAGGCGGCAGTAGCCTCCCACGTACGGAGAAAAAAATATATTTTTTTACTCGTTTTCTCCTGACTATAGCTTATTCAATATCTTGGAGAAGAAAAAAAGTCAGCTGACTATAATATGGTGTATTATACATCAGCTGGTCGCTTGAATATGAAAAAAAAATTATACATTCAATAATCTTCACTAAATGATTTTAAGTGAAAACTTGTTTTTTTGCAAAAGGCGTTACGTTAGACATTTTTATTTTGTGTTTAACGGTCACTATACTAATTCTTGAACACTCTCTACGACTGACTACGTATTCTATTGTGATCGCCTACTCGCGTGCTGGATTCTGTAATGCTATTGGTCAAATGGCCATAAACTGGTGATAACAGATAACACGGTTTCGGTACAGGTGCGTACTCAGTCTCAGTTGATAGTACATTGTTGTTGTATCTGTTTACTTTTCATTTCACTGTTTAAATTGCATCATTGTAAATATCGTCTCTTGTGATATGATGACTGTTTTTTATTTATATGCTTTCAGAGTATATTAAATAAGTGTGTTTGCCTCTCGGGCAGCGGTGCATCAAATATATCAAGGACCCCTAAAAATGTCTAGTAGCATGGATACAGCTGATGAGCCACAGAAATTTGTTTGTCTCCCCTTAAAAAAAAGTCGAAAAAGTCTCAAGACCAAGGAAATGATTTTAAGCGTGTATATATAAGTATGAGATTCAAGAAAATCCTGTATTACTCGAAGATGAAATTGTAAAAAAAGTGACAAATATGACAGGAGTGTGTGGCCGCAGTGTTTACAAAATTGTCAGACAGTATACCACTAACCATAAATTTTCGGTGCCAAAAACCAGCCAAAACCGTAAAAAAATTGTTGGCCTTCGATCAAAATGCAATCAGGCGAAAAGTTCATCAATATTTCTTTAGAAACGAACTCCCTACTTAATTATGCTCCCGTTTAACTTCTGCGTTACAACTTTCAAGGTATCAGCTGACGATCTTTCCACCGAGGTACAGCCACCTGACATTTATATTCATTCGCAGTAGCATATAAGTTATCATCAGGTAAATTTTTAATTGAGAGGAAATCATTGAATGTATTTTTTTTCATGTTCAAGCCACCAGCTAATTTTTTTTTCTCTTCAAGATATTGAATTGGCAATAGTTTCACAAATTTTTAGTCGGGAGGAAATTACTAAACATATATTTTTTTTCTCCGTGCGTGGGAGGCTACCGCCGCTCATCCCACCCACGGAACCGCAGCTGACGTGCACGAGGCTTCATAATAGAACTCTCCGATGCATTTCACTAATTATCACTTGAAAGGGACTTGGTCATGAAAATCTGTCGCTGGCTTCCAGTCGATGGTCGCCTCTCAATTCCTTCAAGCGATATCTTTACTATAAGGTGAGCAAAAATTCGAAGAAACTAATTTCTATGTGAGAATATGGCGAATGTGCCTCAGCTACAATTTATGTTTAAATTAATAATTAGGTATTTCTGGAATAGTTGATACTGAACCTGACGCCAAAAGTTAATGACTCAAAACGGCGGATACAAGAGGGTTGCTATAAACGCATAACTTGTAACTTTACATTTCGGCAACTAGCTACTAAAAAAGGTTGACTTTTTTAACTGCCTTTAAAAAATCGGTCCTCGTTTGAAACGTGACAATGTGAAGAAATATCGGAGAAATGGCTTACTTATTCATGATTCCAACACTGCTCCCCTCGGGAAATAAAAACCAATAAAGTATGCAATGTCCACATCATATGGGAAAAAATTCATTAATCAATTTAATTAAGTTAATTTTGATTTTGTCAACAGTTGCTCAAAAAATAGTGCCAAATAACGTGCGCAAAAGCAATCTCGTGATGTCCTGTACGTGTTATGTTTGACATTTTATTCTTAAAATGGAAATTGACGTTATTTCTCAAAACTTTGAAGAATTTTAAAGAGAAACGTTGTTTAAATTTCAATTGCACATATTATGTGTACAAATTTTCAATCCTCTAATACATTTTTTATTTCTTCGCAATTTTTTTTTTCCTACTTAATACAATTTTATCGTTTTAACCGAATTTAAACAAACCCATATAAAATCATTTGTCTTCAATAAATGCATTGACTGAATGCATTTCGTGATTAAATCTTGTTATAAATACGTTTTTAAGCACTTTAACTGAAATTTTTATCAAGTAAGCAGACTGTTTTTTAATACAAAATTCAAGTAAAGTGGGTTTTGAAATAAACCGTTGAAACTTGATACATTTTGCATCAAGTTTTGTGAATTTTCATTACTGTTTTTGCATTTCTTTCTAAAAAATGCATTTAAAATAGGATTTAATCAAAAACTGCATTTAGTCAATGAGTTTGTAAAACTAAATGATTTTATAGAGGTTTGTTTAAATACAATTAAGTTAAGAATGTTATAAAAAAAATTATTGTTTGCACGCCTCTGGTGACCATCCCGTGTGACGAAGATAGCTAAAGTCATTAGAGTATTCAATAAGAATAGCTTGTTGCATGTTTCTCATTTGCAACTGATATTTTGAGTTTAACCAAAGTAATCATATTTAATACGTATTTTCATACGGGAACATCCGAGTGCAACTTTGATTAATTTAATAACAGTATACATTATACATACATCAATAACAATTTAGGTAAATCGATATCTTTCTTATGTTACGTAAATTATTTCGAATCTGAGACACTATAAAATATATTATATAGATTCGATATCTTGTACATCTTGTTTTTGTGTGCTTAATCAAAAACCTCAATGTTGTGATTAAACATGTCTTACATAGAAATGCCCCTTTACATCCTGTATGACAGACATGATCCAATTTCAACGCGTAATTTTCTACTAGGTATAGGTACTATTTTAAAATATAATGAGCATATTTTGTACAATTGGCACATTTCTGTCCATATGGTATACAAAATAATTATCAGAAAGATGGCGAACGGCATTGCACTGTGAGATGTGTCTTTTCAAGAACAATGTCTTCAGTTGGATTTATCCAATACTTGCGTAATTGAACAAGATCAAGATCAGATGCCGTTGGTTATCTACGCAAGAAAATAGCAAATTTTTATTATTATAACATTTGAATGCTTATTTAAAATTATATTTTCCACAAGCGCATATTTTCGGGTTTTGAAAAATTCATAAAATCCAAAATATAAATATTTATTATTTGTAAATTCCTCAGTGTTTACTGACACTTACTTTTAATCATTAATTTTTATTAGCAATTAGCTAATTATCCGCACTTAAGACACTAGAATGACCTCTCTGTTTACAAACAAGTAAACTATATTGGACGGAGATACTGTTAAGGCTGTCGAAACTATAGAAAAACATCTGCTCAATAAAATAGAATTGAGTCATTAATTGTTGAGCACTTGCTAATTAGCATTAATATTACCAATGTTAACGCGAGTGATATGTCATTTGAAATGTTCAATGTTAGATGTGTTAGATTAGAAACTCCATGTGACGATTATTTACTAACGCGTCTAGCGTTAGTTTGATGTAGATCTTACAACGAAAATAGAATTATCATGCGAGATTAAAAACATATAAAGAATTTAGGAAGGAATAAACAAACAATATAAACACATTCCAAATTATTCACATTATTCAACTTTTAAAATTTGATCGTCTCACTTCCTCAAATTGTTCTAATAAAGAAGAAAAGAATCACACAAAATTTTGAGTGGTTAGCCCTTCCCGTGCCTCAAAGGGGGTGAATTTTTCTATGTATTTCTTATGGGTAAAAGACATTTTTTCGTAAATTTGCCATGGAATCGTCAAAATGTTGTGTAATAAAAATCGCACACAAGTCTCCTGTTCAGAATTGTCCAGAGAAAACGAATTAAGCATTTTTTCTTAAATTAAAGCCTCATAACCCTTTTATAGGGCCCCAAAGTGACCCTATAAGGGCGCTTTGGGGTTTTTCATGAGAAATTGGTTCTACTTCCGGTCGGTCTGCAACTTTGAATTTACCAAATTTGACCTCGGATTCGTAATCAGCGACCACGAAAACACCCGACGACAGATTTTCAAGGCTAAAAATATCCATTCTCATTTTCTCTGGAAAATATCCCTATTTCCGGCCCGCCATTTTAATATCTCAAATTGGACCTCAGATTCGTAATCATCAACCTCGAGAACCCCCGAGTAGAGATTTTCAGGTCGAAATTTTCATTTGTATGTATTAAATAATAGTCATAAACAAGGGTCGGAATCTATCAGCGAAAACAGGGTCACACTCAGGAGCATTAAATAAAGCACAATGTATTATATTAAAAATACATTGAAAAATAATATCGCATAAAACATAAAGTAATTTTCGGTTGACAATAATCTAAATCGAAAATATTTGTTAACTAAATTACGAATCCAACAAATCCATAATAAAACTTGTAGATATGAAGTGAAATTAGCTTCCGCGGCGCATTATTTACATATCTTCCTGCTCAGTGATAGTTTCAATGACGCCATTGACTAGCGCGTAAAGTTATACGAGTCAACCGGTATTGTCTATTAATCGTGGGCTGGATTTTAGCAATGTGCCGCGAGTAGGCTGGACTTTGGTATTCCGCGTAATTCGTTAGCGAAACTATTTGTCTAGTAATTTGCCTCGTTCTCTGAGTGATTCTGATTGTGTTTAGATTATGTACAATGCCAAAAATTATAAGACGTAAGGCTCGTGAAAGAATAGAAACCTATTGGGATCGGAGCAATGTAATAAAAACATGTTTATCTTATTAGTCAATGACGGCGTGAGATATATGCCTAAGGCAGGGAAGGACAGGTCTTGTTAGAGAAATGTCCCGGTTTAGTTCATTTTACATGTGCAGCGCATGGTACATCGAGTAGCAGAAAAAATCAGAGATTTATTTCCCGATGTGAATGACTTAATTTTAGAAGTGAAAAAAATGTCTTGAGGGCACCGAACACAATCGCATAGGTCTATGAACATTGTCCGGGGATACCGCTGCCACCGAAAGATATTGTTACGAGGTGGGGAACTTGGCTGTAGGCGTCATTTTATTATGTTAATAATTTCAAAAATATTAGAAGTTTAATCAACACGTTCGATTTCCGCGAATCTATTGCAATATGTAAAGTGCTAAAGACTTTTGAAAAAGCAACGCTAAAGACAGAACTTGAACATCTAAAAACTAATTTTAATGTTATAGTAAATGTCATAGAATATCTACAATGTATTAAACTGTCAAATTTATCAATATCTGCAAAAAATTACTTCAGTGTTCGACAAACTCGAGGAAGCAGAGGGAATAAAAGATCTCAAAATATACCACAAGTTGAATTAAACATTCTTGAAAAAACCCGGATTTGATGGAATTGTAACAATTAGCAAACGTTTGGCGGGTAATCAGGGTAATACCAAACATTCAAAATATTTGGCCATGAGGTATGCGCCGCTTACTTCTGCCGATGTAGAACGCTCCTTTTCAGCATTAAAGTGGATATTTTACAGTAGACTAAATATAGACAATTTGGAAAGAATGATGATTTTATACCATGCAAATATATGTAAATAAAATAAACGTAAACGTCACAGGCGTAGAGGTTTTTTTACCAGTATCATACTGGTTAATTGTGATATATTTTGTAGATTCCTCTAGCACCGCTTAAAAAGAAAAGATACATGTGGCAGGAAGTCCCAAATAATTGAAGAAGGAAAAAGAAAATTAAGATAATGCCACAAATAACATTTAGACAATATTTAAAATAAACGAATAAGACATTTTTTATCACATCTTTCAGTCGATGCCCATTATGCTGTACTGTATCTATCTGAAGCTGACTGTTAGTATCTTTTTTATATCATCTAAATCTGGCAACAAAGAGACAAACATCCCGGATAAGTACTTTTCTAATACCTTTTCTCAGTTCCAACTGACTGTTATTTATTATTAAAAACTTCTCTACTCAATAAAACAATTTAACAGAAATACGAAAGGTATGTTAATGTTAAATAGGGATAACATAAACAGATAAATTACATTTACAAATTCACAATTGTCAAAACACAACATTGTTTCTTGAAAAATTAAATATCCAGTCAAGTCCGACTCTCTTAACGCTGAAAAATTCCGACCCTTGGTCATAAACCTAAGTTTTAATCCTAATCTCTCCTACGATTTTTGGGTTAGGTTAACTCAAAATCACTTTGCCGCAGCAATACTCTAAAGAACAATGCCTTAAGGGCATTTTCCATTTTTAAAAATTTAAATTGATTGATATATCTAGTGTCGGCAGATTTTTGTCCAAAAAGGAGTAAACGTCCTGGCCTGGGCTGAATTGAAAAAAATTCAACACTGGCAGGAACTACCAGGTTTAGTTCACTCAAAGGAGTTTATCACATACCCCTTGAAGTCAAGAACTAAAAAACTATTAGAATTAAATACGCTACACCTAAGAACTCTAATTGGCCTATACACTGGGCACTGCAGACTAAATCATCACCTACATAGAATTGGACTGGTGGAAAACGCCGAATGCCGTCTATGTCTGGAGGATGATGAAACGGCGGAACACGTTTTGTGTACCTGTCCTGCAGCAGAAAGAATCAGGTTCTCACTGTTTGGCAAAGGGCAACTGGAGCCAGAGGACCTGGACAGTTTCTCACCCAACAAGATAATCAGCTTTATAAAAAAGCTTAATCTGTTGGGTGAACTATAACTAGGAGTGAGCCACAATAGACCTGATAGTCGCAGTGGAGGGTCTGACAAGAGCTCACTCACATATGAACCTAACCCAACCTAACCTAACAGTCTTTTTAAGATTGTTCAATCCTCTCTTCTACCCGATTATAAAAGTATTTCAGACCATAATATGGCGGGTAACCCACGAATCTCGCCAATTACTGTTGCCTTGCAGCATGTTCCACAAAGTATTTAATTAAACAAAAATAATGCAACAAATTGATCTCCCTCTTTCTGTTCAGGTAATCCGATTAAACAAGAGTATAAAAAACGCGTGAAACTTTCTGTAAGAATTTTACACACATTTCTTTAAAGTTTTCCATGTGGATGTGACACCATAACTTATATCGGCGATCACCAGTGAGAGTTAAGGTAACCTATTTAAAGAGTAATTACAAGTATTCATACTGTGCAGATGGACATCAACCGATAGACGACATGTGTTTTACTAGGTAATCTCAAACAAGAATATGGAGTAAAATGCAGGTTACCAGTATGTTCTAACTGTAAAACTTCATTAGTGGTAATGATTGCAAAGCATACTTTGATACATATTTGATAATAAATAATCTTTTTTACCGCCAATTAAACCACAGGCAGTGCAAATAAAAACAATTTATTAACATTAAAAATATACTGGAGACTATAAAATGCAACAGCGGAACTTCTAGAAGCACAGATATATTAATGGTACAAGAGCCAGCGTGCAATCACCTGGCATTTGTAAAAGTTAGAGACATTATTAATCCTTGCTTGGCAGACAAAAAAGGTGATATGAGAATTTTTTTTGGTAGTGGAAACTGCACTAGATGACTCTTGGAAGTCGACATGTTTTTTCATGGTTGATGGAAATATAAAGCCGATATTTTTTTATCGATTACTTATTAGTACAGACAATGAAGGCAAAATGTTGTAAAAACCTCGCAAAAATTAATAAAAGAATCATCTCTGTGATTTAAGTAGTTAATAACCTGCAGAATTATGCATTCTTTGCACTTCCAAGTTCCGGGAAAATTTAAAAAAATTTGGAAAAACTTTTTGATTTTCGGTTTTTTTGCTCTAACGACTAAAATAATGAAAATACAGAAAAAAGTGTTCAACAAAATTTGTAGCCCGTCTCTTTCTCTACAAAATAGATCTTTACAAATTTGTGTCTTACTTAAGCCGTTTAGGAGATAAATCCAGTTTTCCACTTACAGTTTCGAGCCGCTCCGAAATGCGAGGAAAATGAGAATTCTCTGGGAATTTCGTACGACCGGACATATCGATCGATAATTATTACTATTCAGAGCCGCTAAAGAAAATGAAAACAACGTAAAGTATAGAGAAAAGGCTTTAATGTGAAACTATTCGCAAAATTCATACAAATTTTTATCAGAGAAAAAAGTGTTAGAAGATGGCTTAGTAAACTTTATACAGTTGATTTATTCACATCTTTGAGTTTTATGCATCCTTCCCATTTCTCCCGTAACAGTGGGTGCTTTTTCACTACATGGATTCGATTCCACGCACTTTATTCTATATTTGGTGAAAATTGAAGAATATTAAGAAACAAATAAGTTGTAGATGTTTTACTGTATAATTGCATTTTCTGAACGTGTATAAGTAATGTAGACAAATTCAAAAAGTACTGCGCGCATTTAAAAAATTCTAAAGTCATTCGAAAGAATATGTTTTATTGTACTTATGATCCAAAAATTAAGGTTGTGCTATTATTATTACTTAAGATATAGCGAATTGAACTCCAAAATTTGGAGGTGATTGATCGATGAGAAATATACCCTCTACTTTGATCGCAAGGCATATTTTTACAACAAAAGTAATTGCAATAAAATGTTAATTGGATTAATATATCATTATATAAGAATATACAAGCAAAATGAATTATCATTCTAACGACTCCCGGCAAAGATATGAATAAATCTGTGGATCAACTGTACAAAGTTCACTAAGTCATCTTCTGACACTTTCTCTCTTTGATACATTTTTTTATGAATTTTGTGATTAGTTCCACATTAAAGCTGAGACCTTTCTCTACATTTCATGTTATTTTCATTTTTTTAGGGGCTCTGAATAGTAAGAATTATCGATCGATGAGCCCGGTCGGTCGAAACTCCTGGAGAATTCTCATTTTTCGCGCATTTCGAAGCGGTTAAAAACTATAAATGGAAAACTCGATTTATCTTCTAAACGGCTTAAGTAAGACAAAAATCTGTAAAGACCTCTTTTGTAGAGAAAAAGACGAACTTTATTGGGAACTTCTTTCTTTATTTTCATTATTTTGGCCGCCAGAGCAAAAAAACTGAAAATTAAAAAGTTTTTTAAAATTTTTTTGAATTTTCCCGGAACTTGGAAGTGCAAAGAATGCATCATCTCATTCTCCAGGTTATTACCTACTTAAATCCCAGATATGATCCCTTTATTAATTTTTGTTACCCTAAATTGTTAATTTGCCTGTACTATATCACACAGAGAGTACAAAAATATGATTGGCATTTTCTATGTTTACTAATCTATTTTTTTAAATTCCATCATTTATATCACATAAAGATGTACGTCCAAAGCAACTCATTCAGTAAAAACAAAAATATTTAACATATGCAACTGTGGAAACTTAAAAGTGCGTGGGATTTGCTCGAGTAGTGGCTCGAAATTGTGTAAAAGATAAAACGACACTGGGGTTCAAAAATTCTAAATGAAACTATAAGTGAAACATACAAAAAAGTAAATATGTCCTTTACAAATTACCTATAACATTATTGAGCCGCACTTTTTTAAGAGTATGCTAACCAACATACTAACACACACCAACATGTTGCAAACATGTTTCCTATAATTTTCTTACACTAGTGACTTACTGTTTCCTCAATAAGAGGGATGTCATGCACAAAATCCACTAAGGTCATGTGGTTAGACCGTAATTTCAATGAATGATGATTTGGAATACAAACAAATTCCCTAGCCAGCTCGTTTCTAGACCTGAACCCACTGGATTTTGTTTCGATTTTTAACAATAATTGTTAAACCAAATAAATCAGATGTACTGAAAAATGCTCCGAATTAGGAATGCGCATAGAATAAATGGGCATTTTAGAGTTACCGTCAAAAAAATAATAAATTGCTTTTCATTAGTTCTAACTTTCGTATGATTGGGAAAGTTGTTCAATTAAGAATACTTTAAAAATAAAGAACTTTTCCCTGTTTCCAACTTATCGTCGGACAAGCTACATAAACTTTTAGTCATATTTTTAGGGTAAAATATTGCCTTGGATACAACGGTCTGAGTGCTGAAAACAACGTATATTTAGGATATCACTTATTTCTGGAATATCTCTACATTCGCAGTCCCGCAAATAACATGGCTGGAAGAGTTTGAAGCAGTATTAAATGAAACCTTATTACGACGTCAGATATACATTTGGTAAAAACAGGTCTACGAAAATAAACTCCATCTGGATTATTCACGCTAGAACAAATAAATGTTTGATCAACGCAAGGAAATGCGAAAAACAGTGTACATGGCGGAACGAAAACGAAAGGAATGACGTTTTAAATTTTCTACATACACAATTTAGCATTTACAAAAAATTTGCTTATACAAGGTGTAATAGGCATAGTGTAATGGATGGTATAGCGCATTTAGCTGAATTCAAAAAAATCATATTTGAGATACGGCGATTTTTTATGATTCTTCAGTTTATTCTGACATATTTGGACTTGCATAAACTTTGGTACAAGTGTACTTTTGTTAATCCAAACAAACGCATACTTTATTTGGGAAAATCCAAAACCGAACTCAATATTTATAATTTTAGTTTCGGTGCCGTTATCATCAGCTTTTATATCATTTTTTAGGTAATGTCAATAAAGATTCGAAACGTTAAAGACTAGTGTGTAAAATAGTCGTGACATTTGACGATACATTTACGGTTATTCCCTACTAAATTTTCAAGTATTGTGATTGGTCAAATTTTAAGTTCTACTAATAATTCAATTAGCTAACGTTAATTAAATTTGAATGTTCTACAGAACTTATTATCGGTTTTATTTTACATAAAGCATTTCTAAGCTTTTTGAGTTCAAAGTTCTAGCTAGATGTTTTGCCAAAAATTATTCCATTGGTGCGTTAAAAATTCTCATGAACCAAATAATAATGAGACATTTTCAGATATTTCAATTTAACATGATAAATTTTCGTAAAACTTCTGGCAAACGTAAACAGATATCTTCAACAGGAAGAGGAAGTACACGTCGTCCAAAATAATCCATCTAAGGTGGAAGAAGAATAAATGATCAGTTAGCAGAACCTAAGACAAGGGCATGGCGAATATTAAAAAAGGAGAAGTAGCCACTTCCCGTTTAGCATTTTGTCGGTGGATTTTGGCGCACAGAATAACAATATCGAAAGTTCTATTCACAGATGGAGCCCAATTCACGTGATCCAATCAACAAATATAGAAAAAAGCTTGTTTGAGCAACCGAAAATCCATATGCAGTGCATGAAAGAAGTGCCCGACACCGATTTAACATTAATGCGTGGTGTGAAATTACATAACCATCTAACAGTCTCATATTTTTGAAGAATAGTTATATGGTGAGGGAATATGGATTCAGCATGATGTTGCTGAATCCCATCTTTCTTTACAGGTCAGAGATTATCTGAAGCAGCACTATCCCAATAGAAGGATTGGTCGAGAAGGTCCATTTAACTGGCCACAGATCCCCTAATCTTCTATCTCTGGGTTAATTTTTCATACGGCCACCTAATGGCACCAAACAACCAAAACATGTGCTAAAATAACGCGTCAGTTGATTCTAATAGTGATATTGATGATTTTGCCTGCCTTTTAATAAAAAATAGGTGTCACCTTCCATATTCTCTGTTAAACATAATATTTTCACGAGTTTTCTGCAGATGTCTATATCCGACAGAGTCAATAAAAATAATAATTTAAAACAAATAATTAGAATTTTACTTATTTTTTGAAATTCTTCAAAAATATTTAGTCAAACTGATGACCGCTCAAGCAAAATCGAATCCTTTTAACAAAATCATGTTTCCAAGGAAATTATAAGTCTCCGCTGTAGATCGGTGGATATCACAACAAAATATTCCTGCAATTAAAGAAGTAAACATAATACTGTTTTGAAACATATTCTTTACAAGATTTTGCAAACAACAGAAAAAATCACTATAACTAAAAGAAAAACTTTGGGTAAAAATATTAATGAAATGTTTTGCATTCTTTCCATAACCTGAATTCTGGTTTGCTAGCAAATTAAAATCCTAAAATGAATTTGTCTAATTTCTTATTTGACAATTCTCATTCTGACACTATCATCCGCACAGTCCCCTACGGCCATGCAGATTAAACTAGTATCTACATAACCCCCCACGATCATGAAGATTCAGTTAAAAATGAGAACGAAAGCCTAAAATGAATTTATTTATCCACCTTGTCTTAAAAATTTTTCATTCTAATGGATTACATTTTCATGAAATCTATCATTCTGTTTCTTGGAAATGCTTAGCCTTTGAAGCGTTTTTCGCCCTTATTCTGGAGCTCATCAGAATGACATAAAGCCACTCATAAAGATGGTTCATGCAAAACCAAGACAGTTTCTATGAATTATTTCACACTTATTCATAGAAACTGTCTTGGTTTTGCATGAACCATCTTTATGAGTGGTTTTATGTCATTCTGATGAGCTCCAGAATAAGGGCGAAAAACGTTTCAAAGGCTAAGCATTTCCAAGAAACAGAATGATATATTTCATGAAAATGTAATCCATTAGAATGAAATTTTTTTAAGACAAGGTAGATAAATAAATTCATTTAGGTTTTTGTTCTCATTTTTAACTGAATCTTCATGGTCGTTATGTAGATACTAATTTAATCTGCATAGCCGTAGGGGACTGTGCGGATGCTAGTGTTAGAATGAGAATTGTCAAATAAGAAATTAGACAAATTCATTTTAGGATTTTAATTTGCTAGCATAACCAGAATTCAGGTTATCAAAAGAATGCAAAGATTTCATTAATATTTTTACAAAGTTTTTGTTTTAGTTATAGATAGTTATTTTTTCTGCTGTTTGCAAAATCCTATAAAGAATATGTTTCAATACAATTATAAGCAAACAAATAATAATTCATTTTTAAAAATAATACATTTTTAAAAATAATACTGTTGTTTCTAACTTATCTAAGGAGTTTTTCAATTTTTTTTACATCGAATGTATTGAGTTTTGTTTGTTTTTAATAGTGTTTTAAATTTGTTCAACCCTGATAATAGGGTTATATGTAAGAATGGATAATAATAGTATTTAAACTTCTTCATATATTGTGGATATTTCTTCTTAATTAAGTCGTTTATTTTCATTATTATTATATTAGAAAGTTGCTTATAAAAATGCCTTTGTAGAACTATTTTGCATATTTTTGTAAATAATAAAGGATTTGGCACCCCCCGGACTCTGATGACCACCCCTTACAATTTATTTCTGGCTACAGTACTGAATAACGGTCGTCCTTTTGTTGTTTGTTTTCTCAGTTTTCTTGCATGCGTCAATTGGGTTTAATTCATTGCTTCTTTACGAGTTACATTAGATTGAAGTTCTTGCAAACTATTTCGTGTTTATTTCAATACTAGGCGCACCATTTAGGGGAAAAAAATCTACTTTCATTTTTTTCCCCCATTTGAGTTCATGATAACTCATACACCACAAATTGTTGTAATGGAAAGGTTTAATTTTTTTAATATTGATACCAAAGTAGTTTTACACATTGCGAAGTTATATTCAAAATGGTTTCCCCCTTTTTCGTGTATGGTTATTTCCGATTTCTAAAAATATTAGTTTTTGTCTACTCACTCTCATCATTTCTAAAATCAACTAGATACAATTCTTTAATATTTTGTCGTGTTAAATTTTTGTTTTCGCAATAACCACTTTTTAGCCCAACATTTTTCAATTTTTTTTACGTTACAGAATTGATGGAGCAAACCTAGATAATGCCAAATTGGGTCGTGTGGAGGAAACATCCAATCTTATGCACGCACCCTTCAGATTGGCTACTGAAAATTGCATCGTGTGTAGACTAATTTATTGTTATTCCATAATATAGGTACCTACTTAATCACTTCTTATATGTATAAATGGTAATCACCGCGACGCGAGTATTTGTTTATGTGGTAATAGTATGGGTAGTACAAGTGAACTTTAAAGTATTAATTGCTAAATAGGCCTATTCGACAATAATAACTACTTACCAATAGTACTGATAATTAGCCTGGCACTTACCTGAAAGAAAAAAACAAATAATTATTTTACTGAACATATATACAGACTATCATATAAATATACATTTTAAAACAGACGTGTCTCTTTTTCGCATTGCCCGTCCTTCGCGACACTGGCAGATAAATTCAATTTACGGCTGTTTTTATGTTCTCTGGATGTGACGTTCAAGTCAGGGGTGATTCTCGAAACTATATCACAAGTCAGAAATCTTAATTAAGAGATGCGTGTTTCCATGTATTCCTTATCTTAATCATGCCAGAACATACTTTACCTGAGAGTAGTAATGTTTTATATATTAAGTAATACATTATACAGACTGTCTATTTTACGAGGGCCACACCAAATATCTCGCTTAATATCTATTGTAGAAGAATAAAGTTTTAGAAACAGTTATCCCATTTTTTGTGAGCTATATTTCAGTAAAAAGAAATTTGAAATCCATAGCCTACTTTATGAGATATATTACAAAAACCTGAAAAATAGGAAAACCACAAACGGTTATAGCTTCCTTATTTGAGGAGATGCGAAAAAAGTTAAAGGAATGAAAGTTGACGGCAAAGACAATAAGAATAATAACGTGTAACAAAAAAATCGAAAAATGCAGTTGGCTTTGACATATGCTATTGTGCAAAAATGAAAAATACATATCTCAAAGTAGGCCATGACGCCATTAATTCCGTTATTTTTTTCTCATTCCAACGATATAAAACATGTCACAGAAATTTTAAGCGATAGTGTCAATATTTAATATTTTACGAATACCACAATTCATATAATTGAATCGTAACAATCAGCTGTGCCATAATTAGTGAAAAACAATGTATACAGTTATTAATAAATTTGACAGATTGCCATTGTTGTATGTTGTATGTTGCGTTGTCGAGTTCTAAGACAAATTTTATATCAGTAATTATGGTGTACACCAATAATAACAAATTTGATATGATTACCATTTATTGTCAGTGCAATTTTGACGCTGAGATGGCAGTCACGGTTTACGGAGATAGATTTCCAGATGCTCCGCAGCCAAATCGAACTATGGGGAGTTAGTTATAGGGAGGAAGTTAGTTCAAAATCTAAAAACGCACGGTTCATTTTCAAAAAAAGTAGTAAGGCGAGCGCATGTTGCGGATAATGTAAGAAAAGTGAATAGAGTAATGAATTATGTTAACCAAAGTGAGGAAACCTCTTTGAGACAAATTCAGAGAAACTGTCGCATAAAAAAAGACAGTGCAAGAAAAATATTGAAAAAAAACGGATTTCGATGCTACAAAATGAGGAAAGTTCAACATTTAAATGAGGGAGATAAGCCAAGGAGAGTAAGATTTTGTTGATGGTTATTAAATAAGAAAAGGAATGACGCGCTGATATGTAGCAAAATTCTTTGGTCGGACGAATCAAATTTTTCTAATAATGGATTTTTCAATAGAAATATGCATTATAAGTGGACACGAGAAATTACACATTGGTGCAGAGAGACTGATTTCCAAGAAAGATTTTCTACGAATGTTTGGTTGGGTCTTTTAGGGACTAAAGTAATTGGACCTTATTTTTATGATGGCAAATTAACCGCTCGTAGATACCTTAATTTCCTGCAAAACGAATTTCAAGATTTTCTTTATGAATTAACAGTGGCAGAAAGATTAAATTATTCATATTTTCAACAAGATGAAGCTCCACCTCACACTGCTGTAATATGTACAAATTATTTAAATCAAGTTATGCCCGATAGCTGGATAGGCACCTATGGACCCATTCTATGGCTAGCTCGATCACCAGATATTACTCCCTTGGATTTTTTCATCTGGGGTTACATTAAAGACAAGGTATTTCAAACTGCCCCTGAAAATATTGAGGACATCAAAACCAGAATTCGAAATGCATGTGAGGCAATTACTCCTGAAATGCTCCAAAATGTAATGCGTGACGTGTCTCGTAGAGCACGTTTATGTGTCAGAATGCATGGTGCATAATTTGAGCAGTTGTAGTTAGAAAAATAAATACACACAATTTCTTTTCAATATAGTAGTAGGTAGTACTGTTATACATAGTTTTTCGTCTTTTTCTTTGGATGTTCGTTTTGTACTTGTATTTTTATTTATGAGATATTTATTGGTTTGTATTAAATTGTAATAAATAATTACGGAATTATAATTATTATAAAGTGAATTTTTACTATTATGGCACAGCTGATTGTTACGATTCAATTATATGAACTGTGGTATTCGTAATATATTAAATATTGACACTATCGGTTAAAATTTCTGTGACATGTTTTATATCGTTGGAATGAGAAAAAAATAACGGAATTAATGGCGTCATGGCCTACTTTGAGATATGTATTTTTCATTTTTGCACAATAGCGTATGTCAAAGCCAACTGCATTTTTCGATTTTTTTGTTACACGTTATTATTCTTATTGTCTTTGCCGTCAACTTTCATTCCTTTAACTTTTTTCGTATCTCCTCAAATAAGGAAGCTATAACCGTTTGTGGTTTTCCTATTTTTCAGGTTTTTGTAATATATCTCATAAAGTAGGCTATGGATTTCAAATTTCTTTTTACTAAAATATAGCTCACAAAAAATGGGATAACTGTTTCTAAAACTTTATTCTTCTACAATAGATATTAAGCGAGATATTTGGTGTGGCCCTCGTAAAATAGACAGTCTGTATATGTGTGTTTTGAACTGTTAAACTGAAATAAGGTTTTGCATTTAGACAGCTGCGTCAAAATCACGTGACCGGAAATGGACTATTCGGAGATTTCATAGAAGTGAGGTTAGATTGTGCTAGAAAAGAGCAGTAGTGTCATATGACTAACCTCAAATTTTACGTTTTTGTAAGTTTATTCGCACTTTTAATGTTTTTACTCACATTTCTAGATTGGAACATGTAATTAATATCGTTGATTCTGGCCTCAATAGATAGAGAATTATCGATTTATAAGTGTAACTGAACAAATTCTTAGTTAAATCCTTATATTTATTGAGAAATTTAAATTCAAAATTTAGGTGGTGGTGGGGGTAGGTATTTTTCCTGTAAAGATACACGGATGCTCGCTTGTTATTTATATGAGCGGAGATGTTTGAGAGAACTTGGCGCAAGACATTACAGTGTCTCTTGACAATCTAAATTATTATTTTTTTAATTTTAAAAATCCAATAGATTATCAAAACATATTCTGGGATAAAATAACGAAAACATTCATATGTGCGCGTCCGAGATCGCTGATTATGACTTTGGTATTACAATTTTAAAACGGCGCGGCGGATTAAAAATAGCTGATCTAAATTTGCAAATCGTGTAAAAATTATAAATTCAAGACGAACTGTTCAAAAATCGAAAATATATTACTTCGAGGTTTTTTCGACGATTATATATTTCAACACACTAAATGAACGTTGCAACATTCATTACATTGAATCGATATCTTATGTTTCTTCGGTATTATCATAATCAACGTTTTCATCAATCTCTTCATGAAAGCAATTCAGGCAACCCTGGCCTAGGGTTCGACTGATATGATTTTTTTTAGGCCGGTACCGATATTTACATGGCCGATTATCGGTATTGGTCGATTACGGCCTTAGATTACTCTATCTTTTATGCCTAAAATCTGAATCTGATCTGCTATTAAAAATTAGAGTATATCTTGCCCAATATTATTTAGTAGTAGGTAGTTCGGCGGACAGTGATGATTTTTCATTGGCAAAAATTGTTAGACAATCTTCAAACAACGATAACGTCGATAACCAGAGTAATAATAATGATGACCATGTTTTGGCGCATTTATGAAGGGTTTACAGGTGTGAGAAATAACATAAATAAATTAAGCCCAAGTAAAATTACAAAAAAAGATTTATAATTTAAAGTGAAAATGAAATTCAAATATACATAGAACTACCCCAGATTGCTAGAACTGAAGATTCTTTGGCTTGGTGGGTCAACAAGAAAGACATGTTTTCCTTCCTGTATCAATTATCCATAATGTATTTAACACCTTCACCAAGTAGCACGTACAGTAAACAATTATTTTCTTCAGCTGGTAATCTTTATGCAAGAAGCCGATTAAATCCAGATCGAGTAGAAAATCTAATTTATTACATCATAATTTTCCTAATTTTAACTTTAAATATTATATAATTAAATAAATATTATTACGTTATGGCTTGTTTTTAACCTTAATAATTTAAAAAAAAGTATTGTTTCACTATTTTTTCACTGACACCGATATCGCGCCGACACACAGTGGCTCAAAATTCTTAAAAGCTGGCCAAAATTGTAAATTACCAACTTCTCAGAAGGTTCCCAGACAAGTTTTACCACGAAAGAGAAACCTCCAGAGCACACAATACAAAGGGTTTTATGGTGGTAGGTAGGCAAATTTGCCCTGTACCGGTAGAGGAGTTCGACAGTTCTTATCGTGCTATCGGTGTGTACAGTTCACTACTTTAAGACAAGTTAACTTTCGCTGTGTGGTGAGTGAATTTGAAAGACGTTATCAAAAAAATTTAAGATGTATTATTACATGTTTTTTAAATAACCTATCACTTTAATTTGTCAAACGTGCATTAAAAGTACTTAATGCCAACGCTTTTAAAATTCACGAGAAATGAAAGTTTCTGTTGAGCTACAAATCGAAACCCGCTCTACCCCCGTGTTTTGACAGCAATTGATCAGTCTTGGAAGATAGTACCTGCACACAAAAAATGGCTTTTAATACGTGCTATTCCGAGAGCTTCGATTTTTTTAAACAGCATTGACAATTTAAAAAAATCAGATTTGTTACGATTTTGTGGCGTATAGGTTTAAGTAGCGAGTAAAACATATATTTTAAAACAGGAAATTTGCAATTACGTGTTATGTAATTAAATAATAATAATAATAATAATTATAATAATAACCCTAAAGTAACAAAAATAATAATATTAATACTCTTAAACAATTATTTTATTATTTCCAACAAAACAAGAAGCAAGCATTTTTGTAATTAATCGTTATTTTACAGAAAAGAAATCCATCAGCACCAGAATGGAGCTATTCCAAATTTGGCATGAAAAAGTTGGAAGCAAAAACCAAATTCGTAATCAACACGTGCAAACAGTAGTTTTGAGTCGTTTTGAAGACAGCGAGTGTACTGAAGCCGATGTCAAGTTAATTAAAAAATATTTAAGCCGATTTTGCAGCAAACTTGGCAAACGTTGGAACGAAGCTAAACGAAATAAAGAATACTTTTTGAAAAAGTACAAGACGTGATTAGACCAAACAATTAGTTTGAAAGTGTCTGGTTATGAAATTGATATAGAAAAACCCTCAACTTCAAGCGCTGGTCGATCGGCTGTGTCATTTGAAGACAGTAGCGAGCGTTCAAAAAGAAGAAATACTGAAGAAATGCGTAAGTCAGACCCGAAGGCACTGACGTATGCTCCTAAAATGAAATTATGTTCAGAAGGTAAAAAGGATGCAGCAAAACTATTAAGAGACGCTATACAACTCCACAATGTTAACAATACATAATTTTTTTAAATCTTTTTCTAAAAATGTTGATTAAACAATTTTTTGAACTCTTACATATCCACTCCCAAATAAATAAAAATATTTTTCTCATAAATACCTAAGTGCAATCAACACGTATGGCAAGTTTGAAAAAAATCGTGGAATATTTATATTTTCAACCCTTATAACTCATCCCAAGGGAACATAATTTTTTTCCCTTATTTTTCTCATAGAAATTTAGGTATCGAAAGTACGTAAACTGAGTTTCAAAAATATCGAAAGTCGTTTATATTTTCAACCCCTATATCTCATCTGCAGTTTCAGAATTTTGGCCAGAAATTTTGAATTCTGGCCCACTGTGCGATATTACAATCCAATATTGGCCGACATTGACAATGAGCCACACAGTGATGCAAAATTTCATGAAACTTAAAATTTGCGAAATTTTCAATGACATTTTTGTGAAAGTTTCGAAATTCATCTGAAATTTACGAAATTTTTGAAATATAAAATTAAACATTAAGCATCATGAAACTTTCGTGAAATTTCAGTGAAACTTTCATTTTATGAAATTTAATTAAATAGTTCCCTAATAGTATGATAGTTACGTGAAATTTCATTGAAATATTTCACGAAACGATGAGACCTAAGTTCTGTATAAAGTTAAAACATGCAAAATTTCATGAAACTTGAAATTTGTGAAATTTCAATGACATTTTTGTGAAAGTTTCGAAATTCATCTGAAATTTATAAAATTTCTAATATATAAAATTAAATATTAAGTATCATGAAACTTTATTGAATATTTTCATAATATTATGAATGTTAAGCGAAATTTTATTAAAATATTTCATGAAATAATATGAAACTTAAGTTCTGTAACACATTCGTAATTTATTTAATTTCCGAGTGTTAATGACAAATAAAACTTACCTTGGAACTAGTCTCATAAATTTTTAATTTTCAATGTTTCTTTTTAATATAAAAAACATATTTTGTTTTCTCTTTGATAAGATTAAAACTTACAATTATATTCGTGAAAAGTTAAAATAATAATACCTTTTTCAAAATACACGAATAGATAATTTGTCAATATATTTTTAAAGTCTCCTAGATCTCTATTCTCCATTGGAGAGAATGCTCATTTTGGGAGAAAGGAACAGGAGGACACGTAGAGACGTGAAAAGAGATAAAACATTCACATTTTCCATTCCCTGATTCAAGAATATGGTCCCCGGTAAATTCAGATTAAAATACAAACTCTAACATAATACATTACCATTACGTCATTAATCAATGACCTCAGTGAAATTATATTATTGACATATTTTTTCATCCAAAATAAGTTTTTCTTATTGATGCAAAAATAATAGAACCTAGGAACCTACAAAGGAATGAAAGAAATGAAAAGCTAACCTAACCTCTAAAATAAATGTCAAAACCAGACTTGAATTATCATTGGTTGAAAACAAGTTAAAACAAACGTGCGAAATTTCGTTTGATGTAATGTAAATACAGATCTTGCAGCTGAAATAAGTTTTTCTTATTAATGCAAAAATAATAGAACCTAGGAACCTACAAAGGAATGAAAGAAATGAAAAGCTAACCTAACCTCTAAAATAAATGTCAAAACCAGACTTGAATTATCATCGGTTGAAAACAAGTTAAAACAAACGTGCGAAATTTCGTTTGATGTAATGTAAATACAGATCTTGCAGCTGAAAGTTTAAAAAATGTGGTAATTTTCAGATTAATCTGAAATTTTCATAAAATTCATATATTTCAGAAATTTATGAGGGTACGTTGAAACTTTCAGAAGTTTCAAATTGAAATTGAAACTTTCAAATTGAAATTTAAAATTTTGCATCACTGGAGCCACAACGCCCATTTTGGCCGATATATCGATATCAATATCGGTATCGGTCGATCCTTACTCTAACAACAAGCTGCCGAGCAATTTAACTTGGTTATATGCAAAGGATTTGACAGTTATACTGTGGGTGACTTTATAGACCCACCGTGTTTATGACGTGAAGTTTTAGGAATATACGAAATCCATAAAAAGAAGCGAAAATAATTTAATTCCATAAATCTTTATCTAATTCAGTCAATTGTTGTAATTGCAACGCGAGATGCGATCGCGATAATTGCATTTTGCAAATAGTTAATTTTCTTTCTAAATGAATTTTATTTATGCAGGCATCTTTCTCATAATTAGACATGGCAGGTAATTCTCTAGGTTATTTAGTCATCAGTTCATCGCTGGTCACGGTGTGCGAACTTTGCTTTTCATAGACACTTAGCAGAAAAAGAATTACTGTGGGAAGAAGACTTATTGTACTCCCATCTGTGCACTCCATGCTCATCTATCAGTACTGCTGCCTTATTTAATAATTCAGTGTCCTCTTATTCCCACACATGCTTGTTCTTGGCGATAAAATATTCCAAACTGTCTGGGGCCGCTTTCATTTGAAGCAATCTCTAGAATATTAGTTGACACCTCGTGAAGTGCATTTTTATTGCTCTAACTAGTGCTAACTCTTGCTTCCAAGGTTAATGTATTATGTACCGTCAATGCTTATTATTATCGTATTTACTTTTGGTTAAGAACATTTATTTATATACTATAAGCTAGACTGAGATATAAGGTAAATTTATTTATTCCTGGAAAAATTATTTAAAGTGAAACAGTATTTACAAAACACGTTTGAATCATTGTTTATTAACGTAATAATGTATTATCTTATCCAGAGGTTAGTATGAAGTGATGCATGTCATCTTATATCCGGTGAAGGCGTATCTTGCATATAAGCAGGCATCTTTTTCTATTACACAATAACTATGGTAGCATATCAGTTAAATAAATATTCCAACATATCAAGTTGATTTGTAAAGAATATAAATGCACTGACTAATGAAAATAACATTAATAATGAAACTTGTCAGATAAATCATCATTATGGAAATGATCATTCAGTTTTTTTCACAAACCGGAACGCCAAATTCAGTCCGAAATGAGGATAATCTTCACTGTGTGGAGAAGGGTATTGAGAATAATCCTGAAACAATAAGCCGAATCCTAATGTATTCGCAAAAAGGAGCATTGCAGTACAGGGGACACCGGCACTCATATCGAGCCTGAGTTTACTACAAGAACTATCAAACATACCTCCTAAAATAATTTTGTAACTCTAATATTGATTGGGATTATGTTAAAAAATTTGAAAGTGATTTTTTCACACATTAAACATGTTGGCCAATGAAACAGAATTTGTACCACTGGCACTGTACCATTCATGTCATTACAAAACATAATCTTTTTTTATTTCAATAATATCTTTTTCGTCTATTGATTGATTTTGTACAATAGGGTTCAATAGGGCTCTTCCTCTAGCTAACAATAACTTACTGTCCAAATTTCAATACAATCAGACTTTCCGTTCTTAAGTTATCGTGCTTTAAAAAACGTGACGGACGGACAGGCAGGCAGGTACGCAGACGGACGGACGTTTTGAAAGTTGTTCAGAATTCGATCATCAATACAGTGATATGAAATTTTTTTCTCTACGACCATTATTACCGGTTTTAGAAACATGCCGATCGAATGCAATATACTCTTCTTTTTGTACTTAAGAAGAGCATAGTAGCTGGAGTTGCAATTGTTGTAGCACACAGCATAAATATTAAATAAGTAATTACAAAAAACGCTGCCTAAGGAATCACTACTTCCGCATCCAGATTTTTCATCCGTCACTTTAAGGGAAACATCTTGACTATATTTATTTTGCACTCTAGTATGTGGAAATTATTGGTCATAGAATTTTAATAATATTTAGGGCAGATATCATAGAAAAATTTGAGGCGTTGGTTTCTACCACATACGTTAAAAATGATGTTTCTAGCTCGCTCCCAAGTTTCTGTACTCTTACAGCTTGCTTTACCTATTTTTCCCTATTTACCTCTACTTACCCCCACTGCTTCAACGGAATCATGTCAAAATATAATCATAACCTAGTTTCAGATGTCGTGTACCAAATTTCAAGTGAAAATCTTAATTTAATTTCATCAACTCTTTTAATAAGGGAGTGCGGCTGGTGGGGAGATGGTAAATATAAAAAACCTGAGGCCTCCTCTTGTAGTATATATATATATATATATATATATACACCAAATCCCAAATTTCTGTACTCTTACCAGCTTGCTTTATTTATTTTCCCCTATGTGTTTACCCCTATTAACCCCCAAGCCTTCAACGGAATCATCTCAAAATATAATCTAGTTATAATACATACTTACTATACGAAAATTCAAGTGAATATCTCAATTTTATGAATATATAATAATGAAGATGAAGGGTGGCGGGATGGAAAATATTATAAAAAATTTTGAGGCTTTGGCTTCTAGTACATACACCAAATTTCAAGTTTCTGTACTCTTACCAGCTTGCCTTACTTATTTCCCCCTATTTACCCCCCAACCCTTTATCGGATATGTTCAAAAAATAATCCAGTTCCAGATCTCGTTATAATATATATGTGTACAAAATTTCAAGTCAATATCTTAAAACTGTTCCGGAGAAAACGTGCTGAGAAAAAAAAGTTACAAACTGGCAGATCGACAGACAGACAGACAGGCAAATATTTTTCGCTCAAAGGACCCCGCAATAATCTTATGGAAATTGGGTTTTGGTCAAATCATCTGAATTTTGGATATGTTTTAGGTTTCGTCATCCCAAGCAAAAGTCTCAATGGGCACAAAGCTCGAAAATCAATACTTTGGCTGCTACGGAGCTTGAAAGCTCCAAAGCTCCACCACAGATTTATTTATTCGTGCAGTCTTTATAGATTTTTAAATAACTTATTTTTTTGATTTTAATGTCTAGGTTTGTGTTTTTGAGGTTGCTGAATTCAAATCCGATGTCAAATTGCCTAAATTGACACTTCGCAGCTGTCAATTAGCTGTCAAAGTGCCTTAACAAAGTGCAAATCTTATTTTTATGTCACTTTGACAGCTAGTTGACAGCCTGTTGACAGCTGCCAATTGTCGAATTATTGTATTCACATTATACATGAACTGAGTTACCTAAACAGTATAGTCATAACAAAAAAATAAGATTTGCACTTTTTTAAGGCACTTTGACAGCTAATTGACAGCTGTCACGTGTCAATTTGGACAATTTGACATCGGATTTCCATTTAGCAGCCTCAAAAACATAAACTTGGACGTTAAAATCGAAAAAATAAGTTATTTAAAAATCCATAAAGACTGCACGAATAAATAAATCTGTGGTGGAGCTTTGGAGCTTCCAAGCTCCGTAGCAGCCAAAGTATTGATTTTCGAGCTTTGTGCCCAATGAGACTTTTGCATGGAATGGATAAACCTTAAACATATCCAGAATTCAGACGATTTAACCGAAACCCAATTTTCATAAGATTATTGCGGGGTCGTTTAAAATCTCGACGTTTCATGACATTCTAAACCTATTTCAAGAAAAAGAATTTTTGAATTTTTTTTTACTATTACTATACTTAAAATCCACTACGTGGATGTGGAAGTAGTAATGTCAAACATTCAACTAGCCTAAATCTAGTTTAAATTTCATATTATCTGGCCCTCATATAATGTATGATTTCAATTTAAACATCGAGTATGACTAATACAGTGGATGTGGTTATTTAAATAAACCAATGCAATGCAGCAACTACTCATAACTTTGCTACTTTTAACATTGCAGCTATATTGCTAAATATATTTTATAAATCATATATAAAAAAATTAAAAATCGTTTAGTCTTGGAGGTAATTTACAATTACGTGTTTTCGCAAATTTTAAAGTCTCTTTGGCTGTCAACATGGTTCTTAATTATAGCTAAAGTTCAGATATTTCTATAATCAGTCGATTAATGCCTTAAAATATGCATATCTAAAGTTGAATTGAACTTTTACCGCCAAAAGTACTACGTCACTAGTACGACTGGATGCGTGCGTTGGTGGCGTCATCTATTGGATCGAAAGTAAACAAAAGTCGTTGCGTTACATATTATTTTGCAAAGTTTTCATGGTTTATAATCGAAAATAACTGGCGTTTTGTGCCAGGATGCCAAGAAACATACAAGAACGCAAATGGAAAAGTTTTCGTGACGGTATTAAAGTATGGTGTAAAGCAGACGTGATATACCTACAACGATAATATTTTACTGATGCGATAATAATAATCAAAATTAGTTATTTAAAACTTCATGATCATAATCTACTTAACGATTTTTTTTTAATGTCAACACAATCACTGCATTCTAAAATAATACAATACTACTAATATTTCATTTGTTAATTGTATCTGTAATTTAATAGACGATAGAATGCTGCATATTGTCTCCCCTTAAGAGTATTAAATTCAGGACTACGTTGTATAATGTGACTTATTTAAATAATATCGAAAACTATGTTTTCAGTCAAGCTCGGTATAGTTCAATTCCGATAAACACGCATAAATAATTAAGGATTCAAATTCAAATCAAACCGGGTGATGTCTGAGCTTAATAATGGTAACCGATTAAAATATTGATTAAGTTATTACAACAGAAAATAATTAACTGTTCGTATAGCATGCGATACCGTTACCTTCAATAATAAATTAGAATTCATCAAGTAAAATTAATGAAGGAATGTTAATTCTGCCCTTCTATTTTTGGCCCAACCGCGACTGCCTTCCAAGAATTTTAATAGGTGTATTCGTAAGAATTTACTTTCCCCAGCCTACTAGTAAAAATGGCTAAGAGCTTTACTGGTGTAACTGCAGATATGGAGTTGTACTGTATTTGGCTCTATAAAAATTGCATACAAACTTTGATGCACCACAAGGGCATGCCTACACAGCTATTTCAAGCAGGGTTGATAAAAATCAAGATTTAAAAAAAACAAAAATCACGATTTTTTTTTAAATAAAAAAAAATAATTTTTTTGATTTTTATTTATTTTTTACATAAACATCCTAATAATTGACATTAACAATGTATTTAGTACTTATATTAACAAAGATGGTTTTTGTTTAAACTTACAAATGGAATAAATTGTGTACCTTGTATCTATAACTGTAAAATAAGCTAGAGCATACATGAAAATTCCTGTCAGAACTTGAAAGCTCTCCTGTCTTTATAATGCGGGGATGATGGGATTGGGAATTGCCATTATTTGCTAATCTTCCGCGAAACAAGTGAGAAAGCTAGTCTGAATGATAGAATTTAAACATTAAATAATTTTTTAACATGTTCTCTAATGCTCTAATAGAAGTGGAAGGAAAAAGATCCTATTTGGCAACATTTTATTGAAAAATCAAGTAAGCTTGATGGAAAAAGTGGTAGTAGAGCTACATGCAAAAAGTGTAAAGTAGAAATTCAAGGGCTTGTGGACCGACTGAAAGTCCACTGGAACAAATGTTACTTTTTCATTCACTCCTAGTTTTAAGAATTTTAAGAATAAAGTATAGTATCTATGCCTGTCTGTGTGTATCTGTATTAAACAATGAACAACATAACAATCTTGTTTTTTATTACCGGTACAATTGAACACATTACAACAAGATGCAGAGGAAGATAGTGCCCCATAGCCGCTCTTATCTTCTACGCCATTAAGTAAAAAAAGAAAAGTAGTGCCTAACTCCAGTTCTGGATCTTTATCATCTTTTGTTGTACGTACGACCAAGTCTAATAAAGAAGAAATAGACAAACAAATTGCCAGAGCTCTTTATGCGACAAACAGCAGTTTCATGTGTATTGAACAACCTGAAGTAAAAAAGGCAATAACGCTAACCTGGATATGTACCACCATCTTGACATTATATATCCAACAGACTGCTCGATGAAGTGTATAACGAGGAAAAAAGTGTTTTAAAGATTTATCAGGAAGTTCATTCATTGGATGGATGGTATAACATACACAATGAACAAATGTGCAACTGTAACTACGGAAAATGATTATTCCTTTTTAGTAGACACAATAGAGAAACCCACAAACATCTGTATATTTAACATAATTTGCAACAAACTTAATTAAAACTCTAAATACTGACTATACATGTACAGTAAGTAGTTTTGTGACGGATAATGCTGCCAATATGAATGCCATGAGAAACCAAATTAAAGAGTAAACAGAACTAAATGTTATTGCTTACGATTGTGCTCCACACATATTAAACTTGTTATGTAAGGATTTGGAAATTAGTGAAATTAAGGAATACATTACGTTCATTGTGAAATATTTCCGAAACAATCATTTTGCCTCTGCAAAATACGCAAAAGAAGGAGGAAAGAAACTTACTTTACTTTTTGACGTAAGATGGAACTCACTTGCCGACTGCTTAGAGGGTTTCGTTAAATCATGGCCCACACTTTTTAAAATTAGCGAGGAACACAAAAATGAAATTGACAGCATATTAAGACAGAAAATTTCAAACATTTATTTAAAAAGAACTACTGAAGATTACTTATCACTACTAAAACCTTTATCTGTTGCACTTGATGATAGGCTCAAAGAAACGATGCAATTTTATCAGACAATTTAAAATAATTGAGTCGCATTTTGACGAAACTGAAATTACCTTAAGGTGGCCATTCCCTAGAAAAAGACATTCGATAGGGAAATATTTATTATTTTTGGCCATAACATTTTTTCTTACGTACGTATATTTAAAAAAACTATAAGAGTACCTAAGTAGAACCATAACAAGACTATTACTATGAATTCATTCACTCAATAATTTCTGCGGTTTGCAAAATACCTAGATTTAAATTTAAAAAATTTGTTAGTCTTCCTATTTTGTAGTTTTAAATCTAGCTATTTGGCAAACCACTAAAATTATTGAGTGAATTTTCATAGTAATAGTCTTGTTATGGTTCTACTTAGGTACTCTGATAGTTCTTTTAAATACACGTAGTAAGAAAAAAAATATATGGGCAAAAATAATAAATATCTCCCTATCGGATGTCTTTTTCTAGGCCATCTTAATGCATATACAAATATTTAGATACCGATACGACCAGTGTATCACCTCATACCATTTGCTAGCCTTCATTCTAGACCCTACGGACACAAAGCATAAATTAACAGAAAGCGAAAAGAGTCGTGCTTTAGAAGCCACTAATGAATTATATCCCGAAAGTAGTTTACTACCACTGATTATTACATTTCTGACAAAATCTGAGCCTTTTCCGATATTATGTTTCACGAAGAAATTTTCAAAAAAACAAAACCCTTGGACTGGTGGAAATCCCAACGAAATATTGATATTACGGACAAATTATTCCCGATTATCAAGCAATTAATTTCTGCTGCAGCTAGTTCAGCATCGGTTGAGAAAATATTTTCAATATTTGGATTGATTCATTCTAAGATTCGAAATCTTTTAGGGGCCGAAAAAGCAGTTAAATTAGTTTTTTTGTACAAAATTTACAATAATTAACCTAATTTTAAATTTTTGTTTTGGAGTAAATCATTTTTATTTTCTTTTAGAGTTGGTTTTGTTTAACTTGTTTGCTTTATGTTTCTGCTTTTAAGTAGGCACCTAATTTATAATCTACATTTAAGAAGGTAACTTTTGTTTTATATGTGTAACCTAACTGTTAATTTCTTCTTTTTATTTCAATTTCTCGTAATTTGTATCTAGCTTTTAAATAAACTGTACTTTTTATTTGAATTTTCTGAACTTTGATTTGCTTAGATTATTGGCTTTACACAACTATTTAAATCATTATTTAAATTTAAAAAATCAGTAGATTTAAATCACAATTTAAATTAAATTGATTTAAATCGTCGCAACCCTGATTTTAAATAAAAATACAGATGTATGAAAATAAAAACTCTATCTATTTTAAAGTAACAAAATAAAATTCATTTTAAATAGCAATTTAGTAAACCTGAAAAAACGATATGTTTTCTTGAGGCACCCTCTATACAGAAACTCTAAATTATGTATACCTATATGCCGATCATTGTACATTTCATTCAGCATCGTCTCGATCGTCAAAGCTTTATACAGTTGTCGATAGTCGGAAAATTAAATCTGTTAAGACATTTACTGAATAAACCATTGGACACCTTCCTATTTCAAATCATGTTATCAATTGCCGTTGCAAAATGTCCGTAGAACCTAAGCATCGGTGTTACGAGGTGCGGAATGTCGTGACAACGGATCTACGCTACGCTGACGCTGCTTTTAAATTACATTTGACTTTAAAGTGATCCAAACATTCCTGTGGGTACTCAACCATTTGTATAGAAGTTTCGGATACATCTAAAAATATTCCATCCATTCAGTTATTATTTAAAAAAAAAAACCTACTGCGAATGTGTTTAATGAAACATCATTTTAAAAACACTAAGTATAGGATTGTTTTGATTATCTATTTACAAAACTTTACACTTGGGTAATCTTCCGTGATTATCTTAACAAACAATAGATTTAATTACAAATACCACTCATTTTAAACTGTTTCAGTGTATCTTAATCAAATTACCGTTGTTTACCAAGATTCGTTTCCTATGGCGAAAATGCTATTAGTAAAAATATTGAGGATCAATCAATATTCCACAAACTTCTCAGTTCATTAAAAACCTCAACGTTCCCTAATCTACACCGAAATTTGGTAGTCACAGGGGTCCGACGTAAAAAACTACCTAATATTTCATACTATATCTAATGCTATCGACACTAACTCACAGGTTGACGTAATTTACACAGACTTTACTAAAGCATTTGACAGACTGGATCACAGTATTTTGTTCTAAATTTCAAAAATTTGGCTCTCAAGAAATTTGTTATTTTTCAAATCATTCTACAAGTTTCCAGTCACTCAATATTAGGCATAGGCGTATCAATTTCCAGTTCCAAGGGGGTGTAATTCATAACAATATTAAGAAATCGGCCAAAACTCAATGTGTAACGGTAAGATAAATGTAAACTCCCTGACTTTCAGATAACATTGCCAATTCTATGACTTTATTAGAATTTAATGAAATTCCCTTACTTTTCCAAGTTTTCCAGTTTGGTGGGAACCCTGTATAAAGAGTGTAAATTGTCAGTCCATTGAGGATTTCGAGATATTGGCTGAAGAAAGTCGTAATTTCGTCGACATTGATGCGTTTTCACCCCTAAGAAACACCCTGCAAAAATCCATAGATTCTGAATAATTTTAACACGGGGTAACCACTAACACTTTATTTAATAATTTACTGATAACTACACAATATTAATAAACTACACTTTTACTAAAATAACCATCAACAATGTTTAGTACTTTGTGTTTCTGTCACCTCGGATGTCTAACCTCTCACTTATCACTTGTCAACTTCTCTTTTCTGAACTTCGAACTTCTCGCCATGAATTTCGCCTTACATACTCCAAAGTTGCCTCTAGAAATTTCCAATTCCCGAACAATGTATAACTTTAGAGCCATATACAGGCTTCCAGAAGAGATGGCGAGTATTACTGGTTGCCTAACCATATCTACTTAATTTTCAGCTTCTGGTAGTCATGGGCGTAACAGTCTCCACTTCGTAGGGGTTGTAATGCATAACAATATTAAGACCTTCTTCGGTCAATATCTCGAAATCTTGTCATTAACATTTTTGTGACCGTGGAGACTTTTAATCAGTATGTCATGAATTACCTCTGCGCAAGTTTCAGCCCCGGGAGTGAAATCCAAATTACATTTAAAAGGTGAGTGGGTCCTTTAGTTCCAGAATAAAATTATAGATTAAATTTAAAACCACGGTATTTGGGAAGCAGGTATATTTCAGGAATAAATAATTACTCCAGTTCAGAAATGGAAATGGAATACGGTTCTAAGCAGCGCACAGTGGTGTTTTTTCTGAAAACAGGTGACAAAAGTCGGTAGCCTAGCCAATTTTCGATAAAAATTTACGAAAGATGGCAGAGTTAAGTATTTGGATATGTTATATTTAGTGTTGTTGCAGATTTTTTTTTTCAGTATGGTGGCTTCAAAATTACGGTCAGAAGAAGCAAAAGAAGATGAAAAATCCAATAAAATCACCCAGTCACAAAAAAGTGCTAATCCTGGAACTTGACCCGAGTAGTCCAATGTATTTTCCGATGCTGAATTTGAACCCCACTTCAGGAAATCCCAAACACCTTCAAAATTTTGAGCTAGAGTAAAAAATCACCCTTAGAATACGGTAAGATCGCCTACTCCTAATGTACAATCCTAGGATTTTTGAGTTTGCTGATTTCAAATTTTAAATTCTAAAAGCCAAAAATTGATTCGTATGGTGACAATCGGGGTTGAAAGTGGTGTAAAAATGAAAATGCATGATTTTCAAAAAGATTTTCAAAAAGTTTATTCCTAGGAGTTTCTGAGGTTGCGGATTTCAAATTGCAACATGCTAAAAGCCAAAAAGTGATTCCTAGGGTGAAAATCGAGTAAGCTAGGGGTAGAAGGGAGTGTAAAAATGAAAATTTTACGATACGTAATTATCATTCTAAACTTATATTTCTAGGGGATTTATGTTTGTTCATTATTAATTTTTTTAAATATGTATTTCAAAGTTTCCCTTTAGCTTTTAGCATGAGCTGTCAGATTCATTTTCATCTGTTACATCTTCATTACCATAAACTTTTAATAGCCTGGAAACATCGCCTCCCAATTTTTTCATTTTTTTATCCCTTTGAACTCTGAGGGGGTTATTAATGGCTCTGAGGAAATAAGCTTGTAAACAATCTGCTATACTACCGTCGAGATTGTTTAAATAGGCCCCTTGGGACTCTTCTGATAGTGAACCATATGTTAGACCAAAATGCTCAATTATATGATATTAAAACCACTTAATCTGAGTCATAAAAACTTTGCAAAATGCAGAAAATATTGATATAACTATTTACTATGTATACTATACTTAAAGTAAATAGTTATAGTCAAAGATTTAGAAAAACTATTTTTTTCTTGAACCTTGACAAGACTATTAGCAGCCTGTATTACATTAAAAGAGCTGTTATAGAATTAAAATTACGTATTTTGTTAAATTTTCATTTTCACACCCCTTTCAACCCCTAGTTTACTCGATTTTCATCCTAAGAATCAATTTTTGGCCTTTGGAATTTTAAAATTTGAAATCAGCAAACTCAAAAACCCTAGGATTATACATTAGGAGTAGACGATCTTACCGTATTCTAAGGGTGGTTTTACGCTCTAGCTCAAAATTTTGAGGGTGTTTGGGCTTTCTCTGGGGTCGGATTCCAATTCAGTATCGAAAAATACATTGGACTACTCGGGTCCAGTTCCGATATCAGGACTTTTTTGTGACTAGGTTATTTTATTGGATTTTTCATCTTCTGACCCTAATTTTGAAGTTGCCATATTGAAAAAAATTTTCTGCAGCAACACTGAATTTAGCATATTCAAATACTTAACTCTACTAAGTTTCGTAAATTTTTATCAACAATTGGCTAGGTTAGCGTCGTTAGCGACTTTTGTCGCTTGTTTTCCAAAAAAAGCACCATTGTGCGGCGCCATGGCGCGGCGCTGCTACTAGAACCATAATCCAGATAACATTTCTAGCAGCGAATGTTGCAATAAATAAAATGTTTATTAATATATATTTGCCTATTTAATCATTATTTTTAATCCGGAAAATTTAAAAATTAACAGCCGGTTTTACAATCGCAAGTTAACTTTCATGTTAGTTGACTCTTACTTGCAGGTTAACTACAACTTTACCTACACTTGCGTTTTTCAATATAAAGTTAAGTGATGATTTGTAAACGAGAGGTTGTGAATAAAATTTATAATGTTGGTACTGGAAAAATGGGTAATATACATAAAAAGTATGAATTTCTGTTAAAGTCACGTCACCTGCTATCAAATATAAATGTCAGAAGCAATTTATGAGTTAGTGGTCCATTATTAAGTAAGTAGGTAGTAGTAGTCTCTATCTATTTAAAAAATTTCGTCCATCGTATTCTTCAAAAAAGTTAGGCCTATATCAGATTACCTTGGCTCCTCATCACAGCTATATGCATTTACTTCGTACATATCCATTTTTAAGCGAAACGTTAAAAAATTATTTTGTGACAGTTATTTTATAGGTTATAAATTGCCAGTAAACTGCCAACTTCTAGTTTACCCACACCTCATCTGCTAGTAAAGTTAACTACTAGATAACTACAACATTGTAAATGACCAGCTATTGTAAAACCCGATTTCTATAATAACCTGGAAGTTAACTCTGACTGGAAGTTAACCAGCGATTGTAAAACCGGCTGTAAGTTAAGGTAACATAGTTAAGCAGACAATAGGAATTATTAATGTGTTGTTACTTCTTGATGGATTACGTAAGCAGGTACACTTTTAGCTTATACTTTCTGAGGGTGAGTGTGTTTAAGTAATTTGGTTTACAAATGAAATCATTTGTCTGCTTATTAGGCACTTCTATTCAGTATTAGATGTTGTGGTGATAATTACACAGCCACACACAAAAATTCTTGCTGGCCTGGGGATCTGACCATGTCTATGATATGTTTTTGGGGTCGTTGAATCCGAACCCGAGGTAATTTAACTCCATCACATCAGGATTTTGCCATAACCTCAAAAAACTCATAATTTAGGCGATTTCGACATCTCTTCACATAAATCACTGTAACTTTTTCTAGACAAAAATGACCCCCTCTTTCTTATACTAGATCGATTGCAAATTAAATTTCCAATCCGATGATGTGGGGCACGATATTCTTCCGGAGCTTTTTAAGTGAGATATCGGCCGCCAAAGTGAGAGGTCCGAGGATTTCGCCTCTCGAGCGACACGGCCCAGCACCGATGGCCATTTCTGTCAAACGAAAGCTACACTGTAAAAAATGGGAGTAAATTTACCCTTGTTGTGTGTAATAATTACACATATTTTTAAGGTAAACTTTACCAGCAAAAAGGGTGTAAAATTCTGTTTACCCAATATTTAGGGTGAACCTCCTCGGTAAATCAATTTAGAGGCAGTGTTCCACAAAATCACTGTACATTTACTTTGTGTGTTAGGAAAATTCCTATATTTTTAGTGTACAGTAACCTCTATGTATGGAGTTTTACACAGTGGCTTTGTATATTTACCACTTACGGTGCATCATTTCCTTGTATTTATGTAATATTCCCTTGCATTAATGTAATATTCCAGTTTTTGGTGAACACTGTAAGAAATGGAGGTAAATTTACCATTGTTGCGTGTAATAATTACAAATAACTTTAATGTAACTTTACCAGCAAAAAGAGTGAAACATTTTGTTTACCCAATATTTTGGGTAAAGCTCCCTGGTAAATCAATTTAGAGGTAATGTTACACAGAATCATTGTACATTTACCTTGTGTGTTAGAAAAATTCCTACATTTCTGGAGTACAGTATCATCTACGTGTATGGAATTTTACACAGTGGGATTTTATATTTACCATCTATGATGCATCATTTCCTTGCATTATCTTCCGCGAGGGGGCATTATCAATACCTTACCTTTATTTTATGTACACAGTAAAACACCATCAATAGATTGTATTAGGTACACTTCAATACGCGATTAGTTAGTTTTTGGTGTGTATTTGGATCACGGTATAGTGTCAAATAGTCAAAATACACCCTAATTTTACAAATATCCCAGCACAATGTCATACCCTCAGTCATCAGTGTCAAACAAAGGTAAGTAATTAGCAGAGTATTAGTTTCACTTCACTTTATTGGCGACAATGAATTCACTGTGATATGTACCTATTAGAAAATCATAAATAACATCAGTGTTTACATTAAAATTTTAATAAAAGCCTAAGTGAAAAAGTTTAAAGTTTGCATTTGAGAATGAAAATTATCTATCCGCTGTAGATCTTTTGAAAAGATTAAATACTACACAAGGATTAAAATAAATGACATACGTCACTCTGACTGGTAACTAATTGGCGGGAGTTCTAAATTTTTATTAAAAGTATTGCTTATTTCGTGTTATTTCTGGTTAGTTTTAATTCTCTATAGGTATACAGGTTTTTCCTTGGAACCCTCAAATAACATATTTTGCCATCTTAATGTAAGGGATTTTCTACTTTTGTGTACACTGAACAAGTTCGATGTTTTATGGCAAATAAAAATGAATTGTACAAATGTTTTTCCTGAACGACATACCACAGAGTGGTTGAGAATCGTGTTTATCCCAAATTTTGTCCCCCTCATCAGTTGATAGCCGATTTTTAAAAGTATTTTTTTAACTTTGCTACAATGGGTCTACTGAACGCTCATTAAATTTTAAAAACGGGTCTCATTGTTTAATAATAATTTAATAAAATATCTCAACTTTAGTATATAGTATAACATACTCATACAGTTGTATTAACAAATTTTTTAATATACTTATATATTTTTCCCTTATTGTGTTTGGTTATTATTTTGATATTAACATCTTTATTTCAGAAGAATATCTCAAGGATGCGATCAAGTGATAGTACCTTAAGTGTAAATATCTTTGGAATTATAGCAATTAATGTAAAGTAATTTTTCAATGCATGTTGTTTCTGCTTAGCATTATGTCAATGATTTATGCAACAAGTACCTATATAAAGTGACCCTTTTTATAAAATCTCGTGCACAATACAAACTTTATATACAAGTCGTATACATTATTGAAATAGGCTTAGCATGTCATAAAACGTCGAAATTGTTTTTTCTAAAACCAGCATTAGAAGTCTATAATTTATGTGTGGTATTGAGTCTCAAAAGTTATTTATTTTTGAAAAACGTGCAAAAAAATCTTTCTAAATATTTGTTTTTGTTTTCCTTGGCACGGTCGGTGTGCAAGAAAAATAACTTTTGACGCTCAGAACTAATGAAAAAGACGGAATTTTGGATGTAAGTAGATAAGTATTAGAATTTTTTTTGTGAAGATTTAATATAATTTGAAATATTTTTGATGGGGTCCACAATGCGCCAATATTTTATAATAGGAGGCAATTTTTTTGCCTTCAATTTTTGGGATCATTTGCAATTTTCATATAAGTATATTTAAAATTCTGAGTAAAATTTTAATTACACAGGGTTAATAAGTTAATCATTAGGAAAGCGACTTATTTCAAATAAGGAATCTTTAATTTTCACTATTTCAATTCCTTGAAACATATTCAATTTGTTAGAATAAAAACTTTCTCCCTTTATTAAATTTACGTAAATGTGTGCCTGTACTTAATTAATTATAGGTAGGTATATTTATATATAATAAATAGACGTGCTTACCTCTACGTAGCGACATTTGACATAGTTTTAAATGACATGTTTTCGGTTATTATTACATCTACATGTAACTTTGCTCTGTAGTTTTACCTGAACTCTGTAATTTTTCCAGTAAATTTTACATTTTCGTTTGACTTTTACCGGTTTAATGCAAATTTCAACAGTGTTTTTACCGACATCATGTAAAATTAATCGGTATTTTTACAGGTCATTATTACCTCTAACATGTAAGTTTGCTCTATAATTTTACCCGAACTCCGTAATTTTCCTGGTAAATTTTACATTTCCGTTTGAATTTTAGCGGTTTAATGTAAATTTCGTGGGTATTTTTACCAAATATTGTGTAAGATTCCTCGGTACTATTACACGTCTGTGTGTAACTTTTCACTTGAAATTAACTCAGAAATTTAAATTTACCTTTGACATGTAACTTTACATATGAAAGTAATTTCACCCCAAAAATAGGAGGTAGAAAAGTTGCCTCCTATTTTTGGGGTAAATTTACACCAAAATTTTTTGCAGTGTAGTAAAAATCTGGAAAAATTGAAAATTGATTTTTTTACCGCTTCCCAAGGCTATATCTCGAAAACGAAACGAGATACAGAGCTGTGGTTTACGCCATTCGATTTATCTTGCCCGCCTGCATACCTGTTTTTTCAGATCTTTGCCGGCACTTTTATTTTTTTGCAAAATATCTAAGGTAAAGCATAAAAAAATTCAGAGGCATGTAAGGAAGGCGAGAGAAATCGAATAGAGTAAACCGCAGCTCTGTACCTCGTTTCGTTTTCGAGATGTATCCTCAGGAAGCGGTAAAAAAAAATCGATTTTCACCTTCCGGTGACTTCTAGCGGCCATATCTCGAAAACCAAGGCACGCATCGACCTCAGATTTACGCCAAACGATTTCCTACATACCCCTGAATTTTTGTTAGCTTTTGTTTGGCAGAAATGGCCCTCGAAGCTGGGTCGTATCGCTCGAGAAGCAATCGCTCTAGTATAAAAAAGAGAGGTTCATTTTTGTCTAGAAAAACTTACAGCGATTTATGTGAAAAGATGTCGAAATCGCTTAAATTATAGGTTTTTTGAGGTCATGGCAAAATCCTAATGTAATGGAGTTAAATAGACCTCGGATTTGGATTCAGCGATCCCACAAACATATAGTGTGCATGGTCAGATCCCCAGGCCAGAAAGAATTATTATTATGTGACTTTGTTATTTGTAACTGTTTTTAATCCATTGCAGGCCGTATTTAACTTGTCCCTGTATGAGCTATATTATAACCTATACTTAAAATACTATATACCTAAAAGTTTATATCTCTGATTAAATTGTAAAGCATTTATATTATTACAATTTACACGTTATATTAACTTTGGCAATAAGCTGGAAACAAAAATTATAGATCAAATTTAAAAGCAGATAAGGTATTTGTGAAAAATATTACGAAATAAAGCAAGACATAGGTCAAGGCCACAATGCGATTTAAAGTGATAAAACTGTATATAGAGTTTTACGGCGATAAAACTTCATACTCGAGCTGTGCAAAACCGAGCTAGTTTGTTTTACTACTAACGATATTTGATCAGTTCAATGATCTCAAATGGCATTTCATTGACTTCCATGTTAATAAACGCATATTCTTGAAAAAAGGTTTTCTCTTTTTAAGTTTCTGAAAAATGCAGAAAAGAGCAAATGTCTTTAATGAAAAGAACCATTTTACATTTAAAGCAAAGATTTCAGACGAATACATTGGCTGAGGATTTATTTGGAAATAATAATACGTTATTGAGTCCAATATTTTAAGGTACAATCCTCTATTGCGGTACATATTGATTTTTTGGCCAAATTGACCAATTTAATTTTCAAAATCTTATAGCTACATATTGAAAATGAAAGTAAATTAATGTGTAACTTATTATTACCAACTTTAACGTTTCCTAAACCTATTTTTACTCTGGCATATTACGGTACTGTATGTAGTCCTCGAATTGTTTATTTAGCAGTGTAGTTTATAAAGAACATCTGGTAGCCGCATAAAATCGCGCATACGAGCACAAGTAATTAGCCGCCTAACAGTAATTACGATGGTCCTAAAAGCTTAACGAATTACAAGTACACATTAAACTGAAATCGTAAAATGAGTTTTACGTCGACTGAAATTTGTGGTAGGTTCTGTTAGTCATACTACTTCTTCAAACTTAAAACATGATACGAAATAAGATAGCGCTTTTAGATCAACAAGCCAGACAAAGCAAGGTCGAAGGTGGGCTCACATACAACTTTGAATGCAGTCTACCTGATATGAGGGGACAGGTAAACGGAAGGGATCGGTTTATTCAGTGAAGTAATGTAAAGGTACTTTTAGACGGTCAGTTCAGTTCTCCGTTCAGTTTCAGTTTCAGTTCAGTTAAAAAATAACGCTGTATTTAGACAATCAGTTTAGTTTTCATTATTGTCGTGCACAGTACAGTCGCCATGGATGAAGAATGCCTAATTGCGGTAGCTTTGGCCTTGGCACTAAAGAAACCAAGAAAAAAAAGAAGTAAATGGAGCAAAGACTGGCTCCTAAAGAGAATATCACTGTCTCATGTAAATTTAATGAAGGAACTTCACTTTGAACCTTCTGATTGGTCAAACTATTTACGAATGAGTGAGGATGCTTATGGAGAATTGCTGCACTTAGTGACACCGATTATAAAAAAACAAGATACCAACATGAGAGAAGCTATATCACCACACGAAAGGCTAAGTGCAACTCTAAGATTTTTGGCAACTGGGAGTTCTTACCAAAGTCTTAGATTTCCTACTGTAATATCAGCTCCAAGTCTAAGTGTGATCATACCTGAAACTTGTAAAGCCATAATTACAGTACTCAAGAATTATATAAAGGTAAGTAAGTGCTATGTCGAAAGTAAAGAAAAACGATTGATTTGAAATGTCAGATATTTATTGAATCATATAAATGTAGTAGGTGCATTATGTGTTTTTAAATGTGTTGGGAAACTGTGAAAAATAACTAGCCGTAGTATAATCTTGTGAGGGTCTTTCGGTTGGTGTGTAGTTGATTTCCGAAAAATGGCTCTGCGACTGCATTGACCCTGCCGTCGACAACTGGCCCTGTGTTGAATGTGTTGTTGAACATTGACCTCGCTGTGGCTGTGCTGACCACAATACTTGTTGCATTGGCTGAGTTATGATTGCGGAGCTTCTATTTAAGGATTTCATGTGGCCTTCAAATATAGCATCGTTTATAATTTTTTTTACGAAGGGTACCATTTCGGGTGCCATATTGGTTAGTTCCTCCGCAACATGCTTGCCAAATGAACTGTGCATCTCTTCTTTAGTGGCATCGTTCTTAGTCAGCCTATCAGCCACCAATTGTAGGACTTTTTTATTTGACACATTCTTGCAATTGCCTAACGGTCTTTTTTTTCCTGTACTTGGAGTTATCATATTAGAGGGTCGTGGAAATGTTTGGTCTCCTTGACTTCCTGTACTCGGGGATGGTGAAGTAGAATTTTGTGAGAATTCTATGTCACTTCTACTTTCCCTACTCGGGGCTGTCGCAATAGACTGTCTTATGGATTCTTGATCAGATAATTCTTGTGTGGAATTGTCCTCTGATTCAAGTACATCATTTTCAACAACAGATTGTGAATCCTCCTAGAAAGAAACAAACATTAAAATTAACATGTACAAATGTAATCTAATTCGAGCTAATGTAATTTGTCTTGCAGATGCCAGCAAATGAAGCCGAATGGAGAAAAATTGCCGAAGATTTTCAGACCAGATGGCAATTTCCAAATTGTCTAGGAGCTGTAGACGGAAAGCACGTTCGCATAATCCCACCAACAGAAAGTGGATCTTTATTTTGGAATTATAAGAAGTTTCACAGCATTGTACTAATGGCTATCGTGAATTCGAATTACGAATTTATTATGTGCGACGTCGGAACAAATGGAAGCATATCAGATGGCGGAGTAATAAACAATACTAACTTTTATAAAACCTTAATTAATGATGCTTTAAAATTACCTCCTGATGAGAGCCCAACGGATAGAAGCACAAAGCTGCCATTTGCTTTCGTTGGAGACGAAGCATTTGCATTAAGAACCAACTTCTTAAAACCCTTCAACAAAAAACAGTTGAATTATGAACGGATGGTTTTCAACTACCGATTGTCAAGGGCAAGACGTATTGTTGAGAACGCGTTTGGAATATTGGCCAACAGATTTAGAATCTTCCATACAGCTATAAATTTAAAAGACATGGAAAATATGGATATTGTTGTCTTGGCATGCTGCTATCTACACAATTTTTTAAGAAAAAAGTCGAGCACTTCTTACACTCCAACCGAATTGAAGGAATCGGACAGAGATCCAGTTATTGAGGTGCAAGGGCTAGTAAGTCTTCAAATGGGCACTACTCGAAAGAATGCTAGTAACTCAGCGAAAGTTTCTAGGAATAAATATGTGCAATATTTTGTAAATGAAGGACAGGTTGACTGGCAAGATGAAGTTGTTCGCACAAGGTATATGGTATAATGTGCAAAACTTGTTCCAACAGATGTAAATATACAAACCAATAAAAAATATACAATGATTAATGTATTAATTACTTACTGTATCTTCTGGATCCTCATCATCATCATCCATAGTGTTGATGCCCTGGCGAACATCTTGTTGGTCATTAAGGAACCCAAATAAGTTATAGTACCACAAAGACGGTTCGTATACTTCGCTACTTCCGGCTCCACTTTTAACCGACTCCTTAACTTTTTTGACTTCTTTATTATAAGCTGAACGCAGGCTATTAATTTTTTTTTAACTGTTTTTACAGTCGCATTTTTATCATGTTCTTTGTATTTCTTCAACAAAACATTGTAACATGCCTCTCTTTTGTGGCTGTTATGGTACTGCGGGTCCTTTTTTTTCCACAAGCATGGGTATTTTTCATAAAGCTCAATAAACTCCGTTAGGAAGTCGTGTTTTGACATTGCGCGAGATATACGTCTAACCAGGCTCCTGCGAAGACTGAGACAAGAACGGACAGGTTTGTTTACACATCATTTTAACTGGTAACTGATACATAAACTTTTGGCAAACCCATCGAGCCACAGCTCCGTATCAGTTTCAGTTTTTCCGTCATTTTTTTGTGTTTAGACATAAGATAACTGACAACTGAACTGAAACTGAAACTGAACGGAGAACTGAACTGACCGTCTAAAAGTACCTTAATACAAAGTGTTGAGTTAAGCTTTGAAAAAGAGTGGAGACTGCTGGACGGTTTAAATAAATGGTTCAGTCGTTAAAGTGCTTAATAACGACAAAATTCGTATCCCATTGTCGCAGTGCAATATTTCATGAAAACTCTACCCATCTAATGTATAAGAGAGCGATCAAGCTGAGAGTACATAGTCCGGGAGCCCGCGTACAAAAGTGCTGACTATCCGGCGAACTTTGACAATGTTTGAAATCGATTGTTCACACATGGAATGGACCGTCAGCGGGCTAGGTAGCGGTGGGGGTGGATGTGAAAGGGTTGAAAATATGTAAAAAAAATTTAGAAAAAAAAATTATCCGACGAATGCTGAAACTTATATGAGGGGAAGATTATGTTATATAATAAAAGTAGAACATAGTCAGCTGGACGAGGGGTGGTGGACTGTGCGTCAGCTGATCGATCGAAAGTATCCAAAAACATGAAAAATTAAAAACTATTCGGCAAACTTTGAAATTTGTATAATATTTATTTATACTAAGATTTACGATAAACGCAGTCAGCTGCACCTATGTGGGTGAGAAAGTCGTCGTGCCAGACTAACAATAAATAGTACAGTAGAATACTCCCTACTGAATATGAACCATATATTCATCATGCCTGAGGCGTGTACACGTAAATGTTTTATAAATAGAATGTTTTAGGATAAAATGTTCAAATGAACTTTACGTAGGCTGGGTGATATATCAATTCACTTTAAAATGTCATTAACATATTTTTAATAAGACTGTATCATTTAAATAATATAAGGCTAGATTTAACAATATTATTTCAAATTTCTAACTTTGTGTTTTAGCTGTTTCAAGTTGTGCTTCAGTTTCCTTAGTAATAATAAATTTAATACTTCTGCCAGGGTTGAGACTAGGCTTATTGGCCTGTAGTTTTTGTTTGATTTTGGTATATTAACTACCTTTGCAGTACGCCATGCTTTTGCTAAAGTACAACTAAGAACATGCCTGTATTTATACTAAAATATTCTCGTGGTTGAACGAATTCACCCAAGTATGTCATACCCGCCCAATACTCCATAAAGCAGACTATTTGGGATCGGTCCATTCAAAAGCATCCAGCTGTCTATTATTTTTTACATTTCTAATAAACCCTAAGTTACTAATATCTATTCTAAGGTTGTTATAAAAACATCATGAGCAACATTGGACTTTTCAGCTTTTTCGTGTTTAAAATGAACCGTATGTTCTTTGAATCTTGTAACAATTAGACATTTCGTTTGTCCAACATACTTCAAATTATAACCTTTACAACTAATTTCGTAAATCCTGGACGTTTGGTTAGATCCAGTTTTATCCATTGGGTTACCTGAAAATTTTAATTTCAATGACAGAAATACTTTTAAACATTTTAATAAAGAAGCTTATAACAGGACTTCCGATATAATCTTCTTTATTACTAGTATCATAACTACAGAAGCAATGCTGTTGTTAAAATCTTGTTTAAGGAATATAAGACGAATTTCCTGAGATACGAAAATTACATGTCCAGAATAAAAAGTAAAGGTAATACAATACGCGCTGCATGATATCCGAAGGCCGAGGTTAAGATATATAGTTTTTCAAGAGCATCCACTAATTCTCGTCGGTGGTTTAATTATTATTTGTAGAATATTAATCGAAGAACTTATTCAGTTAAATGCAGACTAGACGGGCAATCACGTTTAAATGGGTAGGTGCGGGTACATAATTCAGTGGTTGAAAGAATTCGAAGTATTTCTCCAGCGGAAATTAAAGTTAACAATGTGACTCATGGAAGCATAATAGATAAGCTCGGAGCCCTTCAGATATACAATAAGTATTGGTTCTTTGAAATAATTTCAAAAATCATATCTACAGTAAACAAGAATTAATATTATTGTGTGCTCAAATATAATTTGGGATTTGGTGTACATAATTTTGTATCGATTTTAATATTGAATGTTAACCACCATCACGATAAAAAGATAAATTTAATTTATTTTAAATGCATCTAATAACTACGAGAAAGAGAAAGACTGAAGTAGTTTTTCCTTATACTACAGACTTCGCAGGGCCGGAATCATTCAATTGTTTATAGCATCCAAATGTTTAACAGTCTAGTCGAGAAGTGAGTTTCTTATGAAAAATAGTTCTGAGTTCAAAAAATATGAGCAATAGCTGATTCGATTCGGAAAAATACTCCGAAAAAGACGTTTTATTATTTTTTTTCGTCAACAAAAATTGCATTTGTTATTAACAAAAAACGAAAAACCGCTGCCTAAGGAATCACTACTTCCACATCCAGATTTTTCATCCAAGTCACTTTAAAGGAAACATCTTGACTAGATTTGCACTCTAGTATATGGAAATTATTGGTCATAGAATTTTAATAATATTTGGAGCAGATTTCATAGAAAAGTTTGAGGCGTTGGTTTCTACCATATACGTTAATTAAGTTATTAGTTTACCCTACTTATTTCCCCCTATTCACAACCTACCACGTCTCACCCCTTCAATGGAATCAACTCAATCAGATGTCATTACAATACATACGTGTAGTAACTTTCAAGTAAATTTCTCAATTTTATGTTATCAAACCCATTAATGGAGCGGAGATGGTGGTGTTTGAAAAATATTAGAAAGAAATCTGAGGCCTTGGTTTCTAGCAAATACACCAAATCCCACATATCTGTACTTTTATCAGCTTGATTTACTTATTTTCCCCTAATTACTCATATTTAACCCTCAACCCTTCAACGGAATTACATCAAAATATAATCTAGTTCCAGATGTCGTTATAATACATACTTAGGTGTCCCAAATTTCAAGTGAATATCTCAATTTCATTTTATCAACCCCTTTAATAATAGATTAAGGGTATTGGGGGGTTGAAAAATATTACAAAAAAATCTGAGGCTTTGGCTTCTAGGATATATACCGAATTTCAAGTTTCTGTACTCTTAGCAGATTTTTCCCTATTTACCAATTACCCCCACTCGTTCAACGCAATCATGTCAAAATATAATCTATATCGTTATACGTGTAACAAATTTCAAGTGAAAATCTAAATTTAAGTTTATGAACTCTTTTAATAAGGGAGTGGGGGTGGTGGGAGAATGGAAAATGTTATAAAAAAACCTGAGGCCATCACTTCTAGTATATACACCACATCCCAAATTTCTATACTGTTACCAGCTTGCTTTACTTATTTTCCCTTATCTACCACTATTTAATCCCCAACCTTTCAACGGAATCATCTCAAAATATAATCTAGTTCCAGATGTCGTCATAATACATAAGTGTACCAAATTTCAAGTGATTATTTCAATTTTATTTTATCAGCCCCTTTAATAATGGAGTAGGGGTGGTAGGGGGTTGAAAAATATTATAAAAAAAATCTGAGGCCTTGGCTTCTAGTACATGCACCGAATTTCAAGTTTCTATACTCATACCAGCTTGCTTTACTTATTTTCCCCTATTTAACTCCCAACCCTTCAACGGAAGCTTCTCAAAATATAATCTAGTTCCAGATGTCGTTATAATACATACGTGTACCAAATTTCAAGTGAATATTTCAATTTTATGTTATAATCCCCTTCAATAATGAAGTACCTAGGGGAGGTGGGGGTTGAAAGATATTATAATTAATCTGAGACCTTGGCTTCTAGTACATACACCGAATTTGAAGTTTCTGTATTCGTACCAGCTTGCTTTACTTATTTTCCCCTATTAACCCCTATTTAACCCCCAACCCTTCAAGGGAATCATCTCAAAATATAATCCAGTTAGAGATGCCTTTATAATACATACGTGTACCAAATTTCAAATGAGTACCCCAGTTTTATTTTATCAACCCCTTTAATAATGGACTAGGGGTGGTGGGGGGTTGAAAAAGATTATAAAAAAATCTGAGGCCTTGGCTTGTAGTACATACATCAAATTTCAAGTTTCTGCACTCTTACCAGCTTGCTTTACGTATTTCCCCATATTTACCCCTATTTACTCCCCAACCCCTCACCGGATATCTTCAAAAAACAATCCAGTTCCAGATCTCGTTATAATACATACGTGTACAAAATTTCAAGTCATATCTTAAACCGTTCCGCAGAAAGCGTCCGGACACAAAAAGTTACAGACAGACAGACCGACAGACAGGCAGAAAAATTTGTTTTCGCTCAAATTTAAAATCTAGACGTTTCATGACATTCTAAACCTATTTCAAGGAAAAAAAAATCGGTAAAGGTCTTTACACAGAACTTCCCTCGTTATTTGTGCATGGCGGTCACTCTAAAAAATTAATAATTATTACGAAATGGCATTGAGAATAATAATCGGAATACAGTTATTGCTATTATTACAAAGAAAACTTGATAAGTTTTGGTCAAAAAAATATACAGATTGCTCATCCAACAGCAAAAGCTCAATACTAAATAACAGGTGCGACATATGGCAGGCTTGCGCAAATGCCTTTACAAATGTCTACCATGACTGAATTATTTCTTGGGATGACCACCCTGTACATTTTTCAATAAAAGTATAATAGGTGTATATATCAGATATTATTGCCATCCGTCACATCAATCCAACATTCGCGTAATGGAGCGGAAGTATAGTGGTGGTTAAAAAATTTCATTTTTATTTCAATTTTTCAAAAATGTTAAAAAAAAAATTTAAATTTTTTCTTCTGAAATAGGTTTAAAATGTCAAACGTAGAAATTTTAAATTTGAGCAAAAAGGAAAGTTTTCGTTTATTCTATAGTAGTGATAAAATAGATTAAAAATGTTTTCAAATTTTTTTATAAATTTTTCAAAAACATTTTTAAATTTGTTTGAATAGTTTTAGAATGCCTGGAAACGTGGATAGTTTAAATTTGAACAAAGAAAAAAAATTCTATCTTAGTGGTAAAATTTTTAAAAAATAGAAACAAAATTTCTAATTTTTCTTTTAAATAGATTTAGAACTCTATGAAACGTGAAAATTTTAAATTTGAAGAAATAAAAAAAAAATCCATCTATTTTAGTGGTAAAAAAATCGGTAAAGGTATTTACACAGAACTTCCCTCCTTATTTGTGCATGGCAGTCATTCTAAAAAATTAATAATTACGAAATGACATTGAGAATAATAATCGGAATAGAGTTATTGCTATTATTACAAAGAAAACTTGATAAGTTTTGGTCAAAAAAATATACAGATTGCTCATTTAACAGCAAAAGTTCAATACTAAATAGCAGGTGCCACATATGGCAGGCTTGCGCAAATACCTTTACAAATGTCCACCATGACTGAATTATTTCTTGGGATGACCACCCTGTACATTTTTCAATAAAAGTATAATAGGTGCATATGCCAGATGTTATTGCCATCTGTCACATTTTCAATCCAACATTCACGTAATGGAGTGGAAGTATAGTGGTGGTTAAAAAATTTCATTTTTTTGAAATTTTTCAAAAGATGGTAAAATAATTTTCAAATTTTTTTCTTCTGAAATAGGTTTAAAATGTCAAAGGTAGAAATTTTAAATTAGAGCAAAAAGGAAAGTTTCCTTCTGTTCTATAGTAGTGCTAAAAAAAGTTTAAAAATTAAAAATGATGTATTTTTTTAAAAATAGGTTTAGAATGCTATGAAACGTGAAAATTTTAAATTTGAGCAAAAAAAAAAAAATTCGATCCATTTTAGTGGTAAAAACTTTTTGAAAAATGTTGGTGAAAAAAATTATCAAATTTTTTTTTCTGAAATACCTAGGTTTAGAATGTCATTTAAATTTGAGCATTCTGGTGTTAAATTTTTTTCCAAACTGGTAACAAAATGTTGCAAATTTTTTTTTCCGAAATTGGTTTGGAATATCATGAAACGTGGACATTTTAAATTTGAGCAAAAAAAATTTTTTCGTCTGTTCTATAGTAGTGATACATAAATAGATTAAAAATGTTTTCAAATTTTTTAAAAAATTCTTCAAAAACATTTTTAAATTTGTTTGAATAGTTTTAGAATGTCATGGAAACGTGGATAGTTAAAATCTGAACAAAGAAAAATTCTATCCTAGTGATAAAATTTCAAAAAACTTTTTTTTAAATCAGGCTTAGAATGCCATGAAACGTGAAAATTTTAAATTTGAAGAAAGAAAAAAAAAATCATTTTAGTAGTAAAATTTTTTTAAAAAATATTGGTGAAAAAAATTTTCAAATTTTTTTTTCCTGAAATAGGTTAAGCGTGTCATGAAACGTAGAAAATTTAAATTTGAGCAAAAACAATTTTTTTTCATCTTAGTAAACATTTTTTCAAAAATGTTTGAAAAAAATTTTCAAATTTTTTTTTTCTGAAATAGGTTTAGCGCGTCATGAAACGTGGAAATTTTAAATTTGAGCAAAAAAAAAATTTTTTTTCAACTTAGTAAACATTTTTTCAAAAATGTTTGAAAAAAATTTTCAAAAAATTTTTTTTCCTGAAATAGGTTTAGCGCGTCATGAAACGTGGAAATTTTAAATTTGAGCTAAAAAAATTTTTTTTCATCTTGGTAAAAATTTTTTCAAAAATGTTTGAAAAAAATTTTCAAAAAATTTTTTTTCCTGAAACAGGTTTAGCGCGTCATGAAACGTGGAAATTTTAAATTTGAGCAAAAAAAAATTTTTTTCACTATTTATTCCGTTTAGACGGTCCACCCTGTATATTTTTCAGTGAAAATTCTACCAGTTCTTCGCTGACAGTAGGGCTAACTACCTACCAAATTTGACTGCTCTCCGTCAAGTAGTTTTTTAGTGAATACACCAACAGACAGACAGACAGACAGACAGACAGACAGACAGACAGACAGACAGACAGACAGACAGACTGACGGAATTGAAAAACCTATATTTTCGGAATCTACGTGTTCTGAAACGTCAGAATCCGAAAAAATCTCGGAGGGTGATTTTTTCTCGAATACAATACTTCCCTTCGGTATGCGAGGGAAGTAAAAAAATTCAAAAATGTTGGTAAAAAAAAATTTCAAAAAATTTATTTATTTTTTTTTTTTTAATCAGGCTTAGAATGCCATGAAACGTGGAAATTTTAAATTTGAAGAAAAAAAAAATTATCATTTTAGTAGAAAAATTTTTTTCAAAAATGGTAAAAAAAATTATTTTTTTTCTTAAATAGTTTTAGAATGCCATGAAACGTAGAAATTTTAAATTTGAGCAAATAAAAATTTTTTCATCTTGGTAAAAAAAGTTTCAAAAATGTTGGTGAAAAAATTTTCAAAATTTTTTTTTTTCGCGAAATAGGATTAGCGCGTCATGAAACGTGGAAATTTTAAATTTGAGCGAAAAAAATTTTTTTTCACTATTTATTCCATTTAGACGGTCCACCCTGTATATTTTCCAGTGAAATTTCTACCATTTCTGCGCTGACAGTAGCGTCAACTACCTGCCAAATTTGACTGCTCTCCGTCAAGTAGTTTTTTAGTAAATACACCAACAGACAGACAGACAGACAGACAGACAGACAGACAGACCGACAGACAGACAGACAGACTGACGGAATTGAAAAACCTATATTTTCGTAATCTCCGTGATCTGAAACGTCAGAATCCGCAAAAATCTCGGAGGGTGATTTTTTCTCGAATACAATACTTCCCTTCGGTATGCGAGGGAAGTAAAAATTGAATTTTTTTTTACGATTACTATACTTCCAATCCACTACCTGGATGTGGAAGTAAAAAGAAAAATCGTTGAGATTTTTGGAAATTACTCAAAAATTATAAGAGATGGCGGAAATTGAAAAAAAGATTCTAAAAGAGGAGAAAATTTCCAATAAAAAAGTCCCACCTCCCGACTCTATCTCTATTATTTATCATTTTAATTGAAAATCGGGTTCCGCGCGGCCGTTATAGCACCAGCACATCGCCTCGTTGAGAGTACAATACACAAAATAATATTTTTGTAGTACTAAATAACGGTTTAGAAATTTGAATAAATTATGGTATCATCTTAACACTTGAAAGAATAAAGTTCCGTTGAAAAATTTTTTAAATTAATTTTTTAAAAACCGTTTCCATTGAAAGTAAGTTGCGCCGCATCGTTGATAGATTTGATATTAGGACGATATTTGAAACAAACAACACTTTAAGATCTATTCTGACAAAGACGAAACCGAAAAACCACGAGCAAAATAAAAAAAACTGCATTTACAGTATTCCGTATGAGTGCAACAAACAATACGTGGGTGAGTTATCCAGACCTTTTAGTGTAAGATTGTGCGAACATCAAAATTATATCAGAAAAAATGAAATTCCGAGGTCCAAGATCTGCAAACACGCTTGGTAGAACGGACATAGAATAAACTGGGACTCGGCAAAAATTTTAACAAGAGAATATCAAAAAAAGAAAAATGAAAGAATCCGCGATAATATTATTGAATGAGGATAGATGCGTGTCGAATTGTTCCGTAGATGTCTGTACAACTCGGTTGCCATGTTAAAAGAAGAACTTCACAAACTTAATATTGTATAAAAACTAAAAAAACTGTTAACTATATTAACAGTTCTATGTAAATAGTAAGTATCTATGGATATTGAATATAACAAACATTCTTAGAGCTGTGTATTCATCATACACAGCAAAACAGATTTTTCAAAAAAAGCCTTGAAAAAGGAAACAGATTAGATTTCCGAAACGTCGGTGAAATATTTAATTTCAAGTTTTTATTTGTGTTGTTTATTTAAAAAATAAAAGCAACCTCTAACTGATCCGTTGACGTAAAAGTCACAGGCGTAGAGGTTATTTACCAGTAACATACTGGTTTATTATGATATTTTGTAGATTCCCCGAGCTGCGCTTAAAAAGAAAAATTACATGTGGCAGGAAATCCCAAAGAATTGAAGAAGAAAAAAATTAAGATAATGCCTCAAATAACATTTAAACAATATTCGATTTCAATTACGTTTTGATATTCTTACGTTCTTCGTTACTAATTTTTGCAGTTTGGTCTCAGTATTTAAGAAAATTTTGTTACCTATTCAAAAGAATTCTTTGAATTAAAATGAAAAATAGAACAAATTGGGGTATTTTACAGTGCTCTCCGATATTTAAATAAATGTGGTCAGTTCTACTCTGTTAGGTTTTATTGGGATGTCATATAAATGAAGGGGTCAGACAGCCGTTTCCGCTTCACAGGTTTGAACAAAAGGCACAATAAAAGTAACACACACGCTTGAATCGGCTCGGGTGTATTACAACATGAAAAACTATGACATTTTCCAAAATGTGCAGATACTCAGAATAAGACACCGTTTCATTATATAAAAATTAATTTTTGAACACTGTCTTATCCTTCTGAATCACTGTATCTTTATTTTCTACGCTTGTACAAGTTCATTAGTTACTGATTTGTGAATATAACCTTGTAAGGTTTATTGCACCTATTTATCTCGTGAAATTAATGCGATGATTTGTCGTTCTCTCTTTGTATTTTGATTGCTAGACAAGGTGTGAGTATAATGATGTGTATTTTTTAAAACTCATGGTTTATTGAACATATCGAGAACGAAAATATATACGCTTTCAGGTTGATCACCTTACAAGTACCTACTGCTTATAATTTTAGCAAAGAGCTAGAGTATTTTACGGTTTCAGCATCCACTACTAACCATTGTAGATAGGCACTCTGCGAAAATACTGGTGCTGTTACGTATTATATAATTTGAAAACATTCAACGCGGAATTAAAGTTGAGGTGCTTTGAAATAAATAAATAATTTAAGACCTAAAAAATACGTTTTTAAAAGCCAATTGAAACTGAAAAAAAATGCTTTAAAAAGAAGAGAACGATATTAATAATAACGTTAATAAACGTAAAAGCGTGAGGCGTCCAAAACACTTACAAGAACAGAAAATTTTACTCATCGAGAACCTCACAGTTTTACGCTTATTAAAATATTTTTACAGTTTCCATTGGTTTTTAAAGGAGCGCCTATTTCTTTAAATTAATTATTTTCTTCTTTTTGGTTTTGTCCCAACAGGCTTGTTCGGCATTTCTTTTTCATAAATCGAAAGTGCAAGAATAAAATAATGGACCTGCAAAAAATCAGAATTTTATTCGCAGGTTTAGTGTCTTAAAATCAATTACAAAATCGCGATAATGGAGCGTGGCCAGGCGCTATAAGTGGAGAGCCGACTGTATAAATTTCCTATGAATAAGATACATGAAAATCTATATATGAATGAGTAAGTACTACTTTTTGTATCATCGAATACATGACTTACATCAAAATGTAGGTTTTTAAGTATACAATGAAATTGTAGTGGGGTGCCAGGCTTAATTTGCACGCAACCCTGAGAGACCCTCGATTAAAGCTTTTTTTTTGTGTTTTCTTAAGTCATCGAATACATGTTTTTTTTTTAAGTTAAAGTACAAGCCTTCTAGTTATTAAAAAAATAGGCTGCCTCTTCTTATTTGCCTGCATCCTGCCATTTTGACTTCACTTCCGGTAAAATTCCATGACGCGGGCAAAACTTGCTTATATAAAAAGTGGCTCCCTGTAGGTCTGTGGTAGTACTTACTCACTCATACAAAGTTTTTCATGTATCTTATTCATAGGAAATATATACAGCTGGCTCTCTAACTACTACGTCTCTATACGCATAGACTCGGCGATCTCAGTCAACTCGACGCTTTTTAGTTGTTATAATTATTATATGTGTTTTCGTAGTATTGTTTGTGTTAGGTACTTCTTGTTTGATTCAATATGAGTACAAAGAAAGAACGTGTTAAGTATTGTATAGTTAGTTCCAGAATGCACCAATATAAGTAGAAATGTTGCAGAAAATTATTTATTTGTTTACCATCCGACCAAAAGCTAAGAAGAGCATGGCAACGTGGCTTTTCGAGGGATCAGTGTTTCGAGAGTTAATTGCGATTTTGTTAGGATGAACTTGGAGGGGATATTTCTAATGATTTTTCCACAATTAACGCTATCATTCTTGTCTCTCATTTTTACGAACAGGCATTGGAGGGACTGTAGAGGAGTACGATTTGGCGAAATGTCAAAAAATTACAATTTTCTCTCGCTCCTGTCCTCGGAATTTTCGATTTTGTCCCTGCGATTTACGATGCAGATTCATCGCCGGCCTTCCCCTTTCCGTACAGACATAGAGAACGAGCTTCCATTCGACGTATTTATTTATCTACGTGCGTTTGAAAATTCCATGTGTTTCGACCTTTCAAGTCAAATTTGAAAGGCCCCAGAAAGCCATTTTTCTCTCGCTCGCGTCGAGCCGAATTTCCGATTTGGCCCGTACAACTTGCTATCACGATAAAGCTCCAATCTTCCTCTTTCCATAGAGACGTCGCGGGCCCCTCCACTCTAAGTATTTATTTAATTATTAATTTTTAAAGCACGGACGGTTTCCCATACATACCTAAGACGACCTTCAACTCCACATATTTACTTACTACTGAACTTCACAAACGGAAGCACCGTTTCTACAACTATTACAAATTCCAACCCCTTATATCTCGAGAACGGGTAAAGTTAATAATATGAAATTTTAAGTGCATAATAAGAATATATCGAGTACTATACAAAAACGTATAAAAACCATAAAAAAAAGAATATCATGGAACCAGCCTATTAGATTAGTACGTTTTTCGATACGGAAGCAGTACCACGGATCAACTATTCGTCGAAGCCATCATTCTGAATTATTGAATTTCGACCAAATATTTATAATCTACCACGTCGATATAACCCTCAGATACCGATTTTCAGTAGAATCAGATGATAAATGAATTAACCGACATATTGAATTTTTGAATTTCAATCACACATAAATGACAATAAACTGCCCGCCATCTTGGATTCTATAAAAAAATTCAAAATAAGTGATATGAGAATTTTTTTTAGTGGAGACAATGACCAAGAACATCCAATCCAAATCACCCGATCCCAGGGGTACCAAGCAAACAACCAGCTCGGTACCCTTACCCTAGCCCGTGCCGGCCTCTGACGCTAAAATAAGCGCCGTTGGCCGAACACAAACCTTGAGCTACACATTTCACACTTCCTTCCGACGAAATCATAGCACATGATGTCAATTGGCACCCTGGGCTTCCGACTTAGTCAACGCCCCCCCAAATCCCTCCAGACTCCGAGAGAGCTCGGCAACAACCGTTCCCTCACGACAGACTAAAGACCCTCCCGGGAGCAGACATGCCAGCGAAGAAAGAAGACCAAGGCAGAAGAGCGCCAGAAGAAACGACCCAGCTGGCAAGGTCCAACAGCCAGGACCAGGAGAGGTCTGCTAACATCGCCTTCACCATACGATTTTGCGTGGGGGATAGGCGAAAAAGCATGCCCACCCCTTACGAGGCCGCTCCAGGTCTACAGCGATGATTGGGGCAAAGAGCTCAAGCTTGACCCCTAATCATCCGGGACCGTCATCTTTAGTCAAGACTATTGGCGAACCGATGATCGACTGATTCACCGGAAATAACCGATAGCAAGGTTCGGTACTGCGTCCGAAACACTCTGAAATTCAAACTGTGAATAACTGAATAACCGAATTTAGTCAGTTCTTGTTTTGTAGGGCTTCGTACATGTACACGTGTTATAAACATGTTTAATAAATGGTCTAGAATAAAAGAATGTTGCTCAAATGTGTACAAAACAAAAAAAACTAGTATATAAAAAAATTTGAAAAAATTATCTTTTTATTGAGAATTCAGTTTATGTACGAATTTTATTTTTGCGTGGGGGGGGCTTTGCACTCCCAACCCCCCACCGAGGCGTAACTCCTGGACCCCATTTTATATAAAACTATTTTTGTCCACAAAAAATCCTATCGACTACAAAACCCTAACATAACCAGGCGCAATGACACCAAGGCATAAATGACCCGACATTAATATCCAAGAAGGGCAAGGAGCATTTGCGCCGGTTTCACGATTTATTTTTAAAACGCTCTCTCAGCATCCAGCATCATTTGTACAGAAATGTTACCAGTTTCTACTATGTACGCAAATGAGACGTCCCCAACTAAGACGGCACCGCCGTAACGACAATCCGCATCATTTGTATAGTGTTTACGAAGTCAATTGAAACTGGTCAGTGTTAAAGCACAGGACCGTGCGCACTTAACTTGATATTTTGTCCTATGTATTTAACAATGGAATCGAATAGTAGTTGAAACTGTGCAGGCGAGTCCAAGACTGGCAATGTAATCAGCCTGAATGAACCATCTACGACTGCACTGGTTTAAAGATAATAAAACGAACAGGTCCACTAGCATAAAAAAAACCTTGTAAATCGTTTCTCAAGAGTCAACGTGGACTTGTGAGATGTATTGTCATTGGCCTGCGTTTGAGGACGGGTGGCGACGATTGGCTGGGACCCGGGTATTCCTCAGGCCGATTGGTCGGTCGGTGTTTGAGTTATATCAGTCATTAGTCAACGTGGACTCGATATTTCTCCAGTGCAGTGCGAAAAATGGTTTTCAGAACAACTTTATACCAAATATTCCGCCTAATTCGGTGATTGTATTAGATAAAGCTTCCTATAATTCGCGAATATTAAATAAAATACCAAACACCAGTACAAGGAAGACATTTTAAAATTCATGAGAGAAAAAATATGGAAATTCCTGTAAAAGTTCCAATAAAGCGCGAATTACTGAAATGAATAAAAGAACAGAATTTCAAATTTATTGATAACTTATCGAATATACACGGTCATACACTTTTGCGGTTACCTCCGTACTATTCATATTTAATCCTATCGAGATGGTTTGAGCAACTTTAAAAGATCGTTTGTGAAAATGTAATGACTCTCCAACGTTAAGCGCGGTAGTAGTTGATCATATAAGAGAAGTAATAAATGACCTCGACAATACTGATTTATGGAAAAATTGCGTGAAGCATGTAATTGAAAAAGAAAATCAATATTCAACACTACCCTCCATTGCGCCGATTATAATTCAACTGGATAATGATCCCTCTTCAGAAAGTGAAGATTCGGACGCGTCAACTTTTAGCATTTAACTTTTTAATATATATTTTCAGAACAAAATATTTAGCTGTTATATTAGGTATGAAGTTTACTTTTTTATTGTTAGAATATATTTTATTTAGTTGACCAGAAATTTTAATTTAAGTTACTTTATTCTAGAGACATATTTTAATTTTGTTTTTATTTATATTTTATCTATACAAGTATTTATTTTTGTTGTACTAATTCTTTGCTTTGGTTAAGAAACTTACATTTTTATTTTTATTTTAGAAGAAACTTAAATTTTGTCTTTACTATTTAACATCCTTGCCCCTCGCCAATCTAACCTAACCTATTTCCTCCCGGCAAGGATATGTTCATACCTTGTCGTTGTTCCTTGCTGATAATAACATATTTCAATGTAAAATGGGATAACTTTAAAACTAAACCCAATCAATTTAAATATTTACTTTATATCTAAAACTGATATACTTAATACTTCAAAAACATGTTATTGGATAAATGAACAAAAATAGCCTATCTAATAAACAAAAGATAATAAAAATTAATACAATTTTCAAAAAATTATAACATTTTCTTATGACAAGCATTTCTATTTTCCTCCGCCCATGTACAATAAAGAGTTGCCGACTGTTTTTGCCGGCTTTTAGTTTTTATACGATTTCAATTGTGCTCGTATAGACTTTCCGCAAGTGATATCATTTTTTGCTATGTACGCAAACGAGAAGTTCGCAGCTAAGACGACACCACCTGGCTCCGTAAGAGTTTCGCTTATTATACTCTTCGCAAATACAAAAATATATTTTGCATTTGATCGGCACATTTCTAAAACCGGTAATATCGCTCACAAAAAAAAACACATCACTGCGTTGGTTATCGAATTCTGAACAACTTTTAAAATGTCCGTCCCCCCGTCCGCCACGTTTCATGTAACACAATAAGCACAATACTAAGAATGAAAAGTCCGACAATAAGTTGGTGTTAGCTAGAAGAAGAACTCTATTGTTTTTAAACAAAATGTATCAATAAATAAAAAAATGGTTAATATATATTTCGTTATATTGTGTAAAGAAAAAATGTCTAAAACTAATATCATTTACAAAAAACTGCGAAGAGTATGCTATAGAATGTGCAACAATTATATAAAAAGTGCAGTAAATCGGCGAAGGGTATAATGGTTAGTTACGGCAGTTGTTAAATTCAATAATATTCTAAAATAATTACTTAGTAAGTACAGATATAAAGTAACATTAATATCGAGTAATTACATAATGATATTATAATTAATTTAACTATTCTAATGAATAGAGAATATATATTTCTACGTTAGAAGTACTGAAACTGACATTTAAGATGGCTACTGAAAAAATAAACTTGTAGTAAACAAAATTTTCTTAACGCATGATACAGAACACGAAGCTGGCTTGAAGCAGTGATGTGTAAAACATCTGCCACTTGAGACAAAAAACAACGCCAGCTTGTTTTATATGCCTCAACAAAATTAAGAAAAATGTTTCAGATGCCACGATATAATGACCTCCAACGGAAGTTTTACATTCCTTCAAATTACTATAAATTCTTGCACATAAAGTTTGTGTAAAGCTGTTAGTAATTAACCATTTTAACATAAATAGAATTTATATACGGGTATAATAATTATTATACATTATAAAAACTACATAAATTTCTGAAAATGTAGCACTAGGTAATAAAAGTTTTATGAATTTAGAGTTTAGACCCATTTAAGTGCTTCTAACAATTTGCTTTATAATAATAATAACCTATCTTCCTAGAAATTTTCAGCTGTGGACTTATATTTATAGCATATCATTAACACCTCATTGACATACATATTTAGGTGTTTTAAAGAATAAATCGAGGAATTAACTTAGGTATAGGTATTATAATGAATTTACCTCGGAATTTACACTATAAATCGGAATGAACATATTCCATTTTTACACATCAAATATGTAAAACAAGCTAACCATTATATTATACTCTTCGCCTATTTACTGCTCTTTTTATATAATTGTTGCACATTTTATAGAATACTCTTCGCAGTTATTTTTGTAAATACCTAATATTAGTTTTAGGCATTTTTAGTTTAATTACAAACACATATTTTTTTTATTTAAAAAAATTAATAACTTTTTTATTTACTGATCGATTTTGTTCAAAAACATTAGGGTTCTTCCTCTAGCTAATACTAACCTACGATCCAAATTTCAATACAATCGGACTTTTTGTTCTTAAGCTATCGTGCTTATAAGAAACGTGACGGACGGACAGACAGACAGACAGACCGGCAGACGGACAGGCAAACAGGCGGACGGACGGACATTTTGAAAGTTGTTCAGAATTCGATTACCAACACAGTGATATGTGATATGAATTTTTTTTTCTACGAGCAATATTTCCGGTTTAAGAAATGTGCCGATCGAATGCGATATATTCTTCGTTTTGTATTTGTGAGAAGTATAATAAATACCTGTATACTGTGTGTCCCAGTTTGGGGCTGCATGTATTGCTATCACCGTTATTATAAAAAAAATATTAAGTCGGATAGATGGACACTTAGAGAATTACAATGGTGGTTTTAGATTTGATATAACTTTCTTAGTTTTTAAAATAACTGCAAAAACCAAAATCGTGCATTTTTGAAAGCCCCTAATAGGTATAATTCCTTTATTAAACATTGTTACATCATTTTAACACGTTGTACAGGATGGAGATATTTGAAAAAAAATCTATAAAAGTCGGCTCTCCCGAATGGGAAAATTTTTTTTTAAAGGCTCAACGAAAAATTTACAATTTATCGTACATAAAAAAGACAGATTGTAGATGAGTTTTCAAGCTTTATTTTTGGTTCATCTAGTCTTGATAACTTCTGCAGTTTTTAAGATAGTCGAGAAAAATGTTTACGCCATTCTGTCTTTCCAAAATGGCATCTGGACGTGGCGAACTAACGACCGTGACGTTTGATACAGTAAACGCAATCTTCTTTTAAGTAATTCCACGTGAAATCCTTAGTAGACGAGTAAAATTGGGACGCAAAGACGCTTAGTTTCCGAGAAAAAAAAAACTGGCGTAGAACCAAACCAGACTTGGTGCGATTCTTTAATTAGGTGATCGTGTACATGAAACCACTTTTCACGACATTTTCTGGTGGTCTGGAACTTTTTTATTTCGAAAAAACTGTAAAAAAATGAATTTTCCATGAAACATGTTTTTTAACGTCCCCATCGTTATATCTTTAAAAATAATTGTGCTATGGAACTGATTTTTTTTTAAAATTGAAGTAGACACAATAGCGCTTCTAACTATGTACAATATGATTGTAAAATATTTTTTTTTTAATTGTTAAAATAATAGCAAACTTAAAGTTGTTATTTTCGTGAATGTATTTTTCAGCAATCGAGAAAAATTTTTATTTATGAAAATATGTATATACATGCTGTGAACAAATTGAAGCCAATATATGAAAAAAGTTTTTAGAATCATAATTTTTGATGTGCAGGTTATAGTATGTAGTCAGCGATTTTTTTAAAACGGGCTAAATCATATTCTTGCACGCCCGGCTCTCATTATACTGCTTACCGCCTGCGGACTACGGTTGTTGGATTCATGTGTACTAATCGGGCTTTTATTAACAGCTCCAAAATAGGTACGAACCTACCTTTTGTTGTTTTAAGGTAAAAAATATTTAAAAGCAGGTAAATATAAATCAATGTTATAAAGTAAGTACCCACCTAATAAGTAGGTTATTACACATTTTTGATTGAATTAAACCAAGACGCAGGAATAAAACATCTTTATTTTGTTGCAACTATTTTTCTATTGAAAAATGAGTATTTAGTTACGTAGGCCCTGCGTTAAAAGCATTCTAGTTCGTCTGTGCATTCATCGAAACCTTTAAATAACAGTATTTCAAGTACGGCATTTACACTCGTTACAACATTTTATGCCTTCTTTAACACAATCATATTTTCGATTTTCACAATTTTTATCTGAACAATAAATACTTAATGAAAATATTGTCCAAACATCGTCACTTAAATTCCGTCCTGAACCATGTGCATTTATAAGTGTAGTTGGCATATTGCTTCTGTACGATATTCTAAGTTGATGCATAAACCTGCAATAGTTAACTAAATGTATTAGATAGGAAATCTATGATTTAAATATATATGTTTACCTTAAGAATGGGTGGTAAAAGGTGCCTTCAGTTGAAGGAAGCTCCGTTTGTTGTTGTTGCTAATTTGATCCTTAGGTCGTTTAATATCTGAATTTGTTTACTTTTGTTTTTGTGCAGTACTAGAATCAATTTTGTAAAGATTTTTAAAGCTTTGTCTTTAGACAGCAATGGCAATTCCGATAATTTTTTAAATGCAACAATATTCTTTAAGAACATCAAACGCAGATTTTTTAAATATTTAAAAAAAACCATTAGTGGTGTCGCAACCAGTAAAACAATGAAGACAAGAACAAACTGTCGTTCATAAACTTTGCACTACCTTCTATATTTACAAAAATTGTCTGCTAGTGAAAAAAGGAGAGTAAGTAAAATTAATACATCTATATCAACTAATTTCACTAATGTTTGTTTGCTAAATTTAGTTTCGTACATTGCATGCAAAATCATCCTGGTATATCTTGCTGTTTGCTAAATAGATTTTTGGTCATTTCTGAATGACGTTTATGTAGTGAAACTACTTTTTCTGTTAATTTAAATCCTCCATCTATTATTAATATTTCGTATTCGATTAAGTACTGTGCAGCATCTGTTGCAAATCGGCGCGGCGCGGCGGCACTGTATGATTGCAAAAAACGTTCATGTTTTCAAAACTTGTCTACCTATACGACAGTCTATATGATATTTTAATTAAATTTCGTTATTTAAAATATCTTTTCTGACACAATATTTCCGCGATGTCGTCTTTTTTCAGCACTAGATATTAGTGACAACAAACCTTGTATCCTAGGTCTTGGTACCACATATTTGTCATCATCCCGCGCAATTTTCTTACAAATAATGCACTCCATTATTTTAGAAAACTAAATTGCGAATATTCTACAGCATCGCATTTATTTAAAACTATTTATACGTATACTCTAAATCCCGCAAACTACTAATATACGATTCAAATCTATTGACCCCTCATTTTAACCGCGAAATCTCAAAAATGGCGGACCAGAGAAAATTTGAGAAAATATGTGTCCATTATGTGTCTATTGTAAATTATTCACTGAAGTTTGAATAATGTACATTGGACAGTTTTGAAGTGCTGCTAAGTTATATTGAAAAATGTCCTACTTTTTAAGGAAATTTTGACAATACCAGTTTTAAATCCATTACATATATTGGAAAATATGCCTACTATATAAATAATATTTTAGATGCCGATAAGGCATGGTATTTTTTGTACGAGGAAATTTTTTCATAATTTTTTACTCTAAAATTTTGCAGTTATTCTAAAAAACGTGAAATCATGTTTATTCGGTTATTTATCAAGGCATTTACAAAAATTTTGAAAACATATTTAATTATATAAAATGTAAGCATTTTCAGAAAAAAGAATTGGTATATATCAAATATTAATTTAGTTATCAAGTGCAATAGATAATATTATTGCCCGCGTTCTGCAATATTATCTATTGCACTTGATAACTAAATTAATATTTGATATATACCAATTCTTTTTTCTGAAAATGCTTACATTTTATATAATTAACCATTTTATCAAAATTTTTGTAAATACCTTGATAAATAACCAAATAAACATGATGTGTTTTTTAGAATAACTGCAAAATTTTAGAATAAAAAATTATGAAAAAATTTCCTCGTACAAAAAATACCACGCCTTATCGGCATCTAAAAGATTATTTATATAGTAGGCATATTTTCAAATATATAATGGATTTAAAACTGGTATTGTTAAAATTTCCTTAAAAAGTGGGAAATTTTTCAATATAACTTAGCAGCACTTCAAAACTGTCCAATGTACATTATTCAAATTTCAGTGAATGATTTACAATAGACACATAATTTTTTCAATTTTTTCCGTTCCTCCGTTTTTGAGATATTCGCGGTTAAGGTGAGGGGTCAATAAATTTGAATAGTCTATTAGTTAGACGCATCTTATCCTACCTTCCATACGCGGTGTACAATAATACATATGACTAATTTAGCGCGCTTTAAAAAAAATCGCTGTTGCCAAACGATACACATTGGGAAAAAAATAATTATATCAAAAACTTTTCTAATGTTTGGGCTACATTTGCTTCACTGTATGTGTATAAAAATTTTCAAAAATAAAAAAGTTTATCGATTGGTGAAAATTGTAATACGTAAAATTCAAATATCTAGTTTTCCTAATTTTTAAATAAATGAAATTGCGAACTGTGTAAAAACCATTAGTACAGTTAAAAGCGCTATTGTGTGTACTTTAATTAAAAAAAAAAAACAACGTCGATAGCAACATTAGTTTTGAAGATATGACGGTGGAAACCAAAAAAAACATATTTTATTTAAAATGCAATATTTTCCCTTTTTTTTAATTTAAAAAGGTCCAGACCACGAAAAAATGTCGTGAAATACGATTTCATATGCCCAGTGACATGCTTAACAAAACCTACCATGTTTGACCTGGTTCTACGCCAGAAAAAAAAAACGGCACGATAGAGTCTCGAATTCGCTCTTCTATAGAGTATTTGTATCATTTAACGACTTGATATGCTTGCGCAGATATTAACTATAGTTAGTTGTCTGAAAATACATATAGGTAGAAAGCCGGCTGTATAGATTTCCTATGAATAAAATACATGAAAAGCTTTGTATGCGCGAAACCTACAGGGAGCCAATTTTCATATAAGCAAGTTTTGCCCGCGGCATAGAATTTTACCGGAAGTGACGTCAAAATGGGAGGATGCGGGCAAATAAGAAGAGGCAGCATATTTTTTGTATTAACTAGAAGGCTTGTACTTTAACTTAAAAAAAAAAAATCATGTATTCGATGTCGAAAACACAAAAAAAAAAATTTAATCGAGGGTTTCTCGGAGTTGCGGGCAAATTAAGCTTGGCATCACACTACAATCTCATTGTATACCTCAAAACTTACATTTTGACGTAAGTTTTATTCGTGTATTCGATGACACAAAAAAATTTGGCGGGCAAAATTTGCAAAAATGAAAAGTGGCTCTCTGTATGTCTGTGATAGTACTTACTCACTCACATAAAGATTTTCATGTATTTTAATCATAGGAGATCTATACAGCCGGCTCTCCACCTAATACCAATATGAATTATTAAGAAAACGGTTGTGGTAAAAAGATAATACATATTTCACCATTTAAATTCTTTCTCTCTTAAATAAAGCAATATATCATTAAGTAAATACGAGGGCAAATATGTAGTTTATATTAGTGGTGCAACGGTTACGGTTTGGGAACGGTTTAGTTCACGGTTTTTGCTATTATACGGTTAACCGTAACCGTCTATTTTCACGGTTGTTATACGGTTCTTGCAGGTCTGAACGTGCAACTCGCAACAGCGGGCGCGGCGGCACCGATACGGATACAAGTCTGTTAGTTGACGGTGGAGTTTCAGAAAGCGCGCATTCAGAATACTATTACCAAAACAAAGTCTCTTCTTTATTTTGGTGCTGAAGCAATACCCGAAACCAAAGTATATGAATCTGAAGCATTTTCTTCTGACGTTCAGCCATCCACAAGCAGTGGAATTTGGAGCATATGCCAGCAAAGAATTGAAAACGTTGAAGGCGATGAACCACTGGCAATTTTTGCAAGCAAGTGCTAAAGTAGATTAAGTGGAAGTACCTCGTAATTTACAATTTAAATTTACCTAAAGTGTTTCTTAAAATCTTAAAATTAAAACTTTAAATATTTTGCAGGCAACGCATGTAAAAAAGAAGTTAACGAATATTTAATGTACCTCATACATCAAGTCCTTTTTCGTTTTGGAAAAACTGTTATACATTTCCTCGTTTGAAAATGATGGCACTTAGACCCAAGAGGAATAGGTTGAATCCGCAGAATTTGCAAATGTTATGTTTCCTAAATAAAAATTTACCTGCTGTAAATTTTGAATACTAATTTTTGTTCTTTTGTTCTTTTTTGTATTTTAAATTTTCAGTTTAAATATTTTAACTACATTTTTAAGTAGGTAGATACAGATACCTATCTATATTTAAAAATGTAAATGTTTGTTTTCTTTTTTAATCTCTATCAGCTTTTATTGTTTACGATGTTTCCTGTTTATTTATATTAAGAATGTTTAATTTTATGCTGTTTTTTTTATAATACTACTACAAAAATGTAGCTTAGTTTTTTTACGTTTTTGTTTTGTTTTAAATATGCCATTTCAAAGTGTTGTGTTTTGTTTTGAAGAATAAAGTTTATTATTTTATCATTATGCGATTCATTTTAAAAACCGTAACCATAACCGTAACCGTAGGAATAACCGTAACCGTAACCTTAACCGTAAAACCCGAAACCGTTGCACCACTAGTTTATATCCCTCACAATAAGGGAAACCCTATTAGATCACTCTTAAAATATTGATGTTTGTAATTATGATATCTATATTTATTGTCTCAAATGCAAACAATTAATTGTGTAAATTCCACAACCAACTTATCTATACTGCAGTGATGCGATGTCTAAATATAAAGCGTTTTTTGGGATATTTAATGTAAAATAAAAAAACATTCTATCTACCTAAATTTTAGGTCCGCCTAAATGGGAACATAAGTATCGAATACATTTGCTGGAATCACTTCAAGAGACACTACCGGTTATGAAAATTCATATTACCAGAGGGTAACCCGGACTGATATTGTTTAAAACAATTTTGTTTATAACAAAAGGGAAAATTGCATTTTTTCTATCAAACAATTACTTCCCTCGCATACCGAAGGAAAGTATTGTATTGGAGAAAAAATCACCCTCCGAGATTTTTTCGGATCTTCACGTTTCAGATCACGTAGATTAGGAAAATAGGTATAGGTTTTTCAATTCCGTCAGTCTGTCTGTCTATCGGTGCATTAACTAAAAAAACTACTTGACGGAAAACAGTCAAATTTGGTAGTTAGCTAACGCTACTGTCAGCGAAAAAATGGTTAAACTTTCACTGGAAAATATACAGGGTGGACCGTCTAAAGGGAATAAATAATGAAAAAAAAAAACATTTTTGCTCAAATTTAAAATTTCCACGATTCATGGCATTCTAAACCTATTTCCGAGAAAAAAAAAGAAATTTTTTTTACCTAGATTTTTGAAAAAAAAATTGCCACAAGAATGGATGGAAATAAAATGTTTTGCTCAAATTTAATTTTCCACGTTTCATGGCATTCTAAACCTATTTCAAAATTTTAAAAAAATTACATTTTTTACTAACATTTTGGAAAAAAATTTACCACTAGAATAGATGGAAAAAATATTTTCTTTTTGCTCAAATTTAAAATTTTAACGTTTCATAACATTCTAAATCTATTAAAAACAAAATTCTTTAAAATTTTTTTAAACATTTTCCACCACTACTAGATTAGATGGGACTATTTTTTGCAAATTAAAAATTTTCATGGCATTCTTCTATTTCAAAAAAATGTTGTTTTAATAATTTAAAAGAAACTTTTTATATTTTTTCTTTACTACTATTCATATAAGGGATGGAAACATTTTTTTTCCCTCAAATTTAATATTTTCACGATTATTTAAAAAAAAAAGTATAATAATTTTTTGACCACTCAACTACGTGGGAAAATATAACGGGTGGTCACCCTAAGAAATAATTCAACCATAATGGAAATTTGTAAAGGTACCTATTTACGCACGCCTTCCACATGTGGCACATTTTATTTAATACTAATTTTTTGCTGTCGGATGGCCACTCTATATATCTGTTTGACCAAAAGTTATTACGTTCTCTTTGTAATAATTTTTTTAGAGTGACTGCCCTATGTAAATAACGAGGGAAGTTCTGTGTAAATACCTTTACCGATTTCTTTTTAAATATTTTTGACCAATTCAACAAGAAAATGTTCAATAATTTTTTTCGTAAAGTTGATATGTTCAATGTTATTAGTTTTTAAAAATTGGAAAATCGCCAATTTCTTGCTTTTTGACGCTCTAAAAGTATAATAATAATAATAAAAGTTATTTATTGATTGCATTAATATACAATGTAATACAATACAATCAAAAGGCCATCGACCTAGGTCCTTCAGCCAAGGGGATAATAATATTATATTTAACATTTAGTATAGAAAATATGGTGGGAAATAAAAGGTTGTTTACGTGGATAAATTGTAAAAAAAAACAATGTAGGCGTAGTGCTTTAAAGTATAATAAAATATGTTTTTATTATAATATCATTAGACCTTGTATATGAACTTCTAAAAAATGAAATTGACGATTTTTAATTTTATACCCCATAACGACCACCTTTCTTCGACGGTTTTTGAAAAATTCATGTCGAAGAAAAGTTGTCATGTCAATTTCAGCGTGTAGATATTTAATTGCTGAAACATTTTAAGCCAAAACATACAGGAGTACAACGTCGAACCTAGTTCTACAGTGTGTTTTCCACGATTATTTAAATTATTATATTTTTAAACTGCCATAATTCAACTTTTTCAAATGGAACACACTGTATGTTTTGATTTAAAATGCTTCAGCTGTCAATTACCTACACGCTGACCCATATGACAATTTCTTTTTGACATGAATTTTAAAAAAACACAAAGGTGGTCGCTATGAGGTATAAAATTAAAAACAGTCAATTCCACTTTCTGGAAGTTTACATGCAAGGTCTAAAGATATTTTGGAAAAATATGTACTTTAAAGAAAAGATCTTTTTATTGAGTTTAGAGCGTCAAAAAACGAGAAACTGGCAAATTTTTCAATTTAAAAAAATTGATACATTGAAAATATTAACTTTATGAAAACAAAACTATTGAACATTTCTTGCTGGAAATCGGTGAAGAAATACAAAAAAAATCTTGAAAAAATTTAATATTTCACTTTGTTATAAACAAAATTGTTTTCGATACTCATGCGCCCATATACGCTTGTCTATTTTGCAAGATACCTAATACCAAGTGGGAGTAAAATATTTCATGACATTATTGTTTAAATAATACGTGAAAATTTTAAAACAATTCTGCAGATTTTCTTTTTGCACAGATTTCTAATTAAATCGTAATCAAAATTCAAATAGGTACACAAAAATTAATTTCGTCAAAATATTCCATAAGGTAAGTAAGTAGGTACTTATAGATGAAATCGACTTCGACGAAGAGCCGGTGACTAAACTAGTAATCCCACTAATCCTTATATAAAAATTGAATTGTCTTGGTTTAAGGGTGCCTGAAATTTTCTGAGCACGTAAGAGTATTTTTATCGATTTTAACAACAAAAAAAAAAACACTTTTTTTAACCATATTTTACCTAGATTTAATGGAAAATTGCCCTAATCTGTCAATATCTGTCTTTTAATGAATACCTAGATATTACTTTTTTTTTATGAATTATTTGTTTGCTTATAATTGTATTGAAACATATTCTTTATAGGATTTTGCAAACAGCAGAAAAAATAACTATATATAACTAAAAGAAAAACTTTGCATTCTTTCGATAACCTGAATTCTGGTTATGCTAGCAAATTAAAATACTAAAATGAATTTGCTAATTTCTTATTTGGCAATTCTCCCTACGGCCATGCAGATTAAACTAGTATCTACATAACCCCCTACGATCATGAAGATTCAGTTAAAATTGAGAACGACGGCCTAAAATGAATTTATTTATCTACCTTGTCTTAAAAAAAAAATCATTCTAATGGATTACACTTTCATGAAATCATTCTTGGAAATGCTTAGCCTTTGAAACGTTTTTCGCCCTTATTCTGGAGCTCATCAGAAAGACATGAAACATCTTTATGATTGGCTTTGTCTTTCTCATGAGCTCCAGAATACGGGTGAAAAACGTTTCAAAGGCTAAGCATTTCCAAGAAACAGAATGATAGATTTCATCCATTAGAATGATTTTTTTTTAAGACAATGTAGATAAATAAATTCATTTTAGGCCGTCGTTCTCATTTTTAACTGAATCTTCATGATCGTAGGGGGTTATGTAGATACTAGTTTAATCTGCATGGCCGTAGGGGACTGTGGATGCTAGTGTTAGAATGAGAATTGCGAGGAGAATTGTCAAATAAGAAATTAGTAAATTCATTTTAGGATTTTAATTTGCTAGCATAACCAGAATTCAGGTTATCGAAAGAATGCAAAGATTTCATTAATATTTTTACACAGTCTTGCTTTTAGTTATAGATAAGTAGTTATTTTTTCTGCTGTTTGCAAAATCCTATAAAAAACGTTTAAATAGACATTACTTGGACGTCTAAGAACATAAACTTTTCATACCAGTGAATTTGCAGACGGCAGGTCTCCAGAGGGCAGGTTTTAAATAGGTTAAATAAGTATATGAACTATTCATAAGAAAACGGTGTTAAAAAATATGTATTTAGTCACTGATTCTTAGATTACATAGTACCTTCTATACAAATTATAGGAAATATAGGTTTACCACCTCAACCCTTGGTTCAGCCAGAAGCGACATCGATTCCTCAACTTTGGTGGAAAAATTTTGGAAGACTGTTTTATACTTCGATGTTTCAAGGAAACAGGGAACAATGGTGATACAGTCGAAAAATCGTGTTCGAGATAAAGCTAGATTCTAATTGTACTGAGTATGCTAAAAACGTAAAAAGTGGCTATCAGCATGACAGCTGTGCCTGGATTTTTTTTTGTTCACGGTAACTTTTTGATGTTTTTTTGATGTTTTCTTAACCGCTTCTCAAGTCACCGAGGTAACTCCTTGAAATTTCAGATTTTGTCTTGGGTAAAGAGATACTTGATTCCATTGATTATGTTTTTTTATATTCGGCTCAATGACGACTCGATTTATTAATTTTGATGTCGAACGGATTAAGAGTTTTGAAAATATTCGGAATTTGGCAGGACATAGAAATCATGCTGATTTCTTAATCGCCAACTTGTACCTAAGTATTTTTAAACCTGATTTAGTACATTGATTTCATAGGATTCCAAATCGGCAGCGATAACATAAGTACTGACTACTTACTAAATGTTTTTAAAAATATCCATTTATAAATATATAGGTAGGTATGTAACCAGTGTACCTCTATGTTTTAAATTAAAAATATTGCAATTTTCTTTTAGTCAGTTATAGCTATTAAAAAACTTGAGAGAAAAATTATTAAAGATATATTAACTACCATTTTAAAGAGTACCTAAGTAGGCAGGTTAGTGCATAGGTACCTACATAGTTAATTTACCTCTTTAAAGTATATTATCTTTTTTAGCATAGAAAACTTGGTAAACGTGCAGGTAGGTTCCTTCAAGAAACATATTTTAATATTTTATTTGTATTTACAAGGATGGGGCTGCTAGAGGTAACAGATGTTAAAATAGGTATTGTAAGTATTGTGTTTACATAACGAAATATTTATAACCTGAATAGTTGTTGAGTAGTTTCGTGCTTGTATTAAGCATACCTACCTATCTGAAAATACGGTTTTCTAAAATGTTTTAGTTACCTATTTAAAATTAAGATTAACTAGGTACTAGGTACTTATTTAAAAACAAGTATTTTTTAAAAATATTTTGATGTCAGAGAAGTTATAGGTAAGTACTTAAGTACATAAGAATATAAGCACCTATTTATTATACCTACGTAGGTATTATACTTGCATGTTAAGAATCATTAAAATGAGACAACTGGAAGATAATAAAATATTATTTGTTGATTAACCACGAACTTAAAAGGGCATCTTCTATCGAATATTGAAAAACAGTACTTATTTACTTACTATCATAGGTACCTAGTTATAATATTCCTAATCCTAATATGTGTATTTGTAGGCAGATACCTACCTAATACAAGTGAAAAAAATATGAGTACCTACTTAAGCCAAAGTTTATAAAAAACATTACACAAAATCTAAGTTCGTTTTGCCATTTCGTTGCTCTCATTTTTGTAGATCCATCTGTATGTGCTACCACAAAAGTAAACATGGCCGACGAATATTGAACATAACCAGTAGCTTGAATAATTCTTATTAGAAGTAATAACATAATTTATTTCATATTTCATTTGATCCCTTTGATGCCGTGCATTTTTATTTTTTAAAACTATACAATAGAATGCAAACTAACCTCATATTTGACGCCGGCAAGTCTTAGCCAAGTTTCCACTTTAAGACAATAGGGCGAAAGGGATGGCAATAGTGGTGTACGAGAAAATTGGTACAAATAGACTATATCCTTTTCAAAGCTTGTCTTATGCACTACCACTTTTGGAGGTGCTGGTTCCTTTTCCTTGGTGGCAGGCGCGTCCCCGGCATTTTCTTGTTTGCCAGCAGCTTCCTCGGCTTTGTTATCAGCCGGGACTTCTTCTTTGATCTCTTTCGTCTCGGTTGCCGGCACGTTATTTTCAACTTCAGTAGCCATTGTTAATTCAGTTAAATACAAATTTTAGAGAAACACTTAACAAAACACGCGACAGCACACAAGTACAACAAACACAATGACAGATAACTCGGCGTACAAGACCGAAGTGGCAGCAGAGAATTGTGAGGGGACTGAGCTGGGCGAGTCGAATTTGTGACGTCAGTCTTCGGCTTCGCAGCGACGCGGGCCGCTTTCACCCCCACCCTCTCACAGTGCCTTGTTGCCATGCACATGCACTGAGCCCCACCCTCGAATAAGTATATCTCTTGGTTCGCTTTGTGGACATTGACCCATCTGACTTCGTTGCAAGTTTTAAAGGGTCTTCACCACTTCGGTCATCTTATATATAGGGTGTTGGAATATTACAAACCAGCTGATTTTTTAAATCTTTTTACAATAACAATATGGTAATTTCTAGGTGCAAACGATAAAAGAAATCAAAATAAAACATTATCACTTTCGTTGGGAAGTTGGAGCCGCAATGGCTGAGGAAATTCGGTAAATAATTGATGACATTTTTTAATTAACGGCCAGTCTCAGATTTTGTTGCTGTGCAAAATGTCACCAATGCCGCAATTGTATAATTATTCCCTTCATACAAATGATCCAAGAATAAAGTACATTATACCCAGTTCCGAGGGAAAAAATGGCGGCAAAAGTTTTGAAAAACTTTCGATATTTTGATAGGTTTTTAGTTACTAGTAGAAACGTATTTTAAAAAGTTATCAACAGTGATGTGGTCGTAAATTAAGCTATGCCGGGACGCTCTGACCTGGGTGGTCTAGAAACCACAGTGTCTTATTACTTTTATTTATTTCCCGTAAGAAAAAAAAAGCAGTGCCGGAACAGTGTTCCGATTCTACTACACCCCTAGTTATCAATGCTACCGTGGATGAAATAAAACAAAATTGCGTCAAACTTGCAAATAACTTTTAAAATATGAAAAATACAAAAACTATCATATAGAGGTTAAAATTGAAGAGCCAAAAATTCTATAGAAAAAACGCATTTACAAGAAATTTCGGACATACAAGTCTCGCGTAAAATAAGAAACAAACTTATGGAGTCACGAACCAACGCACGAATGCCTTTTTCCTAGCGTCTCGATCCTAAAACTTGAATAAATTTTGAAAAAATAACCTAATCGTAATAAAGAAAAAATATTTTAAAGGGTAAAAGTGCTACTACCGTTGCTATAAAAATAATAATAAGCGCAGGCCATTGGCATGGAGTTCGGGTTAGACAAGTGCGCGGTCGTCCATCTCAAGAGAGGACGTTGCGGAGACTTTGCTGAAGACACGCAGCTCGCAGATAGAAGCACCCTGAGACATCTGGATGCCGGGGAGACCTACACATACCCGGGTGTGGAGCAACATCACATCCAGAATGTGCAACAAGTGAAAGAAGCTCTCCGCGGCAAGTACAGAGGCCTACTCCGAAAAATTTGGTCATCCGAACTCTAGGGGAAAAACAAGGTATCTGCCACTAATATGCTTGCCATTCCTGTTCTGCTCTACTCCTTTGGAGTAGTCAAATGGACTGTAGATGAGCTGCGCCAATTGGACAGAATAAGTACCCGTAAGAGGAGCATTCATCCTAGATCGTCCGTCCCTCGTGTCCTCCCACGAAATCGGGGGGACAGAGGGCTCTTGGGATTGGAGTGTATGCATGGCAGAGTAGCTCTGAGCATGGCATGTAATGTCCTTAGGAGTTCAGACCCGCTCCTGCAATTAGTGAGAGATCACGAAAATGCAGGTGTGGGTGCAGGATTGTTTAAGGCGGCAAAAAGAGCCGCAGATGAACTTGGTCTCGTATTCGACGACAGGCGAGGAGGCCGGCGCGGTGCTGATCAAGAGTCAGTCAGCCGAACTACAGCCGACTCGTCTGAAGGCTTAAATAAAAGCTGCCGAGCAGGAACACGTCTGTTTAGGCAGCATGTCGATAAACCCATATGCGCACGGGGTGTTCTACAAGAACCTAGACACACTGGGTTTATCGACAAAGCTGACATTCGCCTTTTTAAGGTCAGCTGGGCTAAAGTCAGAGACCGAAGGATTCATTGTGGCCTGTCAAGATGGTGTAATTAACACGCTGGTCTATCGAAGCCGCGTAATGGGTGTAGAGGTTCCTGATATAAACTGCAGGACCTGCCGTCAGGCGCCGGAATCGCTCATGCATTTACTTTCCGCATGCCCGGTGTATGCGATTTCGGCCTACATCCATCGCCATAACGCGGCGTTACGGGTGCTGTACTATCATCCACGGCACTCTTACAGGATAGACGAGACACCAATGCTGCCTTACGTCCCCGGAGACATCGAGTCCGTTGTCGAAAACGAGAGGTGCCGAATTTATTGGAACTATTCGTTTCGACAGTCAGACTAATTCAAGCCAACAAGCCTGACATAGTTCCCCTCGACCATCAACTCAAGGTGATGTTTGTGATCGAGTTCTCGGCACCTGCCGAGCCAAACATCGCTTTGAAAGAGGAGGAAAAGCGGATCAAATACCGTGATCTCCGGTACGAGCTCCAAGTGCTATACCCAGGCTACTCGGCCAAGATGGTAGTCCTAATAATCGGTGTACTCGGTGGTATGAAGCCTACGCTACTCTCGGAACTAAAGATCATACCTGTCTGCCAGAAATCAGCCGAATGGCTGGCAGGCCAAAAGCAGAAGGCGGTTATCTTGGGGTCCCTTCGCCTACTGAGGGCACATGATTCTGGTATTTATAGTCACTAACCCCACAGGCTGTGGGGGAGTGGCTGTAATTATGGCCGGCGCCGCTACCGTGTGGTATCGGTCGGAAAGCACAAGTTCTGTCCGGCAACGGGCAACGGATACACCGTAAAAATAATAATAATACCCGAAAATACTTACCAGAAAATACTTACCTGTTGATGCAAAACGCAGTAGCTCTGCAGACATGCAGTATTGTCAGAAGTTTTCTTAGTTGTGTCTCTGAAATGGAGTAATTCTTGGTACTAACCCGAATACTTCATTACTATACCCTAAAAAGGAGTAAAACAATTTTTTTTTTAAATAATAATAATCTTAACATTTGTTTCCTACATTGAAGAACAAGTGCAAACTTTTTTTTCTCTATTTAGAATCTAAGTACTCCATTACATTATCTATTTCTTTAAATATACTCGTTATCGCATGGTACCTAGTCAAAAATGTTCAAATGTTCTGAATGGAAAATGAGTCTGCTTTACACTGCAATTTTCGTGATTTTTTTATTTATAAGATTTACGTAACATTAATTTAACTTTGGCACACGAAAAAAATGCAAATTAAAGCTAAGGCTACAGACTACATACATGTTTCAAAAACTTTTATTTAACTTGCAATGTTTGTTAGTTTGTTTAGGTCAAATCTTGCAATTAAAATTTCGAGAGTAGTTCTAGTTAACCCAGAGCTTTAAAATTTGGCACACGTGTGTAAGTCCGGTGACAATGCAACATAGTATAGCAATTATCGGTCTAAATCCAATATGTCGGACGTCCCAAGATGGCGGATCGCCTTTTTCTTCACAACCCGCTTGATATGGGTATCAAATAAAATAATTTGATGAGTAAAATAGGACAAATTATGTGACGTCATTCAAAATTCAACATGGCGGACGTTCCAAGATGGTGGATCGCCTTTTTCTTCACAACCCCCTTGATTTGGGTATCAAATAAAAGGGTTTGACAAGTAAAATACGATAAACTAGGTAACGTCATTCTGCACATTCTAGATCAAATATGGCGGTCGTCCCAAGATGGCGGAGCGCTTTTTTCTTCACAACCCCCTTGATATGGCTATCAAATGAAAAAATGACGAGTAAAATACGATAAACTATGTACTTAACATCATTCTAAACCAAATATGACGGACGCCTTAGGATGGCAAATTATCTTTTTCTTCACGACTCCCTTGCCATGGGTATCAAATGAAAGGGTTTTGTGTGTCTGTTTGTCTGTAAAATAAGTAGACTAAAAAATTAAAAATAAAATTAACTATATAAAAAAAATCACAGATTTCGTAATCCTTGCAATCATCGGGACATTGGAAATGATAACACCATACATAAAACGTAAACTTTATCAACTTTTTCCGGACTCGGCTTTGCGTCGTCCGGAAATATACGATCCACTACACCGCTGTATTTCCACCTTAAATGAAAACTGGTAACTTGACCCCCTGCAATATATGCAACCCATATTACATTTGCGTATATCAGCCGTTGCATACGATAGTCTCAGTCGACCGCGACACCGCTGTCTTTTGACCTTGAACAAAAACTGGTAACTCTACACCCCATACGAAAACATAAACATTTCCAATGTTAAAAATATTTTGAAGAAAAAGCTTTTATTTGAAAAAACTATACTAAAATGTATTTTTTTTTTTTAATTCATACACCTGGACACCAAAAGCTCCAGGGTCGGTCAATTGAGCAAAGTAAGTATGGAATAGTGCTATATGACCGTCTCCAAAGATTTTGGTTTCCAGCAGCATGAATTTAAAAAAAATATTTTTACTTTTTAATAGATTTTTCAAATAAAAATTTGTCTTAAAAATCTTTTTTTTATATAATTTTATTCATTATATATTCATATTCAACAGGAATGTACATTGTACAATAGGTATCTTAAAATCGGAAATTTCTTATAAAGGTATTTTTAGTATTGAATACTAACATTTAGTCCTATTACGACATATGAAAGATAAATTGATAAATACCAGGTCTTTAAATTTTATATAGTGCATTTTTTTGTAGCGGTCGAAACACATAATGAATAGGTACGTATAAAACTATACAAATTCACATAGAGGGAATTTTAAAAAGTGATCTTTTTTAATTTCCTTCTACCGCGCACCGTGCGGAATTTTCGTCTGCCAGTGTAACTGGGGTATGTCAAGTACATATACTAACGACCTATGAGGACAGATATCAATAACCATTCGTTTAAAAAAAATGTGTACCCCCCCTCCATATTCTCCCACCATACCAAAAATGTTCAGAGAGAAAAAAAATTCGTAGTTATATGTTCTCTTCGATCACTGACCATTTCTTCAAAAGCTAATTAAATTTCTGTGTCGATACGAACGAAAAACACTAATTCTGGCATTCGCGCGTTGGTCGGCAATCTATGACATCGATTCTTATTTTACGCGAAAGCGGTTATATACGCAAAATTCTTTGCGAGCAAGTGCATTTTTTATGCAGAATTCTGTTCTTTTTAATTTCCCCTTCTACGTTTTAACCTCCTCACAAAATTGTGGGGGGGGGTTACTAAAATTGATCCAAAATCGAAAAATGAGATATATATAGTTGTCTCCACATATGTAATGCAAATAAAAAAGACTATAAGAACAGGCCATTAAAATATCAAAGTCGGTATTTTTACCTGCCGAGATGGTCCTACAGAGCCGTACTTCGAATTTTTGAGTATAAGAATAAACAAAATAAATAGTAAAGGATTAAAAATCGTGTTTCCTGCAGAAATTTAATGACGTTTCTGGTAAATTTAAACATCTTACTCTGTTTTGCGTCAAGATGAGATATCTTACGCACTGGTGGACGTATTGCCCGTCCTTCGCGATATTGATAGATAAATTCAAAGTACGGCTCTGCTTATCTGTTCCTCGGTATGACGTTTCAGTTAGGGGTGATTTGCGCAACTATATATTTCAGGAGTTAAGAAATTTTAATTAATAGAGGCTTGTTTCCGATTATTTCTTATTTTAATTATGCCAGAACATACTATACATGAGAACAATGCTGTTCTATGTATTTCTACCAAATTTGAACATGCCCGCTCTCCCATCTACACGCAAGCGGTACAGCTTTGAGGTTTTTTATGTGCAGTAAATATATGGAGGAAACTATAACATCAAATCTTTATGTTTTGAGGTCCCAGGAAGCCAAAAGGGTGGTTTTTGAAAAATGTGTGTATGTGTCTGTGTGTTTGTGTTAGCACGATAGCGACGAAATTACTAAACGGATTTGGACGAAATTTTACATGAGGGTTTCTTTGGTGCTCCAAAAGATCTGAAAAGGTTTTGGTTGAGATCGGATTACGTTTAGTGCCGTTTTGGCACAACAAGTTGTTTATTTTATAATTACTTAAGTTATAATCGAACCACTGAAAAGTAGTTAAAATTCCGATTTCAACGACATTTCACACTTGCACCATCACCATTTCGATTTGGTTTCCGTGAAATAATTAAAAATCAAAGCAAATGCGAAGCATAAGATCGATTTGATTGTGAAACTCGTCACGTCACGTGCATTCCTCGGGTGAGGAGGTTCCAGCCACTTCTATTAGCTACCGATGTTTTTTTTTGTATTTTGTGGTTTTTTTGTTATTTCCAAAAAAAAAATGTTTTTCAAGTTTGGCACAATTTTGTTCTATGTTCCGATCATGGTGGCCTTGATAACTTTTTTAAATGCTTTTTTGCTGACAACAGGTATCAAATTTTCTTATGACATTTTGCACCCCCACTCATTATTAAAGGGGTTAACAAAATAACATTGAGATTTAAATAAAATATCGATATGTATGGAACTAGATTATATCTTGAGATGATTTCGTTGCAGGGTTGGGGGTGAAATAGGGGTAAATAAGTAAAGCAAGCTAGTAAATAATAAGAGTCCAGAAACTTGAGATTTGGTGTATATACTAGAAACTAAGGACATCTGCTAACCGCACTCCGTTATTAAAGGGGTTAAAAAAATGAAATTGTGATTTAGGGCGAGGAGAGTAAGTTTAAAAAAAAAACTTTGCATCAGCCATCTTCACGCCCATTAAACGTCGGTTAATCGAAAAAGTATAGAACTGGCACATTGTTTTATGGGTTTTTCGGGTCAAACGATTTCAAATATTATATTATTAAAATTCTGTAAGCAATTATTTCCACATATTATACTGAAGTGCAAATATAATATCAAGATGGTTTCCTTTAAAGAGAGTTGGAGGGGAAATCTAGATGTGGAAGTAGTGATTCCTTAGGCAGCATGTTTTTATTTTACATTGAAAAGATTACATATTAGTTGTGCTGACATAAGAGAATAAATAAATTTAAACAAAAATAAAAAAACACTATTAAAAGTGGAGCGAACGATGAGTAAAACTTTCTGTTTCGCTAAGTATATTTTGAGCGCCTCTCACTTTTACGTTTATTGACATAATAATAATAATTATTAACATCATTTTTTCCTTTTCAGTGTATTTTCAACTGATTTTTAAAACCGCGTTTTTTAAGTTTTTTTAATGATTTATTTATTTGCAAATAGATATCAAGATCAATATTTATTTGGAGCATTCATGAAAATATTTACATACAGAAATCCTGAGTATTTATATGAGCTATTAATTCCTAGGAGAAATGTACATCAACTAAACCTAAGAAACAAAATGACTTATTTAGCACATGCCAACATAATACCACTAAATTTGAATGCTCGTTTAGTTATATTTCAGTCAATTATTTAAATAACAATACATTTTTAAAGAGTGTAGCCAGATAAGCATGGGTTAGTTGCCCCTGCTTGGATTTGGTTCATATCTGGGAGGTAAGTGCCTACCAATACGAGAATAATTTACCCCAAATGCTAGCTTGAAAAAAACATTTTTACAAAAGCCATGAATGAATTTTGAAAAATTAAAAAATTTAATTTTCTCAAATGTGAATCAGCCGAATCCGGGAGCTAAAATATATGTGGTGCGGGGTGTTATGTCCATTATAAAAAAAATTAATACCTGCTCAATAAATTAAGTGAATAGGGGGTAAAAAAAAAAAATTAATTTTGCAACATTTTTTTCTTTATGAAAGATTTGATGGAACACCACTATTATTTTCTGTAATATCCTCATATCCTAAGTAACAACATATATATTTTTTGGAATAGGATTGGAGGATTACTTCATATTGTAAAAAATGAAAAATGAATTTTGAAAAAAAAGATATATTGATTTTATTAAATATGAATTAGCCAAATCCAGGAGCTAAAATATATGAGGTCCAGGCCGTTATCTTGATTAATAATTAATTATAAAAAAAACGATACTCAATAATTTAAACGAATAGGGGGTAAAAAAAAATAATTAATTTCGCAACAATATTTTCTTTATGAACTAAAAATTAATGTTGGTTCCAAATTCCAATGGAGTTTCATAAATATTTCTTTATTTTTTATTTTTGTTTAGAAGTAATCCTCCAATCTTATTCCAAAAAATATATGTTGTTACTTAGGATATAAACATATCACAGAAAGAAATAGTTCACAGGTAAAAAATTTTGCACAATTAAAATATTTTCTTTACTCCTATTCATTTGATTCATGAATATTAATTTTCTTCATAGTCCACATAGCGTCCTAGACCACATATATTTTAGCATTTTTTTTTATTTTTCAAAATTTATTTTATATTTTTTTACATTATGAAGTAATCCTAAAATATTATTCCAAAAAAATACATGTTATTACTTAGGATATGAGCATATCACAGAAAAAAAATAGTGGTGTTCCATCAAATAGTCCATAAAGATAAAAATAATTTTCTTACCCCCTATTCATTTAATTTATTCAGTATTATTTTTTTTATAATCAACATAATGCCCTGGACCTCATATATTTAGCTCCCGGATTTGGCTCATTCACATTTGAGAAATTCAATTTTTTTCATTTTTTACACTGTGAAATAATCCTCCAATCTTATTTAAATAAATATATGTTGTTACTTAGGATATGACCATATCACAGAAAAAAATAGTGGTATTCCATCAAATTGTTCATAAAAAAAAAAATTGTTGCAAAATTAAAATCTTTTTTTTTACCCCCTATTCATTCAATTTATTGACTTAATTTTTTTTATAATCGACGTAACGCCCTGCACCACATATGTTTTAGCGCCCGGATTCGGCTTATTCACATTTAAGAAAATAAAATTTTAAAAATTTTCAAAATTCTTTCATAACTTTTGTAAAAATGTTTTTGTCTAGCTGGCATTTGAGGTAAATTATTCTCATATTGGTAGGCACTTACTTCCCAAATATGAACCAAATCCAAGAGGGAGCAACTAACCCATACTTATCCTGCTACACTCTTTGTAAACTTCCTACACACCAAATACTTTCAAAGTTAAACACAAGCAATAATTTCTCACTAAATTTGTGATACCTCTTAAATTACAAATTAGTACGTAATATTATGTATTTTTTAATGATTGTGTTTTATTTGCTTATTACTAATACCTTTCACTTCAATTTTTACATTGTGATAGTGTTATTACTGATAATTTTACGTTTTTACTAATAGTAGTAAAAACACATATATAGGTATATATTTCTGTAGGGATTGTAAAAGAATGTTTATAACGAACAACTCCCTTGTTATGTATAGTATTATTTTTTATATGTACAATGCAATAAAGATTATTATTATGATTATCATTATTTTCTTTTTTTTTTGAGTTTTGTACCAATTAGATTCGTGTGTTTGTTTGACAGCATTCTCTGTCCATAAATGACAAACCCTATTCATCTTCAAGCAGCCAGTTTGATTTTTGAATTTCAACTAAATATAATCTGCGGCCTTGTAAATTCCCATATATATCGATCTCCAAACAGATCACATCAAAAACTACAAAATTGTGCCATTATATATTGGACGCCACTGTTTTGAATCGTTAAATTTCGACCAAATATTTATAATCTGCAACCTCCATAACACTTAGATACCGATTTTCAGTCGAATCAAATAATGATATACGATAAAACTAATTTTCCATATTGCCGCCGCTATTTTAAATTTTTTAGTTTCGGTCACATATATTTATAACCTGCGACCTCAAAAATCCCCAGATGACAATTTTTAGATTTTTCGTTGGATATTAAAGGGCAATAAGCTGTCCGCTATCTTGGATAGCTTATAGACAATGTAGTACTTGCTTCTTTACATTGCAAACCTCTAGTATACAGGATGGACCATTAATAATAGGCCACAGTGCAGGGGTAGATTCTTGAGGCAAAATATGAGGATCTAACCAGATATGCTTTAATAAAATGTTGCTGTGGAAAAAGACATAGGATGTTAAAATTCAAATTATTTTTTCCTTTTTTTTGTTATAACTCAACAGCTTGACTGATCTTCGCAAAATTTGCTAGAGGAACTTTTTTTATTAATTTATGTACATACATCATGTTAGATCATAGAGGGCGCCGCAGGACCTTTATCTCATAATGAATTTTTTTCATTTTTTTTTTGACGAAACGTTGTGGTACTTCTGATCAGAAAATCTCATGAGGGCGTCATTTCCACGTATAAAAGGTACACTTGGTAGAACTTGATAATTCCAACAGAAATTGCCGTTAAACATTTGAATAATTTTTAAACGACATATTCAAATTTAATGAAACAAAATGTATTTATTGAAAAAAGTACAAAACGTAAGGGAAAACAAAATCGTAATAACAGCTAGAGATGCACCGACTAGTGGCCGACTAGTCGGGAAAGCCGACTATTCGGCCAATTTTGTAGTCGGCGACTAGTCGGTGACTAATCGGTAACTATTAGGCGACTAGTCGGCGAAGAAAATAAAACACCTTGCTGAATTAAGAGGGCGTTTTTAATAATATTTTAATAAAGTAAAACAACGCATGTGTAAAATGTTGGAACAAAATTTAAAAACAAAAACACTATATTTCACTACATAGTACATACTACATGATACAAAGTAAACAGTAAACATAATCTTGTTACTGATAACAAACGTTTTTATTTTAACAAATGCAAAAACAAAAATTAAACTTAAAAACCAACTCAGGAACATAGGAACTAGGAACTTATGCTATTATTCATTTTAAATATTATTTTAATCTGAACAAAATAAGAGGGATCAGATACAGTATAAAAAATATTGAAACAAAATTTAAAAAAACATTGTTCTAGTATACAGGGCGTTTCACTTAAAAGTCCCCAGGCCGTTATCAAAATTCACGTGTACTGGCATTAATGAAAGAAACTCATGTAACTCCAAAACGGCTTGTTTTTTGTAAATTCTCTATACCATCAAAATTATTCACAAATTATTGTTTAATCACATGACTTATGTTTCAAGGTTCCAGCCATCAAAAAATAGTTTTGCATCGCAGCGCCATCTCTGTGTACTGTTGAGGAAAAATTCTAATCACCGTTATTTAAACCTTTCTTTGGTATCAATCATCTGCCATTTACAAAATATCTTTATTAGTTTTAGAGATAATGGCCTGGGGACTTTTAACTGAAACACCCTGTATATTAGTAAGTATGTAATGTATTACAGTACATCACATACCACAATTTTATATGATTGTTCATATTTGAGGTATGAGCTGCTTTTCCGCGGCCACCGCGAGAAATTAACGATTGGCATTGATTACACTTCACTTTATTGCCATTGTCTCCTTCAGTTTCATCAAAGAATAACCAAACACGTGACGTTTTTTTAATTGTTTTCGACATATCTATATCTAATAGTTCTGCAGCTAAAATTCAATCCAATACACACAAAAACTAACCTTAAAACAACCGGCAAATCAAACAATGTTCTAAGTGAAATGAAGTAAACAACAAAACAGAAAATATGTGTACGTGACTGTTGATAGGTCCGTCGCGTCGGCTAGCGGCCTACGACAGGCGACGAGCGATGGCACGCTAAGTTTATCGAAGTCGGCGCGCGAAGAAATTGGCCTCGTATTTTGCTGGCATTTAAAAATAGTCGGCTGGGTCGACTAGTCGGCTTTCCGAAAAGCCGATTAGTCGGCTACTGACTAGTCAGCAAGAACCCTAGTCAGTACATCTCTAATAACAGCATAAACTCGTTCTCACTTTCTTATGAACTAATAGAGTATTTTCATGGTATTGAGATAAATACATAAATCAAATGTTTGTGTAAAATAAGAATCTAATCTTATTAGAAGACCAAAAAATAACATAAAAGTTGACTTAATGACATTAGTATTTATTGTATAAACTTTCCCCCCATGCAAAAACCCCATTGCTGCAACTTTAGAGTATATTTTCGATATAGTCTCAGGCCTGTAGCTAGAGGTGGGCCAGGACGGGCTACGCCCGTCCTGGAATAATTTTTGCCCATCCTGCGGCGATTGCAGAAAATAATTAAAATCACAGTACACCCAACTCACAGTTGGTGAATGGAAATAATTGTTGAGAGGACGTAGACCAAGCTCCCACTGTAAAGATGTGAAAATGGTTACAAAACATGTAAATATCATATTACGCCCTGCAGACAAGTCAAAATTTATTAATTGTTATTTTTAATGAATTTTTCAATTCAGAAAAAAAAAGATTTTACTTTTTAAACACCTGCTTGGAAAAGTTGAATTTTACTGTTTAATTTCAAGATAAACTATTTATTTCAACAATAGTGTATTTATTAAACTTGTATGACAAAGAAACAGTTACTCCACCCCTGGAAGGCCACGTTGACTAGATAACTCATTTCAATGAATCATCAATTCGGTAGGACAAATTTCTGCCAATTACATTCAGTGGGATCGGCCCACGTTCTTAACTTGTTATGAAATATGTATGACAATTTTTTATTATGATAATAATAAAGAAGCCGAACAACACCTGCTTTATGACCTTACTGCATAGGTAGTACTCATTCATAACTTAGTTTTTATTTTTGTGTTTGTATTTTCTATAACTATTTTGTCATTTATTGTCATTTACACTGTTCTGTAGTAGGGTTATTTTGTTAGGCAATAAATCTAGTATTATTAATATTATCCTTATTCTAAAACCACAGCTTTTTGCTGGTGTCTTGTACATTCCAGGGAAGAATTTCATCTTATATCTTTAGATATCTATTTTTCTTTTACGGGGGTTACTTATAATTGAAAATAACAATAAAATATTTAGGCTCACGGTCCCCCTCTGAAAACTTGTTTGCCCGCCCTTAAAACAGTTTTTAGCTACAGGCCTGTATAGTCTCCACCTACTTCTATGCCTTTTCTAATTCTTTTCATAAAAGATTTTCTTACAGTGAAGATTACATTTTTCTGCCCTCTAATAAAATTGGCTGCGTTTTGTATTTTGTCCCACAGTTCTTCTCTTGAATTGATAGTATTTGCATCGACTAAGGACTTCATATGTCCCCACACATAATAATCCAAAGGATTATAAACAGGACTCTTTCATGGCCAAGCAAACTCACTTCCTCGACTGATCCATCTGCGTAGGAAAGTCTCATCAAGATAATTCCTGACTTCAATGGAGAAATGAGGGGGAGCTTCATCTTGCATAAAACACATTTTGTTCCGTATGTCTAGCATGAAATATATCAGCAACAGTATTTTGAAGAAAAAATAGATAAGACTGTCCATTTAAATTTGGAGGAAGGACAAATGGTCCCAATAACTGATCGCCAATAATATCACACCAAATGTTAGCACTTAAATTCGTGCTGAAAATGCCTTTTTTTAATGGCATGAAGATTTTCTACTTCCCAGTAATGGGTATTTCTCCAGTTAAAAATGCCTCGGCGAGTAAAAGTTGCTTTGTCAGTAAATAAAATGTTTTTAACAAAAATTCGATCAGTGTTGTGTATATTTAGTACAAATTGACAAAATTGTAGCCTTTGTGGAAGATCCCTTCGAAGTAAGTTTAGTCCAGGAGTGAAGTCATATGGGTAGAAGCATTCTTTGAGTAAGACTCTTAGAGCAGATTGTTTATTCACCCCTGTTGCCACTGATAAACGACTTGAGCTGACTTGAGGATCTTCATCCACAGGAATTAAACTTTCTAGTTCTTGATCTAGAGTAATTCGTTTCGATCGTCCTACATCATTTTTATGGCGAAATGAATTAGTTTCTCCGAAACGACGATCTTTAAAAATCTTATGGTCTGGCTGAGGGCTGTGCAGTATATTTTTGCAGTATGATGCAAGTCTTCGAAATGCCGCCCCTTATGTGAACAGTAAAAAAGTAACCTTAACTTGTGATCAGTGCCGGCCTGTGGCTTTTAGCTGTGGGCGGGCACTTGCACAAACACAAACAAATAATAAATCGTAATAATACGTTACGTACTTTCGCAAATGAAACGATGTTTCGTGAGAAATTAAGAGTCTGGCAGTGTCCACATCTCAGTATCTATTTGAATTTGCATTTCATTATTTACAAATAATATTATTTTCATAATAATAATAATCATAATTAATGTCACACTATCTTCCTTTTTTTCTATTATTTATCAAATATCAAATTAGAATTTAGATACACAATTAATGTTCTATTTGATATTCTCAATATTCTCATAAGATTAAGAAATTAATTAATTATTTAATCAATTTTAACACATTTTATTAACTATTCATTTTTCATTTTCCAGTTTTATTTTGATATATTGTCAAATGGAAATATTCTATTCAATAGGTAATTCAAAATTCAATATTCATTACTCAGAAGTTTATTAAGTTTTCTTTAGGCGTGGCATCGTGGCATGCCCTCCCTAAATATAAAGATGCAAGACATAGGCATAAGCATTTCAGGAGTAAGATCGAAAAGAATGATCAACATATGCATAGAAGACGTATTATAACAGAATTTCAGTTTAGGCTCATCGCATAAAATATTAGCGCCAAGCGACCTGGTATTGAGATTAAACAGACTCGTATGTGAACTTGGCAGAGGCGGATTAATATATAGTAAAATTGTACGATATCTTTAAAACTCATGAAAATAACTCCAACACATTTTATTCACCTTTGGTTCATAATACTAATAAAATATTAACAATAACAAATTATTTAAGATTTCAATAAAACAATGATTTATATGATTTTTAACATTTGACATATATATTAATTACTTATATTCTACAAACAAACCAGATAAGAGGAAAAGTAGACATTTTAAATCTACAATTATCTATTGTAGTAACTGGGAATTATCCATTTGAAAAAACTTCGGGAGCACCTGCTTCAAACTATGTTCATTTTTTTTTCTGAAAAAGGAAAAGAAGAAAATTTATCAAGTCTTGCTGTTTAATCACTACTTCAAAATATATTTCTTGTTGGTTTCCAAGTAACACAAGCAACTGTAAACGAATTGCGTTAACATTTGCGAAGTTAAAGTAACAGATATTTGGCTGCCATTGTTGGCTGCACTAATGTCTTGGAAAGGTTGCAATAACCTTTACAACTAAAATGGTACAACATTTTCAGGCATTTTAATTGTTATGTCAGGCATAAAGCAATGACCAATCTGCTACAAAATAAGAAAGATCACCATTCCGCCGAGAATTCTATTTGGAAAGATAATAAGTTTTGGTGCTGCATAACAGTTCTTATGTAGAATTTCTTTAATGATAAACTATTTGTGAGGTACGCTACCGGTTTTAGTGGCGAAATCTCGATCGGCGAAGTTAAGTCACGTCGGTCGACTCTATTACTTGGATGGGTGACCGTATCTCATTTCGCCGTCCTGGATAAGTAGTACAGTATCATTAGCTAAACTTTGCCAGGACGTTAAAATAAATAAGGCAATTAAACTAAAAAAAAAAAAAAAAAATTAGCTATAATAACTGACTTGAATAGACATTTTTGAACACTAATGAATATGGATGCATATATTTTATCATGTTTATATACTGATTTGTACGTTGAATTGTGTACAAAATTATGTGCAGTTATCACTTTATACTTCTATATCTAGAAAGCGCTTCAAAAATTTTCTGTTTTTACAAAACTATTAATCTCCTCAGAATTACGGTTTATTATTTTTTTTGATCTGGAAATCTTTTCAAATTACTCATTTATGAAGTAACTATATAATTTGATGTGAGACAGACGACATCAAGCTGATTAAAAAACACCCCTATATATACTTCTTAACTAATATACAGAGGATTTTCTAGTGTTTACTTAATTTTTGTGTTGTCACACTTTTTAAACTTTTTATTCAGTCAATTAAAATTTGGTATGTCTGTGGTGGCCAGGTCCATTCAAAATTTATGTTACTAAAAATAACAGCCCTCTATTTCAAAAATAACTTAATTGTGTAAAATATATCTTCACATAATGATCATAAAATTCGGCCAGAAATCGCTTGTCTCACGGCCCTCGAATGTGGACTTGAATTTTGGTACTAAATAATAATTTATCATAATACATTCATCCTCAGAAAATTTCAAATTAAGCATACCTTCTGTTACCAAAATATAAAGACTTGAAGTTCACATTATATGCATCGTTTAAAGTTAGGCCATTGCATACTTTCACCTGAATAAGTTCGAGGTTATGGCTGATAGCGAAAAATGTTTCAGAGAAAAGTTGCAGGGATGTGTATACTACTACTAAGGGACCATTCCTGCCAAGCTATACTCTACCGTTTGCACAAGATTTGCATAGACATCTCTTAATCCAGCCCAGAGATATAATCGAAAAAGCATATACAGGGTGATTCACATAAGACTGTCCAGGCAGCGTCCATAGTAACGAAAAATTTCTTTCTGGTGTGTCAATGTCGCAAACGCCACTGTTCTGGAGACATTTGAAAGACAAAATAAAGTCACCAAGAATATCTAAGTCCTTGTCCACTGCTGATTGGTCAAACTCACGGAAGAATTGTCCATGCATCAGCTTTGCGCAGAGTACTTCCATTTTCCTCTTTTCAATACTGCATTTAATTTTCTTCTTGGCACCCTCCTCAATAGTTTTGGTTTTTACGTATTTCTCTTGGATTTTACTCGCTTCTTTCTGAATGAAGTTTTTCTCCTGATTATGCGCTTTAACTAGTCGTGCAAATTTGTCCTTCTCCCGTCAGATACGCGCTTAGTCCTATGATAGAGGAGTCATAAGCAGATTCCAACTCTGTTAGTCCCCAGCCGCCGGCCTTTATCTTGATTATATATCAAGAGTACTGTGTACATCTGCCTTCGGATGATGAATTGTTAGGATTTTTCTTGTCTTCCTGTCCATTTTTGCGATGTCGCTTCAAAGCCAATCGACAATTCCAAAACTATGGGTAACTACAGGAACAGCAAAAGTGTTTATTGCTGTGACTTTGTTCTTCGCACTTAGCTCGGTCTTTAGAGCTTGCCTGATGTGTCGGTAGTATTCTCTTGCCACTTTACTTTTCATTTCATTGTCGATTTCAGAGCATTCTTCGATACCCAAGTACTTATATGTTTCTCCCAGATTCATACTTCATATTACAGATTGATCATTCAGTACGATGTTCTGGCTTTTCACATGTTTACCTCGCTGGAAGATCACCGTAGCGCATTTGTCTAAACCAAGTTCCATTCTGATGTTGTCACTGAATGATTTGACGACATCTAGTTCTTGCTTTAGTTGAGTTTCATTCTTAGCAAACAACTTCAGATCGCCCATATAGAAAAGGTTTTTCACTCTATGGCTACCACTGATTTCGAAGCCAAATCTCTGTTTATTCAGGTGGTTTGATGGCGACGAGAGACAGGCAAAACAGTAAAGATGACAGAGAATTTCTCTGGAAAATTCCTCTTTTAATGTGCATATTCCCTATTCGCAACCTAATCTAATCTATCCACTCTGTCATGTGCCATGAGTATACACTCCCTGACAACCACTCCTAAAACCTTGTGTTCATGAGATAACCACTAACACAGTTTTATTAACTTGCTATAAACTATAAGTCACAAAATGTTTACCAAACTAATATAATCTTAAATATTGTTATTCACTTGATATTTCACTTTACTGTTCACTTATGATTGCTTCGGACTTATATGAATTCAACTGATCCCGAACTCATTTAAAAATTGCATTTCCGCTTTGAATTAATCACCTTATATACCCCACAATATGGCGTCTAGCGCAATCTACAACCTTCTGGAAGGAATCCTTAATTTTCTAGTATAGAAACCTTGATTCGTCATTTTATTTTTTTATTTTATTTATTTCGAATGAATGCAGTGGCCTGTCAGCCCTACTACTTAATTAATTCATGTTACCACACCTAGGAGGCGCTAATGCTAACAGTGTAAAAAAATTAAATTTATACTAGAACAGAAATTTTTAAACAAAAATATATAAAGATAACTTACAAATATTTTTTTTCTTTCGTTATGATACTAAAACTCTCCAATTTGTCATAAACAGTGGCTCTGTCTCCTTCATGCATCAGCTGCATTATGTCGACAGGTAATTTACCTATTCTATCCATAAAATATAAGACCAACCTAAAAATATTAAAATAATAAAATATGTTTAAAACATTTTTAAAATGGGAGAAATGATAAATGTATTATTACATTTTTGGAAAATGCATATAAAGTAAATTTTAAAAGTATTGAAAACATACTTCGTGGTTTTATAAAAAATAATATATTAGTGCATACATAAGGCAACTAGCTCAGTGGTAAGCAGAAAGCAGTGTTCCAAGTGATGAGAGATCTTCAATTCATATTGTAAAATCTATTATTTGAATACAATATAATGAAATTCTAATGGGGTCGTTGAACTATATCGAAATTGAGACTCATTTTGTATGGAAAATGTAACTGTGGGTTTGTTAATGTCCTGTGTTACATGAATTGACCAAACTATTGCCTAAAATTTAAACTACACCACTTTAAAATAAAGCACGCCGTCAGCAGAATTCCTTTGCCCCTGCTATGTCATAAATTGAAAACGCTGATGCGCTAGCGCCGGATTATTGATCGACACGTAGGCCTAGGTCATGGTCCACGTTCGGCCGCCAGGTTTTTGAATGACAGGGACGGGTACGGATAGATTGGTAAGTTCCGACTATTTTCGGAGGCATTTGGCGTTGCCCTTTCTACGTCATCATTTAAAGGGTTTAAAGAGCCACAGACCGAACTTACATGCTAATTTACACCCTTAAAACGCATGCAACAAAAAAAAAAACAATAAAAAAATACGTGCAACGACCCCATTAAGGGAATAATACACTACCGACGCGAAAAATGGGAATTTTATCTATATTTCATGGCAATTTCTGTAAAAAAGAAACTGGCAACACCAATGACTTCAGAAAACTAACACTGATGGCATGATAAAACTAGAATCAGTATAAGATTGGGTACGTTTAGGGAATGTAATCACTGAGAATAATCACTTAATCTTATTGCTTAATTGATTTTTGCATCGAGGGCAGACAACTCATTGTTTTCATTTGGATTTCTGTTTAAAAGTGAAAGATTTTTTCTTTGGTTATAATTGTAATGAAACATAATCTTTATAGGATTTTGCAAACAGCAGGAAAAACTATCTAGGAGAACTAAAAAGAAGAACAATCTGTAAAATCTTTGATTTCCAAGCTTTGCATTCTTCCAATAACCTGAATTCTGGTGATGCTAACAACTAAAATCCTAAAATGAATTTGCCTATTTTACTTCCACATCCACGTAGTGGATTGGAAGTATAGTAATCGCAAAAAAATTTTCAAAAATTTTTATTCGTGAAATAGGTTTAGAATGTCATGAAACGTCGAGATTTTAAATTTGAGCGAAAAAAAAATTTTCTGTCTGTCTGTCGGTCTGTCTGTAACTTTTTTTGTCCGCACGCTTTCTCCGGAACGGTTTAAGATATTGACCTGAAATTTTGTACACGTATATATTATAACGAGATCTGGAACTGGATTGTTTTTTGAGGAAATCCGGTGAAGGGTTGGGGGTTAAATAGGGGTAAATAGGGGGAAATAAGTAAAGCAAGCTTGTAAGAGTACAGAAACTGGAAATTCGGTGTATGTACTAGAAGTTAAGGCCTCAGATTTTTTTATAATATTTTTCAACCCCCCACCACCCCTACCCCATTAATGGGGTTGATAAAATAAAGTTGAGATATTCATTTGAAATTTCGTACACGTATGTATTATAACGATGTCTAGAATTAGATTATATTTTGGGATGATTCCGTTGAAGGGTTGGGGGTTAATTTGGGGTAAATAGAGGAATATAAGTAAAACAAGTTGGTAAGAGTACAGAAACTTGAAATTCGGTGTATGTACTAGAAGCCAAAGCGTCAGATTTTTTAATAATATTTTTCAACCCCCACCACCCCTACTCCAATTTGAAAAGGGTTGATAAAATGAAATTGAGATATTCATTTGAAATTTTCTACGCGTATGTATTATAACGACATCTGGAACTAGATTATATTTTGAGATAGTTCCGTTGAAGGGTTGGGGGTTAAATAGGGGTAAATAGGGGAAAATAAGTAAAGCAAGCTGGTAAGACTACAGAAACTTGAAATTCGGTGTATGTACTAGAAACCAAGGTCTCAGATTATTTATAATATTTTTCAACCCCCACCACCCCTACTTCATTATTAAAAGGGTTAATAAAATAAAATCGAGATATTCATTTGAAATTTGGTACACGTATGAATTATAACGACATCTGGAACTAGATTATACTTTGAGATGATTCCGTTGAAGGGTTGGGGGTGATTTAGGGGTCAATAGGGGGAAATAAGTAAAGCAAGCTGGTATGAGTACAGAAACTTGAAATTCGGTGTATGTACAAGAAGTTAAGGCCTCAGATTTTTTTATAATATTTTTCAACCCCCCACCACCCCTACCCCATTAATTGGGTTGACAAAATTAAGTTGAGATATTCATTTGAAATTTCGTACACGTATGTATTATAACGACGTCTGGAATTAGTTTATATTTTGAGATGATTCCGTTGAAGGGTTGGGGGTTAATTTGGGGTAAATAGAGGAATATAAGTAAAACGTTGGTAAGACTACAGAAACTTGAAATTCGGTGTATGTACTAGAAGCCACAGCGTCAGATTTTCTTATAATATTTGTCAACCCAACTACCCTTACTCCAATATGAAAAGGGTTGATAAAATAAAATTGAGATATTCATTTGAAATTTGATACACGTATGTATTATAACGACGTCTGAAACTAGATCATAATTTGAGATGATGCCGTTGAAGGGTTGGGGGTTAAATAGGGGCAAATAGGGGAAAATAAGTAAAGCAAGCTGGTAAGGCTACAGAAATTTGGGATTCGGTGTATATACTAGAAACCAAGGCCTCAGATTTCTTTCTAATAATTTTCAAACTCTACCACCTCCGCTTCATTATTAATGGGATTGATAACATCAAATTGAGATATTCACTTGAAAGTTAGTACACATATGTATTGTAGTGACATCTGATTGAGATGACTCCATTGGTATGTTGTAAATAGTGGAAAATAAGTACGGTAAACTAGAAACTTCATTTTTAACGTATATGGTAGAAACCAACTCCTCAAACTTTTCTATGACATCTACTCCAAATATTATTAAAATTCTATGACCAATAATTTCCACATACTAGAGTGGAAATATAGTCAAGATGTTTCCTTTAAAGTGACTTGGACGAATAATCTGGATGTGGAAGTAGTGATTCCTTAGGCAGCGGTTTTTTATTTGACAATTCTCATTGTAACACTAGTATCCACATAGTTCCCTACGGCTATGCAGAGCAAACTACATACTACATTACTACGATCATAAAGATTCAGTTAAAAATGAGAAAAAAGGCCTAAACTGAATTTATTTACATACCATGTCTTTTGAAATTTTTCATTCCAATGGATTACATTTTTACGAAATCTATCATTCATTTTAGGATTTCAATTGCTAGCATTACCAGAATTCTGGTTATCAAAAGAATGCAAAGATTGGAATTCATTAATTTTACAGATAGTTTTTCTCTTTAGTTCACATAGATAGTTTTTTCTGCTGTTTGCAAAATCTGATGAAAAATATGTTGGATTCCTGTGTTATTGAAGTGTGAATGTTATAATAGCCGCTGTTTTCATTCGCAAAAATTACGAAAATGCCATTGTTTTGTTCGGCAGCGAATTGTGGTAATAGAGGAGACAGAGACGGCATTCGTTTCTTTAGAATTCCTGCTATTTTAAAGGACCGTGGAGAAAATAACAAGTTGCCAAAAGAACGCCGAGAAGCAGGATAAGGTCTCTAAAATGGGGAGAATTAAGCGAAACATTTCTGAAAAATGCTAGGATTTTTTTCAAAACACTAACAGGTATTTTTCATAAATATGTGTGTGTTTTGTATGCCCTTCAGACAGTTGTGTCAAAATCACATGACCGAAAATGCTCTATAACTGTAGTAAATCGCCGTGAGTTCCCTAAATGGTGTCAAGCAAGTTGCTAATTGTTACCACAATTGAGGTTATGTCATGTCACAGAAAACCATTATAATTATTAATATTCATTTAACATTAATACTTTTTTACTATGTATTAAAAAAATAAAATATCACCATACATTACCGAAAGGAGACAAATGCCAGAGAATGAAAGAAATTGAGGTTAAGTTTCACCACTGACTAAACTAAGCATGAAATTTTTCAGCTGACCAAAACACTCAACAGTTGGCGGTCAGCGGATTTTCAGTGTTGTTTTTTAGGAAACCGCTGCTTAGATGTAAACAGTTGTATTCCCCAAATGCACCTGTTAATATAGGATTTCGATGTTAGGTCTATGAACAGCAATCACATAGTATGAGTCTGACTTGGAAAAAGAATGTGTGGCTCCATCTACTGATAGTCAATTGCAATTACAAAAATTGGAAATAAGCTCTCATCAATCCGAATGTTATTATGAGTGTATTAAAACACAAACGAGTTCCAACAGAAAGGTGAAATATTTTGAATGGTAATAAATACTACTTGCGAAATAGTGTCATTCTCTCATTGTATTTAATTAATAAATTAATAATAGGCTGTCCAGGGTGTTGCTTAGGTCAAACTTCATCAAGTGAACTTTTGAAAATAAGGTAAAAGTTCCTATAAACATGGGTTGGAAAGTGCTTAGTTTCCGAGATACATGTTGCTCCTGTCTTTTATGAAATATCTAAAAGTAAGAAAATGAACATTCACTCAGTTATTTAATAACTTTTATGATTTATAAAGTAAAATAATAACTATGTAACAACATTATTCAGAAACGGGTAAAATTGCATGGTGGAGTAGGTATAATTTGGCCCCAACTTCTTTGTCTGTCACTTTTACATTATATAGTTTTTTATTAATCTTTTCGGAAAACAGAACTTCAATGGCGGTAAAACATAATTTGTTTACATTATTTTTTATTGACAACAATGAATTTTATGGTAAATTACAAATTATAAGAATTATTCAAAGTGTATTCCACCAACTTCCACATTTTTGACACCTCTATGTCTTGCAGACTGTGTGGCTTTATGAATGAAATCAGGATTAGTTATCTTCACATTCTTCTCTAATTCTTTCAATTAACTCTTCTCTGCTGTTTACATGTATTGAGTATACTTTGTCCTTTAAATAGCCCCAGAACAAAAATATAAGGAAGTTAAATCACCATTGAGGACAATTATTGTTTGGCCACAACAGTTTACAACAGCATTATATGCTTGCCCGAGCTTTGTTTATGTGAAACTAGCGTTTATTTGCTTAAACAGGCATATCGACAATAATGGAAAATAACAAGGAATATATCTCTGACAAGCAGAAAGTTGAAATTTTTTCGGAGCAATTCAAGGAAAACTTTTTTGAAGGCAATTTTGACCAAGAAAATTTCAATTATGTCAATGAGTGGTACAACAATTATTTTAAAAATACAGCTCTAGAAGAAAATATTTCGGTCGAAGAATATTTTCAAATTTTAAAAAAACAAAGAAACTCAGCTCCTGGTTACGGCAACATTCCTTGGTTGGTAATAAAGAAACTAGATTATCTCACACATATATTTATACTGAAAATTTATAACCACTATATCGCAGATTAATACTTCCCTAACATATGGAAAAAAGGCATGATAATAGTCATTCCGAAACCTAACACAGATCACTCAAAAGCAAACAATTATCGACCAGTTACTTTGCTTCCTGTATTAGGCAAACTTCTTGAGAAACTCCTTAAAAATAAAGTTCAGGCTTTAATGACAGACCAAATTTCGAGACATCAGTTTGGTTTTAAAGAAAATGCTCCACGTTACAACCACTCACGATTTTAGCATCTAATATGCAGTCAGCTAAACTAAATAATTATAAAAGAACAGCTTTATTCCTGGACTTCAAAAAGCCGTGTATGGCATAAAGGATTATGGAAACTGAAAAAACTCAACTTACCAGACACAATTATTTACATGGTTAAAAGTTTCCCTGAAAACAGAAACTTAACAGTGAAAATAAATGGATACCATGTCTCAAGAATTAATAGCTGAACAAGGAGTCCCGCAGGGTTCTTCACTATCTCCACTTTTATATAACATTTATTGTTATGACATATTTACTAATCAACTTGAACAACTGTCATGCATTTTACAATATGCAGACGATACAGTCTTAATCTCACACGTACGATCGATTGCAAAGGCTAGGGACAAACTTCAAATATTGCTGAACGATACACTAGCATGGACAAACAATTGGAGACTGTAAATCAATCCGCTGAAATCGCAATTCATTTTATTCAATCATGCATTATCCAATAATTCTCCCTCTATCGAAATAAGTAATCGCCAAATTCATCCAGTAACCAATGTCAAGTAGATGGGGGTTTATTTAGACAATAAATTAAACTTCAACATGCATTCTAAAATGGTAAAAAAATGCATATCCTGAGAGAAACATTTCAGAGTATTAACATTTTCAAAAATAAGGGGATAAAAACCAAAGCAGCTGCCAAAATATACAAAACAATTTGTAGACCTATTTTAGAAAATGAACATACATCATACATGAACAGCCAGAAATCCAACTAAAAAAAAATTAAAGACTGCTGAAACAACTGCACTAAGGAAAATTACAAAGATTCGGCACCCCCACAATCCTTTACATAACCCTACTAATGCACTTTCGTATGAATTGGTGCTATTGGTGATGCTATTGATGTTGCAGAAGTACTGAAGCGGTATGCCTCACATTGGGTTTTTTATTTTACAATTTATCTATGTAATCAACCTTTTGTTTCCCACCATATTTTCTATACAAAATGTTAAATATAATATTATTATCTCCTTGGCTGAAGGACCTACGTCGATGGCCTTTTGATTGTATTGTATTACATTGTATATTAATGCAATCAATAAATAATTTTTATTATTATTATTTGCTTAAACTAAGAGGAATGTCCTCGAGATCATCGAAAAAACAATAATTTTAAAAATGGAAGGCAAGAAGTGAGGCCCACAAAGAATCTCAGTTATAACACAACACACATTAACTCCTGTTGAAACGCCCTAGGGCGAATTATGTGAGAATTCTGATGAGGCCAAATTCTTACATTATTAATATTAACTGATCCCTTGGGGATAAAGGAAGCTTTATCAGACCAAATACTTTTATTTCCGAAATCTTGATCTTTTCATTAACTCACATACAAATTAATTTTTGTTTTTTTCTTCTGTTTATTTATAAATATTACATTACTTTAGTGTTTCTTTTGAATTATTATATGTTAGTTAATTAAGTGTCGTTCTGTATTTATGAATCTATATATCTACTTATTCAAATTTTCTAAGCCAAAAATATATACTTCTTTATTCTATAAATATACATATTTTTATTCTATAAATAACCAATTACAAAAAAGCATATGTCTTTTGGCATCACATGATGGAAGGCTTTGGACTGCATCTAAGAAACTTTTTTGTAGGTTTTGTTTATGGAAACATAAACAACTTGGGCCTGTAGCTGTTAGACAGGTCTGCTAATTTATTATGTTATTAAACCTGACCAAAATTGTGTTTCTAAATCGTCCGCCATTCCTAATTTTTTAGATCTCTATTAAGTCGAATATTTCTAAATTCTAGGTGAGTTCGAATAAAAACATCTTTTGGTAATTTTCTTTTATTAGATGTTTTGTTTTCTTAACCGCATTTCCATTTCTGCCACTCAGGTAACTGCTTGAAAATCCTAGATTTTGTGTTAGATAAAGAGAAATGAGGCTTTACCATTTTTAGTAGAGTCCGAACCATGTCTTGGGGATAATTATATAATCAAAATTATTTCACAGTAAGCAGTTTGCATGCTAAATGACAACGATACCAAAAATAAAATGAATATCTGTATACTCCACATTGCTAATAGATTATTTTTCATTCGTTACAAATAATGTAATTATGGTACACTAACACCGCATAACATGCTAGTTGTAACGGCGACTGAAATAAGTTTTACTTACAAACAGCGACGGATTGGGTAGAGTTAATCAGCCTGTGAAAACATCAGCACCAGTTTCGGCTACATTGTTACGTTTAAAAAAAAATGATTTTTTGATATGTAATAATAAATAAAAAATTTGTACAACTTTTAAAAAGCATAGAATAGGACTGGCCCCAATGGGTAGTGAGCCCATGACATCAAAAGTACCATTATCACGCTTTTTAAAAATTCCAGTAAAAATTGACGGTACGAACAAAATAATCGGTATGACGAGGTTTCTCTTGCCGGAAATATTTTTAATATAATTAATTATCATAAAAAAAAATTTGAAATTTTTTTTACGATTACTATACTTCCAATCCACTACGTGGATGTGGAAGTAAACAAATAATGTTTTACCGTTTTCGCGGAAATTGATTTCAATTAGAGCATTTTTTAGGAAATTTCATTCTCTTTCAGAAAAACCGGGTATGACAACCTCTACTCTGTCGAAAATGTCTGTCATACCTATTTGAAGAAGGTGATAGGTAACAAAGTGTTACCACTATAGCGTAGAAATATGTTTTAAAATTTTGTGCCAGAAATACCCGTCACTTTCTATATACGGTATTCTTGAATGCATTTCGTTTATGTACACCAACGATAGCAATCACTCGTTAAATTGCACTTGGCATCATGGCAATTTTCGAAAAATACCTAACTTCACTGAGTTTGAAATGACAGATGACGTATCTTAACTGATGTAATTTGTAGTTGATTTTATTCTTTTAAAGAAAAAGAAATAAAAGAATAGAGATTTTTTCCCCAAGAAAATGGTTTTGGAACCGTAGCCCGTATAGCCACGACAAATTGTTTGTAGTGAAGAATAGAGATTCTTTTTTATTATTTCACAAAGATTTTATTAATGGAGACTCCACGCCGAAATGACAATACCTCTACTGACAACAGCGGATATTTCTAGAATTCATAAAGGAACTTCCAAAACTCACTTCTGAGAAATTTTCTAATGAATTTACGCAAAAGAATGGTTAGTGTATGTGGCAAGAACTTACTATATTAAATTTAAAAAAAACACCAGATTGCTACAAATTCATAGTAAAACCTTACTGTTGTGGTTACGCTCAAATCTATAGCTCTTTTCTGTGGTCCCATAAATGGTTCTACAGTTTCAATGAGAAATCTACATAATACCTTAGACATTCTAAATACTTGTACCCTTTTTCACTTAAAACTTCAAACATATCTACATTATTAAACTTGCTGTGCCTCTGTATGTGCATTTGTTCGGAATATACTGCAGATCGTCCACTATCAACAAATATAACAATACAATAAATATTCTTAATTTATCGTAACGAATTTGAAGACTATATTTACCGACTGTCAACAACCACTCGTTGTTTAATGCGAGCACTCGAATAGTTTGCGAATGGTCAAGAATGTCTAGGATGAATTTTTATTTGAATTTTAGTGAAATGCGAGTAACCTTGCATGCAGTCAAGAATAGCGCTGCATGACCAGGGTTATAACCAGGGATGGTTACAACTCCTCCACGGGGATTATTTTTTGTAAAAGGGAAGACAAAGATGACCAGGATTATAACCTGGAGTGATAACACCCCTCCAAGGGGTAGATTTCGACTCCTGAGTGTTGTTACAATAACTCTGACCACCTTTCTTTTTCCCTCCATCAAACCCCCTCTCTAAAAAATATTGAATTTATTTTGCAAAAAAAAAAAATCCACCCCCTGGAGGGATTATAACCACCCCTGGTTATAACCCTGGCCACCATCATTTTCCCGCCAACAAACCTCTTTTTTAAAAATTATAAATATAAAAAAAAAATCCTCGACCTCTAAGGGTTGAATCGGGGGTAGGGGTGGTTGGGGTCATCCTCCTCTAGAATTACCACCTTAAGTTATAGGGAGGGCCAATTCACCAAAATACAGGAATGGATTGATTTCTGCGCCGTGAAAGGGATTTTAAGGGTGATTTTGGGGCGATTTCGGGGGTAGCCGAGGTCAAAAACATTTTTGAAGCTCAGAATCGGTTTCAGCACCCTCTCGAAAACGGGGGGGAACTAGACTGACCCAGTAGCAGATACTTGCGTGTCCTTCCAACTCCTGACCTCCAATATAAGTACGACCAGTATGACAGGTATTTCTGCCAGTTTTTGGGATGTCATACCATGACATTCTGAAAGAGCACATAAAAACGAACAAAATAAAAAAAAATGTCTATGCCATAATGGTAAAACTTTGTTACCTATCACCTTCTTCAAATAGGTATGACAGACATTTTCGGCAGAGTAGAGGTTGTCATACCAGGTTTTTCTGAAAGAGTATGAAATTTCCTAAAAAAATGCTCTAATTGAATTGTTTTTTAATGATAATTAATTTAATTAAAAATACTTCCGGCAAAAGAAACCTCGCCATTTTGTTCGTATGGTTTTCTACAGTCAATTTTCACTGGAATTTTTAAAATCCGCGATGACGGTACTTTCAACGTCACCGGCTCTTGGGCTACAAGTGTCCAGCCATTCGGGAATTTTCCCATTCTCCCAGCAAGTCTCCTGCTCACCAACTGATAATTGTACAGAAAATATGCAAGAGGCCATTTTTAGTGTAAAGAAACTTCAAAATTTCCAGTTCTGCTCATATGATTTTCCTTACAAAAGAAGAGTTAAATAACTGTAAATTATTATTTGTTTTCTTTAGATATAAAACTATTTTCAGGATTTGAACTTGGGCAACACGTATCTCGGAAACTAAACACTTTCCGATCCATGTTTACAGGAACTATTCTTATTCTGAAAAGTTCTATTACTGAAATTTATATAATGACACAATGGTTAAATTTATATTGGGGCTGATCATTAGTAGTTAACTTTTCAAATCATTCTTCTCGTACTATAATTTTTACTTTATTAAATGTAGTGAGTAGTATTCATTACTATTTTTTAACTATGTCTATTATGATTATGATAAGAATTACCTCACTTTAGCTACTAAGGGACGCTCCTTTTTATTGAACTGAATAAGTACTTTATCGTTCGTGTCACAATTAATGCAAGTAAACGATGATAAGGAAACAGCATCTTTAGTTAGGTAACCATGGCATGGTGCATGATAAAGTTTTTTGCAGGAAATACAGCTAATTATTAGTCCCTTAACTGCATCTGAGGTAACAGCTAGCTCGCAAACACAATCAATCTGGCAGTCATCTGTCATCATAACAAGTGCGCTTCGACCACTTGTAATGGAAATATTAGTTTCAAAATGATCTAATAGAAAATATTGAATTGGAGTATTAGAGTGTTGGTTGTTAATGTAATGTTTAATAAAGATGCAAACAACAGGAAATTATGACAAATAAAAAATTAATTAACATCACCTTTAATCAATCAATCAATATATTTAATATAAATATGATTGCCAATAAGCATGAGTAAATTGTCCCAAACAGGAAGCCCTATAAATGACTATATCAACGTGTAGGTAAGACTATGAGTAAATGATATGTCTAATTCTCATGGACCATTTTGAAGTTTTTCAATAAAACTTCTTCAAAAGGGGGACACTTTTCCATTTATTTCTATCTACCTAACTTAGCTTGATGAAACGAAAACTATATTAAAGTGGACATTACTGGAAGCATTACACAGTTTATTTATATACAGCTTTAGTAAGTTTGAGCACAAGAAAAAAAATTTGGGTTCGTAATGTTTCTATTATTCCATGAGACTGTAATAGATACTGCGACACATATTTTTGCGAATGCAAGATGCTAGTCCACAGTAGACAAAATTAATTATAAAAGGTGGAATTGTGTTCATTCCATTCCTGAAAACATAGGGAAATTAGCCCTTAGGAAAATCACAAGCTTTGTTCCGACCGGGGTACCCAAAGGAAGTGTGTTGAAACCATTATTGTTTATAATTTTTATCAAGGCATTTAAATGTCTAGAACATTTATATTTGTCTTTGCCACTGATACAGCTACTGCCAACACAGACAATGACTTTCACATTCTTGCCACTAAAACAAATAACACTGTATCTCTAATGCAAAAATATTGTTTTAACAATGGCCTTGACCTAAAAAATGGAAAATAAATCTGTATCGTAACTTGAAATTGTTAAATACCTTGGACATCACATAAACTCTTGTTTTTTTTCCCCCAAAGGAAATTTCTTTGGATACGTAGCCCGTATAGCTACGACAAACTGTAGGTATTGCAAAAGTTATTATGTATATCTAACCTAATCGAAAAATAGACTCTTGTGTTTTGTACTATGGCAAATGAGACAGTATGTTAAATATTTTTAAAATTCACTATTTTGCATATGTACAATCGTGTCTCAATTATTGTATATTGTGTATACTCCGCTGGGGAAATTGTTCTCAGATAGGGGACCTTCTTGTAATATAGAAAAAAATAATTGGTACAATGACATTTAAATGTTCACTCTTGTAAATCTCTTTTTAAAGAACTAAATATTTTAACTGTCCCGTCTTTATGCATCTGTAACTGCGTGTCCTATGTAAAATTTCACATCAACAAATACATATTAGAAAACAATTCAACTTATTATTTAAGATAGAACTTGATCATCACTTTTCCATAACATAGGTTGAATAATGTTTTGCCAAAGGACGTAACGTTATGTCTATTAAATTATATAATAGATAATTGATGTATCACTTTCTCGAGTTTATAAATTTAGTCAGAATGAGAATCTTCCCTGGGAAATAACGCACCCATTGGCTCAGTTAAATCTAACTAAGACAAATGAAACACATAATACACTTATACGATCATAATTTATTAGAATCATCAGAATGTATCCGAAGTAGTAAATCATCGATATACAGGCAGACAAAGAACAAATAGGTTTTCCATAGAGATATCATACGACCTTCCTCTCGTATTTATTTAGATATTGATGTTTAAAAATTTGGTGTTTTTGAGATTTTACCTATTCCGCCGAGGTTAGATTCAAATTTAACATTGGGATCTGTCGTCATTGATCGCGTTAAGCGACGACCACCCAAGAGGTTTTCCGGCTTCGAATCCCGTTACGGGAGTAATTTTTTAACGGTTTTTAAAACTTTTTGGCAGATATTTTAGATTCTAAAATTACCCTTCGTTTATTTTTACTTGACTAACTTTTAAAAAGTTTAAAATTTAATCATTTTACCTCTTTTCTCGGCAATAATTACAGGAATATCTTTTGAAATTTATTTTCAACTTTTCATTCCAAAATTACTTAACAATTATTTCTACTCGACCAACATTTAACAATTGTAAAATTTGAACAATTAGCCTCTTTTTCGGTGATAATTGGTCAAATTCGCAAACTATTTCTCATTTTTTGAATTTGAAATTGCCAAAACGGGCGTTTTAAAAAAGTAATGATACTTAATAAGTGTTGAAAAGCGCATCCAAGTAATTAAAAAAGATTTGCGGATCGATTTCCTGTCACCTTCATATTTCATTCCATCATGCAAAAATGAAATATATCATACAACTTTGGTTTCAAATACCAGGAGTACCAAAAAATATGGTTTCTAAACATAAATCTTGGCTATCATTTTCCATAAAAATACGTTTAAATAGCTTTGGTAGAAGCTGCATGAGAAATACATTTTTAAGGATGGCCACTTTTGGCCATTTTTCGACTTTTAATCGTCTGTACTTCAAAAATGGCGCCTTTTTGAAAAAAAATGTCAAGACACAGAAAGTGTTTATTTGGGCCCAATTAACCCAACAAATGTCTTTGGAAAACGATTTATACTTTTTTTTGCAACTTTTTGTTAATAACCAATTTCCTACCATCGGAATCTAAAAGTTTAATAAGGTTTCTTGTTGACAGTAAAATAACAAATCGATTCCAAGAGCTTCAACCTGTCGAAACTTCGAGGTCACTTAGGTTGCTTTTCCGAGCATCTATTTGAGGGTATACCGCTCACCTATAAGATGAAAATAGAGGACACCATTTAAGGTAACAGAAACCTTACGAAAATAGTTATTTATTAACATAGTACAAATAGTACAAATAATTGTGACACTAGCTCTTGGACATTAGGGATGTATATAGTAAAAATATGTGGTACATTCCCTAAAATGTCCACTTTTGTATAATTTTTCTATACCTATTAAATTATGACAATTATTAGCTTTTTTTGGTGAAAAATAGTATCTATAATTCACTGTAGCAAATTATTGATTCATAATTCATTGCATCTGGCCAATCACATATAAAAATTCAAAAATCACTGTTTCACTGATCCAATGATATCTTAAATCGACTGCGATCAACTCTTGATGCAGCTGACAATCAACTCTATGACAGTGACAACCAAGTGTATAGCCATAATATTGTTCATTTACTTTTTCCACTTCTTAAAAGTAGATACCGATTAATAGTATTACATTCACAATAATGACCATTATTCACTCAGAAGATTTGCGCCAGATTTGCTCGTGGGCTCTAATCATTTTCGTGAATAATGGCTATCATAATCACTCATATAATAATACACTATTTTGTTTTATCATGCAAAGTAAAGTAGTTTATGAAAAATAAATTTTTGCAGTTCTCTCAAATTATCTTCAGAACAACTCAGTAGTGGTGAATGAAAATTAGATATGTCATTTAGTCATAGCCTTAATGACTCGTTGATATATTTATCGATGGGGCTTCTTAACGAGGACAATTTGCAAATGCTTATCCGGTTGTACCCTTTGGTACCAAATGAATGTAAAATCTACATTTGATACTGATCAAAATATGAAGTAAACACATAAACATAAACACTAAAACAAATGTTAATACGTTAAATTATAGTCCTGCTGATGACATTCTTATATTTAAAACAATTTTAAAAATACAGGGTGTTTCTAGAAGGTATGTCAAGTTCTTAGCAACATATTCTGGAGGAAGCCTAATTACTTTTATAAAAAATACATCACACAGAATCTACAGCCTTTTAAGGTTAACCCTATAAAAATAATATTTTACAATGCTTCGATTTCGTCTTCCAATTCTGAAAATTTTGAAAATATTTGGTGTGATTTGATATATATATATATATATATATATATCTAACTGATATTTTTTACAACTTTCAGCTCTCTACATCAATAAAAGTAAGTAACAATGAAACAAGAGGGTAAGACACGTCAAGTTCTTTTATCACTTTGTCTATGCTCTGATTTGTTTTCCTGAATGTACAAAACATTTTTAAACAATATTTTGACATTTGACTATAAATTGATGTGTATTAATGCACATTTTATGGGATACTCTGCAGTTTCTTGCAAATAATGTTAGTTTTAGGCATTTTAAATTTTATAATGCCAACTTAGTTGCTAAAACATTCCTACATATAAAATTTAAAAAAAGTACATTCAGCCTGGGCTTAGAACCAAGATCCCTTTGATTTTTAGCCTAAAATTTAGGAGCTAGACTACATTCCTTTTAGTAAAAACACGTTAATGCTTGGAAATAAACTGTCTAGATGCAAATTATATTTTGATGGTTAGATAATGTATCATTATGTAAATATATAATGTATATTAGTAAAATATATAATTATATTATAGGAAAATACATTTTATAAAATATTTGTTCAATTACAAAATTAAGAACAATGTTTTTTACATTTAAATAATTCATTAACTTTCTTGTTTGTGGATGGATTCTGTTAAAAAACAATAGGGTTCTTCGTTTAGCTAACTCTAATGCACTGTCCCAATTTAATCGATCATGAGCACTATATAGAAATGTATCAATCAATTGCAAGATACTCTTCAATTTCGTATTTGCGAATAGCACAATAATTAGGGTTATATTAATGTTTTTATCTCCAAAACTTGCTAAAATTTGAACACATATTTTAGAAACAACTTGTATATGAATCTTTATGAGATTTCTTACAAAGAAAATACGAAATATCTTACCTGATATAGTAATATTGCTAATATTCTGATATTCCTCTTGAGGAACATTAGCAATACTTGTTTTTGGAATAACTGGATTTTCTTGAGTTTCACTTTCGTCTACTAGCATTTGATCTGAGGATATATTCTGAACTAGAAATTGAAAGAAACTGAATTAAAATCGATTACATTCATTAAATAGCACAATATTGATGCTGTACAAACCTGTGCTTGCACAATAGGCTTCATGTATTCTCATTTCTTCCTCATTTATAACCTCAGATATAGCAACAGGTGTAAAAGGTCTTTCCAACTAAAATAATATTCATAAATGTAAGAAAATTTAGAACATTGATTTGTATTTCAAATTTATTTAAAAAAATGATGTGACCTATTGAAAAAAGGGTAATTTTTAAAATAATCATAAATTAGTTATTTTTATACCAAGGCTGCGAAATTCCATTTGGCATACCGAGAGAAAAATTATAGCCAAGGCCGCTTAAAGCCAAGGCAAGATAATCTCGAGGACGCTAAAAAATTTCGTGGCCATGGTATAAACACTATTAGGATGTCGACCCTGCCGCCTCTGACTCAAATGAGTGAAAAGACACATGGTTGAGATGAAAGTGAGGGACAATGTACTGTCTTATTTTATTTATTTAATTGATGATCAATGTCATTTTGATGTTCACCACTTCGATTTATTTTGATATAAATTTTGCAAAAATCCTCGATTATCTTGAAAATTTAAGACTTGGTAGCGACTCCTCAAATATTATTTAAAAATCCGAAATTTTTATGGAAGTTTTTTTTTAGATCAAAGAACAAAATAAGTGGGTGCCCTGGTTAAATTTTAAAAGTTGTTTTTTTCCGAAGCCACGATGGTACCGCCACCAGGTTACCAGGCATCCCCCTGTCCAGCATTAGTTCACTGCCCCAGCAGACAACAAGCTTCGCTAATAACGAACAGCCCGAAAGTGAGCACCAAAGTGTGAGTAAGACAGAAAAGATTTTATGTTTCTTTAAATTCATTCCATTTTACGAATTTGTGTATTGTAGATTTAAAATTATTGTAATTTACAGTAAAATTCTTTTTTCATATTTTATTGCGGACTTGCATTTAATATGTATGTATTATAGATTTAAAACGATTGTTACGTGATGTTTAAATTTCTTTTTTTCCTATTTCATCGGCGGACTTGCATTTCACATATACCATTTTTTGTATTCGAAAGAACTGGCCATTCTTTCAATAAATAATTAACCAGTTAAAAATGATTTGTACTATGTATTTATGAAGATGTTCCTATGTAATTTTGAGATTTGTCTTGTATGTTTCTTTTGAAAATTGTTTTCTGTATACTTTTTGATTTTTGCTTTTTCTTTCACGAAGTACGAGGGGAGTGTAACGAGGCATTCATAAATTCATATCAGATTAATAGATTTCTGTTTACATAGCATTTTGCTTATGTACCCAACAGCGATAAATCACCGATGTACTCGAAATCTGCACGTGGACCCACAGTTGCACACGCTCCAAATTCGTCACATGTGTAGGATTTCAAATATAAAAGCGCGACAAAACTCAAGACAAATGAGTGCTCTTCTGCCATTGGTCTTCAGTGTGCTGGGCTGGGTTGATTACAGTTAGTACTCTATTACGACGTACCACGGCGGATTAAACATAAGTTGACCGTTAGACTCCTTCAGCGTGCTGAGCTGGGACCTACTGTGTTGTTATTTATCCAAAGTCGGTGCGCGGCAAAAGGTACCCAATGCATGCTATCGATGCCACGATGAATCACCACAACATTGTCAACATTTCACTCTCATCTGCTTCGAAACCATTTACGAAACAATTAATGCCCGTAAAAGATACGAAAACATAAATGCTATGTAACACTGCCATGATCTACCTGTAATTGAGAGAATAAACCGTTTATTTGTATTTGGACAATTTATTTACTAAATGAACTCTGGAATAACATCTCCGAACCAGCTACCCAAGCAAAACACGTTACATTCTTCTAGTTAATCTTGTCATATCTTTTAATATCCCTATTAAGAAATCTAATTATAAAATATGTTTTGCATATATAAAACAGGGTTTTCGTATTATGAGTTAATTCAAAATTCAGTACAGCAATTCTCTCACGTTATTACTGCAAATCTTTAATGACTCTTCTTAATGTACTCTTAATCTCCCAATCATATATAATGTTATGCATTAGGCCCCCTAGGGGTGGGAGGCTGATACGCTCATGAGAAATAGCCAAAATTAATGGTTAGGCAACCAGTAATGCAAGCCTGTAAAGCACGCCATCCACTGGTGGATGGATCTAGAACTTCTGCATTGTTCTGGAATGCTGTACAAGAAAGGTTGTGGACCATACTGGAATTCTCTAGATGTCTCTTGTGGGATATATACAGATTCGGAAAATGCAGTTTAGAGGGTATAGGAATAACGATGTAATTGACCACGGCCCCGCTAGTTCCATAAATCGTGAAAGCAGAGGCACACAATGAATTGAATTTAGTACGGGTGCGGACGTAGGTAATAATTTCTAATACGAAACGAGACAATATCTCTTCGTCAAAAGCGAAGAAGTTATTGTCACATTTTTGACAAATAATTTCTTCTATTGAACGCATTTCTGCAGTTTCTTTTTTAGCCGTAAATGCTATGGGAATAAAATAATAATTCTTATTAAAACCGAAATGAAAATAGAACTTTATTTATCATGATTTCGCAAAATTCCATCCGCTTGAAATTGTCCTCGGGAAATATTTCTTGCGTTGTTTGAATTTTAAAACAACTGTACCCATTTCTTTTCAAAATATTTCTTACAGTTCTTTCCTTCATGTCAACTTCATCAGCAATTTGCCTGCTAGAACAAGGTTCACTAGTTTCAACAAGTGCACAGACATTAGTTTCGCGAATTTCACGTTCTTCGCTCATTTGTTGATGACGGGGTTCGGGTTGACAGCATTTTTTACAATAATTCACGACACACCCGAAATTCTCAAATTTTTTAATAATGTATGAAATTATGCTAGCTGAGGGGATTGGTCTGTCTTGATATGCCACAGTAAATAAATTTATTGTGTCTTCAGTGGAATGGCCCCCGAAGTACCACTCCACAATTTGCACTTTTTCTGCAGTTGTATAAACATACGGCATTTTAATAATGAAAGTGAGATTAATTTATTTTATTCCCACACGTCTAAACAGATACGCTATTAAAAGCAGATGGGTGCGCTGTTCTCAACTCGACGCGGTCGAGCGATGGCGCTATTGTTTTATACCAATGCCTTGCATTGTTCTACGACAAGGCATGGTTTATCTGCGCAGAAACAAGTTTACGTACTAAATTTGGTGAATCTGTATAAGCGGAATGTAAACACAGGAGAAGTTTTTGAATAACAAGTGAGAGGTTAGAAATCCGAAGTAAATACAAAGTGAAAATATCAAGTGAAAAGTATTGTTAAACATTATTTTAGTCAGTAAAAGTGCATTTTGATTTTAATAAAAGTAACGTGAAGTCTTCAGTAAATTAAATAAATAGTGTTAGTGTTTACCCCTTGTTATAATGTTTGGAACCCACGGATTTTTACAGGGTGTTTGCTATGGGCGGAAACACGTGACAATGTATGTATGTATCTGATCTTATAATAGTATCATGTAGTATCATATATTAAAATTTCTATTTTTGAGTTAATATATTTTATATTACTCCAATTTTTTTTTACTTACATTTAAGCCACCACCATAGCAAGCTAATTTGTGGAAACCAGTATTCAATGTGGCCAAATGATTATTACAATTTGAAATTGAAAGACAATACTTTCCTTCTGATTGTTCAAATCCTGGCGGTTCATAAGTTTCAGGAGTAGCTAAAAAATAAATATTCTCTTAAGAACAAAGAAAACTGGGAAATCCCTTCGCATATATTCAGACCTGCAGCCAGGGACTGCAATTAGAACACCCCAATCACTGGCAAAGGAGAGGGAAAGGAAACTGGTAAGGATCTAAAAATTTATTAATCTCCTCTGAATTCCCACGAGCAAACCCTACAATTTCTTTCTGGTTACAGGCCTGCATATATTCAAATATTACTTTAAACAATATAGGAGTATATATCGAAGGTGGGTTAATCCCATGGGATTAATAGTTTATAAAAAAAAGAGGTTAAAAATTCTTTATTGTTAACTAACAGTTTTGTAAAAAATGCACCTCTATTAGTTGTAAGAGTTGTTAATAAACCATTCCGTATGACAAAACGGGTGCTTGGCAAAACTTCCAGGATAAAGCTGCCACTATTTACATAAGCACTGATGAGCTTACCTTCTGGTAGGTCTTGTTAACAGAAATAGGCCGATGTTAAATAAAAGATTCAAATTTTTTTGAAAATTTCTCAAAATTCCACATAACAATATGCAATGTACATACATTGTATCTTCAATCTATGGATATGTATATCCACAAGATGGAGAAAGTATATCTAATGTACATCTAATGGATGTGGAATTAACATTCCCAGCATATACATTTGTCGCCGACTTCCATATCTATTTTATATCCAGTGAATGTACATAAACATATGCAATGCACATTCACTGGATATGAACACATCATATATACAATCGCATATTTTATGAATATACATACATATTTCTCTGAAGTAGTTGCCCCAGTCATGTTGGCATCATCGGGAGATGATTAAAACGAACAGTTTTAATCATCTCGATGATACCAACACGATTGGAGCACCACGCAACGAATAAAAGTGCTCAAGTGTTTTGATGTTCGTGGGAACTACTTCAGAGGTATCCAATAGTATCCATATATCAGGTAATAAAACACAGATAGCTTAATAAGAAACATATTTTATATAACTATTTTAAACATACACAAACTTTATAAAATAACCTAAATTATTACACAATATTTAAAATTTTCAATATTTACGTATACTTTTTTACCTTCCGGTACTTTAACAATTTGTAAACATATGTATAATACCTACTATAGTTACTCATGTCCTACATATGTGTTTAAAACATTCTCAACCATCAGTAAGTTATATAATATGAACGTATGTAATTTCTATTCACTATATTTATAAAATACATACCCAATATGACATAACAGCAAATTTTTAGGTCTCTGTCACTTTCCGCCATCTTAACTAAACACACACCTGCCACAATCAGTTAAATATAAAACTTGCAAATTTTCTAATCCTAAAAGAGTATGTATTTACAAATCTAAAGAATTGCATTGTAATAAATATACTCTTACATCATGGGAGCTTCATGCAAATGTAACAGCATAATATAGCAATAAGCAAATATAAAATTCAGAGAATGAGAAAGAGTTAACTTCCATCCCACATAAACACTATGCACACAACACTACAGGGCTTGACTTAATGGCTGCCGGCGCCGGCTGCTGCGAACTACAATCCGTAAACAAATGATGCCTGGTGCGCCGACCTACTATGCCATAAATTAGTAGCGCATGCGCATCAGATAATGAGATGAAATTCGTGTATGGGTATAATTCAATTATACCTTAATGGACATATTATGTATAAATCATTATGTATATACCTCCAGCAATATACATGAGATGTTATGTGGTATGCTCTAAAAGTTGTAATTTGTATCCTTCTTTTAAGAGCAACAACTCTCTTATATACCGCATGTGGTCATTACTGTATTGGACATACTTCACACATTTTTTGAAGTTTGACGCAACATATTCGAATTGCTCTAAAGGCATAGCAGGATAAGCATAGTTAATGTGCCCTCAGAACCAAATGTGATGAAAGCTATATCACTTGGTAGGTTATCAAATTACATTACTATTTACATATTCTTGAGCGATGTTGAAAAATGTCCTGACAACGGCGAATCTTTCAAACTTTCTTTCTCTAAAACTAGTAAAGCTAGGGAAAAAAAGGCGAAAGATTTTTTCGCTCTGAAGAGAAACCAGAGTATTAAAGCTAGGGAGATAATTCCAAAACCTAATTATATTATATATAGTTAATCTGTACACTAGGAGCCATATTTGTGAATGTTTCTATGGTGGTCACTTTGAAGGTACCCAAAAAAAATCGTAAGTGAAAAATATTCGCTATTAAAAAAGTTATTACTTATGCAATATAACTAAAAATAAAAATTACAAAATATTTTCTTCACAATATTCTCTATAATTAGATATTTATTTGAATTATCCCTCTAGTTTTAGTAGTTTTAGGCAGGAAAAAGTTGGAAAAATTCGCTGTTATAAGGACATTTTTCACGTTCGCTTAAGAACTGTAAGAGATGGGATGTTAAAAAATATATATGTATATAGTAATGTAATTTGATAACCTACCTATAATGATAGCATTCATCACATTTGGCTCAGGGGGCACATTCTCTACTATACTATTCCTACCATAAGCTTTTAAGTGTAAATCCACAATTTCAATTAATAATATATATTAAAAAGAATAACTTATACTTACTTTCATAATAAGTCAATTCAAGCTGGACAATCGTTTTCTCCACTAACTTGTTACATTTGCCCAAATCGCATATAACTTGCATTAAAGCCAATGTAGCTTCTTTTGCCTGTGTCGATGTGCGTCTGTTTTCTCCGTTATCATCCAAGTTATATTTCAAACGAAATCTGTAACTTTCTACTATTTCTTCATTGGTGGGATCTTTCATATATAGAAATATTTCCTTGAGCTGAAATTCATGCAATTGATATTTAATTTAAATTCCCAAAAATATATCTATAATTTATCTAAGTTTAAAATGCAGTGCTTGTAAAGATAGAAAACGCGTGTCCTACTAAGTAAATTAGTTGCTAACAAAATCTCATGACAATTCTTATGATTAAAGTAAAAAAGCAGTGAGAATTCTTAATGACCGATATGCTTAACCGTCCTTCTAGTTAGTTTTAACAGATTATCTAAAGGGAATAAGTAAATAAAATTGAAATATTTCTTTATTTTCTGAGCAACCCTGTATAGGATTTGAATGTGAAACTTGTTTTAGGTATGTTTTCGAGGGTGATAAATCTGAATATGACATCGCTTTTTTTCTATCCGATTCGCTAATAAAAAATCGTAAAAATTTGCCCCTTTATTTATTTCCTGCAACGCACGCCTATGATTAAAATGTAGTCTATTAGGTTCTAAATATGCACTACCATGGTATATGTGGCCTGCCCAAATTAGAAAATGATCCGTCAAGTAATAACATAGATACAGGCTTGTGTCCACGAAATTGTAGCCACACTGTATAAACAAAATGTAAAATCCTTAAAGAAAGCAACTAATGATAAACGAATTAATAACGCTACAAATATTATGCAAGAAAGCTGGAACATCATAAACGGTAATAAAAAATATAAAGACAACTATACCTCCATTAAGATATGTGATACAGCTGGACAATTAATTACTGACTTAAAAGTATTGGCTGATCATTATAACAACTACTTCACAAATTCCTCCTCTCACGCAACACCCAACTTTAACCTCAATAATAAGAGCAGCTATAATATCAACTCTTTTCCTGTCTCCTATAACACCAAATGAAATTGTGGATATGTTAAAAAAAACCTGCTCCAAACAGCACCCGGAATAGATGACATAAATGGTGACATGTTAAAGTCAGTCAGTCATCTGATTGCTGAGCCATTATTTTACCTAATAAATGAATCGTTCACCTCGGGGCAGTTCCCTGATCTGTTAAAAGAATCTAAATGTGTACCTATATTTAAAAATAAAGGCTCAAGGGATGACATTACCAATTATCAATCTATATGTATATGCAGAGCCAATAAGGCAAACTCTTTGAACTGGCTTATAACTTTAGGTTATGTAAATTCCTGGAATTTCATAAATTATTGTCTAATATTCAAAATGGATTTAGGAAGGGGAAATCTACCTATAATGCTATTCTTGGATGCCTGGAATTTGTATTTACAAGGAATTACATCAGGGGTACCCCAGGGTTCTATCTTGGGTTCTCTCTTTTTTATAATATTTATGAATGACTTGTCAACTACTTGTATTACATCTAACAAAATTATCCTCTATGCAGACGATACAAATATTATTATGTCCAATAAGAATATAAGTGATCTGATTAAAAACAGTAATATAGCTTCTAATGAATTCAGTAACTGGTGTAATCAGAATGGCCTCCATATTAATGCTAAAAAAACACTGTATGAGATTCTTACCAAAAAATATAAAACCATATTTTGATCCTATTATGGCAAATGGAAAAACAATAGAATCCACTGAAAGTATAAAATTTCTAGGAATAACAATAGACCAGAAACTCACCTGGGAAGACCATATACAAGGTTTAGACTTTGCGAAGCTGAAAAAATGCCCTAAATTTTCCAGGTTTTCCATAAGCAAAAATATCAATTTCCAAATATTTGATAACTGGTGCTATAAAAATAAACTATTTCTAAATGTTGAAAAATGTAATGTTGTCACCTACTCATGTGGCATAATATTTTCATGTGGCATAATATTTTCATTAATGAGTATAAAATAAACGATAGTGTCATACAAAGAATTGATAGATTTAAGGATCTAGGTGTTACTTTTGACAGCAAGATGACTTTTATTTATCACATAAATAACATCACATCTTCAGCTTTTAATTCATAATTAAAAACTCCAAAGATTTCAAGAATGTTGAAACTATGAAGCTTCTATTTAACTCGTTTGTCAGAAGTAAATTGGAGTATGCTGACGTAATCTGGAGTCCCTACTCCATCGTTCAAATTAATAAACTGGAGAATATTCAAAGAAAATTTTTAAAATACTTAAGCTACACCGAGGACAAGACCTATCCACTTGTTGGAATTAGTAGTGATATTTTGTGAAATAGATTCTCACTTTACTCACTTTAAACTCGCCGAGAAATACATGGAATTGTAACTCCGTCTAAAATATTAAAGAATAAACTCGACTGTTCTGATCTATTAAAACTCATTGACCTATGAGTTCCTTCTAAATCAACTCGACTCCACTAAACATTTCATATCAAAGCTTCACGCACCAATCTATTAATGTATTCACCTATTAAAGTCATATGCAGGAATTATAATCATATACAGAATAATATTGATATTTTGCATTGTAGAATTAAGGATTTAAAGTGTATATATGGACATAATTTGTAATACCTACTTCTGTCATAGCACAATATTTATTGTTAGTATTCTGACTCTGTCATTGGGACTTTCGTCGTGTAAATAAATAAATAAATATTTTTTAGTAAAATAATTCTTTATTTGACATAAAATAATTCGTTGAATTGAACTGAATCAGTGAAAATTCTATAGTTTTCCTTATCGAAACCCAGAATTCCCTGATTTTTTATACAATTTATAAATTTCCCCGATTTTCTCAGGTTTTATTTTAAGATTTCTAAATTCCCTGAGTTTTCCAGGTTCTCCAGGTTTTCCATACGAGTCCGAACCCTGATATGAATATAATAAATTAAGTAGTATATGTTATATAATAAGAATGCTAAGAGACACGATCACAATTGACACACTAAAATTGCTTTATTATGGTCTTGTACAGTCTGTGTTACAATATGGACTGATATTCTGGGGCTCTTCCTCTTACCTTAATGAGGTATTCATAGTACAAAAGAAAATCCTAAGATGTATGAATAATGCTCACTCCTCTTTCTTACTGTAAGCCAATATTTAACGTTACCGAGTCTCTACCTCTATCAGTTGATAATGTATGTGAAGGACAATGAAACATCCTTCTTAAAGAATAGTGACACGCACTCATATTGCACACGGAAGATGGAAAATATATATCAACTATTTTCTAGACTCACGATAGGCCAATGTAATCCAACTCACATAGGGGTTATATATTACAACAGATTAAAAAGTATTTTAGACTTTTAGACTTTTATTTAAGAAAGAATTGCACGATTTTTTAGTAAATGAATCATTCTATTCTGTGGATGAATTCCTTAAAACGGAAATTTTTCTAAAGAAATATAATGTATTTTTATGTCTAATTTTATTTATTCTCGTCTTTATATATTTTATTAAACAAGCTAACCGTTATACTCTTCACCGATTTACTGCACTTTTTACATAATTGTTGCACATTCTATAGGATACTCTTCGCAGTTTTTTTGTAAATATTAGTTTTAGACGTTTTTAGTTTAATAACAAAACATTAAAAAAAAAACATGTAAAGAGAATTTTCTTTTATTTAAAAAAATTTATAACTTTTTTTATTTATCGATCGATTTTGCTCAACAACAATAGGGTTCATCCTCTAGCTAACACTAACTTACTGTCCAAATTTCAATACAATCGGACTTTTAGTTCTGAAGTTATCGTGCTTACAAGAAACGTGACGGATGGACAGACGGACAGACAGACGGACGGACGGACATTTTGAAAGTTGTTCAGAACCAACATAGTGATATGAAAATGTTTTCTCTACGAGCAATATTATCGGTTTTAGAAATGTGCCGATCAAATGCAATATACTCTTCGTTTTGTATTTGCGAAGAGTATAATAACAGCTTACATAAAGATTTACTAGTCCCATACTGTACAAATCTCACACAAGTACAGAAAGGTGTAACAACCTCAATAATTAAGGTCTACAACCATGTACCAGAGATACTGAGAAAGTTGCCTTTATGCAAATAAAAAAAAAAATTTAAACATATTCTAGTTAAAAAATGTTATTATAAGGTGGACGAGTATTTCTCTGACTCTGAATTTTAATTTTGTAATGTGTGATGGTTAGCTTTTTCCGTCTTTTATTCCTGTATGTTAAATTATTAGATTTAAGGTTTTTTAAAGTGTCTTTACATTATGTACTGCAGTGTAACTGAGCACAGTACACAGCATCTTTTTATCTTTTATTGACGTATTCTATGACTTGTATGTTTTTTTATTGAATAAAGCTTATTATTATTATTATTATTATGTTATCTTGTTTGTCTTGAATATCAGTTTTAAATTTAATGTGTATCCTACTAGTGATTTGTCTTTTAGTTATTAAGTTTCTGTTGTGACTAGTCCGATAATTGACGCTGTATGTATCAATTTTGTGATGAATAAATATTCTGATTTTGACAAATCTGTAATATCACAAACATTCATTGCAGTTTTCTTGAATCCTAAATTATATCAATTTTTTTACAATTTTAAAAAAGTTAACATATTAATTATTATCGAAACATCAAACACAATGTACAAAATAAATAGTGAATTTTTATTCTTACTACAATAAAATAAGAACATTTATGCCGTAACTCAAATTAAATAAAATCAATGTAATTATAAGATAGCCAAATGCCAAATGAAAGTGTCTTGAGATGGCCTCATGGGGATTTCACTTACTTGGGAATTCCCATGTGCCTGTGTAAACTGTGCTTCGCTCATATCGTAAACAACTGCATTCTAAACTGAGACCGACTAAACTTATACATTGAAAATTCTAGGTATTTTCATTTTTTTTAACAAAGTTATGACAAAGTTGTAATAAAAATCTTCTTTTACGACTTTTTTGAAGGGGTGCAAGTACAAATTCCTGCTGTCCAAAATACAGAAGAAGTGAGAGCTGCTCTAATTGAAACATAAGAGATTAACTTGTCTTAAGAAATGATAAATAACGTCATTATAAGTATGGGAAGAAGGATGACTACAGTCATAAAGCGCTCATGGGGTAATACACGTTGTTGAAAAAAAAAATATTTGTAATTTTACTTGATCACTAAATATTTAAAACAAGTCAAAACGTCCTACTGGAGTTCGATTTCGGATGGCATCGAAGGCAGGCGCGTTTTTGTAGCTCCTATGAAATTTCGAATAAACTCGGGTAAAACTGTGAGAAATCGTAAGAAATTGTGTCGAATTAAACCGCGGATAATTTTACATTAATTGATATAAATTAGCATGAGTTTGATTATTTCATATAGTTGATATTTGATATTTCATTAAGATATATTGGTTGAATATCGCATCATGTAACAGCGTATATAAACAATTCGAAAAAGGTACACAAACATCTGGCAATATAATATAAACTGTGCACCATAAACTTATCTTCAGTGAATAACAACAAGCTGGTTTCTAATAAGGGTGAAACAACAAGTTCAGTGATTAAAAGTAGTGTGGGAATCCTAGAGAACAGAGAGGAAAGCTGCCAATATACACACACGGACGAAAATGATAAAGTTCTATTAGTTTATTAATCCTTATAATTATTAAATCTAATTGAATTTGTTAAAATTAAAAATGTATTAAACATAAGGAACGTCCCACAATGGGAAGGTTTCAACTGGCAACTGTCACGTGGTCCATATATTATACTTCCTCTCATCTATCTAGTCGGCATAAAAAATTGTAAATAGAGCGGAAACTCCGCCTCTCGCTCTGAATGATGGGCAAGTGGAGTTATTTGCATATGTAAATTGAAATATGAAAAGTGTGTTAGCATCTTAATTTCGCTGTAAAATATTACAGAATGGCCATATTATTGTTCAAAAATTAATAATTACATTGTACGTTATCTTTATAGCGTAAAATACACGACGTATTCTTTGTTATACTTCTACTGCAAGTCATTTTGAAAAATATTCCTACGCAACCGTCATATAGTCTGATTTATGACCTTGTGTAGCGCCAGGTACATGCTACAGCAATACAGGATCGGTTTCGTTTCGTATTATACGAAATGAAACCAATCCTGTACTGCTACTTATGAAACATAAGTATTTGTGATTTATTTACTGTGTCTTATTGATACATGAATTTAATCAATATGCTTAGACCGTGGGAAAGCCCCCCACAAGCAGATGAGAAGATGTTGAAAATGTAAAAGACACAAATATTGCAAGTCCTAAGCAACCAAGAAGAAAATGTTAATGCGAAAGAAATCATACTAACTGTGCAGAAGTGCAGAACATTACTTCGGAAAATTTGAAAGGAACTACATATAGGAGTGGACAGAGATTCATCATACATGTTGGGAGCGACGACAGTGACCTGATCAGTGATGAATCGAATAGTAACCTCGGTATAGTGAGTGACAGATAACGAATAGAGTTGTTTAGTGGAAAGTGCTGTTTAGTGAAAAGTATTTATAGTGTAATAAATGTTGTTTAGTGAGAACTGTTATTTAGTGGAAGGTGCTGTTTAATGTTAGTGAAAATAAATGTAGTTTAGTGAAAAGTTTTTGTTTCACTGCAAAATAGTTTGTATCGTTATTTGGTGAGAATTCTCCGTTAATTTATTTCGTTCAAATTTTTGATTATTTTACTTTTCTTATCGATTACTTAATAATAATAATAATTTTATTTGCAATCAAAGTATATACACATTATTACATAATTAATTAAATGAAGTTGCAAAATGGAGCTGAAAACAATTAAAAAAAGTTCAAAGTTCAGCTCCAACAGTGACACAGATACATTACAAATACATGAACATATACAGCGATTCAAAATCATACTCACGTAACAAAGCAAACTAAAATCTTTTTAAACTGAAAATAGAGAAAGGGGAAAAATGGGATAGGCAGCCAATACGAGGAAGAACGTAATAAATAAGTTTAATGTCAGGCATTAAAAAGAATTTTCTTAAATTGATTTTTAAATAAGTTTAGTTTTAAGGATTTCAAGGATGCTGGTACATTATTATAAAGAATATAAACATTATATGTAAAACATCTTTTAAACATTGCAGATTTGTGAGGTGGAGGTGTAATGAGTCCTTTAAATCTTAAATTTAAGGTATGGACATCCGTTCTATATTTTATTTTGTTATACAAGTAAGGGGGACATTGATTTAAAATAATGTTATGAAACAAGACTGTAGAGTGGAGTTTTCGTCTATCTTGCATGCTTAGCCAATTTGAGTCTTTTAATTTATATGACACTGGCTCAAACTTTCTGATGCCATATATGAACCGCAAACATGACTTTTGAACTTTTTCTATTCGATTAATGTCTATTTTATCTAGGCATGGTCCATATATAGCATCACAATAATTAAAATGACTTAAAACAAGAGTCTGTAAGTTTTATTTTAAGGGACTGAGAAATTAAGTGACGGTTTGGAAATAACATTTTTAATGAGGAGTAGACTTTTTGAATTCTTTTCTTTATATCTTTTTTAAAACGTAGATCTGTATCTAATTCTAGTCCTAAGTTTTTGGCACTTTGCGCACATTGTAAAGTCTCGTTTCCTATTTTAATTACAAACTCATCCTCAATTTGTCGTCGATATTTGCCAAATACCATAACTGATGATTTCGTTGGGTTCAGCTGAAGTTTATGGCGTTCGGAGAATGCAACCAGGCGTTCCAAATCATCATTTACAATATTATTTGCTTCATCTACATTATCTGGTAAGAATGAATAATAAATCATCTGCATAAAGATGTACTTTGCATTCTTTTAGGCATTCTTTTAGGCAGGACGTTAAATTGCACTTGTATATACTAAACAAAAGTGGGCCAAGTATTGAGCCCTGCAGAACACCACATGATACACTACCTTTGGAAGATTGACCTATATCAGTTTCTACAAACTGAACTCTACTGACTAAATAACTATCTAAAAGCCTAATTGCACTCTCCGAAAAACCAACGAAGTGTAAAATAGACAGCAAAATTTCGTGACTAATTGTATCAAAGGCTTTCGAGAAATCTAAAAGTGTCAGCACCGTAGTTTAACCCTGATCTGTAGCCCCAATGATATCATCAGTTATTTTTAACAGCACTGTAGCACAGCTAAAGCCTGGGCAAAACCCAGATTGATTTTGGGGCAGAATGTCGTAAGTATTCAAGTATTCTCGTATCTGGTAATACATAATTTTCTCAATTAGTTTAGATAGGACTGGAAGTATACTTATTGGGCGAAGATCATTATATGACAGAGCATCTTTCTTATTTTGGCGAGAAATTTTCCAGCTGTTAGGAAAAACACTGTCAAGCAGACACAAATTTACAATGTTTGTAAGAAAATTTAAAATTCGTGGACAGCATAAGAGAATCATTTCTAGGTTTATTTGATCTGCACCCATGGCAAAAGATTTTATTTCCATCAAGTATTTTTTAACGGTTTCAGTTGAGACTGTTGTAAAATTAAACAAAGAATTAAAATTGGTTTTAAGATTATTACTGTAAAATTATAAGAGTTACAAATCAGCTGGTGTTTTATTTGAAGAAAATTGTAAAAAGTGGTTATTAATTTCTGTTGGTTTATTTGTGTTGTGGCAGTGAATTTGTCACAGGTTTGTTGTAAATATTAAGCTCATTTAATTTTTTCCACAGTAGTTTAGAATTATTATTATGAGCATTATTATTAATGCAAAATTCCAAATAATTTTTTTTTTCGTAGCGTATAGCTATATTTGTTTGATTCTTTAAATCTTTGTAATAATTCCAGTGAAGTTCAGTCTTGGTTTTTTATACTTATTAAATGCACGATCTTTAAGTCTGATCATTAATTTTATATTATCCGTTAACCAAGGCGGTTTTGGCTTTTTTATAACAACATTTTTTAGGGGCGCTAGTGTATCAAAAATATTGATTAATAAACTATTCATGTATTCAACTTTATTATTTACGTTATTCATATAAATTATGTTTTCAAACAGAGCATTTACTGAAAAATCGCTTAAAATATTTCTGTCTATACGTTTTAAGTTTCTAAATTTAATATTTTGGTGACAATCTTTACGTACGTTGTTATCTAAACAACAAAAGACTATAGAATGATCAGAAATATTGTTTGTCTCCTTAGTGCCACTTGCATAAATTTCTGTATCTGTAGGTAATAATATAACATCGATTAGAGTGCTAGTGTGATTCTAGTAGGAGTATTAATAATTTGTTTTAGATTGAAACATTCTATACAGTCATTAAAGTGGATAGTTTTTTGGTTTTCTGTGTCTAAAATATCTATATTCTTCATTTATTAATTTTTACTAATTTATTATATTGAAAACTAAGTTCAATTTCAGTTAAAATAATTTTTTTTTATTTCTATAGAAATTTCAGTATTATTTTTTAGTATTTGAAAAATTGTATGTTATTAATGTTCTCTCCTTTACTAAAAGTACTACCTCCTAACTCCTTTCCTGGCTAGAAATACACATAAATCCACGTGGTTCTAGCTGGTAACAATATATATTTTCGGTTACCAGTAATATACTATTTATTAATATTATTTTTACTAGTATTGTACTATAAAATCTTTATAATAATATCTTTAACACCTTAGAGTATATATATTTATTACTGGCTAAATGGTCCAATTAAAACTTTTTAAATCAGTTTTATATGATTAAAATTAAAACTAAACGTCTATAGTAGTAAATCAATAATTATTTCTTTTAACACTTCTCTATTTGATATAAATAATTAGTTATTGAAGTATCAAGTATAGTTCAAAGTTAATTGTCAATGTTTAGGGAAAACTATAGCCAGGCCTCTCCCTCCTCCAGCCTTCGCTAAACACCCGGTACACCGGTATCTTTAATGTTTTTTTGCCATGTTTTTTATACCTACTAGATCGATAAGAAGAATTGTAAACTTATTTACAAATGCAAACATATTTCTCAGGTCAAAATAATTAAGGTCTGCTTAATATACAGAACATCCCAAAGATTCCCTCAGATCTCTTTTTTATTTTTTGCAGATTGGAGTTTTTTATTTTACTTTACCTTAGCAGATCAATATACAATGTGTCTCAAATGTTCTCTCAGGACTTTTCCTCGCACTTCTACTGTAAATAGCTATTTACCTGTGGAACAGTTAATAAATAAAAGCTTCTTACAGCAAGCTAACATGAAACTAATCTGGACGCAAGCGGGCAGGAGGATGTGCACACTGCTAAATTTAGAAACAGAAGACTCAGAAGAAGAATAAACAAGGAGATGATGATAGATGGAAACTTAAAAGAAGCATCTCACAAACACCTAGATCTCCCATCCTATATTCCTACTCAATGCATCATGTAGCTCTTGCCACTGGCAACAAGCATGACCCATATCCAATCCGGTCCGGCGGTATATAAAAATATCCAGATTGGATATCAGGAAGTGGCAGCAATGCCTACCATGCGCTGGCTAATCAATCAATCAATCAAACAGGTCAAGACGTACTATTCATTTTCTGCAAAAACGTTATTTTGGTAGTATGTTTCTTAACCTCCTGCAACTGGATAAATCCCCAAAAATTTTTTGTGCTCCCAGCGCGGGAACCCGGATATTTACGCAAGGCCATATTTACACTGTAGTTCGTATCTGTTTTTATATTGCATTTTTTTTTTTGTTGTGAAAATCTGTTTCTTATATTTTTGAAAAGAATGAATGTTTATTGATTGATTATTTGATGGCTAAATGAAGCATGTATACACGCAGAAATTTACACATACCGTACGGTTCCGCAAGCCTCTCGCTGCCATCTTGCTGGCTCGACATGTAAAAATGCCAGAATGAAGGGGTTAAACAAAAATGGCATTAAGCTTTGCGAAAGAGCCTGCAATCAGCAAGCTATTAGTTAACATTTCCTTTTAAGATATTCTATTCCTCGTTGGAAGAAAAAAAATTATGTAGAAAACAATGCCAATTAATGCCGTTCCTTTAAATTTGCCGTTGTGTATATTCAGTCTTCAAAATCAGTAATTTTGAAATAACTAATTTCTATTAAACAGTTCTTTTTTTAACTGGGAAGAAAAATTGTTTACATTTGGACCAAAGATAAAACGAAAATAGACACAGGTAAGATTGATAATTATTTCATATTACCAATGTCTATTCAATAATTCTATTATTGGACAACGGCAAAATACTTGAAATACTATTATGGTGAATGTTCAGTTTTAGCAGAAAATTATATATACGTATATTACAGTTTAAATACTTACATAATTTTTATCAATGGCTTCCATAATTCCTTTCACCCAGGAAAGGTACTGACGTAGCATAGGATCTTTTGGAGTTTTTCCTTTAAATACCATAAAAGGAATGTCCTTATATTTTCTAGTTTTTAGATCACTTTCATTTAATATCAATCGCTGATACAAAATATTTAAAATGGAAGCCTTAATCATTATCTTAGTATATCTTTTCGAATGTGCAAAAGATTTTACCGATTTGCATATAAGATCCTTAGTAATGCTCTAAAATAATACAAAAAATTATTTTTACCAAAAGGGACAATCACTGGAGATACCTACTTCAAGAGTTTATTGAAGAATTTACTTTATGAAATTAAGCAGCATTTTGATATACATGTACCTACATAACATCATCTGTATACCATATTATACAGGGGCTACCCGTTGATCCTACCCAATATATTTGGTGATAAATAAATGCATTAATTAAATGCAATTATAACTTTTTTCTGATTCTGTGATTCTTGTTCATTTTCAAATGTATTGTAAGGTGGGCGGAAATAATGGTTAACCGTCATTTGCTTAAAAAGATGACCTCGTATTTCGTCGATTTCTCCTACATCCCTTAAGTCCATTCAATGATATGATTTAACGAGTGATAAGTAATAACCAGCGATATAGGTTTCCGTGGACTTTATAGATTAGTACATAATCTATAAAGATTTCTCGATAAATATTTCAACTATATAGCGTATTTATAGTACAACTAAATATTTACTATACAGATATATTCTCTATTTAATCTGTACAGCGATTATAAAGCATTATCTGCATATATTTTCCCTGTATAATAAGTATATGATTTACATTTATAGCAGATATAGTATAGTTATATTATCGATAAGTCATTAATATAGGTCCTGTAAAGTTCTCCGATAAAAATATTACTGTTATGGAAAATGTCTTACAACTTTATTAAGTCTATATGTCATCTATAAATATTCTATACTAAATAGGTATAGAGTCTTTACATAATCGATACTGATATGTCCTCATTTATCGCATGTCTTGAGTAACATTAAATTCTAGATGAGATAATAATGCAACTGTATAGATTCTGTTTCGTTTTCTATATAGATTCCATTTTAAAACTTGCCTTGTCAGTACAGAACTAACGCGCGTGACTGTTAAATATGACGAACGTTTACAGCTCTAGATGTTTTGAATAGGTAATGTTCTTGATTCCAATAGTATTTCAACATGATTCCCATCGTAGACCAAAATTCATAATAATTTAGAAATATGGGTTACTTCAATATTCCTGTGTATTGCCCATTCACGTAATTTGTCGGAAAATGATTTCTGAGTCAGTACCTGCTCGTCAACTTATCTACTGTATAACATACATCCTTGTTACTTGAATTTTCTTCGGAAATCTCATTGTCTGTAGAATATTCGGCAATCACATTACTTATTTGTTTCTTGTGTATCTATGTAAAAAACAAATTATATAGGTATATTCAATAATCTACCGTCTATTGTAATCCTACTTCTAAATGTCTGAAGTCCCCAACAACAAAGAGTTTTCTTTTTAGTTTTCGGCACTTCGTTAAATTTTAATTAAAATATAGTAACTACACCTATGTCTATGTAAATTATAAATATGTATATACAACAAGCGAGAGTTCAACAAAAGGCCAGGTAGCGCAGAGAGTAAAGCTACCAACCGCACTAGTGCGCTGAAATTGTAGATCTGCGTCGTAGGTTTGCGTACCACCAGGATCCCACTATGCATTTAACAAGGTAAGTATATGATATCTGGAAAGTTTCTATAAGTTTATCAGTACAGTAAAAATTATAAAGTAATATATATATGCCATAAACTCTCAAAAAATACATGCGGAACAAATATTGTTTTATTTAATTATTATTTTATTTGCAACATGAGCTTAAATACATTAGAATATATTGATGTATACATAACTAATAATATACACGTTGTGATGGCGATTTGATGAATTAAACTATATTCAATTTAAATCCAAAATGTATCGTGACGATAGCGAATCGATAAATGTCAACTTATTTCTGTCTATACCCAGAATGTATTCAAACCCGTATTGTTGCTGTACCAATAGAATATAAGCCATCTTTATCGAGTAAAGATTTTCATATAGACCCGATACAGGTTATATACAGTTTGGTTATACGGGCAAGTGTGTTATTACCATTATCGCAAGTTCAATACTATACTTTATCTACGATTATAGCAATAAATATTAATATAATAGTTTGACAACGTCTAAACTATTCAACCATGTGAAATCACCTTTCTCCCCTCAATAATAATGGACCAATCGGTTTCACTTTGCGTGTTACATGGATTGGACAGGATGGAATGAAGTTAAAGGTGATTGGTGTAAAAATAAATCACTAGAGAGTTATAATAAATCACGCTATTTGTTTATGGATACTACTACATGTTCAAAGGCAGTCGCTTAATTAATATATAATCTAACAGGAGTAGATATATAGTTTTTTACACATATTTATAAAAGACTTTTTAAAAGCCTATAAAAAATTGTTTGAATAGGTTAGAGATGTAGGGGAAATTGTCGAAAAACGAGGCTTTTTAGGAGGAATTAATTATTGAAAGACAAGGTTTTCGATTTAAACATATTTTTACAGCCTATTAGAAAAATTATTTTCTAAAAGTTTCTGGAACAATAGTTTGAATCGATTTAGGGATGTGCAGTAAAATTAAGGAAATATGAGGTCACCTTTTTAAGCAAATCTAACAATTATTTTCCCCCATCTATAGGTCATATTTAAAAAGAATCCAACTGAGAGAATAAATAATTGTCTAGGTAATGAACAGAAAATACTATGAAGTAATTAAAATCACCACCCAACGAAAATAGAACACCGAATACCAATTACATTAATTTAGTGAAAATTGAAATATACTAACACCCCTCTAGTTTATTGGTAAACTATAGGTTTGCCTGAAATTTAATAAACATTTAATCATTGAACATGCTTACCAAATTTATTACTTCTTGTTGGCAAGCCATTTTAACGTTTGTCGCAACAAACAATTCCCAACAATCAGTTACGCGCAAAAACCAAAAACAAAAGATAGCTAAGGACGGTTTCATGGATATCTTGACAAAAAATATTGGTAATAAGTACTTACCAAAAATATACCACGTCATTACAGAGAACATGAATCATCTATAAACATAAAATAGATTGTAAATTAGCAGTTTGCTAAAACCAAGGTAAATACACAGCATTTTGTTAATTTCAAAATTTTGTTTTCACCTCTCAACATAACCTATCTTTTCAAAGCAGTTACTTTTTGTGCCTACTTTTCGTTTATCAAATTATCGGGTGTGCGAAGATTCGGTAGATACTTTTGTTCCATATTCTTATTAATAAGTAGGTATATTTCGTGAAAAAAGGTACCTATGTAGCATTGATTAAGTAGTAATCAATGATTCTATCTGTAAATTTATGGACATATTTAAATGATTGTAAGTAGCTTATTTATGTATTTATTAAACCAGTCATTATTAGTCAACAGTCAGAAAAAAAGATACTTGAATGGGAAACAATTATTTTACTTCACATAATTATAGGTAGGTATAAAATGAAAAATATCTAATTTTTTAACAACATACCTAAGTAGGTACATTTAAAAATCGCCAGCAATAGAAAGCACATTTTCAGTGATCTTTGTCTTATGCGGGAAGAATTGTAAAGACTACATTCCCTACACATCTTTATGTCTCCTTTTATCCACTATCTGTAAATAAATGTAATAAAATTTATGTTTTCAACACATATTTAATGGTCTTTTTCACAATCTAGTTTTCGCGATGTTGTATCAGTAACTATATGTATTTCTTAATATTGTTCATACATAGACATTTTTTTATTATTGTAGAAAGAGATGGCAAATTCAGTCATCAAAAGAGATTAATAATAATAAATAATACTTAATAATAATAATTTATATTCAATAATGACAACATAATTGTTTAGGAATAGTCAAATCGCAACATATACCTTAAAAACCATTAAAAACCAGGTAAAAATCACATATAGTGTAAAAACATTTCGATAACAAAATATATTTTTAACTTTTATTAGTTTTAAAATCCCATGAGTTTCTAGTTAAGTATTTTACATTCTGAGGGTGAGTTATTAAACAATTTTGGTCCCATGTAATTTGGGGAATCGTACGTTACGTCTTGCATATGGTATTGGAAACTCTTTTTTGCTACGCACATTTACGTTATGAATATTTTTATACGCAGTGAACGTGTTCTTGTTTCAATAAATATAAACACATTTCGGACATGTATAAGTATGGCAAGGTTAAAATATACTCTCTAAAGATCTCTTTGCAAGAATGGGTACTACAAACATGGGCTATACAACGCATTGTCCTTTTTTTAATGAAAACGTACTGTGATAGAGTGCAGTTTCCCCAGAAACAGACACCGTACCTTAATCTAGGCTGCTTGTGTTCAGTATAAATTAACTAATTGCTCCTCGGTAAGCACGGTTTTAATATTATTAAATATAAATGAAATTATAATGCTAGGTTGTACATCAGATATTCACAATGTAATTACCAAGTCAAACACTCATCAATATATAAACCTAAAAATTTTATATTCTCATGGATACTTGTTATAATCGATTCATTGACCTGAAAAGAAATAAACTGGCATTTTTTCTGTCTATTATGAAACCGAGTTTTATCTGCATTGAAGTACCATGTTGATTAAAAAATGTAGAAACTTTTTCTTATTACATTTACTTTCTAACATACATTATGCATGAAATAGTCATAGAAAGCTCATCAGCATACACTGATAAGAAATTATTACACAAAATCCAATAAAGCTCATTAATATATAATATGAATAACACAGGGCCCAATATTGAGCCCTGTGGAACTCCCGTACTTAAAGACGAACGTCCTACTATAATAAAAAAATATTCCAACAGAGTGTTTCCCTGCCTCAATATGTGGTTATAAAATCTTATAGCCATAATAGTGGATTTTCCACAACGAAAACTAAAAATTTTAAATTCAAATAAAAAATTTAACAAATCGTCCTAGATAACAATATTCAAACAATTTAGAGAAACTGAATGGGAACCAAAGGGTGAGGATCATTTTTTTTTAAATTGGTACTATATACACTTTACCCACTTTTAAAGATTCTGGAAACGTTCCCATTTTAAAAGACATATTTACCAAATTAGTATAAATCATATCACCAGTAATTTTAAGACTTTCTCAATTAAAAAGCCGGATACATCATCTGGTTCAGATGACCTTTTATTTTTGAGTTTAATATTTAATAATGAAAATATCTCGTCTTCAGTAAAATGGTTTTAGAAACATGTATGTTTGAACATTTTTTATTCACATCAACTTGCCCTCGTAAGTATTACATTTTATTTCAATATTACTCAAATATTATTTGTTCCTATGTCTAAATGTATATACACAGGTATACTTGATGCATTACCTCTTCTATAAGCAATAATTCAATCTTTCTTGATTTTCCACATTTCCCCTAAAATAAGTTTCGTTTAATATGTTCTAACTGTAAACCGTTACAGCAATCAATTAATCCTGCCTATGATTGAAACCATGAGCAAAACAATAAAATTAAATGGCACTAACCACGAATGGATATATAAAATAATTTATAATATCAATTCGTTTAATGGTCTTTTCCAAACTATTTTTTTACATAATTAAGTATATTTGTTAATATTGTTCCTACTTTCCACAGGGTTCAGTTTTAGGCCCTGTGCTATTTTTATTATATACTATCTTGATATTTTAACCTGAGGCATCTTTTATCATGTACGCAGATGATAAGTCACTTATTTTGTCACACAAATCTGACGCAATGTTGGAACCTATTAGCAATAACGCATTGAAATCATTAAGCAATTGGTATTTGTCCAATACATTGTATTTGAATATCGACAAAACATATTTTATAAGGTTTCACAATAGACAGAAACCATGTACAAGTTTAAATTTGAATATTAATGAGACTTATCTAAAGGTTTATTTTCAATATTCTGTTAATGAATATATGTTAAATTAGATTTAAGTGAGTTATGACGATTCCTATACAAACTTGTATTGTCTTAAAGGAAAATAAATGTATTATTATTATTACACATACTTACACCCCTCTTATTTATTATTACAGAATATGATGAAAAATTTTGTCATCGAAGGAGAACCACAACCAACCCCCATATTATAATTCATTTCAGCATCATTAAAAAAAATATCAATTATTTTTGCCCAACAATTAGTGATCTGTTCTATAATGAACATTAATTATTCTATCAAACAATGATCACTGTATCAAAGGAAGTTCTAATTGACCCCTTATAACCAGCTAACAATTTAAGTATCAGCGACTTCAGCCAAAGGAAATTCGACCAAAACAGGTCGAAATTACGTAATGTTTAAGTTTACTTGGTGAAAGTCGCTATGGTACCTATCAGGTATAGGTCAATTATTGGGTAAAATTAATGCTCTAATACGTTATGAAAAATATTTTTGTTACTATTTTACATAATAGGTAGTGTATATTAAAACACACTAATTAAGTGGTAGGGAAAATAGGGCAAGTAGGTAGAAAGTAACCTATTCGGAAAAATTAATTAAAACTTACAATAAGTGGGCATTTGTCACCTAACAAGAAATATGATTGTTAAATAGCTTATTAAGTAATTTTCGTTAAGTTATCATTAGACCCCAATACAAGATATAGGTGAAATGTATTGAAATGACTAAATAGGTAATCGTATTTCTTGAACAAGACTTCTTAGGTACCTAATAAGGATCCAGAAGTCCTTAAATTTCCACCAAACAGTCGGAATGACATCAATATTCAACCAATAAGTTATTTGAATCTATATTGGTAGAAATGATTAATTACTTGGTCGAAAATATTGGTGGTAACTAAGTAATGTCACTTATTAAGTAATATAGGCAGAGAGCAACCATATTTATTTAAATATGGAATGACGAAAACTCGCCATGAGAATGTAAACTTTGTTTGTGATAATATTTTAATTCATAAATAATCGTTAAACATATTAATAATTATTAAATTTTAAATTAAAACAAAATTAATTACGAAAAATATACAAAAATGAAAATGGAAAAATTAAATTATCACAATTTATATTTATATATTATATATATTTATAATAATTAATGTTAGGGAGGGGTTTTGCAATATTTGAAAGTACAATATTTAATATTAACAGAAAAAAATCTTTCCCACGTAAATTCATGCGAATCGTGCGTAAAGAACTTGTCAAATAAAATTATGTATCATATATTATAAATCATTTAATCATATAAGTTATTATTTTGAGGCAAATAAAAGGTGTGAATGGTGAGAAATAAGTAATCGATGACGTTGGTTCCATTCCATTCCAAAATTATAAAAAACCAAGCTGAATGTAGATTTTTAGGCCTACATATCGACAGTAAGTTAAAATTTGAAAACCATATCTCAATATTAAGTAAAAAATTAGCTACTAATTGTTATGCAATTAGAGTGGTGGCAAATGAATTAAACTTCGACTCGGCAAGAAATGCATACTTTGCCCTTATAGACTCAAATTTACGTTATGGTATTTGTTTTTGGGGTTCTTGCTCGCAATATTTATTTAATAAAATTTTTGTGCTGCAAAAAAGGGCTTTAAAGTACATGTGTAAGGCTAATATAAGAGATTCGTGTAAACCACTGTTTTTGAAGCATGGAATTATGACGCTCTCGTGTATATTCATTTTTGAGACTGCATGCCTCATGCATAAAAAGTTTGGACGTGATATAAACGGGGATTCGGTTCGCTACACACGGCTCACTCATAACATCACACTTCCTATTCCATCATCGGCTCAGATAAAAAACTCAATTCTTTATAATAGCAGAAAAATGTTTAATCATCTTCCTGTAAATTTGAGGCAAATTATAAGCAATAATAAATTTAGAAGAGAACTTAAGAAATTATTGGTTAGCAAGGCTTATTATTCACTGAATGAATTCTTTCAAGACACATTTTATTGACCCATTTTTATCACTGTTTTATACATAAAATAAATGTAATCCTGTTTGTTGTTTTTTGTTTTTCTTTACTCTTAATGTCTGTAACTTTTATTAGTATTTAAGTTTGGCTTTGTCAACAAAAATTGTTTGTATTTTTTATGACAATAAAGCATATTCTGATTCTGATTCATATTCTCGACATTGAATAGGTGTCTGGCGACCTAACCTAATAGGTCAAATATATCTGTTTAACTTATTTTACATGTCAATACAACGTGTCAAAAAACACCATTTAGGTTGTATCGACATCGAATTTATGTCCTATATCATCTATAGACGTTGGCGGAGTCACCTGTTCGACGTAGAGTGACACCTAAATTGTTAGCTGGGTATCATCTACAAATGTAAAAGGTACTGATGTAGCAAAGGGTCTTTTACAATTTTTGTTTGAAATGCCATTAATGCCATTAATGCCCTGATCATACATTTTAATCTTTTGACTACTTTCATTTAAAACCACTCGGACACAAAAATTTTTAAAGCCGATACTTCAACCAATTATCTGAGTATATCTTTTTGTGATACAAATAATTTTACTGTCTTGCATATAATATCCCAAGTATTTTACAATAGGTACTTTATAATCTAATGTATGTAGCGTGTTTAATCAGTTATTTTTTGTTTCAATATATCCCTAAGTACATAAGTAACATCATCAGCATTTCACACAATTTATCCAATATATTTAATACAAAATATTACAAGAGCAAAATCTGAAATATTTGAATCATAAATTAATAAATTACTAATAATTATTGATAAGAGAACGAAATTTCGGAATTAATTTTTGTTTTTGTTTTTTTTTTGTATATTTTACTTTCAAGCGATAAAACATGGTTTATCACATGAAGGCTGTGTATGTGTCTGTTTTAGGTATATTCATTTATTCACGCTAACTTCTGCAAAAATCTTACACAATATTAAATGTTCTGCAATCATGTATGATTTCCCATACTGAGTTTTTATAAATATATTCGGTACATTAACATTTAAAGATATTATCAGAGTATCCAGGTATTTCAAATTTTCTTTTTTAAATTATAACTATTTTCCTTATGTTAGTCCTGGGCCTGAGTACACTTCCATAGAGAAGTTGATATATCCTAATTTTTTTTTTATAGAATGGTTAGATGAGCTTATAACAACTAATTTTCGATTAGGTGACAAATCGTAATGTGGTATATTTTTCTCCAATGACTTCAACAAATGTGATAGCTGGCCATTCCTTACTACGCGTATATCTATATAACTACCAAAGACACTTAGGTCATCTAAATGAAGAAAATAGACACTTTTGAATTTAATGGTGTTTGAGACTTTAGAAATATAAATTAAATACTCCACTATTTCTATACATGATGTTTATGTTGTAAGTTGACATCTGTAAACACTGTATCTAACACCAATAAAAAATTGAATTGAATTAAAACAAAAATAACTTTTTTTTATACACTGAGCAACCTAAATACAATATTTATTTTTACAATTGTGATATTGACGATATTGTTCAAAATGAACATGAAATTTGGTTTTTCTTGCGTACACACGAGAACAAAAAAAAAGTAATTTGGGTATTCTTTAAATTTTTTTTGTGGGAGTAGTGCGTTATCGATTTCTTCAAAACGAGATTCATGGGAATCCATCTAGGTAAAATTTTCATCAATATAATGTCACTTCAAATAGCTATATAATGGTAGGTTCTTAGTAAACGTCTTCTGATGTACTTACTTGTTGGTGTTAAAACGTCAATATTTTTTCCATGTTGCAATAACCAAAATCGAACATCTTACAGGGCGAGCATTTTTGCATTACTTTTACTAAACATTCTTCTACAAGATTCAGATTCAATATTAGTTGGGTGCATATTAACTCCAAAGCAGCTTAGATGAAGTCTGATGAAGCAGTACATAAAACTGATTTTTGGTTCCAATTTTGCTGGTATAATTTGCCCTTGGTAATATATGATGGGTACGTAATAAAGAATACAACTCTTGGCCTAAATTAAAATTATTCACAAGAATCAAGTTGTATCTCCAACACCATTACATAACCACATTTCCTTTACTCCCGTGATGAAATGCATATCAATGAAATGTGCTATCAGTATTTGTAGTAATATTTTCCTTTAAAAGAGAAGGGTCCCTAAGCCTGGTTTTCGGCCCCCTTCAATTTTTGACGAAAATAAATGAATTCGATTTTTTTAGGCTTTGTCATTTCCAGGAAACAAGTTTTTTCGCTTTTCGTTCAGAAAGACAAGTACAACGGTCAGGGGTGCTGCACGTACTAACCAGAAAGAGCAGCCATGCGGCCTAACTGCGCGCCGGGCTGAAGGGATTAATAGTTTGTGTTGTAAATTTTTCTAATATTTTTCATTTATACCATGAATATAACATGGTGTGTTCACCAGCGGGTCCAGTTCCAACTTTAAAACTCATACAGGGCAAAGTTACACCAGAGAGAGAAATTGTCTGTTGTCTCATTCTGGTAATAGGGGAGTCAAATTAGAAAAAAAAAAAGGACTCGAACTTCGGAAAAATTCCTCGATAGATGATTTTTGTTGAAACGTGTTTAGGAAGGTGTGGAGAACAAAATATCAAAATGCCACCGCGAGAAATTGTGTGGAAAATATTGTATTAAACAATTTAGGTGCAAAAATACGATATTTCATGAATAACTTGTTAAATTCAATTTGTATGAAAAAAACTGACAGCACCATTGAAAAGAACAGAAAATTTTACGAAGGAAACATATATGACATGTGTTCTTCGAATTAAAGTTGAGTGAGCATAATTTGTTAACTGACGCTCCAAGTCTCACGACGTAGGCCATCAGTTCACGCTGGAATAGGCTTGTGGAAGCGCAATTGGACATTAAAAAGTAACATTTATTTGAAGTATTATGTGTGTTGCAATAATACTACTGTCGTCATAATACTGAAAACCACGTAATTTTCAACGTTTTACGATTTTTGTTTTGTTTTAATGTTTATTTTATTAAAAACAATAAGAATAAAACTAAGGTGCAGTTTTGAAGATTAATACTTAATCTTCCACCTCCAAAAAGTGGGATTGTCAAAAAACATTATTTTTTTTAAAATTATTTAACTTTGTTCACACCTGAATTTTCCAGTTTCTTCGTTGCAAAATTTAAAAATAGTCTTAGAAAAAAACAAGCATTAAAACTTATAATTATTGCAAAATAAATCATTGTTACTTATAATACATATCTTCAGCTTTAATTTGATCACCTAGAGTGTCGATACCACTTTTCCAATTTTTAATATTAACGATCGAAGTTAGATACTCGGAAAACGGAAAACTGATTTTTTCGAAAATTGACAAACTTTGCAGGCCTGGATCTTGTGAAATAAATTTTTCAAATTTTTTGACGGAAGACATGTTTTAGATAATTCCTTTAAATATGCTATCCAAGTATACATTTTTTGCTTTACTTCGAGAAAATTTTACTTTTTAATGTCCAATTGGTTTTATATCATTTGCTTTTGCCAATCAAAAGTTATAGCCACTTATACACAGCGCACACGCTGCCACAAACCTATTCCAGCGTGAGCGGACGGCTGATGTAGCGCGACTTGGAGCGTTAGTTAATAAATTACTGCTCGCTCAACTTTAATTCGAAAATCATGTCATATATGCTTCTTTCGTAAAATGTTCTGTTCTTTCCAATGGTGCTGACAGTTCTTTAATACAAATTGAATTTAAAAGTTATTCATTAAATATCGTATTTTTGCACCTAAATTATTTAATAAAAAATGTTCCACACAATTTCTCAGAATGGCATGTTGATATTTTGTTCTCCACACCTTTCTGAACACATTTCAACAAAAATCGTCCATCAAGGAATTTTTTCGAAGTGAAAATCTAATTTGATGCCCCTATAATAGCGCCTTAGCTTCTTGTTGCTGATGCCACAGCCTACATGCATGTGAGCACATTTTGTCAAGTGAAGAAAAATCTGCTGCTGTTAATAAAATTACTAATTATATATTTTTTAAATTATATTTTAAGTGAGGGTATTGAAAGGTGTGAGAAATTTTTCTTAGAAGTATAAAAATACTTAATAATAATTTATAAACAATAAATTACAAAGCCATACATATATTTCACATTTCTTAGCCAATACTAGTTTAATTTGTCTTAAAAAAAGTGTTTTTATAACACAATATAATCCACTTTTTCTTATTTTTCTTCTATCCAAAGTTGATAAAAATTGTCTTTTTAAGTATTCGATTTATCCACTTTTATACTGTTGTTCGGTGCGAATCTCCAGCCAGTTTATCAACTAGCTAAAAAAATAAAAATAGATTACTCAAAAAAGTAAACAATTCACTTAAAATTTGTATCATGACTAGGTAGTAGTAGCAGCAAATGTTATAGTGAGTGCATTGGAGGAAAATTGTTCAATGCACGGACACTTGATCACATCAAAAGTACTAAACACTATAGATTCCAGCAGAATAGCAGTTGCAGTGCACTCAACTCTACAAGAATTATGGGGCAACAAATACTCAGAAAGTAGGGACAACTCATTATTTGTTATCAACAGATCTCATGTGAATGCTGAAATAATTTCGAAAAAAAACAAAAAAAATAAGAATGTACTTCACGTAACATGCCTAGCACATGGATTCCATTAGAAGACTATTAGGGGGGCTAACCTAATACTGATAAATTAATAGCTATAGACTGTTTTTCTTAGAACATTGTACTATAATTGTTCCTTTGATGGTGTAACATCAGTACTACAGCAATTAATCTGTGATGAAGCTGATGCTATTTGACAATCTCAAAAGGCATTTAAGAACCCAACTTTCCAAAAAAACTTGAAGTCCTTATATGGAAACTTTTCACAATATCCTTTAGCAATAAGCGATTTTGAATGTAGACCAGAAACATCAAAATTTACTATAGTTGATGAAGTGATTATTGTATTCGATCTTGAATAATATGTTTTTAAATTATCGAGAAACATTACTAAGAAAATAAAACAAAAATTCAATTTTGTTTTGAAAAACAATCTCAGATTTCTTACGTAAGGTGTAGTACACCTTTTCAATGGCACGGAAGTAGACTTTTCTATACAAGACATAAATGTAGAGTCTCTGAAAAAGTTCAGATATTTTAAGTGTGTCAATTACATATGCCAACGTTGAATGATGTTCTCAAAATGCAAATGGATTTTTTATGAGAGGCACCAAAGTTTAACTCCGGAATATTTACAACAAATATTAGTCTAATACTTTTACACTTGTGATGGCTTGTTAAAAATGCATGTACGTGTTAATGTTACATTCACCAATACTTTTGGTTATCCTCATATTGACTTTAAATGTTACCGAACACACCAAAATAACCAAAATACCCATTGTGGTACCATATATGCATAAACATATTTATGCAGTGATATATATTACCTAGAGTTGACCCTGGATCTTACGTATTTGTCGCCATCTCCCGATCTCTAGTTATGTTATATTAACTATATTCATGAATCTGGTTGTGCCTCATTAATGTAAGTTTTCAATATCTTCTTAGAATGGTAGCACATGTCATGACTGCCGACATTGTAAACGAGTAACTACCAGCTGATTGTTAATTAGTTTATATTCATTTGAGGTGCTCTTTCTCGAGATTTTTAAGTCGAAAAGTTCCGTTTTAGAATTATATAATTGCATGAATATATTCCATTACTGTGACACAAATGAATGTAAATGAAAAGTAGATTAGAGGTGTTTCAGAATCTTGAGCCGCGAAATGCGCAAAAGGCAAAGTTTATTCTGCGTTATAAGTACTTTTGAAGACACTGGCGGCTACCTTGCTGTGTACATAAACAAGAGCTCGGGATAAATTGTAAACAATAAATATAATATTTTTAAGAAGTGTAACTGAGTCGACGGGAGGGATTATGTCTCTGCGCATATGAAGGTTTCAGCTCATGAGATTTTAAAACACCTCTACAGCTTTGGTTTTGCTTCTACAGCAGTATTGAAGTTACTGTTTCTAGCATCCCATATTAAGCAACATGATTTGGTACTAAAGTCATTATGTTCAGTACCAGTAACTAACTACATCAGATCAAATCAACAAATCATAAGGCAACAACTATACTTACACCACTGACTCCGGGAAAGTTTAAAAATGTTCCTAAGATTGGTACTCTTCTCAAAAAATTTATGGCAACTGGGAAGAATCCACTGAAAAATATAATTTATTATAAATCTGTTTGTAAAAGTGGTCCAGACTCCACCATAAACACAAAGGCTCCATCTTCTTTTGTTCTCGCAAATTTAGATTTTAACCCGATATTTTGGCAAATTAAAAGGCATTTTACAAACATTTATGGAAAACCAATCACATAGAACACAACTTAAATTCAATAAGGCTTGTTTCTAAACACTATATTATGGGGCCATCCTAATATCTCTGAAATTTTTGTGATAACTATACCTACAAGACAATTATTTCAATCTAACCAAATTCGATTTTGATCACAGGTGTCAGGTTCTACAATGGAAAAAAAGGGTCGACCTCCCAAATTTTTCATATACAATTTAATATTGTATTCTTATTTAGCATCCTTATAAGCCTCTCTGTACCAAATTTGAAGGAAGCATCATTAGAGATGCTTCAGATGTAAACACCCACATCAGTTTTCCTGTTTAGTATTCTTAATAACTCGAAAATTATTGGAATTACATTTTTTATCGCTTTTGTTTATTATTAAACTGATATAGCATTTTCGAAAAAAAGACTCATTTTACCTACACTTTTTACTTTTGTTGAAAGTATTCGATTTAATATCTAATATCTAAGGGTTCGGGTGTCAGAGCGCCATTTCACAATTTATGACGGACGTACTCAGACATGTTTGTAAAAATGTATTTACTTTGTATTTACGCATTTCATGTGCAAAAATGATACAATTATACCTTGCCGATGTGATGATGCTAAAACTTGGTGAGATATACACAATACAACATTTAGAATACCAGAACTAATCATTTGTGGTGCTATAATAATAAAACTTAATAAGTTAGAGTTGCTGTAAATAACTAATCTACCATTGCATGCAACCGTGGCATATAATTTATCCTTCTCGTCGAATCCGCAGGAACACTTTCATAACATTGATCTAAACTTAGTTACCTAGTTACTTATATGAAAGATTTCAGATAACCAAACTAAATGACCACAATCTCTCGCAAGAATCATTAATACACGCTGAGGTTCCTCAAGGATCCATACTAGGGCCTATGCTCTTCAATATTTTACTGCCGGCTTACAATATATTCCACTTAACTCAAACATGCATCAATATGCTGATGCTATACAGTTATACTTAACAGTACACTCATCGGATATATAGAGCTAGTAGAATTTGTCCAAAACTTAGGAATTTGAATTTTTGAACCACACAATTATGTATTTTAATGTATAGCCAAGGGCTAAATAAACGTGTTATCTATTTATCTACACTTAACCTTTACAGATCATATAGCTCAATGACTTCAGAAAACTAGGATAGACAACGCATCCTCGTAGTTTGTTATGTATCACTTTACTTGTTTACATTGCTTTAAAAATAAATATCGGTACGCAACAGTCTATTGGCTAAAGGCACGTGGGTATATGCGCACGCAGTCCCTCTCCAAACGTTTTGTTTACGATTCAGTTGTAGCGTTGGCCGCCATTAAAGTGTTTGTGATAAACCGAGGTTAAACGTTGTAATTACAGTGATTTTGTAGTGTCTTTGAAGACTGAATTTGTTATTGTGAATAAACAATGGGAAAATATTGTGTTATATGTAGATGTCCCTTTAAAATTGGAGTTAATCGATCTTTTCACAGGTAGGTGAAATTATCTCATAAGCGTAACCTCGGATTGGAACGACAAATAAGTAAAATTGTAAATATTCAGTACAATAATATTGGAAGTATAGAAAATGTTTTTTTATGTTTTAAAATTGAGTAATATAGTTAAATGAAAATAAAGTTGAAGTGCAAATGGTATTATATTATTTGTAGAATTACTTAGTTATCAAATTTGAAACATTTCACATTTTCTAATTCAGAGTAAGTTTTTCTTATGACATTCTTTAATATCCTGCACAGAAATGTCAGTTTACTTGAAAACATTTTTATTTTTAAACTATTATCAGCGTCCTCTATAAATTTTAAAGTCCTAACGTATTGAAAATAGATTTTGTGCCCAACAAGATTACAATACAGAAAATTGTGTGCATAATAATAAAAAAAGTCAATAACACCACTTGCCTTTTATATGCTCTTATATTTTCTGTAATTTACAGGCATTATTACCTGGGCTACCTGGTGAAATTGCAAGAAGAATAATTGATTCGAAATCGAAAGAGAAGTATTCACCTGAGCTAAGAGCTTTTGCATTAACGTTACACTTTTATTCTGCTAAAGCATACAATTATGTAAGGGAAAAATTGTGTCGTGCTCTTCCTCATCCTGCCACCATCACAAAATGGTTTATGTCAGTCGACGGAAGTTCTGGATTAAGTGAAGCTTCCTTCAGAGCAATACAGACTAAAGTATCAGAACTGGCAGTACGTCATCAAAAAGTATTATGCAATTTAGTTTTTGATGAAATAGCAATAATGAAGCGAGTCGAATGGACGGGAAAAAGATTTATTTCCATTGGTATCATTATTTGACAACGACAAATCATAACTTGTATAACTCCTCTAGTTATCCCGGTAATGTAGCTGAAATATGTATCCATTTATCTGTCCTTAGAATATAATTGTTTCGAGTTTTATTTCTGTATTATTTATTTAGTTCTCTTTTTTTAAAGATATATTCACGAATATTGTTTATGTATATTGTATAATAGGATACCAACCAAGTTAATAAATATCCATGTCACACCTGTTCTTTTTTTCTGACAGCATTTGACTTAAATTGATTTTATTGTTTTTTTCAACTACTTTTATTCATTTCATTATTCTTAATTTATATAATAAAAGTGTGCCTTTTATGTTGAATTAATTTAAATATATTATGCTAGAAGAAGTTTATATGAGAATATCTAAAAAATAATTAACCTTTTTGAAATATTTTGTATCACACAAGTTGTGTGTACTATCACTAAAGTTAATAATTATGTATTATTAAACATACCATTATTCTTGACATATGTACTATTTTCTGTTCTTGTGTTCTTAATATTTAAATAAATAATTTTGAATTTAATACAAAATAACAATGTTATTCATATTACTTTGAAGTCGAACTAGAAGAGAAATTTATATATTAATTATACAAAATCATCACCCTCTCTAACATATACGCCACTGGCAACGAGTTCCAAAACATAAACAAAACTATCTCCATCCTTTTTTAAGAATAGAATGTATCATATTATAGGGAAACACAACAACACCTGCATTAATGTATAGGGAATGCTTTGTCTATCCTATCTGAAGTCATTGATATAGCTTAACTATGTCAAATCGTGTTTCTTAGACTTAAGCATTTGTATCACTTCAGAGACCTATTTCCCATTAATACTAAACTGCTTCTAGTAGAAGCATTAGTATTATCTTTATTCACTTATGGAGACCCAATTTATGGGCCCAACCTCACAGGGGAAGATAAATATCGCCTCTAGAAAATACAAAATTGTTGTATAAGATATGTAATACACCTAGACATACATATTTCACCATACTTGATTTGTACATTGTCTACTTACAGTTTTGTTGGAAAATATTAATGTATAAAAATTTTATAGTTTACTGCTAAAATGTATAAATATCAGTCTATTCATTACATGATGTCTAACATAGTTACTATTTTTTTTTACTTTTAAAACATTGGATACTGAATTGTAGGTACCTGAATTATTTTAAAATGTGTAAGGGTCGAGTGAGAATCACTGTCATTTATCCTTTTGTATTGTTTGTTTTATACAATAAAGTGGCATTATTATTATTATTATATTTCCCATCCGCGCAATTTTGTATGAATTCCCTAAAAAGCATGTTGTTTACTTTATTCCACGGAGTATTACACCTGGCGATCATTTTCACTAAATGTAAATTAAATGTTGCTTCTAATTCACTTAACTACACCTAAGATAACTTGTGTTATTACGTGATTTTTTTAACAAAATGAGGTACAAAGGACCACACACTAAACTTATGGAAAAGTGGATGCCCGTCGAATTGACTGAAATTTTGATATGTTGTAGTAATACATTCGATGTGAGAGAAAGTCGTGTTTGCCTTGCCACTGGCCACTGTCTGCTTCACAATACAGACGATTACATGTAGCTATGCATCAAATTAGAATAAAATTCCGTATGCGGTAGAGATGGAAAAGGCGGTTTCACTTATTTAAGGTAACAAGCAGTCGCTTAAAAAAAAGCACCATGACAAAATAACGTTACAATTCGTGTAGTAGACAATAAAAAAATATAGTTAATAAACACTAACTAAGCTAATTAGCACATCGATTTAATTTTGAGTAAATACATTATGACATCAGAATATTTGTAGTAATTATGTGTAAAGCTTAATATACTGGAAGTACTTCTTTAAGTACTTATTCATAACTTAGGTGAGAAATGTGACATTTCTTATAGTCTTACACACAATCCCATAAACAAACAAGAAACATCTATCTACTTTCATATTCAATAAGTAACCAGTTACTAGGGTTGATGAAGCGAAAAATTTGGTTTCAATGGATGCTAAGTAAGAAGATAGTATTAAATTGTACGTTCGGAAATATGTAACTATACTGGGCACCAACGAGATCAGGTACACTTCCCCCCTTTTCTTTATTTTAAAGATAAAGATTTGGAATTAGGGTACAGGATATTTCACACAAAAATACATTTTTTGACACAACCAGATCTGCACATTCACTTCCGGTATAACTGAAAGTACTACTAACTTTCTTTATTTCAAATTGCATTCTGTATATTCTATTATATTATCTGATAGAGGTTTGACATACCTTTACAAAGGTTTTGAAAATCAAAAATTAATAACAAAAGGCCTTTTAAAATAGTATGCTTTGTTAATAACTAATGACAAAAATGCTAAATTCTCATTGTGTCATCTCCAACTTCAAACTGTAGTTTCACATCCAAATATCGATCGATTCTAAATTTGAAAATTCCATTGGAAATCTAATTTAAAGCACTATGAAAAGAACGTAAAAAATATACAGGTGTGCCATATAAAAAAAGTGAGTTTTTGGCAGTTTATTTTTCATAATATAATTATTGATTGATTGATTGATTTGCCAGTGTAAGGTGAGCATTGCTGCCGATTCCGAGCATCCATGGAGGTTCATTCCAACACGCAGCCTGGTTGTCTGCCAAACACGCCCATCGGACGGCCAAAACGCATGCTGGAACCAAATCTCAGATGTTTGATATACCGCCGGACCAGCTGCATACACTGGGTTGGACATGGGACATGCTTGTTGTCAGCAGCGAGAGCCACATGATGCATGGGGTAGGAATATAGGAAGGGAAGTGTAGGTGTTTATGAGATGCTTCTTTTAAGTTTCTATGCTTATTTTTTAGTTTCCATCTGTCACCATCGGGTGGGAAGTGTAGGCGTTTGCAAGATGCTTCTTTTTAGTTTCCACGCTTCTTTTAAGTTTCCATCTATCATCATCTTCTTATTTATTCTCCCTCCAAGTCTTCTGTTTGTGAATATAGCAGTGTGCACCTCCTGCCACTTGCGTTCACTTTGTTGTCTGCCAAGACATACATGCATTCGCTCACCACAGGGAGCTTTTTTTTCTTTTATTAACTGTTCCCCAGATAAATTTCCATTTACGGTGGAAGTGCCCTATCTCGCGATAAAAAAGCTTTTTATGGCAGGTTGGTTTCTACAGTAATTACTTTCAACTGCCACTTTCCAATTCTGGGTATTTTCTGTCATTATCTATATTTAATACTTTTTCATTTTTACCCCTAAATTTTTCCTCTGTTGTGTAATAAACTGTCCTGTACAAGAATTAATAAACCAATAAAATAAACAAAACTTATCTGTTTCATTCACAGCTGGCTGTCTGTTGCTTATTTTATATTACCCAATGGGCTTGTTCGGCTTTTTTTTTAATTTCATAAATCGAAAGTGCAAGTATAAAATAATGGATTTGCAAGAAATCAGAATCTTATTCGCACGTTTAGTATCTTAAAAACTATTACAAATCTCCACCTCGCGAAAATGGGGCGTGGCCAGGCGCTACATCACTATACGCATAGACTCGGCGATCTCAATAGACTTGATGCTCCTAAGTTGTTATAATTATAAGTGTTTTCGAACTATTGTTTATTTTGCTTACTTCCTGACAGTAGGGGAGTACAATTTGGTGAAATGTCAAATAATTACAATTTTCTCTCGCTCCTGTCGGGACGAATTTTGGATTTTGACCCTACAATTTATGATTAGGATTCATCGCCGACTTTCTCCTTTCCATAGAGACAGAACGAACTTCCACTCGACGTATTTATTTAGTTACCAGAGTTTGAAAATTCCATGTTTTTCGACTTTTCAGGTTAAATTTGAAAGGTCCCAGAAAGCTACTTTTCTTACGTCACTTGCGTATAGTGACGTCACAAATGAGCGCTCGGTTTTTGCAACTATTACTAACTTCAACTCCTTATATCTCGAGAACGGAAAAAGCTAATAATATGAAATTTTAAGTGCATAATGAGAATATCGAGTACTATATGAAAAAGTATAAAAACCATATAAAACGAATATCATGGAACAAGCCCATTGAAGAAGGGACTGATCCAGGCATAGATTTTACAGTCAAGGTTGTTTATATACACGCTTTTGTGTTGCTTTGTTCAACCAACATAATTTAATCAAATATCAACTATATGAAATAGCCAGACTCGTGCTAATTTATATCAATCAGTGCAGAATTGTTTACGCTTTAATTCAATGCAATTTCGACGTTTTATTGCCGCTTTATCTGGATTTATCTCGAGATCTTGTAGGGGTTACCAAACACGCATCTGTCACCAAATTCGACACACCTTGAACTCATAATATACTTATTTAAAAAAAACTCCATTAATTAATAAAATTACCAAAACAGTATTTACTTAAACTTAAACATGATTTTCATGACTACTAAACAATTATATAAAATTCCATTTACGTCATTTCTGATTCAATTTTGATTTTGAAAAAACTATTGTAAAGATAATACAAACTATTCTATCAGATAAGATTAAAAATATACAGGGTATTAATTAAAATGAAAAAGTTAGTAGTACCGCCGGTTAAACAGGAAGTGTCTTTTTGGGTCTGATTGTATCTAAAAATGTATTTTTCTACTAAATATCCTGTACCGAAATTTCATATTGTCTTGAAATAAATGTACCTAGTCTCGTGGGCACCAGGTATATTCCATATGTTAAAAAATTATCAATTTTTCAACTTAGTTGACTGACAATAGGACTCTAAAACTTTGTTGATTGCTTAATCATTTCATAAAAAGTAATAATTATACATAGACGATGTTATATAACGTCAGAAATTCTGCCTGCGATATTGGTTATTTTATCTATTACAATTGAAAGTTTGGTCATTTTTTACTTTATCCACTTCTCACTTACAGACAATAGGAAGGTACTTACATACTCTACAGAACCTCAGAAATACATTCTACACCATTATGTGTTGCGCGAATGATTATAAACCCATTTAATTAAATATCTAAAGTTCATATTGACACTTAGTACCTTCACAACAGTGACGGCATTCGGTTGTCAAAGTTGTCATTATTTTATAATTTTCCAATAAGTTGTCGTTATTTTAATAATTCAAATAAGTGTTTGTTTCTTTATAAGAAACTGTGTGTTCGGAGCCGTCAACATCTAGTGCCACTCCAGTGTCTGTGCCAAGTTGTGACTTTAATTTGTGTGAAAATTGCAATTTTACTTATGCTACTTTTTAGAACATCAAAGTGCCGCAAGAAATGCTAATGAAATTTTATTTTCGACACAATGTTATTTCGTGCTATCAGAAATGTCCAAAATGCAGTTCCACATTAGTCCCCACTATTTCTGACAATTTGTCTTTATTTAGGTGTCGAAAACTTTATTCGAAAAAATCTAAACGAAAGTGCCAACATAGATATTTATGCAAACACTTTATTACCTAATATTAATCTTCAAGTTAGTACTGTAAGTGAATTAATTTTACTGTATTTGGCCCAACAATAAGTAAATGTTAATGAGGAGAGTACGATATCTGCGGCGTCGATGTTTGACACGTGTTGTAGTCGATAGAGTTTTCTATGCACAAAAATAATCTTACTATAAAATGGTGGTCCAGTGGGCGCAGAACCCAGTGGGGTCCAGGAGGAGTTGGGAGGGTGAAGCCAGGTAAAAATAAAATGAATACTTTAAAATAAACTGAATTCTTAATAAAAAAATTATTTTTTTCTAAATTATTTCAAAAGTATACTAAATTTTTTTTTGGATTTGTATACATTTGCGCAGCATTCTACTACTCAAAAACACACACAAACATATGTTTATATCGTGTGTACAAAAAAAGAGATAAAAATCAAGAAGCGGATAAAGTAAAAAATTACCAAAAGTTTTACTTTATCTTGAGTCTAACGTCAAGAAAAAATATATATTGTAAATATTTTCTTTATTAATAAAGAGCAACATAAAAAACACAATTTAGAAATATACTTATTCCAAAACATATTTAAAAAATAAATATAAAAACTATAAAAACATTTAACATGCCTGGCCAACAAATATAAGATTCGAAGAACATAGAAAGTTTATTTAAATAAGTTTTAATAAAATCAATAAGAACATACCTAAATAATAAAATAAATCCATACGTTTCTACTAGCATACCAACAACGGGCCATCCTATAAGTACAATTATAATTCCACCAAAAAATGCCAGCGATCCTTTGACTTTATGCCTTTGAAAGAAAAATCTAAACGTCCTCTCTCTACCTATGACACAGCCTAATCCAGATATAAATAAGATCTAAAATACATTTTATGTTTATTTTAACAAAAGGTGTATATTTTAAAATATTCTTACATTTCCTAAAGCTAATAAACTTTTATCAAATATTAATAGAACTCCCAAAAATAGGAAAAATATCCCAAAACCAGCTAAGCCAACTCCAATTTCTGAAAGAATGTACTATTAATACATTGAGTATAATTAGATAATTAAACGTACTTTGTGTGTCTGTTACTTCAAACATTTTGTTTAATAAAACGTAACCGATTTAATTATATATACATAACCCAACATTTCATTTCCACGTCACAACGAATTAAATAACGATGAAAACCATCACTGAATGTATAGGATCTGCTGCTTTTAAATCTTCAGTTCATAATTTTACTAACTTTAATGTTAACTTGTGATTTAAGATTTAAGTATATGTGATTTAAGTGAAGGCAACATGAACATACACAAAAACTAGATACACGTCACAGAATGGGAGAATGACATTACAGAATCAGAATCAGAATATCAAAAATGACAAGACAACAAACAACAAACGATTCTGTAGCAGACAGGCACTTATGGCCTTTGCACAATAATTGTCGCAACAGGTATGAAACTTGAACATTTTAATTGGGTATTAATTAAATTAATAACGCCTCTATGGGCTCTATGAGTACCTAATAAATTCAATCATAATTTCCATCCAAACTGTTTTTCTAACTATTTGTAAATTTTGATTATTTGAGGTGACAGATTATAAATATGTGATCGAAGGTCGAAATTCAAAATGGCGTCGTCAGTATGGCGGATAACTGGATAAGTTATCATTTATCACTTCAGTGAACCTGAACGAACGGCTCACTTTTTAAATACGACAATACTTTATCATTTTTGTTTTATGTTTCCTATATTATTTTATAGGTTTGTTCCAAGTTCCAACACGCTAACACGCAGTTTAATCGTTCGTTAAACGATCAATAGCAGTCGCTCAGTCATCTATCTATTGCTGTGGCCTGTACCTGTGACATATTCTCATATTCATGCCTTGATTGGGCGGCTCCATTAGACTGTTTAACGGACGATCATATTGCGTGTTGGAACAAACCTCATTTATTTCATGTTTCCAGTTTCCTTCATGTGCGGCTTACCTTAGTTGAGTTAAATTAGACCACATGACCACAAGCAAATAACTCTTATGACGTAATCGTAAACATTATGTTGAGGTTATGTGAAAACTGTGAAAAGTCAAACTTAGAATTTAGAGTGACCTACAAGTAAATTATCCCAATTTATCCTTAATACCTTTTCATGTGGGACTTGGCGTCCTAAATCTTATCAACAATAAATCATAAAAATTGAAGAGGTGATAAATCTGTTCCTGTACTTTATTATTACACTCATGTAGGAACTTACCTATAGAAAGATAATTTCTTACCCTATATACTTAGAAAAACCAAATTTACCCATTTGAAAAGGAAACTATAAGTACATCAATACCTACTAACAAACTTCAATTATTTCTATGTAGCACTTCTTTAGTATAATTTATTTCCATGAATAATTAAAATTTATTTTAAACAGTCCAAAGGTTACATATAGGAGCATAGATTAAAGACTTGTAGTAAAAGACTTGGAAGTAAATTAAAAATGGCTCTAAAGGGGTTAAAAATAGTTGAATTGGCAGGATTAGCACCAGCACCCTTTTGTGGAATGATATTAGCGGATTTTGGAGCTACAGTAGTACGTATAGATAAGGTAAAATAACTTAAAAAACTATGTACCTATGTACTATCAATGAGAAATGTGATAATTAATAAAATTTAGTATTAATGACATATGAATTCACTTAAAAAGAACCCATTTTTGCGGAAATTGGAGTATTTACAAATTGGCAGAAGGATCACGTTAGATATTATTATGCTATACAGTCACTTAAAACTCCATATTTTCTCTTTTTTTACAAATTGAGGTACGGATGACCGAGCAATGGAAAGAAATTGTTCGATCCCAGGAATTTTGAAAGAGTTGCCTGTGATGAGGCATACATTCTAAGCAACATATATGATTGGAACAATTTTCGCAAAATCACTAGTTTTCTAGGTATTTGAACTTCAATATAATTTATTTAAGGAACACAAATAACAATGACTTAAAATTAAGTCATCATAAATTATATACATACCTAATTGTTTTATTATCGTTACTATTATCAGTTATAGACATGATTTAAATCAGTTGATTAAAATTGATACAAAATTTTCATTACGGTAACTTTGGTAATGTTAAGATATTCTGTTCGAAATATATATTATGCACTAAATAGATTAATCTTTCTTATTTTGAAAATATCGACAAAATTATTTCCAAAACACATTCATAGGGATCTTTTGTTTTTCAGATACATGGTAACACAGATTTGGATTGTTTAGGAAATGGTAAAAAGTCAATATCCCTAGATTTAAAAAATCCAAAAGGTGTCAATATTTTAAAAACCTTGTGCAACAATTCAGATGTATTAATAGAGCCTTTTAGGAAAGGTGTCATGGAAAAATTGGGTTTGGGACCGGACGTACTTTTAAAACATAACCCAAGATTAATTTATGCAAGACTGACTGGGTATGGACAATCCGGCTCATTTAGTAGTAATGCAGGGCATGATATTAATTATGTGGCATTATCGGGTTTACTGTCGTTATTGGGTAGACATGAAGGAAATCCACTCCCTCCTATAAATCTCATAGCAGATTTTGGTGGTGGGGGTTTAATGTGTGCTCTAGGCATCCTCTTGGCTCTGTTTGAAAGAAGTCAATCTGGTTTGGGACAAGTTGTAGATAGCAGTATGGTCCATGGTTCGGCTTATTTAGGAAGTTGGATTTATCGGTCACAGAGTTTACCAATTTGGGGACAAGTACGAGGGAAAAATATAATTGACACTGGAAGTCACTTTTATGAGGTTTATAAAACAAGAGATGGGAAGTATATGTCTGTTGGAGCACTGGAACCTCAGTTCTATAATGAGCTATTAAAAGGTTTAGGACTAAGTGAAGAAGAAGCACCCCAATTTGGAGACTTTGAGGAATTAAAGAGAATATTTATTCAGAAATTCTTAGAGAAAACTCAAAAAGAATGGTGTGCTATATTTGATTCTACAGATGCTTGTGTTGCTCCAGTATTAACGTTAAATGAAGCTCCTAAACATCCGCATAATATAGAGCAAGAGTCTTTTGTTGAGAGTGAAACTGGATTTGCACCAAACCCCGCTCCTAAATTAAGTAGAACTCCTGGAATATCCAATTCCATAAAGAAACCGCCGCATATAGGAGAACATACAGAAGAAATTTTGGTTACTCTAGGTTATCCTTCTGACATCATTGATCAGTTACAAGAGGAAAATGTTGTAAAATGTCACAAATCATCTAAACTGTGATCAGTTATTAAACATGGGCTGGATAGATACCTTAGTGCTAACGACATGCCATTTCTTACACAGGTGAAATGTTAACATAAACATAAAAGGACAAGGCTCTGTTCCGAATATATTTATACTCTAATATTGAGGCTATAACGGTCACGGTTAGTATTTAAATGGGTGACTTCCACAGAAACATAGTGACCTCGCATCATTTTCTAACAGCTCGTATGTTAATATAAATGTAGAAGCCCTGCAATCTTAGATGAGGATTGCACGGTTGATGTTGATATAACATCCTTCAGAGATGATGCAAAGCAGCTGGTTTTCTATTAGATATTAGGCAAGTAAAAAATTCCTACTTTTTAATAGAGACTTCTCTATTTTGACGAACCTCCGTTTGGAAAAGCTTGCTAGGGGTATCTCATATCCTGTTGTCAGTGATTGCCCTAAGGTTATGAAAATAGACAACAGAAATTTAGTACAAGTCGAGTGAGTAATTACATATCAAAATCACATGTTTATATTAGGATTTGCAATACTCCAGTAAATGGTAAATGAGACAGAAAATCCTTGCAATAATCAGCAGTAATTTTAAAGACTTATAGCTGCTCGGCAATACCTTATTTGTCATATTTATCACAGAATTATACTGTATACAGGGTAATTCTTTTAAGGTGGCCATTAAAATATTTTCCACATGCAAATGAGATAGATATTTGAGATTTGGTACCCTACCAATAATAATTTTAAAATAGTTGACGCTATCTTTGTTCTTTAAATTGTCACAATTTTTATTTATTTTTTTAATTCGGCATTAAATTGAGTATAAAGCCGGTCAAGTTGTCGGTGCTTATCTGTAATAGTGTTTGACATATGTTAATTCTTCTCTTAAGTTTTAGAGACACAAGGATCCATTAAAAAATTCATATCTCTTATACTGTTCAGGCTACATAAATAAGTTTTTTTTTTCAGTGATTCCCTAAAGTTTAAGGAATCATTTAAGTGACCACGCTAGGCCCAACGAAGTTTCTAGTGGTTGCTGCGATTTTTTGAAAAAACAATAAAAAATGTCAAAACTCCATTTTTTCAAATGGCACTTGATTATAGCAATCGATGTAGAATTAAATTTGAGGTGGACTTATATCAGCATGTCCTGTACCTAACACGTGTACTTTTTGAATTATTCAGTTTTTTGTTGAAAATTATAATATATCCAAAAAAAAGCATAGAAGCCTATGAAACAATAGAAACAAAAGAACAAAAAACAACAACTAAACTTAGGTGTGTTTAACACAACATTCTATGTATATATCTACCTACCTGTCTAGTGCTAGGCTGGGTATAGACTATGTGTGCATTCATAGATATAGAGGGTGCATTTGATAACGCCATGCATCATGCGTGTGGTGGGATACAGGAGCAATGTGCTCCTGTTCTACAGCAGCTATGGAGGCAATGCTAGACTTACTTCCTCTCTGCAACTGCATGTAAGGAAGGAGGCAGCACTCAGTGCCCTAAGGCTGCAGCAGGTACTCTCTATCAAACCAGGCAGTCCGGTTGGTCCCTTAAAGATTCTGTGGTTAATTCAATTGGAATCCAGGACCAAACCCACTGACTCAATGCTAGTCAAGCATGACTTTGTCCGTGCGTTTAATGTGTTAATTGGGAGCCGTTAGACGAGCAAAGTCGAAGCCTTGCAGTTGGAAAAGGGGTCACTCTTCTGGTATACAGATGGATCGAAGATAGCTGAAGGGGTTGGCGTGGGAATAACGGAGTCTAATTGCAGGCTGTCCAGAGCTTTAGGCAAGATCCCAATCATCTTCCAAACAGAAATCTATGGTATAGTTCTGTGTGCGCAGGAGTGCATAAATAAAGGGATTCGAAGGGCAAACATCTATATACTCTCAAATACAGTAATTCACAAAAGATCTTTTAGGCCGATGTGAGGAACGGCAGAAAGAGCCGAGCGACCTCCTAAACAATCTCCAATCTAGACAGTTTAAAAGAGTACAGTGCATCATCTGCCATGATGAAAGCCATTCCCGAAAATCCCAGGATTGGCCTTCATCATTGTAGTCCCGGTATTGCCAAAACAAATAATTAGTTGGAATCCTCGAAATCAGGATCCTGGGATTGTATTCCCTAGTTGGTATAGTCTTCAATTTTAAGTGCGGCATAGATCTCATGTCTACAAGTGCAACCAATTCTTTTATTCTTTGCAAAAAATTATTTTCAGTTATAATGTTGAGGGATATTTTCCTGTAATATCAATCTCACTAAAATGTAAATGACTAAACGGAGATGTGAAGGTGATCATATTTTAACGAGGACCCACTAGGGATACTAGGGTGGAGCGAAAAATTTTTTCTTTTTAAATTATTTTGCTATAGGTGTCAAAATGTGCATTTAGATATATAAATTTTATTCTCAAAAGCTGATTGACCTATCTTAGCATCTTCAGATTCCTCACAGGACCGAAAGTTTAGATATTTTGGTGATTTTCCAGGTTTTTATTACCTTCATTGATTTATTTAAAAAAATATATTCTCTGGTAGACATAGTACTTAAAATAATTATTAAAGTATGATAAGAAGGCCCTTCAAGTCAATTTGCTTTATTCTAATATCTTCCGGTTCCTCATTGTCTTTGAAAATCGCGTCGCTCATGGAAATTACGCGACAAATAACACACTCGAATACAATCAGAGTCCAAGCGACATGCCTCTATGACTGAGATGTGGAGATAACAAGTTCCAGCCTACTTTCATTTGTTTGAATACTTCTACAACGTATTGTTTTTAGTTGTGTTTATTGTGGGTTTTTACATGTTTTGTGGTTTTATGTTGATTGTTCGTTAAGTGTTACAATATATGTTATCATGGCAACTATAAGTCCACTTTATTCTAAAATATTTGGTCACTCTAAAATATTAAGTTAACGGTGTGTTACCTACTTTTAAGGACACTATTTTTCGTTATTTATTTGTTTAGAATGATCTAATGATCTAAGATATAAATGTGATGGGAGAGATCTAGGTGTTTCTGAAATACTCAAAAACTCGAAAATTGCAGAGATTTGACAAAGTACATCAATTCCCACCGTTTTTCGAAACCGCATCTGGAATAAACTTAAAACATTTCATGAACGTTATAAACAGATTCAGAAGAATTTAAAATCTAGAGAAAATCCTGCGACCATGATAACTAAGAAAATGACATAAGAAAGGAAAGCAATGCCAGCTTCCAGGGCATTGACATGCCATCATATAGAAGTTCCACCATTATTAAAGAAACAAACATCTTATCCGTCATTCACCTTTTCTAGAGGTATAAAATTAATGGAGACAAGGAAGATGGTATCCAATGTGTCCTTACGGTACAATACGTTAAAACAATAGCAATATGAGAATTTAGTGTACCTAAAATAAATTTTGAGGCCAAACATTACTCGGAATTAATCTTTGAGAATGGCATAAATGTTACTGAGCCACCAGTGACTGCTAATATGGAAATGTGTATTACCAAAGCGTTATATAGACGTAAAATTTCCTGAGTTTCATGCGTTTTGCAACTGAGGTATCACTAGCTGTCTCTGACCAAGAAAAACGAAACAGATTCATTCCAGCCTGTATAAAATCTAGAAAAATATTGCCCGTCATTTAAAACGATATCAGATTACTTTAAACATGGATAATGAAATATTAAATATATTCTGTATTTGTTTGTTTTTCCATGTCTATTTGAGTGTTTCATTTTTAATGAAATGTGTGATATTTGATGTTCATCCTTCTACAGTTGTTGAATATAGAGAAAAAAATAATAAACACGAACGATGAAATAAGTTATACTTTTGGAAAAAATTGCTTAGAAGTGCATATTTTGACCTCCTTGAGGAACCTGAAGTGTGGATAATATCATTTAAAAATGTGACACGGTGGTTTTGTGGTACATTAATACACTTTTTGGCAAATATGACATTACCAATATCCAAAGGACAGAAATATAACTAAGAAAAAATAATTGGTATAAGAAAAGTTTTTTCTAAAATTTTGAATCCATTGAGGAACAGAGGAACCTGAAAATAACAAAGTACCGTTCAATTTTTGCACAGTTATTAATAACAACCAAATGCACCTTTTGATTTTTGTAAAATTAAAATCTCATTTTTCATTCCATCCTAATGTATACGTTTAGTCATCATGAAAAAAATCATGGAGTTAAGGATTGATGAAGGAAATTGATAAGTAAGCAAGAATTCTGTCTCTGTCTGAATATACTTATATATTACTTATATTTGAAATGCTTTCGTATTTAAGTTTATATGAATGAGTGGAGGCTTGTTTCTGAAATGATTAATTGTGCCTTATTCATTGTATCCAAGGACCTGAACCAGACTGCTATGTTTTTAAGAACCAGACCCGAACCCTTATTTTTTCCAGGACTGGTATCAAACCCAAACCCTTATTATACTCTAATACAAAACAAAGAATATGTTGCGTTCAATTGGTGCATTTCTAAAACCGATAATATCGCTCGTAGGGAAAAAAAAATTGATATGATCGAATTCTGAACAATTTTCAAAATGTCCGTCTGTCCGTCATATTTTTGTAAGCATGATAACTTAAGAACTAAAAGTCCTAAGTTAATGTTAACTACAGTAAGAACCCCATTGTTTTTTAACAAAATCGATCAATAAATAAAAAAGTTATTATTTCAATTCTTTAAAGTCATATATTTATATTATATAAGATTGTTACATTACAAGACTGGCTAATTCGGCAATAGCTTATCAATTTAACAGCAATAAATTTGTCACAAATGTGATAGGATTATGGACCAAGCTTTGCCGACTTTCATTCATTTCGCAGTTAGAAAAGGCTGTCACTCGCTAATACAAACTAACATTATTATCAGACCCCGGCGCAAAAGTAGCTATGCCAGAGACGATCTTCACACACAGATAAATATAATGTTTTGAATTGAGAATCTTATGGTTCATATAAGCAAATAAATACATTATTACTAGGAAACAAATACTTTTGCGGTAAGAAATAAAAAGTATTGCATAAAACTCTAATTTATTATCAGAAAGGGAAATTATTTATTTGGTATAGTTGGGCAAGTAGATGTAAGAGATGTTTACTGAAACTGGTGGATAAAAAACACCAGACTTCGGCCGCACATTATATATACCTTCAGCATTGGTCTGATTGTCTAACCGAAAACAAAAAACTTGTATCTGTTAATTTTTTTAAGGGTAGTAATAAACTGTTCAGTAAATAATTTCAGATTTACTAAAAGATTACAATACAGTAAATGAAGCAATAAAACGAGAAAAGAAGGCATATATGCAATTTGTTTTGAATAAAAATAAAGGTAATAATAAATTGATATGGAAAAAACTGACTGATTGGGTAGTTCGTACGCAATCTCATGCAGTAAAGAATAGTATTCTGAACGAGTTATTAAAGCCTCAAGAAATTAATGATCACTTTTTTAACGTGGCAGGTCCTTCCACGATAGATGACAATTTACTCTCTTTTTACAACAATAATCAGCTAAATCCTAATCTCAATTTTACTTTTAAACAAATTGATAATGACGATGTACTTAATGCAATAAAAACTATAAAGAGCCAGGCTCTAGGTGTTGATAATATCAATATAAAGATGTTACTATTTATCGTACCTTACTGTGTGAATATATTGAAACACATTTTTAATGAATCAATAACATAAGGTGTCTTTCCAGATATTTGGAAAATTGCAAATGTTTTACCTATTCCAAAAATATCTATACCATTAAGCTATAATGATTTACGACCCATATGCATATTACCGACATCAAAACTATTTGAAAAAATAATATCTTTTCAAATAAAAGACTATTTAGTAATGAGTAATATATTACCCGAAACTCAATCAGGCTTTCGTGAAAAGCATAGAACACACAAGGTTGTTAATGATGCCGCTACAGCATTAGACCAGTCTTGTTGTACCATTTTAGTGTTGCTGGATCAGAGTAAGGCTTTAGATCTAGTTGACTTTAATTTACTTGCAGCAAAATTAAAATATATAGGTTTTGAAAATGCAACATTTGAATGGTTATGTAATTATATTAAAGGTAGATATCAAAGGGTTTTTCTTAATACACATACATGCTCTTCAATAAAAGAAACCTCATCGGGAGTACCACAAGGTAGTGTTCTGGGCCCTATCCTTTTTTTCTATATATATATATATATATATATATATATATATATATATTTGATTTAGCTGTTGCTCTATCAAAATGTCAAAGTCATCTCTATGCAAATGATATCGAAATGTACTTATCTTTCCCATATAAGGAAATACAAACATCTATTGACTATGTAAACAGGGATTTACAGAACATCTTTACTTATTCAGAATGGCACGGATTGTGTGTAAACCCCAATAAGACAGTTACAATATGTATAGGGCCAGAACGGCAAAAACTTGAGATTGAAACAAAATATAACTTGAATATCAACAATGCAAATGTTGAGTGGGTTGCCTCAGCAAAAAATCTTGGTGTAGTTATGGATGGAAGTTTATCATTTAAGGACCATATTGAACATATCTTTAAAACATCTATGTATAAATTAAAAACATATTAAATGAATTAAATGTTGAATAGCGTATGCAATATCTAATCACAATATTTTTGTATAAATTAATTAAGAATAAAACACCCCAGCATCTATTTAATTTAATTCAAAGAAGATCGAATACATATGATGTAAATATGAGATTAGATACATTTACAATTCCTCAACATCACACAAATAAATTTAAAGGGTGTCTTTCTTATATAGCACCAATGTACTTAAATAAAATTATATCCAACTTAGATTTGCCCCTACCTCTGTTCAAAAGTAAGTTAAAGATAATGTTAAATAATTAGGACACCCTCTCGGAACTGTTATTTATAAACTGATTTGTAGCTAGCATGTAGGCGTTTATATTTATACGTACTATCGCTTTACTATGACTGACCATTTATTATTCTTGTGTTGAAAGTATATTATTTTACTAAACAATTATTGTTTTTACAGAACATATTTTACTCTATGGACGCTTATCATTTTCTTACCTAGCTTTCACCTATAATTTTTGCTAAACGTGCTGTTTAACTGAACCTTAATAATTTTATCTATCTCATAACATTATACTTTTCAACTATTATTTTTACTGAACATTTATTGTGTCACCGGATACCTATTATATTGCCACGCATCTTGGTTTTAATTTTATTGACCGTTGCTTTTTTTTAATTAACATCCTGAAGCATGATTAGTTTTACTCATCATTTATTATTTTGACTTAGCAGATATACCTTACATTTAAGTAGAATATTGTACATTTAACTACTACTTACTACTACTACTACAACTACTAATATTTATATTGTAAATTTTTATAATTTTCTAAGTTTAATATATTATAATCATAATCTCATGTATTACAATAAGTGTATTCCATATTATACTTGTAACTTGTATCTTATTATACAATGTAAATGTACTAAATAAATACATTTTATAATTTTGTTAATAAGTATTTTTTTGACCTAGGTATAATTATATTATACCGGGTGTCTAGGATATTACTAGCCAGCCTATAACTTTCAAATTCTTTAAAGTTGTATGATTGAATTAGTTGCACATTTTGTTGCTCTAAATACTGTTTCCTTTCTGGTTTAACCGTAAACAGTATAAACTTTGTTATTTTTAATGGAACACCCTGTATGTTATTCAAAATTAAGATTGCCTAGGAAATTCTAGGTATAGAACATGTCGATTAAAAATGTTATATGGGGCATAAATTATTCCATTTTTACATAAAACAAATGAATGTACGAAGAAATAAATCTGTTTGTTGTGGTTATATAAGTTTTTTGGCGAGTAAAATTTTATAGAAAAATAGTCATAAAAAATTGCACATCGGCTCAGCGGCGCAGTGCTAAGGTGTTTGGCTTGAGACTACGGAGTTCCGGGTTCGAACCTGGCCAGGGTATGGATGTTCAGTGGCGTTTTTAATGTATTACCGAGATGGTAGCAGTGGGCTAGACTACAACATATCTAGTCGCTGTTATTTCTGAATTCGAGGCTCAGCTGCAGTAGATGGCAATATCTCAGGGAATGGTGGTTGTTTTGATGTCTATGTGTACATGTGCTGGTTGAATGGTGGAATGGCATTAGCTGAACTCCGCCAGGACGTTGATATAAATAAGACGATTAAATGAATTTAAAAAAAGTGACTTGCAGACTCAAATTATTTCGATACTTTTAGTGGAGCACCCTGTATTGAACCTAAAATTTACATTCTACTGACTTTTCTGGATATTTTTTTATTCTGTCCTTTGTCTAAACCTAATAGTTTTTGATATATCGGCAACTGAATGTTCACCTTTAGGTACTATGTAAATATCACAAAGGAGGATTAATTATTGTCGAGAAGTCAACTGTGGATATTTTTAACATTTAAATTATGGTTAAGTTATACCTACCTATTACTTTTAATGTTACACTTTTGATGGTTATTTTGTTTTTCTTGGAATACTCTCAATATTTTTCTGCTTTGATCAGATTTGTGGTATTGACAGTGCAGGTGAACATTCAGTTGTCGATATCTCAAAATTTCAGCTTTAGACAAGGGACACTATAGAAACAAATAATATCCAGAAAAGTCAGTAGAATGTAAATTTAAGGTTCAATACAGGATGTTCCATTAAAAGCATTGAATTAATTTGAGTCTGAAAGTTACTTTTCGTAATATATTTCCGGTTCACTCGGAGATGAAATTTTTATGACTAGAAAATTTTACTCACCAATAAACTTTAATAACCATAACAGGTTTGTTCCTACATTCATTTGCTTTATGTGAAAATGGAATCATTTATGACCGATATAACATTTTCAACTGCCATTTTCTCGTAAACTCGTAATTTCTTAACACGTTGAGTGTGGCAATAATTTTACTAGACTCGCCAGGGTGTGGTACAGGACGTATGTCCCATTCGTGACTTCTCGCTGATGCTGTACGGGACACATATGTCCTCTATAAATTTTTTGAAAGTTTTAATGTGAAAAATTATTTAATGTTAAAGAAAATGGATGTGATTTTAAAATGATATTCTAGAAGGTGCTAAATCAGGACATGAATATCTTTGCCATTGCACCTATTACATGGGCTACCGGAAACTTTCAGAAATTCCTAAAAGTAATGATTTTACACTGTCCTCATCCTAGGGAAATCTTGTGATTTTGGCGCCGTCATTCACGAAGATTCGATGCGGGACATATAGGTCCCGTATAGCACTGAATGTGTTAAACAATCTAAATTTTAATAATATACAGTGTACCATTAAAAATAACAAAGTTCATACTGTTTCGGGTTAAACCAAAATGAAAATCAGAAGTTAGAGCAATCAAAATATGCAACTGATTCAATTATAGAACTTCCCAGAATGAAACATATTTTTTATAGGATTTTGCAAACAGCGGAAAAAAAACTATCTATAACACTATCATCCAACATAGTCTCCTATGGCTAAGCATATTAAAATCTCTCATTCAGTTTCTTGGAAATGCCTAGCCTTTTAAACGTTTTTCGCCCTTATTCTGGGCTCATCAGAATTTGAAATCGATATCTCTACAAGTTGGTTATAGGCTGGCTAGTAATATCGTAGGCACCTGGTATATATTTTATATTAGCGGTGGTCGTTTTACATTGTGCTGCCCCAGAAAAGTGTATTTCCCATAACAAAAGAATACTAATAAAAAATTGTTTACATAATTTAAAAGAACACTAAACAGAATAGATGAGATATCTAAAATGACTTCTATATGTGACTTCTCTGTTTATTAAAAAGGAAGAAAAAGGAAATAAAATAATAATCCAAAGAGAAAGAAGTACTTTTCGTACCAAAACCGTCTAAGGTGTTTAAAAGCGCGTTTTTAGTTAATATTTTTTCAGTCTTATTTGTTTTTTATTTATTTGTTTATACATAAATCAGACATGTTACTAATAAAATTCCCTATCCATAAATAACAAAACCGATTTGTTATTGAGGGGGCCATTTAGATTGAGTGTAGATGTGTGAAAACTGAGTTGCAAATTTTTGCACATACAAGTCAATATGGCGGGCCGTAACTTGTAGAGCTAGTATGTTAAACTCTTTGGTATGCACACCCTAGTGACAAAGTGCATTAGACGAAAGTTGTAGATAAGTTATATTCTATATTGTACAAGATTGATATACCTAGGTAATAACTATTTTCGTCGCAGGCTCCGATCAAAGAACTTATTACTCTTTGACTGAAGGTCGCAAGGATACACGGGAAATAGTTTTTTGTACATAAAAATCAATATGGCGGCGTTAGCTGCGGCCTTTTTTATTAGAAAAACAACTACTTTGTTTTAGAGAGCTATTGTACGATATCTGTACATAGTACATAACATCCAAAAATTTGAAAATCTTCTCAATACGCGTAATTAGTGATGACGTCACTTGACGGATTATGTCAATAGACTGAACCCAAACAAATATTTGGAAGTTGTTTGTCATATACAGTGTTGCCGATTTGCGGGTAATTACCCGAAAATTGGGTATTTTGGCCTATCCTGTGGGTAAAATATTGCTGCGGGTAAAATCGGGTATTTAAGAAAACAATGAAAAACATGACATGCACGCCGAGAAAAAATTGCTCATGTTGGCAAGCCTATAACTAGCAACGATAATAAATTAACAACAATATTCGCGAAAATCAAACAGATGAACCCAAGAGGGATTTACCTTCGATACAAAGGAATTCACCTATAAGGAAAAGTTTGAATAGTAACAACGTAAACTCGTAATATCTAAATCGCTCTCACGTATTGGTGAATTTGTGTGTATCGACGATAAATCCCTCTTGGGTTCATTTGTTTGATTTTCGCGAATAGCTTTGAATTTGTGACTTTGGTTCAAATATCGATTTTTTTATCTAATGATAAAAATTAAAAAATGAGGAAATGTACCGTGCAAATATTTGAAAAATAAATCAGAATAAATATGTTGAAATATGGAAATAGTTTACATGTATATTTTTTAACCTTTTAATAAATACTACGGTTATTATTCTGCTGTGAGGGTAAAAATCCGAGAAATTTAATTTGGTCGTGCGGGTAAAAGCGGGTATTTTTTAAATTGGCCGTGGGAAATTCCATAAATTGCATTGGCAACACTGGTCATATATGTCATTTATTATTATACAAATATTTATTATTATTTGGTGATTTTAAGAAACAGCTAAGGTTAGTATTAAACAAATATGATTTCTAAATGTTGTTTACTTACAAATTTCGCAAATTATTGCTGTAATATGAAAGAAATATGCAAATTATTAAAAGACACTTAACCTCACTTAAATGATTTAAGAAAATCTCAAGCAAACCAGTGAAACAAAACTAAACTTCTTACTTTTTCCAGATACAATGGCAGAGAAACATTACTAGTGTTTCAACAATACGTGAGTATTTTAAGAATAATAGTACTCAACTAGGAAGAGGTGAAAATGCGTTCAAAAGTGGCCATGACACCGAAATGGTTTATGACAGTAGCGTTCAGACTCCGATTTTATAAGGAAATGTATTGGCTAGCATGAAAAAGAAAACTTATCCTGTTGAGGTTTGTTATATATAAACAATTGTGATATCACATACTTAATCTAATATTTATTTTGTAGGTAACTCTAGATCAGGACAAAATTATAGATGCCAAATGCTTGTCCAAGAGGGCAAATTATTTGTCGCCATATGGCAGCTTTAATATTATATGATTATAATATCAGTGTTACCGACACTTCCTGCTCATGGAATGTACGAATGCAGTGAATGCACAGCGAACTGCAAGAAAAAAAATATCTGACATATATCCTCTACAAGCTGCTTGTGGTGTAAAGAGAAATGCGTCAGAGGAAGAAATAGCAAGGTTTAAGAAAAATCTAGGTACAAACAAAGTAGGATTTACCATGGCTTTTACGCACCTCCTTCATTAAGTATTTGTGCCTCATATACTTAGAGGACATTTTATTTTCTTCGGAGTATGTTAATGCTGAAAATAAGGAAACATATTAGGTGCTTGCAGAAGAAATAAATTCCCCCATCGTTATACAAAAACGTCGTTAAAGGTTATAGTTTAAATTCTGTAAAGGCAGTGCAATGGGGAAAGTACCTATAATGAAGTTACTGCAATAGAAGATTTTAAGCAAAAAACTGCTTTTGATGTTTCACCTCCGGGCTTGTGGTTACACGATTGCGGTTGTTTGGGAGCCAATCCTGATGGGATAGTCATTAGTCAGCGTGATGCTATTATTGAAGTGAAGTGCCCTTATAAATTTAGAAATTTGTCACTATCTGAGTGCTTACGTAGTGATAAAAATTATATTGTTTATTATGAAAATGAAACTGCCATAGTCAATGTGAATCACAATTATCACCATGAAATACAGGGACTTCTTTATATATGTGAAAAAAGAAAAAATGTTACTTAATTGCATGGACATCGGGAGAAACTGAAATATTTTTAATAAAAATAAGAGACAAAGTTTGTTCATTTCTTTCTACTCATTTTGTGTTAGGTTTTATTTTAGTATTCTATATTATAAATTGCTCTTGTGTGACTGGCTGTATGGTCTATGACCCAAAGCCATAATAAAAAAAGACGAACGGTGGGGTCAAAATATTGATATTTTAAAAGAATTTTATATACAAAGATTGGTGCCATATGTAATTAGCATGAGCTAGGTAAATACAGATATAAAACATCTATACTTTGTAAATATCAAAAGAGTTCAATTTGTATTTTTAAATAGATACATCACACATCAGCAACGTACGTTGTACAATATACAATTATTTTCTTAATTAAAATTACTAAACAATTTGGAAATAATATGTCAAGTGAATGTAGTTATTCTCATTTTTAAAAAAAGGCGACCCCACACAATGTTGAAAATTATCGACCGATATCCTTATTAAGCGTTTTTTCAAAAATTATTGAAAGGGTAGTCTACAATCGCATTCTCTATTTTTCAGATTATAATAATATTTTATTAGACTGTCAACATGGATTCAGGCGAGGCCACTCTACTGAATCAGGTACTATCGACTTTATGTTTATTCAACATGTACATGCTGAATTAGATGAAAACAAATATGTGACCGACGTTTTATTTGATCTTACTAGAGCATTTAATATCATCAACAAAGATTTTTTTTTCTGTGAAACTTTTTAATTTAGATTTACGTGGGCCAGTAAACGAGTGGGTAAAATATTTTCTAATAGACAAAAAAAAATAAAAATTGATGAAGCAATGTCAGAGACTTTTGAGACAAGCATTGGCACCCCGCTAGGGAGTGGACTAGGTCCATTATTATTCGTAAATGACTTTTGCCAAATTATGTTACAGAAGGTAAAGTTTTCATGTATGCTGACAATACAACCATCGTCGTATCCGACTCTAAACCTAATATTGTTCTAGAGAAGGCGTATCGAATTTAAAAATAGGCGTACAATAAGCAGTTATCAAAAATTAACATTTAACAATCATGCAATTAGAACTGTAAGTACAGCCTCCTTCTTGGGAATAACACTGGACAGTAATTTTCACTGGGAACAATATATTGAGATAAAACATCATCTGTATTAAATAAAACTCTTTACGTCATTGGCTCCTTAAAAATAATTTAAATACACTCTTTTAAGCATTTGTTATGCTTTTGTACGTTCTACCATTGCATACAATATTGTGGTATGGGGGCAAGCGAGTGAAGTCTCTAGGATATTTATTCAACAAAAAAGGATTATTCGACTCATTTTTAATCTCGACTATAAAGGGCCTTGTCATGACACATTTAAAATATATAATGTACTGACAGTGGTGTCTATATATCTGTTAATACTTTTGGGGTACATTTATGACAACAAAAACAAATATATAAGAATTAGAGATTTCCACAATTATTTCACCAGAGGAAGAGATAATATACCTGTCTGCCAACATAGGCATGAGTTCTTTAAGAAGTCACCCATAAACGCTGGATGTCCAATCTTTTACCAGATGAAATAAAAAATAGTAAGTCTCAAGTTATTAATTTTTAAACATAAACTTAAGAGAGTTTTACTGCATGAAACTTTTTCTACAATTAATGAATTCTGTGATTTTATCCATGCAGTTTGATGTTCATTAAATTTTTTAATTCATATTTTATGTTTACATTTAATTCTGTTTATTTATTGACTAAATCTAAATGAGTAGGTATATTTTATATATTTTATTATGTGCTTTATTTGTATCTTTTTTTTTACTGTATTTTACATGTATTATTTCTGTAAGAACATATAAGGGCGTTTGACTTATATTCCATGTTTATATGGCACAAAGATGAATAAAATGTATTCGTATTTTATTACTGTGTTTTGCGTATTATTAATAGTGTTTTTTGTTTTGTCACCAAAGGTTACAGTCTCAGCCAGTATTTTATATCATAAAAATAATATAAAAAATTATTTTCAATATAATTATATGTCTAAAAATCTGTATTGATGGTGCCCAAAAGTTAACTGAACAAAGTTTTTGTATTAATAAACAACACACCACATATACTAGACTCCCGAATCCAGAGCGAAGGCCGCAGGAAGGGGGCTACATATTTGAAAAATGCAGATATCCTATTACCCACCGGTATTGTCACCCAAAATCGGAGCTGGAGATCAAAACACGACAGACACCAGCGTGCTCACCACACAACACACCTTAGTCCTCTGTGCTATTGTGCCAATGAATGAATGTATCTTTTTAAAGGTATTGATAAATTTAATTTAATATCTGCATAATAGGTATAACTCCAAATTTAATTTGAAATTAACAACTGTTTTATATGAAAGAAAAAGTATATTATAAATAATTAAAACATTTTATTTTTCAACATAATATATAAACAACACTTGATTACAAATCTATATTCATAGCTCTTGGACATGGAAATATGAATACATTAATCTTCTTCAAAAATTTTCCTCCACCTCTTATTAGTGGATACTGTTGATTAGTTACGGCACCCACAACTTTAAAAGCTATATCAGCATGCACATTTGTGAATGCCAAGCATGGTGAGCTTTGCACACTTGAGGTACTTGGCTGATATAAAAATTCTAGAGATGGTCTCGATGTGGAAGGTTCATCAACTTCTAAAGTGTGTTCTTCAACCTCGTCTCTGTTCTCCATCTTATGTGTCATTCATCGTCTTTTCTTCTTCTCGGGTGTTAAGTACATACCTCTTCCAGGTTCTTCAAGACGCCTAAAATAATAATTCACGTAACCAACAAAATCAAGTCTAACAATTTCATTACTTACCTTAAGAGCCTTTGTCGATTTCCGTCTTTCTTTAGGCAATCGAAAAAAATGGCATGTTTCCCTTACGTTGTAATGTTTACAACCATATGCCTAACACATACCACCCATCCTAGCACTAAAAAGGAGACGTGAATAAATAAATTATACAATAGAATATAAAAGTTTAAAGAAATGAAGATAAACAAAGATCTAATTATGATTCATTGTTTTAAGGTTATATGTGCATGTTAGAAATTTCAAAATTTGCCTAAAGTTAATAACAAAAATATTATAAATTTTATATGAGTTAAATCCTTACACAATCAGTATTTAGTATATTACATACCAAAAGGTTAAAAAGTTTCTAATTGGGAAATAAAGATCTAATTATGATTCGTTGTTTTAGGGTTAGATTTGCAGGTTAGAAATTTCAAAATTTGACCAAAATTGGTAACAAAAATATGATAAACTTTATATGAATTAAATCATTACATAATCGTTATTTAGTATATTACCTACCTGAACGTAAAATATCCCAAAAGACAATATAATCAACAAAATAAAATTCACAATACATTCAATATAAACGTCAAATTCTTTGTTTGGGTTCAGAATCACTGAACCGTAACAAAAATGACATATGTGACGTCACACTAATTATGCGTATTTGCATTTGTCAGCCGATTTTTGTGCATATATATATTGAATGGATTTGATTTCGGTTTAAACTTTATACTGTGAAAATGCGCCTAAATCCATGTCAAAAATGTGAAAATAACTTCAATGTCAAGGTGATAGTTGTTAACTTTTAACCTAACCTAAGATTTGAATAACCACAATTACCACAAATTCAAATCTTTGTTATGGATCTTTTACAATCAATTCTACGGACATGTGATGCCGAAAATTACTATGAAGTTTTTAAAAATAATGGTATAGATTCCTTTACTTTAAAAATTATAAGTGATGAAGATTTACAGCTTATCGGTGTACAAGATGAGGATGTACGAGATAGGATTATAAAGCATATATCCAACCTGCAAATACCTTCAGAGTAAGTATCTAGTCCGCCATTTAGGAGCGACAACCATATGAACTATTACTGTAACCAACAAACTATTATTTTTTGTTATCTGTAAATGTTAATATACAAACGGAGTGTTCTTATTTTCAGGAAAAAAATTGAGGCTGTAGTTGGCAGACAGTATGCTTTATTAGTATTACATCAGATGTCGGTACAGCTTCATAAACACTTTGCAAATTTATCGTATGCTTTAAAAAGAGAAGATACTGACATATGTGATATTAAATTAACTCCAGCAATAGACTGTCTACAGGATTGTCTAACATCTTTAGAAAATCGATTGACAGAATTTGATAAACAGGTAAATTTATACTTACTATTATCTGTTGTCATCAACACATAAGAATGAACTAGGGTGCTTGACTCTATTAATAAAGGAATTAATTGATTTGCATAGCAGAAAACAATAACAAGTTTATTTTATTCAAAGGAATGGTACTTTGACTACATTAAGTTTTTACATATCTGTAAGCTTAAGCTTATTGTCTGTTTGGTAATAGACAAATGTGGGATATAGCTATTCCTTTCATGTTCTTGATGTTCAGTGACATTAAACCGAACTATCTCCGATTGCTTAGTTTGTGGCATCCATCAAAATGTGTTTAACTTGTATCTCTGTACCGTCTGTTATTTGTATGTTAATGAGTAACGTTATTAACCAGTAACGTGCTGAATTGGGACACAACTGCTAACGTGCGGTCTGACAGACCCTTGTTGTTTTTAAAACAACTTTAAATTTAACAAAAATAAAACATGCATTATTGCAAAACATTTATTTATAAACGATTGTAAACTGAAAAAAAAATATTTGGACATAGGTACAAAAAAAATCTAAATTCATTCGAAAAATAAAAAATCGTTAATTTCACTCATTTTTTGCTCTCTCACGCTCATGACATATTTTCTTCGAGCACTGAAGACAAATGGGCTTTTGCAAGAACAACAGGCATACTGTGTTTTACATTTAAGTTTTGGTGGACACCCGTAGCAAGTTGCTCTTTTTTCTCAAGGCGGTCCTTTTGGGGGTTATTTTCAACTGTTTTCAACTATTATCAATTTTACCACATAATCTTGAAATAGCAGCTTTCTGGTCCAAGGTGTCTACTCTGCACTAAAAACAAAGCACGCAATTACCAAAGCCAGCTTACACACAACTAGGTGCTTCATTCATAGAAAGGTACATGAATCCCCAATCCGTAGAAAATTTTGTAGCAAAAATTAAAAGTAAAATAATACAGCTGGGTTCCCACAGACCGTACGTTAGCGGTTAAAGGATAAATGTTCTGTGACTAATGTAAAAATACCAATCGAATTTGGAAGTTTTATTTTTATATGTAACATTTGTCCAAAATATGATGTATAATAAATCTTCCACAATGTTTTTTACTTTCGGCAATCTAACATATATCATCATCATCATCGTCAATAAATTTTCAACAATCTATTATCTTAAAAGTTCATATTGATGTGCTCCTATCAGACAGGAAAAATAGGATACACTGTATATCTTGTTAAAAATTGTTTAACCCTATACTGATTACTCAGTATTTCTATAAAATCATCAGTTTAGTACAATTTGTGTGTAGATTGGATTTTGTTAATTTTAATCTAATTTGGTTAATGGTAAGCGCTTTTAAAAATGTAGCCCAATCAACAAAAATTGTTTATTTGTTGAATAATTAAGGTTTGGTCCTGAGTCAATTGTCGGACGAATCAGTGTTGATTCAATTTTTTTATTATTATATCGATAGCTGCTCCATCATATTTACCATTAGCAATGTTGGTAATGTCAAATATATTTTACACACTGTTCGTGTGCCATAACGTGAATATAAATGATAGTTAGGCATAAGGACGAACTGATAGACATCTCTGGAAAATTGATCACAATAAAATGGAGAAAAGTGAAAACATATATTGGTTGAAATCTTGTAGTTGAAGCATGCTTGTTGTTATTGTAATAAAGAATCATAGCAGTACAAGATCAAAAACTATTGTCCTTTTTAGATTACGAATAATAAGAAGAAGAAAAGAAGATTTCATATAATTTTTCCAACAATTGTGGGAACAGCATTAGTATTATTTCTTTGTAAAAAATACGTGACTTATAATAAGTAAAATGTAAAATAAACTAATAGTGTTTAGAAAATATAATTTTACAAATATTGCTTCTTGTTTTTTAAAAACTTTCCTAATGCAATTTAATAACTTCCCAGATAGGGAATACAATTCATTGATCCCATCTTATTTTTGAACCCGGCAATCTCGGAAATGTGACAGCCTAGAGATCCTGGAATTTTTGGGATCGACCTCCATCATGGAAGATTTGAAATGAGCACGTTGATTGTTATTGTATGCTTCGCACTTAGCCTAATCTTGAGGGCCCTTTTAGATGGCGCAACTATGTTACAAGTTAACACTAGTAAATAGTCAGCCCTCAAAAGTTAGAAGTATTTTGTTGCTGTTGGTGGATTTTGTACCAGCATCAGATCACGGCAGAGTAAATAAGTTTTGAATGCACTCTTGCTTACGAACAGTCATTTTAAAAGATAATAAAGATATTGAAAGGTAGATTTAATAGAAATAATTGTTCTTCAAATAAATGTTAAATATGTACCTTAATTTTCGTAGTCTTCATGGTCTGAAATGTGAAAATCTGAAGAAATCAGAGGGTGATATTTTCACGAATACTTACCTTCGATAAAAGAGGGAAGTAAAAGTGATCTGTATCTACATAGTCTAATACATGAAATCTGAAGAAATCTTGAGTGACTTTCTCACAGTACCTACGTACGTTTTCACTATATACAAATTTGCTTTTTGATATCAAAATGTAGTATTTAAAATGTTAAAGCACTTCCAAATATTTAAACAACATTCATCAATCAAATTCAAATTTCAGCAAAATTAATGACATTAAAATTTTAATAATCGAATAGTCGTGCAAAACACACTATGATTGGCGGTGACATCATTGCACCGATTGTTGGAATTGCATTTAACCAGCTAAATATAAAGTATTTTATTGGCTCTTTATATCTTTTTACATAAAATTACATAAGTAATGTCTAATACGGGATTTGCAACAATTATATGTGTAAATTTACCGGCTGTGGACGTGTTTGTAATTGCCGAATTTGCGGGAAAAAAATGAACACTTCAACATGGTAGAAGGAAAGGGACGTAAAACTACAACATAAATATTTTATTTCCTAAATAATTGTAAACAATCCAAACTACTGGAACATAGACATTACTATTGTCACCCGTTCCCATACTAGTGCTCATCAAAGTTGGGAAAATTTTACATATTTCTGAAAAATGTGTTATTTACACTATATTAAACATACTGTAATATAGCACTCCATTGTACTAGTCTTGTACTTAGTAAATATATAAAATATTAAAATTGTAGAATATATAAAAAAGTAATATTAAAAAATGGTTTCATATAGAATATGATGAGATCCATTCATCTGATATAAAGATGGAGGAGGATAATAAACACAACTTTTGAAATTAATTAGTGATGATTATATTTCATAATAAAAATTGTAGTTAAAGGTATAAAGATGAAAAGGGAACAAAATAGGTAGGTACAGAAATTTCACAGACGTTGACGTTTGATTCTTGTTGGGCCACTCAGCTCCTCAAAGTCTGTAATATCCGATACGGAGTCCCATCATTCGGCTCCTCAAAGTCTGCAATTGCCAATACGGAGTCCGTCGCCCCATCACTCGTCTCCTGAAAATCTGCAATTTTTAATGGGGGGATAGTGAAACGGGTGGTCCAAAAAATTTACTATTGCTCTTATTGAAGGCAGGACTTATTTCTCTATAACTTTTGTATGGACCACTCTATTGATAAATGGGTTAGTTTAGATGATATTGCCAAAAAGCAGAAGTTAAAACGAAAATTTTATTAAATATGTAAAATTCCTAGTATCACAGCATATTGGACCAATATATAAACCATATAGGACCAATATATGAATATTGGGGTGACCCTTGGATAGTTATATTAGGCAACAAATGAAGTCATTAAACCAATAAAACCTTTTGTAGCAATTACTTTCGATTCATCTTATTCCTTGGTTTTACACTATTGACCTATATGGGATAACTTGAAATCTTGGGACATTGTCAACAATAAAGGTAAATCTTCTTTCTCTAATGACCTTAATTTTAATCTCGATGCCATTACTGCTAATGACTTTTTTCTGGATTCTGTCTCAAATACTATTGCGCCCTGACTATACTTTAAATCATCCACATTAAGGGAAAATTCTCATTTTGAATTTAACATTGTTGGCACCGACATTGTTAAAAACCTGATTCTAAAACAGAAGCCTTGTACGTCTGGCTCCGACGGAATATCGGGAAAAATGTTGCAACTGTCTTTTGAGTTAGAGAGCCATTAACTCATATTATTAAGTATTCCTTTGAAACTGGTAGTGTTCCAGAGCAATGGAAAATAAGCCTTGTGAAACCAATACTTAAATGCAAAAGTTCCCAAAGGCTGAGCGACTTACGCCCTATATGTCTGCTATCTGTTCCCCTAAGAATTGCACCGGGCATCCTACGTTCTCAACTAACTGATTATCTAACTAACAATAATATTCCCGATACACGATCAGTCTTTAGAAAGGGATTTGGTACATCAACATCGTTATGTTCAGTAGCAGACACGCCTCTGACTAACTTATGGTTAGACTGGTAACACACTGGAGTGGTGTAAGAATTACTTACCGGGCCGCTCTCAGTATGTCTGTATAAATTGGTTTAACAAAACTGATACCTCTGAAAGAAGAGTAATAAGATTGGGTGTACCTTTTAGGGTTCTATCTTGGGCCTTGTATTTTTTATCACTTTCATTGCGGATTTATAGTTTGTCACAAATTTCTGTCAAATTCGGTTGCATTTTCATTTTAACCCAAAAGATGCTCATGAAGCAGCCAGAAAGCTTAATAACGATATTTCCCTAATTAACAACTGGACTACGCAAAACTCATTGGTACTCAATCTTAAAATGAGTAATTGCATTATTTTTGACACTAGTAGTAGCTTGCAGGAAACGGCCAACTTTGAAGTGTCAATAGATGGTGAAACAATCCCTCGTGTCACTACTATACAGAACCTGGGACTTATTACGAGTAATAATTTGAAATTTACTGACAGATACATTGGTCCTGTCCCATTTTAACTATGCCATGAAGATAAATATCGTCTTCAAAAAATGCAAATTCATACTGTTAGTCACATACTGATTTCCCAAGATTTCATCATATAACTCCCATAAAAGATTTACAAATAGTTAAGTATCGCTGTTTACTTCACAGTCATTTTAGTTAACGATGTTATGCTTTATAAATCCCCTAAATACCTATTTGCTAAAATAGAAAGAAGTGATGTTCATGAAAGATAATTAAGACAAACTGGCATATCTCTCTCAATTCCTTGACAATCATTTAATTTTCTGGCCTTTTACTGCTATAATAACCTACCAGTTCAACTTCGCAGTATTAATCCTGCTAAATTGAAACCTATTCTGAAGTCTCTACTCCTAAATGAGGAACTTTCATTCATAAATCACCTATAGAATTAATGATTGCAGACCCGTGTGCTGCGCTCTATTCTTTTTTATGTATGTTTTGTAATAATTTAATCTTATTTATTTCGCCCTATTACCTTTTTTGTTTTAGGGGTTGGGTTTAATATCATTGTATATGTATCATTGGGTTAGAAGGTAGGGAGAAGCTGTCACGTGATCAAAAACGGCCATCTTGTTACTACTTTTCCGTCAAATATTGACAGTTTGTTTTCCGTGATTATTGTGATTTTCACTGATAATTATTTGTAAAATTTTAGACAATAAACATTAAAAGGACTGTGGTGTCGTGTGCTAAAAGAAGTTGTTCTTCTGGAGATGGTGTTGACAAGAAGAAATTAACGGGAATAGCATTTCATAGTTAGTGTAAACAACAAACAGAGCCGTATTAAAAAAACAGCTAATTAAATGTTTTTTTAATATACTCAGATTATATATTTCGTAGAATAGAAACAGATGGTTTATTTTAGGATAACATTGCACAATTTATATATCAAGGTAAATAAAAACCGTTAAAACTCTTGCATTTATTGAATTGAACATTTATTTACGTTATCCAGATAGACCGTCTCGTCGGGGTACAAAGTTCTTATTATTTTAATTAGTCCGGGTCTGGAAAAACCACCATATTGTTACTACATTTAGCCACGCCTACTGATGCCGTTTCTGTATAGGATATTTGTATAGGATGTCGTCTCCCTACCTTCTAACTCAATGATTTGTATCTGATCCTTTTGTGCAAATTTACAACATTTTGAACAATAAACTATTATTATTATTATTAAAAAATACATTTGCCATTATCTTTACACTTCTAGAGCGCACAAATTCTGTTCGAACTAGAAGAAAAGTTTTATCTAGACAAATTTTCAAGATTTTAGCTTAATAGTTTTTAATAAGTAACTTTAAAAATATTGTCATAGGTAGATCACGTCTACATAGCAGCTTTAAACCACTTTGATTTACGTTGTTTTGTTTCGATACTGCCACGATAACTTTTCCAGGTACGTTTTTAGATGTATTTTTGCATCCTGACATAAAAAACCATTTATTTTCAGTTATGTTATGACTTTGTAAAATAACATGCATCTGTAATATACAACACTTGTTTAGCAACAATGCAACTGATGACATCATCAAAGTGACTTAGTATTTTTGGCGGTAAAATTTCAATTCAAGGGTTTTTAATTATAAGTATTATTATCTTCACCGTCAGAGATTTTAAAATTCGTGAAAATACTGAATTACAATACTTACCTCAGTAAAAGAGGGAACTGAAAGCCCTTGGCTTTCAGTTGAACAATCTAATAATAATTAATAAAACACAAGAGTAAAGAATCAAATATTTAATACTAACATAATTAAGGCATATTACAATAATCTGTATGTTGCCCTAAACAAGCATGACACCCTCTTTAATCTAGAGGTAATAATAAAAAGGCACTGTCCACTTGGTCTCTATCTTTTTCATATAAATATATACCCAATCTTTTACACAAGAAAACTGCCATATACAAATTAACAATACTAATTAAATCTATTCGGTAAGTAATATAAAATTAAAATACTAGATAAGTGATCATTTCATATCATTCCTGAGAGTGCAAAAAAACAAACTAATAAAAGTAAAGGATAAGATAATCTATCTAACCCATACTAATAATAATTGACTAAAAAAGAGCCAGTTATAAGATTTTTACATAAAAAGAATGTTTGGCTTGGTGTACCATACATTAGATGGATGATATATTTCACATAAGTGATTCTTAAATTCCGTTTCACTTGAGCAACTTTTGTTAAGAGTTATATATCTTTGGCGAACTTATGGAAGACTGTAATATCATGATGTTTACAGTTAAAATCTTCTCATTGTTCAAGAAATTTATCAAGATTTTTGATCATTTTGGTTTGGAAAAAATCACTTATGTAAAATTGAGGTCATGTATTGACAGTTTGAGTCAGTAGTGTGTATTTCATTTTACTCCTGGCAAATTGGAACAGATTTCATTGCTTGATGGAAAAACAGAAAGTTTTGACACTTGGCAGAGATATTCATTCAGGCATACTACTGAACATTCCAAAAGTCCCCACCTCTATTTGTTACTCTCGAGCCGCCATCAAAAAATGTTGCTTTGATTCAGTTTCCTGTTCTTATATCCCACAAACCATTAGTGATATCGGAATTATATTTCACATAAAAAATAAAGCTTATTAAATTCTCTATAAATGTCCTGTACATTTTTTCTGTACCTATCTTATACTTTTTGAAAATATAAAAAATATTTGATCCAACACATTTCTAAAATCGTAAAATCGATCGCAGAGAAAAACAAATCGTACCACTGTATTAGTTATGCAATTCGCAACTATTTCCGAAATGTGTCATCTGTCTGTTTGACCGTCTCTCCATCCACAATGTTTCTTGTAAGCATAGTAACTTAGGAACAAATATTATTAAAACGGGTATGGTAAATCAGTGTTAGACAGCAGAGGAAGAGCCCTTCATTTTTGAAAAAAATCTATTGATAAGTATGAAGGTTATGAACCATTATAATTTTAATATGCACATGAAGAGTGTTGTAATTGTTGATAAATTAATATTTTAGGTAATTGTTAACAATTTTGATCATCTCTTTTCGATGATGCCATCTTGAATGGTGAAACGTTAACTAATATACTATAAAGTATTTTTGTGTTTATAGAATATTACCAACGATTACAATACTCTTCATGTGAATGAAACATGTCGATCAAATTTTCGTTTTTTACATTTTCAATGAGTATGATGCAGAAAAAATTCATAGGACATTTCTTCTTGACAATTTTACTTGCTTTATTTTTTATATGAAATATAAATCAGATACCGTTAATGGTAAGCGAGATATAAGCAATAAACTGAAGGAAACTTTTAGTTCAATTTATGTTCAGTAGTATCTCTAAATGAACATCTCCATCGAGCTTCAAAACTTTATCAGTTTTTATCATTTAATTTTGTTTTTGGAATATTATAACTTTTATTTAAATAAAAATTTTTGGAATACTAATATACATAATATATGTGGTACAACTATGAAAATACTTTTGAATATACAAAGTGTTTATATATTAGGTGGTAAAACAAAGCTGCACTTTTAAAATAACATTTTACATAATTTCTGGATTTTTAATTGAACACCTTTTCTTGGAAAAAACAGGGAAATATTTTTGAATTGTATATTAATTCACACATACATAATACAATAAATAATAAGGCATATATTTCAAATTTAAGTGATTCATTTAAGTACTAAATGGGCAATATATAATAATTGTAACATTTGTTTGTTTGTTTGTTTGTAGTGTACGATTGGAAGGGTTTTTTCCACTCTATGTATAATATAGCTGCAATATAAAGTTTAGTTACAACTGAGCACCAAATGCAATGAAACATACTTTAGTGTGCACAATTTTCCATTTTACGACATATATATAACCGATTTAATTAATAACAATTTTGTTTCATGATTCATCTTATTTGAATTTTTACAGCATCTTAAATGCTACCTATGATTCTTTATATTCATGGCACGAGTCAGTAGGTCGGTAGTGTGTGGATGGTCAATATCTCATCAACAGTTTGAAATTTAAAATAACCTCTCAGATAAAAATTGTAGGAAATTAGAAGTTTATTTTAAAATTATTTTTATATCTACAGGGCGTTTCACATATTGGTGGCAAGCTAATACTTGGGCTAAGTCTTGACTAAGATTTAAATTGATATTATAGTTAAATTTCTGAAAATACGTTTTTTTGCAGATATTACTATTTATTTATTGTAGATGTATTTTTTATTGTAAAAAGTGAAATAATATGGCAACACCTCAATATAGGTTCGAAAATAATATATACCTGGATGGAGAATTGAGTCAAAATATAAAAAAAAGTTGTGTTCCATTTATAAAATCCAAGTATTAACTTTCTACTATGTTAAACATCCTGAAGATTCAAAGAATAGTTTTAAAATATGCCATTTTTGAACTCCTACAATTTTTATCAGAAAAATTTTTTCAAATTTGTGAAGATATTGACTGTTCATTCATTCGTAACCCACTCTGTAACACTCCACTCTTCACTATAATTTATATAATTTTTCACCACATTAAACCTAAGTTCTTGGTTGAATCAACCCAATCAATGTCAAAAAATTGTCAGATGCATATTTAATATTTAAAACAAATAAAAAAATTAACATTTTTAAAAAGCAGGAAAGACGAAGGGTTAGAAAGAAAATAAAAGATGCAAAAAAGAAGAGGTATATTAGCACACAGTTTTACTTTATATTATTTAAACAAAACAGTTAAAAATCAAAATGAGTAAATAAAACCAATTTTAAAAAGTGGTTGAATTTTTATTTCTATTCATCGAAGATTTAGAAAGACAAAAGACGAAAACTATCAAAAATAATAAATCATATGAGAAATGCTATATAATCTAATTTAAAACATAAAACAATGTTTCTTGCAACGAAAAACACAACTTAGATTGACTAATACCTAACAATAACTGCATTTAAACATAACAGCAAACATAACGTAGAAAGACAATCAAGAAATTTTAATTATGAATTTTGCAATTAAAGTTATAATATAAATTTTATGGGTTGAAAAAATTGATTTTCTTTTTTAAATAAAACAATTTTATTTTAAATTCTATTAGGTTCCTAGAAATAGAATGATAGGGAAGATCCAAACAAAAACTGAATACTGCTTCATATTTTATTCGGAGGTTATATAAAATGTTTATTAGGCCATGGGAAATTTGCAAACATTTCCAGAAATTTTTCAGCACAATTTCTCTCCGAGCATTTATCCTATTAACTGTGTCAATATTTTTTCTTAAAAAAGAATCTACTTAATTCATGATGTTGTTGCCACTTGTTTAAAATACATGAGGCATAAGCTGTATTGACTGTTTTTCAGTCAATTTGAAGGTTCTCTTTTTTGAGTAAAAACAAGCATTTAAAAATAGTTTTAATTAACACAACAAATTTTTTATAATATCCAACGCTATATACACATTTCATTTAAGTTACCCGAGTAAATTGGCCACTTGTAAAATGAATCACCTTATTAAAAAAGTTTCTAACAATGTGCAAAATGGAATCTCTGTACATTCAGTGGCATCATTTTTTAAATTTCACTAAATGTCTCACTTATTTTTAATAATATTCTTAGCAGTAACATCAGAAATTAGAAAGAACGAAATAACTTTGCACCACATAATTTCAGGTATATGAAGTAATAGGGAACATTAATTGTATGACTAACATAACCTCAAATATTATATTTTTGTAAGTTTATACTAATTTTTAATGTTATTATTCACATTTCTAGATTGGTACCTGTGTAACATTAATGAACTCTCTCGGATAGGACGCATATAATTTTTTTAAACCATTGATTTTTTAAAATAGACCGCTAATTATAGATTGAATTTCCAACCTGTAAATATCAGTATATTTAAAAAAATCAATGGTTTAAGAAAATTATATACGCCCTATCCGAGAGAGTTCATTAATGATACACAGGTAACATTAACCAATTAACCAATCTAGAAATGGGAATGAAAACATTAAAAATGAGTATAAACTTTCAAAAATATAATATTTGAGGTTATGTTAGTCATAAAATGCACACGTCCTATATATCAAAAATGTTCAGAGAAATGCTCAACTAATAGTGTTCTATTAAGAAAACTGCAACTTGGTTTTACCTCCCTTTATATAAACACCCTGTTTATTGTAAGTACTTTGATTAAATATTATAAGGACGTATCTCTTTGTATATCAAAATTTTTTTTTTCAAACAATACAGGAGCTATAAACCAATACACACAGTTGGTCCTACCTGTCATGTACACGTTACATATACATGTTTATTTTAAGGTAATAGTGAATAAATACTCTCTTAAATAGAAAATAGTGTTATTACAGCAAATAAATATAAATTTGATACAATTAGTGAGTCGGTTGCACAAGTCTATCAATATAAAGTAAAAAAATTCTTTTAAGCAAATCTGATGCTTTACATGAATTTATTATGAGTATAAATAAATATAAAACATTAGGAGAAAACAAAATGATATAAATAATGATAAAATATCATGTATAAATAATGATAATATAACGTCCTAGGGCAAAATTAAAATCAGATCATAAAACACTAGACCGTATATTTTTGCGTAAAACCTCATTTTTACTTAAAATTTTTTCTATTTTCTATAATTAAAACAGCATTTATTGATAAATGTTATTGCAACCGCCCCATCCAATTACGTAAAAAAAATAACAAGTTTAACATCATACGACTCTAAAAACTCTGTATAAAAGAATTCCATACAGAAAAACGAGAAATATACAATTTACAAAAAATTATCTAATAATATATTTATTTCATATATAATATATACAAATTTTTGGTATTTTATTTATTTAATAAAGGTTCACCTTATGAAGTGCACTTAATGAAAACAGTTTGTCTATCTAAATAAAAATGGAACCCACTTGCATCATTCATTGTTAAGAAACATCTCATTATAATGAAGAGACCACCGACATATCTCTTTTATCAGTTTTTGTAGCAATTTCAATAACTAATTTATTTCCATGTGACTGACTTAATTTTGTTCGATTCCATTCATGATGAAAATATTTAAAAGTTCATAACGACAGGCTTGGTAATACTACCCATTCTAAAAAACTACTTCTAGAATACCATTACAGAAATTCTTTCTTTCACAAATTTCAAATACAGGATTCCGTCGGTAAGTTATATATTTATTTGACACCAATAAAATCCCACAGATAAATTTCAAAAAGCATTATTGGTTATGCACAACAAATTTTTTTGGCCATAACAGTAAATGGTAAAACTAATAATGAGTTAAGTGAAAAATCCAGTAAAAATTAAATTTTGATCAAATTCTGGTTTGATTTGACTGAAAAGCATCACTGAGAACTCGTCATGGGCTTTTTTTGGGCATAACAGTAAGTGGTAAAACTATCTAGATAGTCAAAAAGTAATCCAGTCCAAATTAAGTTTTCCTTAATTTTGTTATCGGTATATAATTATTTGAAGCTATATATATATAGAAAAATATTTACAGGCGGAGAGCCGGCTACGAAAATTAAAAATGATAAGGTGCAGTGAAAATTTTCATGTCAAACGCATTAATTTTTAATCAAAATAAAATCTTTGAGTGCAACTGTGAAATTTTGTGTACTTATAGTTTTTAACTGTAGAAAACTGGGCATTTTTTTCTTATTTCCAAAATCGTAAAGGGGCCTGGCTAAATATTAACTAAGTTGGTTAAAAACTTGCACTGAATAGTTTTTGATACACTTGCAAATTCAAATTTTAAGTATTTTTGGTCCACTCATCAACCGTGGTGGCCCGAAGCTGTCATGTGACCATATCACTTACTATTACTGCCCATGACGATACACAGCATAGTACTTACCAAATTTTGCGCATTTTGTTTCACATTGTTTCATTTCAAAAGAAAAAGAAATGTAATTTGATGTATAAAAACGCGACCTTTTCACATACCATCCAACATAGGACCACACATCAATATTGTAAATTTTATTTCGCTCGGGAAATATCCAACTAACAAGAAAAATTGGAAATATTTGACATTTTTAAATTGCATGGTATTAAATCACATATGCACAGTACGATATAATACGGTGGCTTAAAAGTATGGAAACAGCAGGATAACTTGAAAAATACGAATCCTAGAAAAAACTTCCTATTACAAAAGCTGTAGGAAATTTCCCTGGCTATCTGACGGTGACTTTGGATGAAATTTTTTTTTACAAACTTTTGAAAAATGAAGCCTGGTGAGGCCAGGAACATTCTATGTCATGCTGCCTGTGAAGACGTAATTTCCACAAACACCAAAAGATTTGAATGCTACACCCGAATCATTCAGATGATTAAAACAAACTTTAACCATCTCCTGATTATGCAAATGTGGCTGGCGAAAAGTACGTCAGTTGACTTCTCTATGTTGTGTACATCTTTGTTGAAAATGTGTTCTTATTTTGTAACGAGTCTGTAGGTTTGCCGGACGAAGTCTTCTCACGGCGTCAGAAAAAGTACTTTTACCTCCGTTGCTATTGGTAACACACAGCCATCTAAAACGTCAAACTTTAATACCATCATGTGAGTTAAAAAATGTCTTTCCGATGTTTGAAGAAAAATATTATTATTATTATTGATAGTATTATTGGGCAGTCAGTGTTTAAGTGTCTTGGTGATTATGGAAACTACTTTAAATGTAGTAAATATTAATGATTGAATAATGTTGTTTTTAATGTTAAAAAATATTAAATGAAGATTTACCTAAATTTATGTCACCACCAGATGGATTTGCGTCGATTTTGGGTGCTCTGTGCAGTTGTTAGGAAGGGTTTTTGCAGTTTAAATATCAATATTGGATGCTTTGTGAAATGGCCGCCGTAATATTAAAGCTGGATTATTTATAAATGTTCTTTGCCAGAAACAGACACTTACATTCACAAAGGGCCCATAATTTGCTGAACTTGAAAGATGGAAAACAGTCGAGAAATTTATCACAGCCTTTTTATATTTTTGGTTAATAATTATAATTGAAATCTTGGACTCGCACACAAGTTCATCGTGTTTGAATACTCATAACAATGAATAATTCACAGTAAATATGACAACGGCCTTATCATGAAAACCTCGCTATAAACAATTACCATTTTATATTATACCATTTTTATCACATTTAGATTTTCACGGTCAAAATCTTTAACTCCATCATTGTGTAACTTAATTACACACAATACTGCGAGTAAGAGTACTGAGTAGAATCAAATCTTTGAACCATGCTTAACATCTACATCATTTGACTAACAAAACAGAATAACAATCAACTTATTAAATGAAGACTAAGTTCTACCGTTGCACCTTCTTTCTCCCCCTCCTTGAGGAAGAGGGTACGGCCTTTTTCCTAATTTTTGATTGAGGAGTGTCAGGATGTATCTCGGCAGACTCGTCGATTTTCCTCTTCCTTGTATAATACGGTAAGGACATGAAACAGACAGGGTCATCATCGATTTCTAGCCTTATTCTTCTTATCCTCTCACTCTGCCTCGTCTGTATGTATTTTTTCTTTTCGTATTTCTTCTTTTCTGTTTTGCTGTCAACGGAATTTTTATCGGAAACAACGATGCCACTAGAACTCGTCGATTCCCGAATCTCGGCACTTGTTCTGCTTTCGCACTTGCTAGAGTCTGATGTTCTTACACTAACCGAATTTGAGGGAGACACAGAATTAGGGTCTATCGGATTAGGGCTCATGGTTTGCAGGAATTCGGTTACACGGTTCTCCCCAAAGTTGAACACGCTACTGTCTTTTGTTTCTGTTGTGGTCGATTTTGTGTCTTTGTTGGGTTTATCTTCAGTCTTTTTTGATTCAAGTGATAGTTTGGGCCTCGGCATCAATGGTGTCGCCGGTCCACTTTTCAGAGAGCTTTCACTTGTGAAAGATGATGATGAAGAACTGTTGTTATCTGAGGAACTTTTCTTCATTCGCCTTCTTTGTGCAAGTTTCGCGTTTAGAACATCCTGCAGCCTAAAGCCCTCTCTCTGAGCTTTGTGGAAGGCATTGAAGGTTGTCTGCAAGCTCTTCTCAGCTGAACTTCCTGCCAAGAGGACGTTGGGGGTCATCAGTGGGGTTTTTGGGAAGTTCTGACTACCTTGGATCCAAGGGTTAACCTGTAGGTCAGCCATACGCAACCTCTGACTAGGATTAACGGTGAGCAGGCCTTGAACGACATTCTTGGCTTCACTGCTTACTCCAATCCAAGCTGGGGAGTCGAAATTGAAATCTCCACCTTTGATTCTTTCCATGATTGACGAGACACTTTCTTCTCTTGACCTAGCATGGAAAGGAGCTTTTCCACACAGCATTGTATACAGAATAACACCTAAGCTCCAGAGATCGCAGTTTTCATCGTATCCTTCAGGATCACCCTTTAGAACTTCAGGAGCAGCATAATGAAGAGTGTAACAAGGCGTATGTAGGGGCTCTTTTTCTTGTTTTAATCTTGCAAATCCAAAATCTATTATTTTAATTTCGGCATTATTATCAGTCGAAGTGAAAACTAAATTTTCCGGTTTTAGATCACGGTGAACAACACCACGCAAATGCATAAAACTCACAGCCGCTACAAGTTTCCGCAGAATACTGGAAGCCTCAGATTCGGTAAATCTCGATTTTTTCCTAATTCTATCGAATAATTCACCTCCCTTTAAGTACTCCAAAACAAGGTAAGTAAAATTTTCATCTTGGATAAACTCGTGAAGAGCAACTATGTTTGGGTGGCCTTGGCAAGCCCTCAGAAGGTTCGTTTCTTGGGTGCAGTCTCTCGATCGGCTAACTATTTTCACAGCATACTCTTTACCGGTGGCTTTGTGAACGCACCTTCTGCACACTGAAAAAGTACCATCTCCGAGAATATCTTCAGTTAAGTTAATATCATAGGCCTGGAAGAATGGAGAATCATTTAATTTGGAGTTTTGCAATCTGATATTGTCATGCTGTTTGTTGGATTGAAGAATATCATCAGAGACGGCTGTTTTAGAGAGGAGTACAGAAGGGGCTACATACGAGTAACCCTTGAAGATTTTATCGTAATTCGCTGGCACAACAGCTGGTGAATCGGTAGGGGGCATTGCAGTAAACTCCTCGCTGAAATTGGAGACATCCAACTCATTTCTGAAAATACAAAAGATAAACATAAAAATTTTATTTGTTGTTTTTTTAAGGTAATAATGCAAGATACATAAAAAGCTTATCATCAGTACTTATTATTTAAATTATTCTTAATATACAGTAGACAAAATTGACACATCTTTTATACACCAGTATTGGTAACACTTCTCTCCACTAATAAACGACTAAACTCACTTATTAGTTATATTTTGATAATATATATAATTGGGATTGTGTAACAAAATATCCTCAAACATTGATTTTTGCATGAATGACCTTATCATACATATTTTATATCTAATTTATTCTGCTGTTCTTTTCTACATATATAGAGGGTGATTAAAAATTTAATCACGTCCCTTCTTTCTTTCTCTTTAACATAAAATCATTCTTGACTTTCAAGGAGTTACCTCGGTGACTTGAGAAGCAGTTAAGGTAAAAAATGTTTTCAACACTAAAATCCTCTTATGAAAATAAGAAATATTCACATTACCATTGGTCCGCAAATGCTTCATTATCAATGTACAGGGTGTTGAAATGATTGTCACTTTAAGTTTTAACAATTAAGCTATCTCATAAGTTAACCAGTTAGCTTTTCCTTTTGCAGTGGTAATAGCTAGATGTGTGTGTGGATATTTAAAGATGAAAAATTGTTATTATATTACATTATCCAACAAAAGTAACAAGAAAAAATTTCGATGAAGGAAATTGGTTTATATTAAATAATATAACTTAAATTAAAATCCAAACCAGAAATATATATGGAAAAATTCGATTCTACCAGTGAACATGCTGAGTATAGAGATGAAAACAATGAATCATCAGATTCAGATGACGGATTGGATATGTACCTTTGCCAACTTTATCATACCTTAAATGGTATTGCAAATGGCTAAACTTTCATTTACTGTAGGTTTTGACTCAAACATAATTCGCTAACTAACCAAACTTTATGCCCACATGTAGTACTTTAGATATAGAATATGATGAAGAAAAAATTTCTGTCTGTCGGTCATGTAACTTCTTGTGTGTGATTGAACATAAAATATTGACTTGAAATTTGGTACAGGTGTGTATCATATGATCTGGAACTAGTTTATAGCATCTGCCGCCCCCATCAGAAAATAAAATTAGTTGTTTTCACAAATTTTAAATTCACTTTCACTGTGAAGATACTGCTTTATTATAGTTAAAAACACTTGAATTTTGAGAAACAGTCAAATAATACCTTGAAATAAGCCATTAATTTTGTATTGAAATTTTTTCGCCAAAAACACATTAATTCACTACACACTCATGGAGTCATCAGTTATATTGTCAGTGTCATTTTGTATTATAAACACAGATAAATTTCCTAAAGTAGCTTTAACAAATCCCGTATTAGGTAGGCGTTACTTATTTATTCACATGTAAAACGTAAATAAAGTGAATAAAATGTTGTGTTTAACAATTTTTAAATGCGATTTAAGAAACTAATATAACCGATGGCGTCACCGCTTGTTTAGCGTACTCGTTCACTTACTAAAACTTTGTTATTTATTTATCGAAATTTTGATTAAATGGATAATAGAATACTGTTTAAATATCAATAAGTGCTTTAGTATAACAAGTACTTCATTTTGATAATATCGAAAAAGCAAATTTCCACATAGTGAAAACACCTAATTGTGATTTAGTGTACATGAGAGCAAAAGTCTTAAAGTAAAACATAGAAAATGTTATAGTAATATTTTAAAATAACTTGCCAGGTTAGAGTGGTAATTTTTTTACAGTATGGAGAGTCTAAGTTGGTTAAAAAAAGTCATTAATCGGGCAAACATGTTTTTTTTCCAAAGGTACGGCACTATTAATTTTATTGAAGACTGTGATCAACAGCAGGACTATTCAGGATTGCGTAACAAAAATTAGAATCTTAAAATATGGAATTTTGTAGCCGTGGTACGCGAAAAACTGATCTAAGATGTCGATTTTCACAAAATTCATAAAAGTGCCAATATATCAAAAACTATCAATTTTTTACTAAGCTCATATTTTGATATTCTGGTCAGTCGTGAGCTGGCCCATCAGCCCTCCACGGAATGTCTGAGTTTTGGGAAACCCTCTACATGGTGGTACAAGTAATGTTATAGAAAAAAAATTCAAATATTTTTTGTCACACTTTATCAAAATAAAAAGCATTTTCCAGACACTTTTCGAGCACTGTAAATATTGCTTATAGAGAAAACATTTTCATATCATTGTTTTTCTTTTCAATAACTCTGAAAACGTCTCATTGATAAATTATTGTAGCAAAGTAACAAAAAAATTACATAAAGTGACGTTTCTATAAAAACAATAACATTACATAATATTATATTAAAGAAAGTTTGGTTAATCAAGTCGATATCATCAGATGATTAAAATGATCAAAGACAGGAAAAAGCATTCCATTAAATGTTCAAAAGTTAATTATTGATATTAAAAATTTCAATAAACTAGCAGAATATAATGTATACATTTAGTGTTTTGTTATTTATGCAATGGAAGTGTTTATTTTGTTTTTCTTCTAAATCAACATTGTGTTAGATATTGTTTTGTTGATTTATTTAAGTCAATGAAAAATTGGAACCAGTACATTTCATTTAACAAATATTTGACAAAAATTAGATCAACGAACATGAAAAATCTGACAGGTCAATACAACTCGAATTATTATTAATTCAAAGTAAGTTCTACATGAAATTGGTTAATGACAATATAAATTCAGCCTCAACAATTTCCTTCAATATAAACTAGTTGAGAATTTTGAAAACTACAATACATTTTTTTTACAACACAGTGGCGTACTATTTTTCCTTATTTTTTTTGCAAGTTTCAACACGTATTTTGCTAGCAAAGCGTTTGCGAATCCATATTCATATGAACTTTTCTTCTTATATTCGTGACAGGAAAGTGCCTTTGAAAGGATACGGTTTAAACGTTTTAAACACCCTATTTAAGTACATTTAAAGAAACTGACACCACATATTCATGAGTGAACATTTACGCGAATTAGTGTGTCCTATACCATATTTCTTCCATGTAATTCTTTTAGCATCCAAGACGAACGGTAAACGAGATGAGTATTTATTTAAATCAGTGGGAACTATTGACATTTTTCTAATTTAAATATCAAACCTACCTAATGACAGGCTTAAATGGAGCAGGAATTTCTTTTCTGGCTAGCTTATCCCAGTCTAAGTTCTTGAAGAAGGGATGCCTCTTCAGTTCCTTAGCATCTTCTTCCCCACCCCCTAATCGCTTCCGAGGATCTTTTACTAACAGTTTGCTTATAAAATCTGCTACATCTTCTCCCAGTGCTATAAAAAAATATATATACATAAATACTATTGATTTAATATACCCTTTGCGAATACAAAACGAAGAGTATATTGCATTTGATCGGCACATTTGTAAAACCGGTTGTAAAGAAAAACATTTTCATATCACTGTGTTGGTGATCGAATTCTGAACATTTTTCAAAATGACTGTCCGTCACATTTCTTGTAACAGATAACTTAAGAATGAAAAGTCCAATTGTATTTAAATTTGGAGGGAACTATAAAAACGTAACAATTTACATTAAGAAAGTGTAAGGTTTCCAAAAATCCGCAATTGTGATTTTTCTCGATTATATCAAAAACTAAAAATGTTAAGGCAAATTTAAAGCACCACTAAAATGCCCAAATAATTATCCAAAAACCTTTCCATTTAACTGACTTTCTATCTTTTAAGATAATGGAGCCCTAGTAGCATATTGGACCAATATATAATCCATATAGGACCAATATATGAATATTCGTCCTATATTCATATATTGGTCTTATATGGATTATATATTGGTGCAACATTGGTGCTACTAGGGAGGTAACATTACATGCAGCCTCAATTTGGGACACACTGTATATTAAATTTGTATAACTTTAAAATAAAATAATAAGTGGGTACATTCTTATGGTATCCTTCCCCAATAATGTTTTATAATACTCACAGTCAGGTATGGGAGGTGTAGTTTTCAATATCCTTCTTGAAATTTCCTGCTGCGTATTTCTTTCACCCTCCACAGTGAATGGTGATGCTCCGGTGAGGAGTTCATAAGTTAAAACGCCCACGGACCACCAATCGACCGCCTAAAACAATAACAGAAATTATCTTAACTATGTCTCACATTTCATACGTTTAGTTCGTCTCGCACACAGAATGTTGTCTATTATTACAATAAATAACCTGTTTACATCCGCAACAATGCAGATGGGCTCGTTTGATTGCAGTCATTCATAAAATGATATGTCAGAATTCTACCGCAGACCACGCAGAAAATTAATTCGGTTTCAATAAGGCATTTCTATTAACATTCAAGGAAGAAAAAACATATCGATAAATAGGAACGTATTTATAGTTACATAGCGTCCTCTTGAAATCGATTGTTACTTATTAGAAACAAAATATAGATAGAATTATTTTTACCCAATCTTCTCATAAAGAGTGTTAATAGCAAAAACTTGATTTTTTTGTAAGTTTCTGGAGCTACGCCAAAATCTTGGAAAATTTTTAGTCAAAAATAATCTATTTAATGTACATGTGCTTCTTTTGTCTGGACTTTAAATTTGTTAAATATTGCCTTTCAAACTTTTAATACACATTTTTTCGAATATACAATTGTTTTCCTTTCTATCACATACATTTTAAGAATATGTGAAGCGTTATTAAAAAGCAAGGGCCGTGATTTTAATTACAACTATGAAATTTTCGTCACAACAATTTTGCGTTGGCAACACAGGCGGTATTTGTTGAATATTGTAGATTGTAGACAATAAACCTTCAGATTAATATTAACGAAACCCTTGACAATGACTTATAAGGTGTATAAAGATGAGTCAGAATCACCTTTAAAAACCGATGTTATTACAGTATACACACAAAGCAACTTTCCGCCTGGCTATTGGATGCGCAGTAACAAATTAGTTTCAAAATGCGAGGAAATATCTGTTTGGATTTAATTATGAATAATGCTATTTGTAGAACTCGTGTTTCTGCCACAGATTGCGCACGACATAATTGTCATCTTTCCACATTTTTAATAACAATCTACACATAGTCTTTGTTTGAGCATTTTCCCGCAAAGCTACTTCTGTGTGTACTTACTCTGCTCATTTGGTGATAATATATGATTGATCAGTTTCCGCTTTAATGAATTTAGTAACAATAAACAAAAATAGCTGAGAACGTCACCCAAAGACAATTGTCACCTTATGAACATAACAACAATGTTATACCTAAAATTCAATCCGGCTTTCGATAAAATCATAGAACCTCTATTGTTCTAACTGCTATTCTCGATCGATTCTGACAAATTAATGTCTCTGACTTTGCTGGATATGTCGAAAGCTTTCGACTGTACATTCCAAACTATTAATAAAGAAGCTAACATTTTACGGAATACACGGTACTATCTTAAAATGGTTCACGTCTTACTTCATTGCTGTCAATGTACAGGATGTCCCACTTAAAACTCCCAAATATTTTCTCGATAACCGAAAGAGATATTTGAATTCTGTAAAAGGTGTTCACTAGACTATATAAATGACTTTAGTTCTGAGTAAAAACGATATTTCTACAAATTGAGATATAGATGGCGCTGCAGTGCGAAGAAATTTTTCGATCCTAAGCACCTTGAAAAGTAATGCACGTGATGAGACATTGCATTTCAAGCAATTTTTATAATATGAACAATTTTCGAAAAATCACTGGTTTACAAGATACTTGAACTTCAATATACTTTTTTAAAGTAACAAAAATGCCATAACTTTTTAAAAATTAAGCGAACTTAAATTATCTACATAGTATATATAGTCTGGCGAATACCTTTTACAGAATTTAAATATCTCTTTCAGTTAAGTATTAGGAGAATGGCCCCGGAAGTTTTACGTGGGATACCATGTATATCGTGAGACCTCAAATGGGAAAAAAATCGAACGAACGTGTGTGAGTTTCTGGAGTGCTGCGGGGCTCCATTGTGGGACCCCTATTACTTAATATTTACACCGAAAATTTACCTCACGCTACAGACAACTGCGACCGATGGAGTTATGCTATTAAGCGTACCATAAAACAAAAGGAGACCGACTAGAATACATAGTCAGGCGGAGTATCTGATAAGATGTTGCAGATCTGTTTGTCGACAGTAAATGACACGGATATTTTCAACCACCAGATTACTTCATATACGGCACAAAGACATGAATTACCATTTACATAAGTAACAAGTTGTCTAAGAATTTCATCATTGGGACTTTGGGCGCGAGTATTTTTGTGGACAGCTTTGTATTTCAATATGTTGGCCGTAAAAACCCAAAATAAGTTGGATTCACTAAGCTGCTTCGGAGCGTTAAAGTTACGGTTAGGTCAGACGATTTCGCCTTTTGAAGTCATTAGACCGTAGCTTTTTCGAGATTGACAATAGTATTGCGCGTATGTTGAGAGATATTTTTAGAGCTTTTCGTCATTTTAACTACAATTATGCTGGCTTATGGTTTCAATAGGATGGAGTTACCGATCACACTGCAAGAACTTCTACGGACATTGTACAAAATTTGTTTCTACACTTGCAATGGCCTGTGAAGTACGATTTAACATCTTGTGAATTCTTTTAAACCTGAAGTGAAAAGTTTTTAGCAATCACCCTTTCAAATCTTCCAGAACAACACACGGGACGGAACTGGATACTACCGGTATGGTAGACGTCGATTGTGAAATGGAGTGGAGAGTTTGAAGAGAAGGCGACAATACCCTGAAGATTTTGGGAAAACATTTTTCATGCTCTCCAATAATGTTAAGATGCTGCGTTAATAAACTAATTTTCACTCGTATAAGTTTTGGATTTTGCCTCTACTAATGCATATCATTATGCAATGATCTAATACTGTTTTATGCAATTCTTCCTGGCAAACTCTTCTGCACGATACTGCTGCACTGCTTGATTAAGTAGCTTAAAAACGTGGAATTCATTTACAACCGTAAACTACATCGATAATCCGTAAATGCAAAAACTGGTGCACACCGATGATAGAAGTGACGGGATGAGTAAATCTGTCAACGGTAAAACTTTCTAAATAACTCCTTTAAAAACAGACCGAAGCAATTCCAAACGATTATTAAGTTTGCATTTTCTATGAAGTTGCACTGAGAGACAGGTTATTTTCATGAGCTACTTTTTGCGAAAGATTTAGCATTTTTAATAAACGTATAAACAAGTCGCTTACATTTTTAACAGAAGTTTCGTTGGTAACATAGGTCATGGTTATTTTTCAAGGAAAACCGCATAATTGATAAGCAAATTACGATCTGAGATAGCGTATTGCTGCTTAAATGATATTAATTTTAAAATAATTACTTACATTTTAAAGTTTGCTTGGTTGGTATTTTAGCTGAAATTATAACAAAGGAAGCTAATTCACGCATATTTCTGGGAAAAGGGCCAAATTGTATGAGAAGGTTAAAAGTATACGATCAATGGCCAGTTTACCTCAGAAAACTGCTTAATTGACTGACCAGCGTAGGCGAAACATTCACTGAACGTCGAACTTATTATAGTCCAGTCTTCAGAGAAAAAATAAGGGCAAAAGCTGAGGTGAAATAATCGTTATGTGAAATTTTACATACAAGTTACAAGTTCTCAGGTTTGGTTGCAATAACTTAAAACAAGACGTCAAATTCTCAAGAACAATTTTTTTGGAAGTAACAAAAGCAAAATACGAAAGAAACCGTGCAGGTAAAAATTGAAGGGCATAAAATTCTATACATAAAATGTACGTACGAACATTTTCGTATATGCAACTGTTCTTGCGTAAAAGGCTGTTAAGGAAAGTATTTGGGCATCACTGTTCATCGACGAGCATTTAGTGAATGATAAATAAATAATCATATGTACTTATATTGTTGGCAAACATGAAAACAAAAATTATGTTGCATTCGATCGGCATATTTAAAACCGTAAATATCGTTCGTAGAGAAAACATTTTCATATCATCGTCTTTGTAATCGAAGGCTGGACAACTTTCAAAATATCCGTCCGTTTGTACGTCTGTCACGTTCATTGCAAGCGCGATAACTTAAGAAAGAAAAGTCCGATTGTATTGAAATTTTGGCAGTAAGTTAATGTTAATTAGAGAAAGAAGAACATTGATCAATAAATTTAAAAAAAATAGTAAACAAATTCTTAATCTTTGTTTTGTGAAATATTATTCTGTATCATTATTACACTCTTCGTAGATACAAAACGAAGAGTATATTGCATTCGATCGGACCATTTCTGAAACCGGTAATATTGTTCGTAGAGAAAAAAATGTTCATATCACTGTGATGGTGATCGAATTATGAACAATTTTCAAAATGTCCGCCCGTCCGTCGCGTTTCTTATAAGCACGATAACTTAAGAACGAAAAGTCCGATTGTATTGAAATTTGGAAAGTAAGTTAGTGTTAGCTAGAGGAAGAACCTTACTGTTTTTGAACAAAATCGATCAATAAATAAAACATTTTTTCACATAATTTTTTTGTTTTGTAATTAAACTAAAAATGTCTAAAACTAATATTATTTACAAAAAAAAACTGCGAAAAGTCATGTTTAAATATTCACTAAAAACAATAAAATTGTCAAATCATTTCAAAACGAAAGAACATAATGTGACGCTGCGCGCGCCTACCAGGACGGCTCGGAGAAGCCGCTGAGTTCGAATTCTTTACAAATCTTGGTTGAAAAACAATGTAGGTAAGTAAAGTCAATTCATTTCCAGCCACCAGAAAATTGCTCATTTAATTATGATATATCGCACAGTAACATATAAAGATCTGAAGATGAAATGGGTTTTTTACATTATTCCATGAAACAGATAATTTAATGGAGTATATTTGAACTTGTTTTTCCGTGTAAAAAACAAATGTTACAGTTTAAAATTTATGATACCTAAAGCTGTACTCTTCACCTTTAAAATATGTTTTTATTGCGATCCAATCGTTTCTCCAAAGCTTATTAACATTTTCGTGCGGAAACGCACGGAAAAAGACTAATTTTGGAGCTGAGGCGTCAGCTTGCGATTCAACAATTTTAACTTTTATTTTACGTGAAAACGATTGAACGTACTAAATTTTTTGTGGAGAATTTTAGGCTCTTTTCGTCTCTACGATGTTTTTCTCGTTTTGCATTTTAAAAAACAGTTTTAAAAGTTGACGAATTTTGATTTATGCTGCAACCATGGTAGCCGAAAACCTTTTTATATTTTTCTACGAGCAAAGACCTATCTTTTATGCGAAATTTCACATAAGGATTATTCCATTCCAGCTCGAAACATCTCGGGTTATTGTATCATATTTCTTACGATTATCTCGAAAAATTAAGGTTTTAGAGAAAAATATCAAAAGTTCTTGTTAAATTTTATAAACCACAATAATAAGTGTTTCACTAATGACAGTTATTATGCTCTTATTCTTTTATCCTTGAGAAAAAAATTAAACCTAAACCACGACAACACAACTATAGGAAGTTGAAACGCACCAAAAAGCTTTTCCACTTAAACATAGAAATGAACAATGAAATGAAATGGTGGGGTAGTAGCTCAGTAGCTAGCGAGTTTAGCTTTTGGAAACTGAGATACCGAACGAAGTGGGTTCAAACTCTGCCTACTATGAAATAATTGTAATAACAAAATTATCCGCAAGAATTGGTTTGTTTCTCTTTATCCAACATAAAACCCTGGATTTTCAAGAAGCTATCCCGGTGACATGTGTAGCGGTTAAGAAAACATTTCAACAAAGAAAAATCAGTCATAGGTTTAGTTATTAGTTTGAACCGTTCTTGTCCAGAATCTATGGCACCTCAAGTTCTTAAATCTGGATGCCAAACATTTATAAACGCGAAACCATCTAATTAACGATTTTAAACTTGGTTTAATATTACGTTAAGATTGTGCAACCCGTAACCCATCCTAAAGGAAAACTATGGTTGTATAATAATAATACAACTTTCACTGTGGATAAAATGCTAGAACATTGTATCAACAATTGTTAATTCAATAAAACTCAAATGTCTTAAAATTTAAAAACAGCTATTACAATAATTACATGTCATTAAATAATATACTATTATGTGCTTGCCACGTGCGACCCACTTTTGCAAACATTTTTTCTTCTGTTTTTGGAAGTAAATATCGCTATTTATTTTTACGCAGATAGATCACCCAGAACTGAAAAACATAATTAAGTTTCTGCGGTTACTGCTTAGAACCCAAGAAGTAAAACGAATAAGCTTCAAAATATTAGTTAACAAGTCTTGAACATAACATTTTTTTAATGACAGTAATGAAAACGTCGTAAGTTGTAGGAACATAGGTACGTCGAAATAAAACCGGATACCGCATAACGTGGAAAGAACTCAGCAAATAACTCTCAACTTTTCCAAGTTTTAAGTCGAGAAGTATTAAAAAGTAAACGAACATAAATCAAATGTAATTCAGCATACGAAGTTTTTCTGCAACCATGAGCGCACCAACGGCATGGCAGTTTCAACACAATTAATTCAATGCACAATGCCATACCGCAATAGCAGCCAACAAGCAGGCAACATATTGTAAATATTATTAAACGGTATATCCTACTTTCACTGTGAACAATGTCTTCATCTTTGTCTGACAAAAATGATGATCGATTTTGCAACACGGATCACTCTCTTTGTTCACGTGCGTTTCAATGAAGGGGAATGAGCGATACCTTATTTTTTAACAACAAAAATGTTTTATAATTAATGACGGTTATTCGTTTTTAACATACGTCAGAAAAACGTCACGCACTTAAAAAAAAACAGATGTCGGTGTACAGTAGGATACAAGCGGAGTATAACCGAAGTTGAGAAAACGCGTTCATTCAAAAAATTTTAGCTGACGAATTGTGAAATCAAAATAATAATAATAATTTATTTTCTATAATGACATTACAATTGTACAGGAATAGCCAAATTACATTAGAAGCGCATATTTTTAAAACTAGGTAAAAAATTACAGAAGACAAACATTTTGACAGCAAAAACAGTTTTAACTTAGTTGTAAAATGGAGTAAATTTCTAGCTGTTTTACATTTAGTGGGTACACGATTCAACAATTTAGGACTCATATCATTTGGGGCATTGCAAGTCATTGCATATGGTATTAAAAAAAAAAAAAATGCTACGCGTATTTACGTATTTTATTCCCTGTAAATACATTGTTGTTTTAAAAAACATGAACACACATTTCAAAAATATATAAGCGGCAAAGTTAAAATTGTATACGCTCTAAACATATCTTGACAAGAAAGGGTGTTAGAAACATTCGTTATTCAACGTAAATATACGTTTTTGAGCAATACAAACATTCTGTAATAGAGAGTAGTTTCCCCAGAAACAAACACCATACGTCAATCTAGAATTCACTTGGGTATAGTACAAATTAACTAACTGTTCCCTAGTAAGCATTGTTTTCACAAACTGAAGTTGATGCTAAGCGCTTGGAACTCAGTTGTGATTTTTAACACAAACGCTCATCATGTAAACCCAAAAGAGAGTTCTATCAGCATTGAAATACAACTGATGTCGACTGAAAAACTAGATACTTCTTCTACAGCATTATTATATTTATTTTCTAATACATTATGCGTAGGATACGAAATATTCATAGAAAGATCATCATCAGCATCATTGAAATCATCATCATTACGCATAATCAAATTCAGCTCATTAATATATAATACGAATAACATAGGACCTAATATTGAGCCCTGTGGAACTCCCACACTTAATAACAGATATTCAGAATTGGCTCCACATATTTAATGAGGCGAGGTGCGGTAACGGTTTCAGTGGCGAGATCTCGATCGGCGAAGTTAAGGCACGCCGGGCGAGTTCGTCACTTGGATGGATGACCTATCTGTCCTAGTTAAGTGGTAGGGTAGCATTAGCTAAACTTCGCCAGGAAGTTGAAATAAATAATTAAAATTAAAAATATATATATTTATATTTTCATTGACACATATTTATATAGAACTTCCCTCTATATTTATACAGGGTGATCACTTTACAAAATTATTAATTACGAAACGACATAGGGGCCGTCACTCAGAATTTCACCTTTTTGGGTCCCTCCCCCCTTCGTCACGGTAAGTCACACTTTCAGCGACCCCCCTAATAAATACTACGTCATAAAAGCAAGCCCACCCCCCTATAAAAGATTTCTTGTGATTAAAAATATCAGTCATCAATCGCGATGAACGCTGTTTTCGACGCCATATTAAACATAAGTAAATGTTTGTTAAAATATATTATATTAAGTTGTCCCTATTATGGCCACATAAGTAAATAAATATAATCTGAAACATGCATTTTTGACTATCCATATATTTATTTACAGGCTTTTAAGTACTTAGGAATGACTTTCTATCGTAATGAAAAATTTTTAAAAACTGCCAAGTTAGGAAAAAAAATTAAATAAAATTGATGAACGCCACATTTCCTTAAACCCCCCGCCACGAAATTTTACTCCCAACTAAATGCCTTGTTTGGTCTTTATTTGGGTAATAAATTAGAAACAATTACCTTAATATTACTACGAATTAACTTACTAATCGGGCTATGTAACTTCCATAGTCTTTAACATCTTGAATAAAATACTTTCGCATCCAAGACTATGAATGTTTGTTGGATATGATGTTAAACAATTTAAGTAAGTTAATTATTGTGAAAAATGCTTATTAAATTGATCAAAACTAATACCAAAACTGATTTTACTAAGGGCTAGCTGTTATCAGTTCCGTTCTGTTAAAAGTTATAATTAATACATATTGCAAATGTTTTACACAAAAATCGATCAATTAAAATATTTAATTAGTAGCTAGAATTCTTATACATTACAAGTATACCACCAAAATAAATTGTCAAACACTTTAAATCATGAACTTTGGCTCTAGATAGCGCATCTAAGAATATTGCCATTATATTCATCGCTATTGACCTTAACAAGGATTCTGGAAGGCGGAAGATATACATATACGAACGCCAAAATTATAAAACACTCTTTTCCAGATTGATTTCAGTTGCGATGCGCATAGCTACATTCGAAATCATCGCATTCTATTAATCTCGAATTTATAAAAGAGAAATATGTTATGAATTTGCCCCTTCGGAATGTTGGCAGACGCCCATGTGCTCGTTCCGTTTGGGCTACGTCGGCAATCAGCGTTGACCCACTTGCTTGGGCCGTTTTAACAGTGTATAACTTTATTTTTAACCATATTCTTATAACTGTATCTGCAATTCCGACAACGATGAACAGTTAGATAGGTTTACTTTGGCGTATGATCCTCCTCGATACATTATGTAAATTGCGGATGCATGTGTACGGTTTTCCGATACAGAATGAGTGAAAACACTATAATAATATATTCCTTGCTTTTATCACTGTAAAAATAGTCAGTGATAAAATGGTTTATTAATTGATAACGTTGAGATTCAAATAAGAAATTAAATTCTTTATATACAGGGCGTTTCGTGAGTGACTGGCCATACGCTAGTGAGGGGTACAGAACCCTAAGACGATTTAAGAATGACCTTTATTAGATCTCTAATGCTTTTCGTTTCTGATATACAGCGTGTTTTCTATGTTTTGCCAAAATTTAGATCGGCCGTATTTTCTTAATGGCTGTAGCAAATTGTATCAAATTTAATAGATATGCTTTACTAATAGAGGTCTACATAATTCAGTATCGAAAACAAACAAAAAGTCGGGGCCTGAGCCAATTTTTTAAATTTTAGATCTTACCTAAAAACATCATCCTGTATATGGATTTTGGCAATGTACAATATAAATTTTCAAAATAGTCTAATAGTGTGTCTGAACCATGTAGTTAGTTTTTTGGCACACTTTTAATGTTTCGAGAATTAACAGCTGAGTTTCACAATAAATCCATTTAAAAAATATTTCAGTGATTTTCGGTCACAAAAACACCAGTAACTACATGGACGACATTAATTTTGTGGGGAAAGATTTAATTTTACTGTCTGTTTGTTAGAATTTGCTACAACGATAAAAAATGTAAAAATATGTAATGTCAACAAAAAAAAAAAATTAAATATGTAAAAATGTGAACAAACAAAATTTTTATTTATTAGAACAAATACAAGACTAAAAATACAATAAAGCTCCTAAATAGCTGGTACAATTAGTTAAAAAGAATTTGATCCAGTACAATTACACGAAATTAAAATAACACACCTAAAATGTAACGAACAAAAAATAATTTGCCACTTCTTTTTCTGTTATAAGTTTTTATTTAATTTCACGTTTGTCAGGCAATTTAGGTCAAATCTTGCAAGTAACTTTGAACCACTCTCACTTGAAATTTTGCTTACATATGTAGTACCGATGACAATACAATTATCTGATAACCATGGCCTCGTTTCTTGCTGAAGCCCGGATAGTCAGCGCACTATGCAACTCCTCAACGGTCAGTGGTAGTCATACCGTGAAACGGAAATAATAAAATATCAGTAAAAAGAACTTTTCAAAAACAAGTTTTTATTAAAATAAACCAAAACGAATAAAATAAATAATATATATGCTTTGACTGGGGCAGGTCATAGTTCAATAAGTGGACCTAGTGCGGATGAGTGGATGTTAACAAAGGTAAGTTGAAAATTATCGAATCAAACAAATAACTTGATCAATGTTGAAGACATAACCTAAAAACTTGTCGATATCGAGATATATTTAAAAAGAATCCTATTTCTATCGAACTAAATACCATAACTTTTCCCGTCTGGATGTTTAACCATATGTTCGGTCTATAATCATGATAATGTTCGTTTTTTTTTTGTAATTTACACTTAAACCATAATAATTGCTTATTGTCTAAAGCGTGTCCTGCAGATGTATGAGCTCATCTATGGTTGGAGATTTATGAGTTCTCCCAACATATTTTAATGCTATACATATATTACACTACTTACTAGAATTAGTTTGTATTTTGGTGTGTGGCATACCAATAATTATCAGTTTACGTGCATAAATAATCAAGGATATAAAATTTCTGCACCGGTTAAGTAATTTTAATTCCTAGGGTTCCTATGAAAAAAATCACCCTGTAAAAAAATATATTTCCTTCTAGTATACGAATTACCACATTTGTTATTGAAAAATAATACGCATGTTTGATATGAAATTATTATCAAAAATGGAAAATTCTAAGAACAACCTAAATAATTTTTATTTCAGGGGTTTCTGTGGAAAAACATCGATGATTGTCTTTGGTCTATTGAATCAGTTGTGATGATTCTGCATCTTGCACGAAAACATTTTTTAAACTTTTGTAGCATGTTATTTCTAGATCCAAAGCCAATGCGCCGATATTGTGCAAGATGTGGATTTATTGTTTTGGGTTTCTTTCGATTGCTGCTCTAACCAAATCCTGTTTCTTCAGATTTTCTTCCCTATTATGCAATTTCAGAACAGTGATTTTCTAACGTTAAAATGTTGATGATTTCTTTGTGCACTTGTTACACTTTTAAACATATAAAACTGTGTTCTTATTTTATATGTACTACGTTGTATGACGCCATTTTGTAAAGTAATGGCATATGAAACTCCAAATATAGCTAATCACAGTTGCATACTAACATAAATAACAAAACAGTAAAGTAATCTTCTTTCATGAAAGCGCTATATAATTTACGTGGATATGATTTGCCAAATTAAGATTATTTGGCAACGACATTTGCCAAGTAATCGTTATCACTATTACTGAAGTCACCTAAGTTTGAAATATTGTTTAAAATTTAATACAAAATACGATTTTACATGAGGGTTCTGTAACAACCGAACAACCTACAATGTACACTTTATACAAATTTCAAATAGGTACATTAAGTATAGCAAAATATTCCCGAATTTTACTTTTATGTATTAGGTGTATTTTTTTCTATCACTACACTAACATAAAACGGATATATACCGACGGTATAAAAATATAGGAAGCCAAAAACGTTATTTGTCGAAGTATTTGCAGTCAAAGGTCGTTAAATTATAATTAATATATATTTTTCGCGATATTATATTGATACAGGCTAAGCGACAAACAGTTCCTTAATCTTATTTCCGTTCAAGGTTGCTGAAAATAAACTAGCCGAGCTAATTTAAATCAATAGGTGTTCTCGAATCGATTAAATATTGGGCCAGTCTGAAAAACTTGCCTAGTAAATAATAGTCCGGGTGTTTTTAGATGAAGGTGCAATATTACCAGGGTTGGCTTCTCAGGTTTTTTAATACATAGGTTTTTTAGGTCTTTCTATTAAACCTACTTTCTTAAATTTGCTGTATTGAAGGTTTTTTAGGTTTTTTCAATGTATCATTAAAATCAAATAAAAATCACTGTAAAAATGCAAGAGGTGTCACCTAGTATCGATTGAAAAATTGGTGTTTGTTAAAACTAATGCTAACATTTTAACTAAATTTGAAGAGAGTGAGGGTGAGGGTGAGGACAGTGACGATGATTTTGATGTGGATGAGGAACTAAATGATTAGTGAAACCATTGGCATTAATAAGTGTTTTTCGTTTTATTTACTTTTTTTTGAAAATGGTATTACATATTCTTAATAAATGTTTTTGTTTTTTTTATTAAAATTTTATTCTTTTTTAGAATGATGTGATATTTTGTTTTGACTTGATTATGATGGTCACCTAGTGTAAGATTTGTTTTATTAATGTTATTATTTGTTTATAAACATGTTTCTTTACTGTGTAAGAGAATTATGTGATATTTTGTTTTGACTTTTCTAATCACTATTCACTATGGTCACATAGTGTTTTTTTAGCTGTAACTTTCAGCACAGAGTTATATTTTGATTTGTTTTAATAAATGTTATTATTTGTTTAAACGTTTTTAGTTCGAGTTGAATCTGAGTGTATATTTTAGGCCTTTGGCCAAAACACCTATAAAACCTAAAAAAACTTTAAAAACCTTAAAAAACCTTAAAAACCTAAAAACCTACAAATATTTTTTTAGGTTTACGAGGTTTTTCCAACCCTGAATATTACGGAAATACTTGGGATTTTCAAGAATTTGAAAGAAATCTTTTTTTGCAAACCACTATAAAAATGACCCATTTGGAAAGTGTGCAAATTAAACTTTTTTCAAAAAACCCAAAAATCAATATTTTATTAAATTTATGAAATCGCGATAACGACAATTCAAGTGATAGAATTGCGGAAAAATTCAAACAGAAGTTTTGGAAGTAGCTGATTACGGCTTCTATACTATAATTTCAAAATTCAAAATGACGATTATTCGCTTGAGGAGGCCTCATAGATTTTGGGGGAGAGGGCTCTAAAAACAGGCCTTTTTGCGAAGATATTTGTTGAATGGTCCCTTGCAATTAAGTGTTTGAGAGCACGATCTTGCAATATGAAGTCAATAAAATTGACAGCACAAAATTCCATCTCGCGTAACTTTACCTATCAATAGCTAATAATAAAAAAAAATTAAACAAAAACGCTAACTAATTACATGACAGAATCTAATTTAAGGTGTATTTTGATTTTGACGTTTGATTTATCCATCAAAAACAATACTGAGCTGCGTTCGGAGCGTTAGTTGCTAAATCTCTAGCTATGATAGTTTTGTTTAAAATGAAAAAAATTATAAATACATATTTGATACAAAACCCTTCTTTTTGCCCTCTTATCATTTTCCGAATTTATTTACAAAAAATCACATATGTGCACCTGGAGTTCAAAGTGTGTCGAGTTCAGTGAGAGACGCATGTTTCGTGGCTCCTACGGGATATCGAGATAAATCCGGATAAAACGGCAACAAAACGCCGAAATAGTACTGAATGGAAGCGTGAACAATTCTGCATTGATATAAATTGGTGCGAGTATGGCTATTTCATATAGTTGATATTTGATTAAATTATGTTGGTTGAATAAAGTAACACAAAATAGTGTATATAAACAACCCGAGATAAGTGTACTGCTTGAGTGCTTGACCGTAAAATCTATACCTGGATTCGTCCCTTCTTGAAGTGGGTGGTATAAAATAAGCAACAGCCAGCCAGATGGATGAATGAAACAGATAAGTTTTTGTTTATGTAGCATTAGCATTGGTTTATTTATTAAATTTAAACAAGAAATGGAGATCAAAATTGAAAAGATATTAAACATAATACATAGGTGATGAAATGAAAAAACTGCCCGAAATTGAAACCGATTGTTTCAAGGAAACGACATACAAACTATCCCTTCGGGCCTCTTTTCTCATAACGCGTAAAAAAAATATTGTTACCGCGAGATAGGGCCCTTCCCAGCAACTCCACCGTAGATGGATATTTACTTGTGGAGCGGTTAATAAATAAAAAAATATTAATAAAAGCTGCCAGGTTCAGAGTCAGAAGAAACAGAAAACTTAGAAGGAGAAAAATAAGGAGATGACGATACATGGAAACTTAAAAGCAGCATGGAAATCGAAAAGCATCTCGCAACACCTGCACCACACCCCAGCCGATGATGACAAGTGAAAACTTAATAGAAGCATGGAAATTTAAAAGAAGCACCTCTCAAATACCTACACTTACCATCCTATATTCCCACCCCATGCGTCATGCGGTTCTCGCTGTTGACAACAAGCATGTTCAATGTCCAACCCGGCGATGCAGCCGGTCCGGCGGTATATAAAACATCCGAGATTTGGTTCCGGCACGCGGTTTGGCCGTCCGTTGGGCGTGTTCAACGGACGATCAAGCTGCGTGTTGGAACGAACCTACATGAATGCCCGGAATCGGCAGCAATGCCCACCTTACACTGGCAAATGAATCAATAAAAAAAATCACATATGTGGACCTAATTAAAAATTACACAGGGGTTAAGTTGATAAACATTTCGGATTATCATTTCTACCATATCTGAGAATTGAAAATGTTCAGGGACTTCATAGAACGTCCGGAACAAAACTCTACATGCATTGGACTATAACAGCCAGTTTTTCAATGTTGAGTTAAAGTTCGAGTTAGATAACTCTTACTCGCACCTTAACTCGAGGCTAAATTCGAGTTAACGTTACAACTGTTTTTCATTACTATTTCTCATTCGAGTTAGTTAACTCGGGTTGCGTGAAATATTTTGTTATGTTGACATGAGAAGTATGAATTTTAACCATATTTTCGGAATTTTACACAAGTATTCTAATGTCTTCTATAGTTCTGTGCTGTTAAAAATGTTACATTTAATACATTAACCTAACTTTCTGTGATATTATTTGTAAAATGCAATATTTATATTTTTGTTTATACAATTTATTTTAACGAGGTCACTTTAATGATGGTCTGTTGATCGGCAATAGTGGCCATCCTGTGAAACCCTATACCTTATGACGCCTCTTATGTGGATCAGAAATAAATGAAATAATACTGAGAATTTATTTAATTAATTCCACATCAGAACGAGAAACACAGTGGAGAGGAGCTTTAGCACTAAGGCTGAGCATTAAAATGGATACCATACAGACAGTTGCGGCTACAACAATTCTCCACAACATACCTATAGCATAGGATGAGAGGGAACCAGTTCCCTCATGTAAAATAAACATTGCATGTTAATATTTATACAACACAAGATAACAAATACATATTCGTAGAATACGAAATAATATCTTGCACTTCTTTTTAATATATTATCTACAGTTCTTGGATGCAAATGAAATCGCGCAAAAAAAATCGTGTCGATCCCATTCTTCCATGTCGTTTGGCCTATATCTGATTACCTTAGGTCTTCTAGCTTTCTCATCACTGCTGTAAGCATTTACATTAAAATCATAATCCATGATGTGTTTGAAAAATATAATTTATTTACACCATAAAATAATTTTAGGTTAGTTTTAAGCCGAAATTTGTATTTAACTCATACCTCGTCTAGAGTTATCTTAACCTCGATTTAACTCGAGGTTTCAAGTTAACTCGCATTTGAAATACGCAACAGTGCGCTTAATCCAGAGTTAACTCCAGTACAAGAGTTAACTCGACATTGAAAAACTGGCTGTAAGGGGCTATCCATTAATTACGTCACGCAAATTTCAAGATTTTTCTACCCCTCCCCCCCGTTGTGACATGTGTTTTACAGTATTAATTTTGAGGTAGAATTATTAAATTTTTGCATTTTTTTAAATTTCATTCAATTAAAGCAACGGTCTACCTTGATGTAAATAATATGATGTCACAAAAGTTTGATCCCCTCCTCCCCCATCAAAGTGTGACGTAATTAATGGATGGCCCCTAAGCATTTATTAATAAATTAAAATATAAAAAGTACATATACTGCACTATTTGCACTTCGCACGTGGTTATTATATTGCGTGTAATAACATTAATTAAAAATAATCAAGAATTACATTGACATATATAATTTTCCTAATTTATCAGGGATTTACAACATTTTTCCGATAACCGAACAATCACCTTACTGGAATAATTACTATCCTAAATACTCTCATTTCACACCAGGTTAAACGGAACTTAAAACGAAACAACGAATTAAATACTGTTGAAATGTCGGCGCAGCTGAATACCTTACGAATCTAGCAGCAAATCCACTTTCGTGGAGTTTTAAATTATATAAAAACGGGTTAATAAAAAATTCTAACTAGTCTTATTTAGCCAGGTTGGCAGCCGGTGTTTTGTAACAACGATAAATGTTGCTACACTGTGGTTAGGTCGCGATCAATCGGTGGCACACTTTTGCGGCCTAGATAGAATGATAGTTGCAAAGCTCGTAGACTAAAACCAACAGCGATGATATGATAACTTGCAAAATATGAACTACATTTACTCTGATATAGGAAAACTACCTTGAATATTATTCGTATTGGTATTTTTCTTGCATATCGGTGACACAAATACAACCCATATTTATTGGGAGAAATGATTATCGAAATTATTTTTCATAAGGATATGTTACTCACACCCAGCTGTAAATATGTTTACAGATTGCATATAACATCAGATTCGGCAATCAAAACACATGTTTACTTTCTTTAACCTAAATAAGAAAGTTAGTAATGTAATATTTGTTTGCGAAATTTTAATTGATATAGGTATGTTTAGAGTTTTCCCCATTCTATAATGGCCATTTTATCAATGACATTTATCTTACCGTTTGCTCGTCTATCGTTCTGCAATATAACTCAAGAAGTTCTGGCAGGAAATAAATAAAATTTATTATTTAAGATTTTTAATAGCATTGTGGGCGACACATTAACTGGTGAATGTAGTAACACGAGTGGTACTTTAAAACGAAGAAGTATTGGAAAAATCCATATTAGGTCGGTTTGGAACTTCTTTATACTGTTTTATGCTTCCAGTAAAGTGAGAGTTTCTGGACTAAAAATTGCATGGATTGAAGTCATTCGTCGGAAAGCCATCAAAAACTGTATGTAACTCCACCCTTCCAAAATTCTTCTTTTTATTGATAATAATTCTCACCCCCATGTACTCAGCAAGTATTGAACGTCCTTGAAACTCACGTAATTGATCACGATACACTTCCACGGCGTTTTCCTGACCTGAATCTCATTGAATATGCATGGAATTTATTAAAGAGTACTTCAAAATCATTAACTAGCTCCAGAGGATATTAGGCAATGATCAGTAGATACTCTTTCTACTTTTATGATCGACCACATCATCGGAAACATGCTCAGATGTATACTTGAAGTAATTGCAGTTAGGGGTGAAGATACAACGTTACAGATGTTTAGAACATTGTTGGGACCTCAATGATAAACACTTCTTAAATTATTAAATATTTTTTCCTCTTTTTCGCATAACCAAATTAGATAAAGAGGTTAAAAAGGACGTTATTAATTCCCAACATAGCAAGTTTTTTTTCTTTCGTTTATAGCCCACTCTCGCATACATGTTTTCCTCAGTGCTTTCTCCTTCTATTTCGGAATCTTCCATTTCTTGTCATATCGTCGTAAGCATCCAAATTGCTTTTAGTCAGTTCAGGTTTTAAGTTTAGATGGCAGTGCCCGCATACCGCTGAGCAGTGAAGACATACCTTTCTGCAACTACAGCTCGCATTGCAGGCTTCAGTACTATTGCCACTAATTAGCACTCCCTATTCTTTTGGATTTAGGTCATTCTCTAGCAATTTTTGCAAATAAACTTAAAATAAATGCTTTTATGATGCATGGTGTGTGGGCGGTAGATTTGATAATTTCTCTGCCTTATTTAGTCTGGTTGCTCAACACAATCCTGTAAGTCTGTAGCAACTGAATCACATTTTTCCCCAATTTGAAATAGAGCAGATGTTGTACCACACCCGCTAATAGCATGGAGGAATAAAATATGGTTTTTACTGTTTTCAAAATTGTGAAACCTTTTGGTTGAGTCACCATTAATTTCAGTTTTCTCTGTTTCTGCTTTTAAAAAATACATCTTTGAATCAGTTAGAGTTCTTGCGATTAAAATTGCCGATAAATCAACCATACTCGCTAGCGTCGATTACTTTAATTCTGGTGTTGCAATGCGGTTTTTATGATGAGAACATTAACGTAATCTTGGGCTTGTTTGCAGCCTCCAATTTTTGCGTTAACATACAAATACATTTACTTTTGTTTATTTTGTTGCTGAGAGTATCTTGTTTCATAGGAACATTCACACAGGGCCGGTTTTAAGCAATTTTTATGGGGGGGGGGGGGGGGGTGAAATTGTTATAATGCCGAATGACTTCTCATCTGGTCCTCTGTTTTATTTATATATGAAGGTCATTTAATTTTTGGGATACAAAAAAATGTAAATCTGATTGAAGAAAAAAACCTTTATTTTAAAGTAAAATGCAAAATATAAAATATACAAAACGGTTATTCCTTATGTTTGTTGGGTATTTTACCACTGTGAAAATATGTAAAAATATTGATGAAAAAACCTCTGCGCCAAAAGGATCAAACAGGGAGTGGATGGTTCTTAATATTTTTAGTACAAAATGTCTCACACCAGTCACACCTAAAAATATATAAACTGAAAGAAAATTGTTAAATGATAAGGAAGTAAATTAAATCGAAGGCTGCTAACGTTTCGAAAACTATTTCTTTTTCCGTTATCAAAACTTTCACTTGTGTGACATTTTGTGATAGAATGATTAAAAACCAGCCTCTCTCTGTCTAATCCTTTTGGCGCAGAGTTTTTTTCATCAAAATTTTTTAATATTTTTACAGTGGCAACATACCCAACAAACATAATAAATGAATATTGCCACAAATTAATTATAAATAAAAAGGATATATTATTATACAATTTAATTTTTTTTTAAGCAACTTTAACTCTTCTTCCTTTTAAAGCGGCCCATCGTGCAACTAAAATGTTGAAAGGTATTTGTTCCAGAATATCTCTCTCTGATGATAAGATTAATAATGAGTCTAAACGCGAATCGGTCATTGTTGTTCTAACAAAAATTTTTATGAGTTTTAGTTTGCTGAAACTCCTTTCATTTGAAGCCACACTCACCGGCACCGTTTGAATTAAAGTACATACTTTGTAACACAATGGTAGAATGATCTTTAGTTCATAAGCTTTTTCAACAATTTTATCTAGAGGTGTAAGTTCTCGACATTGGTCGCTAAATATTTCTAATTCCTGAAGGCCCTCTAAGTCTACGCGGTGTTGTACTTTTGATGAATCGAAGTGTCCTGTTCTCCTGTTTATTATATTATTACATTTCCAGCAATCATGACAGGGTACTATAGATGCACATATACAAGATACAAGATAGGGGTTTCTCGACAAGTAATAATTATTTATGACATTGAGTTTCTATTGTTTTGAGTTTTTCTATGATTTTATGTACATATTTGCCGAACGCTGAAAGTGCCGAATGGTAAACGATTTGCCGAATTGGCTTCAAACTTGGGGGGATGTGACACCCCTCCATACCCCCCCCCCCCTATATCCGGCCCTGCATTCACAGATGCATCGAAGAGAACCAGGAAATTGTGAATATAACTTCTATTGGTCTTATAGTCATATATAGTACTATGGAGTGGAGTGGAATGCACCATTTTCCCTTCAGACGTAAGTAATTCAGCCTATATCTTTGATAATGGTTGACTCTACGGAAAAAAAGCCAATGGACCTTTCGGAATATAGCAACTCTTACGAGCTACAATTTTGATGATAACCTGTTTCTCGAAAAAATGTATAGTTTCCGAGACAATAGCAAAAAACTACATTTTACCCCCTTTCACAACCTATAAAATTTGCTGAGGTTCCATCGAAGGGGACTTTAAAGTTTTATTTAAAAAATAATAATAAAAGTCTACTAAATCTACTAAAAGTAATACTGAGTACAAAAAGTTTACCCTTTAAAAACTACCGCTTTTTACTTGGAGGTGGTTCCCACACCCTCTAAAGGGGTGGGCAAAATAGTAAAATAGTAACCACCAAATCTGATATAGAAACATTATCAGAGAAAAAGGTGGTTTACAATTTCTCATGAAAATTTATATTTTCTAACTTACAACGATTTGAAGATTATGATTTTAGCTTTAAAATACTGGCACCTTGAGACTGTTTTTCGTAAATTACTCAAGTCTTACTTTTATGGAAAAAGTGGCATGGTACAAAAAATAAGGTTATGTATGAAATTACAAGTATTTTTATTTTCTGTTTACTTCTGTATTTGATGCGATTTTTTTTTATCCGTACAGTTTGAAAAATAACGATGTTAGGTATGTGCAAAACAATGAGTGTTTTGTAATTCGTTAAATAAAATTTTTTTGATTTTCCTGCCCTTATTGGCCATAGAATAGAAATTGTAAAAGTCTATACCAGTTTTTATTAATATATAGTATTATTATACCGACATGCTCTAATTTTGAGAGCTTCAATTTATCAAAAGTTTTGAAGAAATATGAGATTTAAATATATTTCTTTCCCACTAAAAGTTCAATCCCCACATTTGTACAGTTACTCTAGTCAAAATAAACATTCAATTTCGCTTTAATTCGCATAGAGCTGGAAATTGGTACCGATTTTGAATACAAAATATGACGTTTCCAACTTCTGAAATCGCGATATCTCATGAATGATGATGCGTAGGTAAAAGTACCGAAACTTTGTATGACCTATTTTTTACAATAACACTTACCGTTTACGAGATATGCGAAAAACTGATATTTGTGACCTTTGACCTCGAATAAAATTTTTAGCCGACGGGGGATCGGTGGGGACTTTTGACATTTCATTTGTAATAATGTATTCAAGGTCTGTACCAATTTTCAGCTCTATGCGAATTAATGTGAAGTTCCAAGTTTTTTTTTTGTCTAATTTGATATTTCCGAAACTATTCTACGAATGTTTTAAAAAACAAATTAATATATCGCCTCAAGCTTTATTTTTCTCTATTGTCATATTTTCCTTTAATGCAATTGATTTGGAGTTATTTACAAAAATAAAAACATTTTCTCAGCAAAATTCTAATATTTTTAAAAACGACTGCTTTAAAAATGCCAAAAAAATAGAGAATGTTTCAAGCCCTTTAATTTCTATTATATGTATCTTTAACACCATACTAATTGTCTCTGACATATTTGAGATTTAAACATTATATCTCGACTGATAAACGTTTGAATGCCATTTTTAAACTATCAAGTTTTTAGGTAGTTACTATTTTACTTTTTCGTCTAGCCCTCCAGAAGGGGTGGGAATCGCCCCCAAGTAAAAAGCGGCGATTTCTAAAAGGTAAACTTTTTGTACTCAGTCTTAGAAACTCAATGCAAACAGTTTCATGAAAATCCATTCACTACAGGCGGGTCCCGAGGTAAAAACTTAATTGCACTCGATTAATTATGAAGATAAAAAATAACCTTAATGTATATATTTAGGTGTAAACTAGGCACTAAATTGTTGCATTATATCCACCATTTGCATATATTTCAATCGAATACGGCTAAAGTGGGTTTTTAGGTTAGGATTTAAATGTTGATTAAGCTAGTATAGAAGCATTCTGCGATTTTAATGATGAAGGTAATTGAGTGGCTTTATTATAAACGAGAATACAAATGTTAAAAATGAAGCAGAGTGCGCCTTAACTGGTAAGGAAACGAAATTGGAGCAGCTCTAATGAGAACTGTGAAAACTTCCTGTATTCTGTTACGGTACATCGGTTTTAAACAGTCATATTATGTAATAAGAAGAGGTAGAATTATACTACCTAATTTTTTTTCAAGTACGGATATTGTTACTGCGAGTATTAATATTAATTATATAACTTCCTAAACTATAGATAATTAATAGTTTGATTTAAATAGTAGGTTTGCTCCCACGATTAAGACCATGGTAACCGATAGCTGCATAATCAATGACTCATCAATAAAGGATGCTATTGCCCTAATTGATTCATTGGAAAGGATAAAAACAAAATGACTAAAAATTTTATATGGGGTGTTATTTAAAATGAATGAGTGAATGAGTTGTGACAGTAAGTATAAAAAAATATAGATATTAACAAATAAATGAATAATTTGAAATATAATTAAATTTTCGTGAAAGTGACACCGACTGTTGACAGTCATTTATCTATTTTATAACATATTAAATTCCTTCGTAGCAAAAGAAACTCATGCCATTTTCCACGTAATTGATGAACCAATTTTAAACCTGACAAAAGTTTGAGATAAAAACATATTGTATGTCTATTAGAAAAAGGACCTAAAAAATATAAAATGCGTTAAAAAAACTGAACGAAATACCTTAGCTTTTGTTACACCTTCATTTTTACACTGATCTCAATATCGATATAGAAAGGGAGTCCTGAACCAGGATTTTAACCTCATCGCGACATGAAGATTTCGATTATTTTTCAACAGTTTATCACTCCTTGAAAAAAAAATTCCATTACTACTGACATGCCTGCGCTGCTAAATGGATGAATTCGTTTAACGAACATGTAAAAATAAATGATCCATTTTTTTTTATCGCGGCACGTCAGCTTCTTTGCTTTTTCATCAAAGGCAATGTTAGACAATGTCGGAAAAATAATAAATGACATTTCTCGCCCCGCCCACGTCTCTAGTGGAGGAAAATTTCCAATTTTCTGACACTTGGAAAATATTGTCATCACGGTACGTCAGTTTCCCACATAATTACATGCCTTTGGTGCCAGGGAACCTAGGAACAGTAGTAACTGACAATTTTCAGGCGAATCGGACAATAAATGATAAAATGTGTCCGGATAATCGTGCCGCCATTTTGAATCACCCAATTTCGATTTCATGTTCGTAACCTGTAACTTCAATAACGCCCACATACCGATTTTCAGCGGAATCACACAATAAATATTAAAAGGCATCTGCCATTTTGGCGCAGCCATTTTGAATTTCTCTATTTCGATATCATATTCGCAATCAACGATGTCGAAAACCTGCGCATACCGATTTTCAGCGAAATAGGACGACAAATAAGGAAATCATTTTAATGCAATTTCCGAGAATTTTTTCACATCCTGTATATGGTGTAAACGTGAGGATATTTCAGGACCGTGCCTTACCCGGAAGGTAATTTGAAAATTTAAAAACATGGATTTTTCAAACGTTCATAACTTAGTGAATACGTGGAATGGAAGGTCGTTTTAGGTCTCTATGGAAAGAGGAAGGTTGGCGTTTTATTCTGATACTAAATCGCAATGGTGGAACTGGAAATACGGCTCGTCACGAACGAAGGAAAAATGGTGTTTCTACTTAGTAATAATTGAAAAAAATGGATTCTTCAAAAAATCATAACCGTGGTAAAAGGAAGATTAGCGCTTTCCTGATACCAAATTGGGCCAACAAAATCAGAAATGCAGTTCCGCATTCCGCAAGACTGAAAGAGGAATGGCCTGTTTGAACCTATCAGAAAATATTGAAGTTTAACCTAGAAAGTTGAAAAACATGGAATTTTTCGTTCGTAATTAAATAAATATTTCGAGTGGAAGCTCGTTCTATGTCTCTACCGAAAGAGGAATATCGATGTATCGATATCATAAATTGCAAGATCAAAATTGAAAACTCAGCTCGACACGAACGAAAAAAATTGGGTATTTCTTGACGTCTAGTGAATTTTGCGCGGAATAAAAGCGGCTGAAAATGTAGTTTTACCTCTTTCGCAACATTTTGGGACTTTTTTGTAATGTTTACTGACCGTTTTTTCGAAACCGGTTCAATTTTCTCCAAAAATTTGTCACCAGTTTTAATGGCCTCTTGTGTAGCTTCTACACAGCAAAAGAAAATATTGGACGTTTTGAATTTTTAAGTTTCAGTATCAGACTCGTCACCAGAAAATCCTATTTTTCATGTAAATCTGCAAAAGTCACCGAATAGAACAGAGACTACCTGTATTAGCTTCGTCTTAACTGTGCATTATTCATGATTTCTCCTAGTGTATATTTGCTAAGTATACGGCAGAATCAGATCGATAAACAATATATTAGTACTTGTTTGTCCCTGGCCGTGGCCTGTTATTTTCTGCAAAAAAGTTTGCCTTCGGATAACAATGGTTCATGGAAATTACAACTGGCACAATGTATTTAAAATTAAAATACATTTATTTATTACTGATGTGCGGGGAAATACTATTATTACAAAGATAGTCTGTAAAAACCTTGATAAAAACATTGATTTAAATAATTTCACATTCTCAAAATTCACCATTAATCTATTCAGATATATTCAACAGTATTTTCTCAATATTTATATGGAATTTATGAAATAATCGCTTGTTTTTAGGAAAAACACAGCTGTATGCGTTATATTGCACGTTAATAGGCCATATTCAATAGGGTCTAATTCTTCACACTTAGGTAGGAGCATGCTCTTGGTAGTACATTTTCCAAAGAACAAAATTCATCAAAATCGGAATTAATTAGCTAATCAGCTATTGCTTTCAACTAGTGTTTAGGGTATGCAATGAAATTTTTAAAAAGTTGGGCAGGAAAGGGTTGCGTTTCGACCTAAAAAACGTCATAGTAATGAGATAGTATGGAGCAAATTGAATTTTTTCTAAATATTTTTTACAATAATGTATCATCGACGATCTCGGATTTCCGAAAATTCAAGAGCAACCAGCTCTTTTTCTCTAATCTTTGGTTTAGGTACGGAAAGAATATGTGGCATATAGAGAGCAATGATAATATTATAGGTTTTGTAAGTTCCCACGATTAAACGTTGAACCGCATCTCTTTGACCCATTTTAGACCGTTCCTTCTTTGGTACAAGAGTAATATTGGTAACGTATCTATATGAGCTGAAAAGCTTTTGGTGCAGATCAGTTGTCATTTAAGGCCATTTTGGAATATATAATTTCTTATTTATCAACACAATATTTATTTTTATTGCACCAGTTGAAAGAAGTTGTGATCCTAAACCTTCATTGTGTTATCTCCAACTCCAAATTGTCCATTTAAGGGAGATTAAATTTAAAAACATTACAGGACGCTATTTGAAAAGTGAGTTTTGAATCGTTTTATATTTACCATTTATTTTCAAAAAATGCCGTAAATCAATTAAATTGCCAAAATAGTAATTCATGTATTTAGTGATATACGGCGCGCCGTTTACTAATATAAAACTTCAATATGACAAATAAAGAAAACAATTGCACTGCTCTTGTGGGTGCTCGGTATAAAAATCTAATACACCTAGCAAGGCCGTCGAGAGAAAACCGGGGCCCGGGGGTAGTAACATACAACTCCCAGCAATCTTCAATATAAATGTCTAAGAGCGGGGGTAATATTCCTTAGGATTGATTATTTATCTCGATCGAAATTTTAAAAAGCGAGGGGTGATATTCCTTAAACTTAAATATTTATCAATTCTGAAGAGCGGGGGGGGGGGGGGCAAAAGTATACCTCTCTCATTTCGCATAATGCAAATGCTTCTTTAACTTCGGATGAAACCCGGGCCCTCTCGCGCGCCGAACCATTAATATGTGTAAGAAACCTTGGTCCGACGAGGCAAATTTTTCCAATAATGGATTTTTTAATCGTAATATTCATTACAAATGGAGTTTTGAAAATACACACTGGCATGGACCAACTGGGTTTCAAAATCGTTTTTTAATAAATATGTGGTTAGGTCTTCTAGGCACCAATTTAATAGGTCCTTATTTTTATGATGGTCACCTCAGTGGCCAAAGGTAACTTTTTGAGGAACGAATTTAACGAATTCTAAGATGACGTACCTTTAGTGAATCGACATAAACTAAGATGGAGCTCTTTCCCACAATTTCCGTATTTGCTTTGATTATTAAGACGAAATTTTGCCTCAACATAGGATAGGTACCAAAGGATTTATTCGATGACCCTTTCGTTCTCCAGATACAACCCCAATGGATTTCTTCCTATGGGGGTATATTAATGATAAGGTATTTTCGACACCGCAAAATGTAGAGGACTTAAAGCTAAAATTCAACAGGCATGTAATAAAGTTACCCCCGAATTTATAAGTAATGTTTTGAATGCAGTGCCTCGCCGCGCTCGATTGTGCATAAGAAATCGCGGTGGACACTTGATATATTTTAAAAATTCTTTTGAGGATTAGATAAATATTAATGTTCTGTGTGCTATATTCATTTTTATTTATTTTTTTTTTGTTAGCTGAATATACTTTAATCCTTTTATAATTGTGTTAATGTTTGATTATAGTCAAGATTTGAAGAACTTTTTAATCGTTTTATTTAATCATACTTCTCCACGATAAGTATGACCCTAGTTAAAAAAAAAAATTGATTTAAAAAATGTCTTTATAATTACTTGCTTAGTTCCAATGAATAAATATGGCATGTGACGTATCGTTGAAAAGGGACAAAATAATCTATTTAATGCCACTATTTCTCGCCAGTTTCAAAAAAATGTTTCAACGTCCTAAAGAGCAAATCTCAAAATACAGAGGATTTGGAAAAATTTAGACAAAATCTCGTTGAAGTACTCTGTGTTGCAAAAAATTTTCGCCTTAAAGTTTTCGTCGTATCTCTTCAAATAACGGAGATATTTTATTTTCTATATTTTTCGTCATAACTCTTAAAGTAGGCCATGAATTTCAAATGTCTTTAAACCATTTTGTGGCTTGTAAAAATCGGCACAATTTTCGTTGAAACAATTTTTTTGCACGATCGATATTAAGTGAGATATTCTCGATGGCCCTGATAAAATAGACAGCCTGTATATATTTTTGCCATTCAGAGGATGACGTAACTGATTCTTCTGGTAACATATGTACATCGTCAACAAAACACAATAGAAGTAACCTACACAAGTTTAAATAACTGGTTATAAGATTACTAAATGGGAAATATGATTTCAAAGTCCTTATATTTTTAAATTTGAATTCGAAGAAGAATCAAAGGATTTGTCTAGTAATGTCAACCTTGGACGTCACATTGTCGTCACTCATAAATGTAAAAATACGTGTGCCGTATTCACAACACACGGCATTCTCTGCCACGTGCTTTCAGGCACGAAGAACCTCCAGAACCAACAAGCACCTTAGCGGTCGCCAATCAATACATCGAGCTCCGTTTCAATGTGCGTTTATTATAATGTCGTAATGAAAGTGAAATTGACCGGAGAAGCAGATACCGAAAGGCAAAACTACCGCTCTCTCAGGTCCCATATTATCATGGCAAAACAAATTTAACCCAGTTTCGGTTGTCTGCCCGCGTAACCAGGTCACCCTCCCTGCCAAAGGGGTCGCGACGCGATAATCTTATGCAACGAATGACCTCAAGCGTTCGAGGAATCGCACAGACGGCGAGTATATTGATGCAGGTAAAGGTCGACCTAATGAGAGTGGGAGTAGCGGAAATCGTTGAGCAAGATTGAATTTGTAAAGGTTCAGATATGGTCTCGGTTATTTATTGTTCTATGGATAAGTGTGTCAAAGTTCATGAAAAATTCCGTACGCGTACAAGCCAGATGGATAAAAAATGTCGCTTTAACACGAGTTTTTAGTTAAAAATTACGAACAATGTTAATATTCAAAGAACATATTTTAAGCTGTGTTCTAACTGCATAAAATCCTTGAGGATAGCAATAGAATTTTCCAGATGTAATACTTTCAATTCTTTGTATTATGTATTACATCAAATTGCTTCTTCAAATTTATATTTTTTATATTCAGTATTTCATTAAATATAAAAAGTTGAATTTAGCAGTAATAATGCACTTATATATTACATTTAAAAGAAAGAGTTTACAATGTGTCAAATCCACTACAAACTAGAAAATTTTGAAGCTCATCAAAATAATCAGTGCTAAAAATGTCATCCAATAACACTAAAAATGTAAACTAAGAATCAAGAGTCCCGAAAAATATTCTAACTAGCTGCAAAAAATAAAAGGGCATCTAAAATGTATGAAACAAAATGTCACCTCATAACTTTACTATTTTACAAACAATATACCAAGTGGAGGTAACCGCGTATTTATATATCAATTTGTCGAATGTGTAAGTTCTAAAATATTGTTAGTTATGTTATTTGTCGTTTACACATATTTTCTTCACTACACTATCTCTCTAGTACAGGAAACGAATACCGAAAAATCCCCCAATTCGGAAATAAATAGTGCTCAACAGATTATTGTTTTAAGTTGTAGGGTTGATCCTTAGGAGTAACATACCAAAAGTCTCCAGCCGTGGGCCTCATGCGTTACGCGGGAGGGGGTGGAAAGGGTCGGTTTGTAGGTTTTTCGTTATTATCTCGAACACTAAGCATCCTAGTGAAAAGGTCATCCCTATACAAAATGAAAGTAAATTAAATTGTCTACGAAAAAGATTTTATTAAATTTTTCGCTAGGGGCAGTAGTTGTAGTTAAGGGTGTATGATACTTTGAAATAAAATGCACCACTAAAATTAACTGTGTTTGCGACATACATATTAAATCATAAGATTAAAGTATTTAAAATTACCTGTGCGAAGAACAAGGTGCGATATTTGGCCTTTTGCTGTAATTCGGCCAGTCGAAACTCAGAGATTTTCTCTAGGACTTTTCGATCAAACTCACTTCGATCTTTGAACTTTTCTTTCAGCGTATTCCACAACACAACTACTTCTGCTTGGACAATTTTTTTTCCGACCACTGTGCCGCTTTACAGCAGCCTCAAACAATTTTTCAAAAAGTTTGCCTCTTTGAGATGGCATTATTTAGCGGCTTGATCAAATCAAAGATGTTGCTGAACTGTTAAAGTTTGAATTGTCCCCGTACCCTTTGGCTCTCTTCAACGAAGGGGGTCTGCGAAAAGGGAAGAAATCCGCCCTTCACGAAGTGTTACGAGTGGACAACACCTCAACTCATGACTTGAAATCAACTTACAACATAGTTGATGGTGGCTTCCTGTCCCATCGTGTCAAGTGGAATGTTGGCTCAAATTTGGTAAAATATGTGACCTGTACGTGACATAATCATCAACCACTATGGTAAACAGTGCACTGTGGTATTTGGTCGCTACGGTGATGCCCACAGCACCAAAAGACCAGAGCAAAAACAGAGGGGGCATTCAAAAACCTTAGTCAACATCCACTTTGAAGAGACCATGTCCTGGCTGAGTTCAATAAAAGCAGGCTCATCAACTTGCTTACAAAAAAAATGGGAGCACAAGGACTAATGTAATGACAGTAGTACCCACAGGAGACGCTGACACCAAAATCGTTAGTTGTAGTTTGCAGGCAGCTGACCAGCACCAAACTGTCACAGTCATAGGGGAGGATATACACCTGTTGGTGATGCTTGTTGCACTAACCGAAAAGGACCCCGCACTAACCTTATGGAAAATGGCCCCCGGTGGAATCGATATATTATTATGGTATTCCTCTCGAGCTCCTGATCAAAAGTTTTCATAGGCACAAGGTCGGAAAATGGAGGGTTTTCCAGATTTCAGGAATGCAAAGTCAATTTTTCGGGGTTTTGTCGATAATAGTGTACCGACGTATTTTTGATAAAATGTCTTTCAGACTATATACCGGGGGATTTTTATGGTCGCTGATTCCAATTCCGATGTCAAAAGGTTTTTCCTGATCTATCAGCTGTTTTATATTGTCCTCTCTTCGGTTGATGTGATCAAAAAATGAGAAGATTCGGAAGAATACGACGCTGGACGGTCGGTTTAGGAGACGTATCTTTTGTAGAACCGAGCTATTATTGGCGACAGGCTATATAGACAAATTGTAAATCAAATCTAGATCTGTTTGAGTAAAGAAAACCGTCGCGACTGCAGCCCTACACTCTTAAATTAATCTAATGGAATTTTCTGCTATGCCATACAGTTTAAATTTACTTATTTTTGTAACGCAAGCATGGAAAATTTGATACATCAATGCGTCTGGATTAGAATCTTCCAAATTAGAAATTTTTTTCCCGCAGTAAGAATACACAAGCAGATTACCCGATCAAGTCTAAAAAGTAAGAACCCAGTTACACTCACGTATTTTCCAGATTAGATAGGATATATTTGCCATAACTGCTACTATCGGTGCATAAATAAAATAAAACATCAAAAGTTATTTACTAGTTTACTTATTAATAAAACTCAGTAAATAAATTATAGTGCATATTTATCACAAAGAAATACAGACCACCCACTTGCTATGAGAAACCTCTAACGATGTTATTCTGAAACCGACATTTTTATAAGGTTTCCAGATATTCGTGATATTACAGTAGGTAAACAATATTCTTACTAAATCTGCCCGTTTAACATTTTTCATATTGATGAAACAAAAGGGAGCGAATTAATGACGTTATCGACAGAAGCACACGTTTTTGAACCGCTCAAATTAAGGCTTCGCCAATAAATACAACGTGAACAAAACGCCCGACTTATTTTAATAAACCGTCACACGCGTCTTATTTACGTACATAATTATCGATATATTAATATAGACCGCGACACAGGAGATATTTGAGCGATCGGTTTCACCGTCCAGATATGTCATTCCCCCCGCAGATCTAATGTGCCACAAATATTTTGGTTTCTGATCTTTTGTCTTTATTAAAAACAGCTGCCTAAGGAGACACTACTTCCACATCCACATTTTCCATCCAAGCCTCTTTAAAGGAACACACCTCGAACTATATTTGCATTCTAGTATGTGGAAATAATTGGTCACAGAATTTTGATATATGAAGCAGATGTCATAAAAAAATTTGAGGTATTGGTTTCTAGCAGAAACATACGTGTACCAAATTTCAAGTGAATATCTGTTCGGAATCATCTCAAAATATAATCTAGTTCCAGAAGTCAATATAATACATACGTGTACTATATTTCAAGTGAATACCTCTATTTAATTTCATTACCCCCTTTAATAAAATGAAGTTGGAGGTGGACGGGTTGAAAAATGTTATAAACAAATTTGAGGCCTTGGCTTCTAGTATATACCTACACCAAACGCCAGCTTGCTTCAGTTATTTTCCCCTCTTTACCCCTATTTAATCCCCAACCCTTCGCGAATAAGTTAAAAAAACAATCCCGTTCCAGATCTCGTTATAATACATATCAAGTCAATATCTTAAACCTTTCCAGAGAAAATGTGCGCACAAAGAAAGTTACAGACAGACAGAATTTTTTTTTTTCGCTCAAATTTAAAATCTAGACGTTTTACGATAGTCTAAATATATTTCAACAAGAAAAATTTTTGATTTTGTTTTTAGAATTACTATACTTCCACTTCCACTAATTTGAAGGACTGTCCCTTCAAATTAGTCAAAAACTCGCTGTTTTATGGAAAAACTTCCTACTGCTATGAGATCTGTAAAGAATGAAGCATTTGGGTTGCTTAAGCATGATTTTCACCCCCCGAAGTTCTAAAGAAAGGTGGTTTTTGAGAAATGTATGCATATATATGAATTTTAGAGCTTTTTCGCCTTTGTTTTTCTATTTTGAGAAAGAACTATGCATTTTGGTGAAAAATATCAAGAAAGCCAAATTGTACAGCATCAAATTTCCTACAAATTTTGTCCCTGTTTTTTTACGTTTTTTTTTTTAAATCTCGCATAGTTTTGCCGCTAGAGGGCGCGAAAGAAAAAATATGTATAGACTTTCGCGTCCTCTAACGGCGAAACTATGCGGAATTGGACAAAAAGGTAAAGACAAAATTTGTGGGAAATTTTATTCCGTACAACTTTGCTCTCCTGATATTCTTCACTAACATGCATAGTCTTTCCTCAAAATTGAAGATAAAGGTGTGAAAGCGCTAAAATTCATATACAGGGTGTTCCTTAATGACGTGCTAATATTTCAGGGTGTGATTCCTTAGGTCATTTTATGAAGAAACGTTCATATGAACATATGTCCGCAACGGCTTCAATTTTTTTGCTACAGGGTGTTGAATTTTTTTTCCTAATCGTTATTTTTTAATATCTCAGAAAGTATTTTAGATATTATTTTCAATTTTGGTATGTGTCAACAGGATATAGAACTACATGTTTTAATTAGAAAAATCATTTTATCGCTCCACCAGTGGCGTCCCTGCGAGCATGTTCTCCGATATTTTTTACCAAAAAAGTGGTACGCCACTGAAATTTTTCCATGATGATATTTTTTCTGATTGGCATGATCAATTCTACATGAAAACGGTCTCTTGCTTTTTTCTCGTCAGACGCACAGTTCTTGACTAAAACAATTAAATTCATATTGAAACTAATTGCACAGGCACACACAAAAAAACCACTTTCGATTACACGGACCAGACCAATCATCTCCAGTGTATTTTGGCTCGCTGAATCCGATTCCGGTGTCAGTTTTGACCCACCACGTCACAATTTTTCTCTATCCTCAGAAAATCGTTAGAAAAATGCAATTTTCGATTTTTGCATTTTTCTAACTTTACTGTTTTTTTTTAGTATAGAAAAAAATTATGACGTGGTGGGGCAAAAATGACACCGGATTCGGATTCAGCAAACCAAAATAAACTGGAGATGATTGGTCTGGTCACTGTAATCGACATTTTTTGTATGTGTGTGTCTGTGTAATTAGTTTCAATGTGAATTTAATTGTTTTAATCAAGAACTGTGGTTTTGGTGAGAAAAATGAAAGAGACCATTTTCATGTAGAATTGATCAAGTTAATCAGGAAAAATATAAACATGAAAAAATGTCAGTGGCGTACCACTTATTTGGTAAAAAATATCAGAGGATATGCTCGCAGGGACGCCACCGGTGGAGCGCTAAAATCATTTTTCTAAAATAAGTAGTTCGATATCCTATTAAAACATACCAAAATTGAAAATAATATCTAAAAAAATACTTTCTGAGATATTAAAAAACAAGGATTAGAAAAAAACCTCAACACCCTGTAGCAGGAAATTTAAGCCGTTGCGGACATATTTTCATATGAACTTTTCTTCATAAAATGGCCTAAGGAATCACACCCTGAAATATTAGCACGTCATTAAGGAACACCCTGTATATATTATATTTCTCAAAAACCATTCTTTCTTAGAATTGCGGGGGGTGAAAATTATGTTTAGACATCATAGCTGTAAAAAAAAATTCTTTAATTTTTCCTAATTTAAAGGTATTACCACTACGTGGATGTGGAAGTAAAAGAAATCATCGAAGGTGATCCTTATACGTTGAGAGATTTGAATGTGCGTTAAGATTAGAAATTCAGAATGGATATTTTTGTAAAAGATCAATGGCGTTTAAACAAAGAAAAATAGCGTTTACAGGCATTTGTATTACAGCAATTTTTAGAAAGAATAAAAATATTAAAAATCCAACCGAGTCAAAAATTGGAGTCAGAGGAAATTTGGCATATTAATGGTGTAAAATTGATTTTAAAAAGATATAAACGATTGTTGTCCCAACTGTAATTATCTCTAAGACGCTACACTTTTGAAGAAAATGAGTAAAAACAGTTTTGTATAATTTTTTACCGAACAATTATTATGAATTGAAACAAAACTCCTTTTTATTTGAAAGATGTCAAAAATTAAAAAAATAAAGTGAATAGCATTTTTGCTATCTTGCTACATAAAAATGACGTTCGAGATTACCATAGAATCTGAAGTACAAAAACTGCTACCTAAAAAATCACTACTTCCACATCCAGATTTTTCATCCATGTCTCTTTCCAAAAATTGAGGCGTTGGTTTCTAGAATATACGCCACAAATGAAGTTTCTATTTTCGGTCGACGCTCATAATATTGCTGCGATTATGTGCAATTCCTCTGTCGGTTTTTTTAATGATTTTCCAATTGACATTAGAGACACTTTACTTATTTTTATTTTATTTAGTTCACAATAAGCAGGGGAAAATAAAATTTTGAAGCGGACATGCGAAATTAACTTCTAACGAAGAAACAAAGAATCGAAGTTAGTTTCACAGAGAATTAGTTTGACAGGTTCTGATTACCCTCAACTAATTATATTTCCATAAACATCGCTAGAAGTTATAGACATTCTCCTACAACGTAACCACTTCATTCGTGGTATCGCAATCTACTCGATTTGTTTGCAGACCAAGAATTACAAGCATTTCAACAACATAATGGAAAACCGAACTTCTAAGAAACGATCGTTTTCGACTTTTGTCCTGATTTAGTACAAAGCTTCGGGGAACATTCGCGTGGGTCGAATAATACAGAGAAAACTCTGCTTCGTTTCTGGCATGTCGAATAATATATTGACTAAAATGAAAGGTCACACCATTTTTCGGAAGCCCCATTTTCTCTTTATGATTCAATTCGAAACGTATTTATCTTGGAATGTATCAAAAATCTTATTTAGGCGAGATACATTTTATACATGTTTCGTGTTTTGCTAAAAAATTATTCAAATAACAAAGTAAATCGAAAAGTGAACATCTGAATGCTAAAAGCCAAGTATCTCACGTATGTACCAGCGGAGAACGGTTATTTCGGTACCTACTTCCTCGCACAACAGCAATGATTATGGCCGACGAATTCCGGCCCGATTAACTGTTTTGTCGTAACACTTTTTAGTATAGTGAATTTACTCTCGTTTCTCACACGCATTCTTTACTTTTTATTACTGTTATGCACGGGGGGCGTTTCTTATGTAAATTGGACTCAATTTAAGATCTTACGCTATAAGTAAGGTGTTTATTAGCTTTGCCTTATTCGGAAAAAAGAAATAAGATTGAGAAATACTTATTGTTTTTGGATACAACTTATTTTCTTAATATCCAGGATTTTAAAACATTTCAGGTTATTAGGGATGTTAGCTAATTTTTAGGAAAAAGTTCATATTAGCAGGTGATCGAAAAATCTTCATTTTAGAGTGGGGTGTTGAAATTTCTGAAAAAATATCGAATTTTTATATTTCATCATGAGTGCAGGTAAGTATTTAAACAAGATTTGGCACACAGTATGGATGCTTTAAGATGTCATTGTATCAGACTCTACAATTAACTTAAGGTGGCCATTCCCTAGAAAGAGACATATAGAAATAGAGAAATATTTATAATTCTTCGCCATAACTTTTTTTTCTTAGTACGTATATTTAAAAAAAACTATAAGAGTACCGAAGTAAAACCATAACAAGACTATAACTATGAATTTTCACTCAATAATTTCAGTGGTTTGCAAAATAGCTAGATTTAAAACTAGGAAGTAGGAAAATTAACATAATTTTTAAACATAAATCTAGCTATTTTGCAAACCACTGAAATTATTGAGTGAAAATTCATAGTAATAGTCTTGTTATGGTTTTACTTAGGTACTCTTATAGTTTTTTAAATATGCGTACTAAGAAAGAGAAGTTATGGCCAAAAATAATAAATATTTCCCTATCGGATGTCTCTTTCTAGGGAATGGCCACCTTAAATACCCGAGGTGGAGATATGGGTAATATGTCGAGGATGCTGTTTTCAAAATTATTACCCAATAGTTTAAGATTATCATCGTATGTGCTTACTTGACGTTTGTTGTTTTGTAGAAATTTGACAGTTGCCCCTAACATACAGGGTTACCCACAGATAGCGAGGGATCTGTTCAGTTTAGAATTTTGAAAATTGGTCTAAGGGGGTTTCTGAAAATATTGTCATGCATGTGTTACTTCCGCTTACACCGGATGTAGCATCTAACTTTGTTATTTTAAATGGAACACCCTATATTTTATTTCATATTCGGAATCCTCATAAAACATTAGCTTAGGTTTATGTACAATATGCTCTTAAACTTGTTTTTGTAAAATGTACATGCAAAGTCAGCACTGTTTGTTAGTAGCCAATACAAGTCATTTAACTTGTTTCTTTTTTGTCACAAACCAGAATAACCATGATATAATTATTTGTTTATTATCAAGATAATAACGTCAATAACAAGATACCATTTTACATTAGATTTATACCAAATACTTTGGAACAAAATTTACAAAATTAATGAACACATTGCATATAAATATTTAATGCAACAACTGTTCAAAATGCCTTTCACTTTGCTGCTGACAAGCCAATATCCTGGAATTTACGGACGGCACTTACAGTGGCTCCGTGAATTTATTTGCTGAAATGCAGCCCCGACTCCGCTCCTCAGTACTTCTTTGGTAGTAGCCGAGGTGGCATATACAATATTTTTGATATTACATCAAAGGTAAAAGTCTAAGGGGATCAAATAAGGGGACATTGCTGGCCATCTGCAAAATCCTCGGTAGCCAAACCACCTAAATTCGAACGACGCTACTAATTCGTCTTACACTTCCCATTTGATAATACATAGAATTATAAATATTTAGGGGCAAATTATCAATAAAAGTAACAACTACTGTTAGCAAAATTTCCACGCATTTATTGCTATTTAAATTCTTCTAAGAGATATGATACTTGTACTTGTTATATACTAATAAGCAGAAAACGTTGAAATTAAATTTGTCCTGGAGATTTGATTCTCGCACCGCATGAGAATTTTGTTGTGCCCAGTGGTGTATATTTCGTCTGTTAAAAATTCCTACTTTGGAAAATTAAGCTTCTTCAGTTCAAATAATCCTTTTTAAAAAATCATGATTCTCTTGAAGACATACGATCACGTGCTTACAGAAAGCTGTATTACCTACGTTCCTGTACTATCGCTACTACTAGGCAACACTAACACGGTGTTTATATTGATAAAACAAAACATTCTGAAATTTCTATGACCTACTACGCATGTAGCAGTATGTATATTATACAGTGCTGAGTGTGTATCTACATTTTACAAAACTTCATCCATAATAAAAAACTGTGAGAGATAGATATAGGGAATGTCAATATCAATCGATGCAGAATTCAACACTCTATTAAATTCTGTGAAAATATACAGGGGGTTCCATTTGAAAAAATTGACTTTTGGACGTTTGAACTAAAACAATGTTCGACTGTGAAAATAAAGTACCCTGTATGATATTACGAAAATATAAGACAATTTTACTTGGATCATAGGGTACTTGTACGAGTTTGAAAAGAAAGTCTCTATATCGGCCACATGATAGAAGATATCGATTTTCTTTCGGAAGGGGAACCGTAAAAAATCTCCAAAAATATTAATTATCTCGAAAACTAGTAGGTTTAAGAGCATCAACAGGTCAAACATTTTTAAGACAAGATAGGTAAATAAATTCATTTTAGACCTTTGTTCTCATTTTTAACTGAATCATCATGACCATAAGGGTTATGTAGATATCTACTAGTTTCATCTGCATGGCCGTAGGGGACTATGCGGATACTACTGTTACAATGAGAATTGTCAAATAAGAAATAGACAAATTCATTTTAGAATTTTAATTGCTAGCATTCAGGTTATCGAAAGAATTCAAAGATTTCATCAATATTTTTACCGATAGTATTTCTTTTTAGTTCTCCTAGATAGATTGTTCTGATAATTTAGATCAGGTGTTGTAGGTGGTCAGTGTTGTGGTCTACTTCTCTCTATCCACTAACGACAATATGTTGTGTCTAACCCGCTTCTCATTTCTACAAGGCACACTAACCACTAATATACTGTCCCTTAAATTATAAAAGTTATAAAAGGCACCAGAGTCTACAACTTTCTTTAATAATGATGTTTAATTTTGTACGATAGAGAAATAGTCTTTGGTTAGAGTTCACCATTTATTAAATATGGTTGTCACTAACTTATTTACTTATATTTTTTCTGTGATTCTCTAGGATTAACAGCAATTGATGAACAATAATATGTCATACGGTTCTGTGTTTGCCCTACATCCACATTTTGGGAGTTTTGATCTATTTGCATATTCTAGAAGCTCTAGAGAGCATGCACTTTACCTATATTAAGCGTCATAATAAATGTATTTTGAGAAATAAATGAGATTCTTCAGTAAACTGTCTTATATCTCAGCTCTATATTCATTTAGAGTACATTCTTCTATTCTTTACTGACAGAATATCATACTTATCCACATTTCTTTTATTATATTCAACTTGGAAACTATCTCTTTTATCCATAACAGCAAGGTACTAAACCTATCGTACAATAGTGCTATTCAATAAATATTAGTCTTATATCACACAAAAACATACATATTGCACGACCGAATACATCAGTAAACAAATTCTATGCCCTATATCTATTTATATAACAATGGAACATTAGTTGACCTATACCTTGCCCTAAATACTAATTTAAATTAGATTTTCAAGGGAAACACAGGTTTAGTTGAATAATTACTATATAACTGAATTTCTTGGTATACCATAATTATTATGCATTAGGTATTTGTTAAGACATGAAAATATTTTAAAATATCATAGGTTCGAGCGGCTAAACAAAACACGGTTCAAACGAGATTTGTCAACAATTGGATTTTTTGAGTTGGACAAGTAGTATGGCGACTTCTTGCGAAAGAAGCTTAGTAAGTCTGACGATTTGTCGCGTCTGGAATAATTTCAAAAAAGTTTGAAACGGGAGTTCCACAATTTTAACGTACTTAATGATAAGAGGTCTTATCGTAGTAAAACCAGCTTGATAGAAGTTCTAACAAACATTTAAAGGTGGATGACCATTTTGTCCCTCTTTCTATACAAACGAACTACAGCGTATTCGAAAGATTGTGTTAAAGATTGAGATAGCCAAGTATGTTAAATTTATGGCTAATGCAGGAGAAGAGCAGGGAATTTTTTAATTTAGAAAATACAAGCGCTAGGCTTTTGCCCTTATTACTTTCCACAGTAATAATCACGTCATCCAGGAAGCATGCAGACGATGGGATAGGCAAAAATGTCCGATATATTCTTAATCCTAAATAACATAACACTGTCATTACGTGAGCGCAACAGCCTACTGTGCGCGAAGATCATTTTTGAACTGACACGACGTCGGTTTCTTATTATGACACATTTTTTGTTATTATTGATTAAAACCTAAATAGTACTTACAACTATTAATCAGGATCTTCAAACAAATATTTTAATCATATTTGAAACGTATAGAAAGATACTCAGAAATTGCAAACATGGCCACTCCCCTTTAAAGTACTTAAATATACCCGAAATTAGACATGTATTTATTATAGATGCATTCCACATGTTTGTGGAATATTGATATTAGAAATAAATGAAAACGAGGTGCTTTAGCGGCCCGACGAAAACATTCTTGGATAGCCGTATCCTTGTTATCTCGGCCAGTCCATCTCTGGTTGTGGCAATGCGCGCAAAAGTAAGACAATGTGGAGTTTATTTGTATACAAAATAAATCATAGTTGCATTAATGAATCTCACGTGTTAGGTAAATGGTTCTTTATCTCTGTCAGAATCATTGTGAAATCCATCCCATGAGGAATTGTGCTCCTCTGCCATTGCAATTGTAAGAAGTATGAATGCTGCTACCGATTAATTTACGCAACCATTGGAGCGTGATGACCTAGCTAGTTTTTAATGCTACGCGAAAGAGGTCACAATATTAATTACAGCGGGTATACGGCACCTAAAAACTTTTATTTTTTATTTATCTTTTTGTGTTGAAGTGGCGTAACAGTTTTGTGAAATTTCTTACTCAGAAGATAAGGTCATCGTCATCTAACCAAATCAAAAGTTGTGAATTCCTGCTTCTATTGCATTATTCAAAATGATTACATTTTGTAAAATGTCTTAAAAATTGATAAGTTGGTATTTCGTGAATAATAATAATAATGATATATTTATTGTCATTTCACCAAGCACAAATATATTAGATTCATCAAAATATTACAAATCCATACTATGAAAACGTTTCCACCGACACAACACAAAGTTAAAATATTACACAATGTTAATTAGAACACCTGAACTCATAAACATACTAAAATATGTAACTTTGTTAAAAATTACTAAGCATGTCTTGGTATTTGTTTTTGCATGATTCAAAGAATGATGAAACTGTTTAATATTCCATAAAGCATGTCTGAAATACGGAACGAAATTTCAGGAGCGTGTTCGAGATATAAAAACAAGTCAAAAAGTTGAAATGAAAAGCATATGTACGGAAATGCTTTTTAAGGAACAAAAGCTCTTTAAGGAAATAGTTATTTGTGCAACAGGTTAGGAAAAGTGAATTTTTCCATATTAGGCGTAGGATTTTTATCGAGGCGATTTTAATATTATGTATTGCTCTTTATACCATAGTGTATAAAACAAACTAGTAAAATGCTGGTATCGAGGGAAACAGATTTTGAGGTATAAATCGTACAAATATGAAAGGAATTATCAAGATGCGTTCGAGATTTCCTGCTTTCAACAGAAATAAATTGGCTTCACCATGACATCGAACTACGATAGAGGAAGCTGAATACAGAACTGACATTTGCCATTTTTGCAGTTCTACAAAATGTCAGTGACTTTCAAAATTGTAGGTTTTTATGTTACTTTAGGATTATATATGAACAAATAGGAAAATACCGTTTTGGCAGATGTTTGATATCTCAAATCGTTTCTCATTAATGGATGGAGCTAAAGCTAAACGATTCCAAAATTTATTTGAAAATTGTTAAACTATTGTTCCACTAGGCCATCGAACAGTTATGCAACCACACAGATTTGTCAGTTATTTTTCTTTCTGGAATACTTTTTAACGAAGCTCGTAAACGACATTTAAATCGCTGATTAAAATTAAGAAAGTTAAAAGAGAAGATGGGCTGATTGGCTTTGACCACCGCGACCCTCTGTAGATATATTGTGGCTCTCTAGTTTTCTTCAAGCACCTTATTCACCTTTATTCTTTATAGCAGACTCCACAACTTTGATAAGGGCTCCTTATTGTAGCTGTGAGCCCTTAACATTTCCTTGTCAAGTAGTTGGAATCTTAGCCTAGCTAGGCCTTTACACTACGGTCCACTTTATTCTGACTTCCTACGTCCAAATGGGCATTCACATAGTTCATATTAGTCTCGAATCATTGATCAGATTGCTTTGTTATCGAAACAAATGGCAATCGACTGGTTGACAGCCGGCCTGTAATACTGTGGGCGTATTTTCCTAAACTTATAAGGATTTTTGTTATTGACCTTACTCCGTAAATTCCAGCACCAACTACTTGCTATATCTTGGAGCCATTTGTATATCAGACACTTTGTACTGACATTGGGGGATCATCTTTCAAGTCTTCTCTGTTTGGCATGTTGATTTGAAAGTTTTTATTAAAAAGCTATATTAAGCCCCTCCGACAGGTCTTCCTAAACCGTGGAGCGTGTGGTACCACCACATTAAGTGATCAGGGCATCATCTAGTCCAATATTAGGACTTAGAGGTATCCTTAGGCATCAAATCTAGACCTATTGCGGATACCATGGGAGTTAGAGGCACGTCTGATCTGATGAATTAAAGGGTCTGATCTGATGAATTAAAGGGTCTTGCGGAGACCTAAAGAACAGGGTTCTTAAGATGAGAGTTTTAGTAGTATATATGGTAATGGAATGCTAATTATTCGGGTTATATGCGAGAACCAAAACAAAGCATTTCAGCATTTGTATTATTTACAACAGAAAAACAGTATTCTATTTATATTTACCATCAAACTCTGTTATAGTATATATGATCTCAATTGGGCTAGCATAAAAACGAAAGCTCGGAGTAAAGTCGGCATCTCCTTTATGGGACATAGGCGGCGGCGATAGAAATGTAAAAATGCTTTAAATACTAAATCATTATTTTTTAATTGTTAATGAAAGGGATTTCTATAATGCCTTTATTCAATAGAAGTGGGTAATGAAAAATATGTTTATCACATTTGAAAAGTCACATAAATGATATATTAAGGCTACGTCTATTGTCTATTGACCTACCTCTCGTTCTATATTCTAGCGGCAAAGTGATGTAATCTTAGGCGGGAGTTGCACAGATGGTATAATACCCTTCCGAACGGGTGCAAAGTAGCGACTGTCTTTATTAAATGTTAGGCCATGATACTATGAACTTTGCAGTATCATGATGTTAGGCAGATAGAAAATTTCTGTTATTCTATAAAGGAAAGACTCGGCAAAATTTTAAAGGAGGAACTCGTTTCCTGGCATCGGTAATTGGTCTCAGTAGCGGAAATAGGTCGACGTTAAATAAACAAATTTAAAAAAAGCTTTGTCTATGAACTTTAAATAAACATTATTTCATTCGTCACTATCTGAGTTTTCAGAACTTGAATCGGTATTTACATTAATAATAATTGGATTGATAGGTGGTAATATAGAATATTTATTTTCCTTTTTTTCACATGAGATACACACTTCCTCCATATATCGCTTTTGCCTATTTCGTCTACTATTATCTTTATATTCTTTAAGACAGACTCACTTAATTATGGGAATCGATTATATTGACCTAGTCTTGTTTTTACATTAGCCCACAGCATTTCAATAGGGTTGAAAACGCAATAATATGGAGGCAGACGTAAAATAGTATAATCGTGTGTTTCAAAAATGTTTTCAACGGCATATTCCTTTTTAAAATTTAGCTTTCCAATCAGTTCTAATAAAGCCTTTTTTGTGTTTTTTTCTGATATTTCCAAGCCCTTACCTTTCATAAATTCAATGATATCGCCTTTTATTGTGTTGGTGTTCGGAATTTTTGTGTGTTGCCGCGAATAATATGACGCATTGTCCATAACAATTACAGAATTTGGTGGGATATTTGGTAACAGTTGTTCCTTTGCCCACTTGTCAAATAATTCGGCTGTCATATCCTCGTGGTAGTCGCCAGAGGATCGCTTGATATTTTTAGCAGACAACAACAACGCATTTGGAATAGAACCGTTGTTACTTCCAGCATGTAGAATTATAATTATTTTCCCCTAGAACACATTAAATTACACTTTTTGATGTTATCTCCCAACCGTATTGAACTACATCATGGATGTCAAACTATGTTTCTTCAAGATAAATTAAGATACTCATGTCGATGATCAGCTATGCGTGCTCTGATTCCACAAATACCATTCGTTTGTCCAATTCTTTGTACCTAAAACCGCAATGGAGCAAAAAGTTTCGCAAGGTATCTAATGATTTATAGTTATAATCTGGATAGTCGCGTAACTTATCCCTAATCATTTCTAATGTGGGCACCTCCTATTCATTGTAAAAGTCATAAACAAATCGACGAATGACATGTTTGGACGCGTTATCAAGTTTTGTCCAACTATTTTCCGTTTAATAGAATGATCAACTACATCCCCGGCTCTAATAACTTTATAAATTGTAGTACGGCTAAATTTGGTTAAATCACAAATCCTCTTCACAATTTAATTATATGAAGAATTAATATTTTCACCTTTTAAACACGAGTAAATATTCAAAATAACCCTTTGAGTTTGAACGTGTAAGTCTTTATTTTCAAATTCCGCTTGTATAGTCTGTGATCAAGATCGTCCGTTTCGTTGTCACTACTATCGAAAGGCCTCCGAATGCCATTTTAAACAATTAATTGCGAAAAATCACGCAAACACAGTAATAAAACTAATAATTTGTTCACATATTAACTAGAGTTAAGTAATTTATAACGCTGCCTGGCTGTACTGCACTGCCTCGTACAGATCATACGATACAAATAGATCATAATTTTTTGTTTTATGTATTATGCAAAAACTCTGAACAAGGTCGGTGTTGATAAATCAAATTCGCTAAGTATCTAGTCCACCTATATTTCTATGTGACAGGCTGATCAAGTCCATGTGGACCATAGACGAGGAGTGGTGAATATAAATCTGTAAAATTCTGTGCTCTCATTCAATGTGAAGCGATATATTGACAATACCCCGTAAGATCCTCTAGTTCCGTGATGTTCCAATTGCGTTCGTAAATACTATAACAAAAGTTATTTTTAATGTTTTCAGATAATTACACAACTAAATCTACCTGTCTCGCCTTTCATGTAAATTTCAGTAAATATAGTTGGCTGGCTATATTCGTATATATCGAAAGTTATATCGACAGGTTTAGATGCAAATTATTGGCTTTTCTGATATAGCGTTATGGCATCGGTGAGTTTCCGGCTGATTTATGGAACGTTCACGTATTTGCGAGCATTAATGCAATGGTATTGTAATTATTTAAAAGCACATGATAATAAATATTGTTCTATTAACATTACTGCATAAATAAACCATTTTCTAGCAAAAACCAAACAAATTTACACTTTAATGGTTAAGAGTGCTTCGCACTCTAACGACCTCGGATGATTTTTAATTCAAGTAAATTAAAATTAAAAAATAAAATTATGAATGAAATGAATAGGGTTGCAAGCAGTAAAATATCTTCACGTTCCTACTCAGGAAGCTCGTTAAAGATGAGATTGTGATAATTATAATTTTCATTTATTCGAAAGTAATTTTAATATTAACGAATTCACAGATATAACTTTTAATATATATTCAAATATTAATAATAATTCTATTTTCTTCAAAACTGAGGATCTGATTGTAACAAAAATATGTAATTAATTTCTTTATCTCTCTACTAATTGTTGAATATCATATAGAAACACTTTGTACTTATTTTATTAATTACTATTACAATTTTTATTTAACTGAAATGGATAAATGACCTTGGCTCTTGGCTTCTTTGTATTTCCCTGAGATTACATATCTTACATTCAAAGTGTTGGCTAAAGCCTAAAACTGTTCGAGTATTTGTTATATATTTAAAGCTAATATGTAAGTGATGACGTCATCACATTTTCGATAAAAAAAACATTATACAAACTGTTGCGTAAATTCACGATATTATATGTCGATAGTAGTAATGTCGAAATGAAATTTCTGATCGCCTCAGTCAAGGTTGTTTTGATATTATTTTCATATTTTCTAACTCTCATTTTATGCCCTTGCAAATAACTGCATCGTCTGCTTTAGTCCAAAGCATTTAGATTTTTCTATCGATAATTCTCTGAACTCGTTGAAGATTTGAGAGGATATTCTGAAAATGGTAGAAATAACAATTTCAAAGTTTACCGCCTTAAGGTGGCCATTTCCTAGAAAGAGACATCCGATAGGGAAATAATCATTATTTAGGCCATAACAATTTTTTTTGTACGTATATTACAAAATAAACTATAAGACTACCTACGTAGAGCCATAACAAGACTATTACTATGAATTTTCACTCAATAATTCCAGTCGTTTCCAAAATAGATTTAAAACCACGAAATAGGAAGATTGGCATAATTAACCTTTAAATTTAAATCTAACTATTTTGCAAACCACTGAAATTATTGAGTGAAAATTCATAGTAATTAATAGGCTTTTTATGGTTCTACTTAGGTAGTCTTAAGTTTTTTTTAAATGTACGGACCAAGAAAAAAAGTTATGGCCAAAAATAATCCTATCGGATGTCTCTTTCTACGGCATGGCCCCCTTAATCCTATTTTTAGTTAACCCATTGTGTGCACAAGTATGATTTTTTTGTAAATACCAAAGTCGTAATTAGATATTAGTTCGGTTGTCGACGAAGGCAGACGCGCTTCAAGTGGATCCCACGAAATTTCGAATCAACTCAGGTAAGAACGGTGAGAAAACGTGCGAAAATGTATCGAATTAAAGCGTGGACTATCCTACATTAATTGATATAAATTAGCATAAATTTGGCTATTTCATATAGCCGATATTTGACAATAGCATCACTAAAAGCGTATATAGACAACTAAACAAAGGGTACAAACATCTGGCAACATAAGATAACTCCGCTAATAGAAAGTAAACACGTGCAATGGGACCAGTGCCTTGGTATAAAGTGCATTATGTCATAAATTCGTAAATTATCCTGCAACAATAAACTATAGGGAATGCAGTGACAGATATACGAAAAGAAGTTTAAATAAAGAAATCAGAGGATAAATCAGCAACCACAAAGCAGGCGATTACAGAAAGCTAAGCTATATTCTTTAATTCACTAACTGAATTTTATATAATAACTTAATTTATTAACGCCAGCTGCGGATGAAACAGATAAGTTTAAGTTTTTTAACTTATTATTTCTTTACTCAAATTAAAATTGAAAAGGTATAAAACATAGGCAATGAAATAGAAAAATTACCCGGAACTGGAAAGGGGAAATAAAAAGTAAAACTGATTACTTAAAAAAAACAATATACAGGGCGTACAAAATATTCTCTCGAGCATTTTTCTCATAACCCGCTGAAAATAGCTCTTTTTACCGCGAGACTTCCATCGAAAACGTATATTTACCTGTGGAACGGTTAATATATATATAAAAAAGCTCATTGCGGCGGGCTAATACACAGATTTCTGGCAAACATGAAACCATATATGGACGCAAGCGGGCAGGAGGCGGTGCACACTGCTAGATTCAGAAACAGAACTCAGAAGAAGAATAAATAAGGAGATGACGATAGACGGACTTAAACGAAGCATCTCACACACACCTACAGATCCCCTCCTATATTCCTACCCCATGCGTCATTTGGCTCTTGCTGCTGGCAACAAGCATGTCCCATGTCCAATGAAGCGTATGCAGCTGGTTCGGCGGCAGCGGTACATAAAAGCATCCAAGGTTTATTCCGGTACGCGGTTTGGTCGTCTGTCGGGCGGGCCGGGTGGAGCCGCCCAGTCATGGCATGCATATGTAACAGACGACTGAGCGACTGGGCCGTTCAGCGGGCGATCGAGCTGCGTGTTGGAGCTAATCTTCAGATCGGATGCCCGGAAGTAATGCTCACCTTATGCTGGCAAATCAATCAATCAATAATACCAAAGTCATAATTAGCGACCTCGAAAACTCCTGTTTGGTTTTTTCATTACTTTACCACCTGAATTGTTGTCGTTAATGTAGTTTCAAATAAAAAAAAAAATAAACATTGATTTTTTCTAAAAAAAAATAAAATAAAAATATTTGCATATTTTAACAGAAAAACTTGTAAATTGGTCATATTTAGAGAACATTGCAAAATGTTTCGTTCAAATCACTATAGTTCGAAGTATTTCCAAAATAGCTCTTTTTTATTAAAATGCACTGGACTGCCTACTTGTTATATTAGTAGTTTGAATTTTTATTCAGGGGAACACCAAGAAATTGTCAAATTTTGTTGAAATTTTCCGTATTTTCATTGTGATTCAGAACCGATTAAAATTTGAATAATAATTATGCTACTTTTTAGCCTTTATTGTAATTTTTAATTTTAGTTTGACTAATTTTATCTCGAATTTTACCTTCTAAATCTGAATTTGGCTTACAAGTTATTTGTTTTCATTTACTATTAAAAACTATACTCAAAATGCCAGCCCAACGGCAAACTGGAACCCAATTTTGGTGAAAATTTCAATAAAACTTCTCAATTTTCTGCTCAAATCAGTACATAAGTAAATTCTCATTAAATATAGGGTGTAATTAGTCTCATGTCATTAAAAAACTGGTGGTAGGGAACGACAAGACAAACAAAAAAACCTTATATAACATGGGATCTAAAGCTCATAGTTTTGGAGAAAAAAAATAAACAAAAATTTCCAAAATACTTAATAATATAGTTTGAGAACTGCTGGCATATTTGGGTAGGATTTATGGTCTCGCGTCTTGTCGCACATTATATTCGTGCAAATAAGTTTGGTGAGCCTAAGAGATAATTAGGCCGCGACGGGGTTCATCGAAAAGCATGCCGACAAAGCAGTTAAAAGCGACCCACAGAGGACACCGCCATGTTTTTTGCTTCTTCGCGGCCAAATTATCTTATTACGCGTGTTATACTCTCCCTTGTAATATTCTTAAGTAATAATTTCAGTTTGTGTCCTTGCTTGGTAAACAACGTACACGCGATGCGTCCTACCCATTCCTTCGTTTTGTCTAGTGATGTAGATATTCCGATGATTTCGATACTCGGATTGTCCGGAATCGGATGACAAGAATATTCGGAAAAATCATTCGATGTCGAATTAATTTTCAATAATGTGCTAAAATAGGTACCAATAATCAGGATTGTTTTATACAATGTAAGTACATATTCGATGATTTTCCACTCTCAAGAATATATGCGAGATTATGGATAAAGCGCTGGTGTCAGGGTATATCCGGACTAGCTGATACTGAATCCGGGGTCGAATTCAATAGGACTAGCATTAAAAGTGGTGAATAAAATTTCCAAAAATATCGAACAGTCTTTAAAAAATGGTCACAAACATTATGAAATGAATTCAATTTCGATATTAAATAATAAGATTTAACCATTAAATAGCGAACTTGAGTTTATTTGCATAATATTAATCCGAGTATATCATTCGGACAAAACTTTAATAATCGGTTTCTATTTTGATACTCGGATTAACCGAGTATTTTAATTCGAATTCTCCTAACACTAGTTTTGTCTGTTGCTTTTGTTCTTTTTAATTTTGTGCCACTTATGTTAAGATTTATCTTATTGACTTATTGTTCAAGTCGTTAGTACTTGGTTACGTAAGACACTACTTCTCGTTCGGGCTTTTTGTGTTACTTTTTGGATTTTGGACCAAGTTTTTCTTTTTGTTTTCTTTATTGATAACGTTAATTCACAGTTTAGTGTGGTGTTTTAACAATTTTAATGTGCATATAAACCATAAAAAATGATCCTAATTTGCCAAATGTGTTGAACGGAGTACCTATGTCCTTAGTTCGACGTGCCGAAATGTGTATATGTGGAGATGGAGGTCATTTTGAACAATTTCTGTGAAAAATTCAAAAGAATTGTTTAGTTATTGGGTGTTACCCATTGGGCATTAAAGGTATGATTATTATAATTATTATTATTATTAGTATTCGCTGTCTTGTTTTGATTTGTTTATTATTGTTTACATTGATTTTCATAGAGACCAAAGACTCGATTTTTAGTTTTCGATACCGAAAAATTATGCGCTCAATTCGTTAAAAAAATCAGATTTTTTTCCTAACTTAAAATACCCAACTATTTCCTGTTATCGTATGTCGGACGTCTAACTGTTCGTTTTCCAATTTCATGAAATAATTACTAATATTTTAAGCTTTTAACACAATGTTACAAATGTTAATAAACCACTTTTAAATTTTATAAATTCTTATAAACGACAATAATAGCTACAATAACTTTGTTCCAAATTAAAAAACACATGTAAACAAATCCTATTTAAACCCCTGCGACCATGCTATGCTTGCGTTGTGCCGAACGAGAAGGATATATTTACGTTTTCATAATTAGTGATATAAAAAGTTCGGTACAAGTAATCCCATCAAGGTGTCGGCACTTCTTCCGGCGGGAACACATTGAAAAACAGAGGTTCTCAAATGTTTCCTACCTTAACATTAAATTCTTAAACCTAGGCCAGTTTTTTTCAAAGTGCCCCTAGAGAAAAAAGTCATATAGGTTGTTTGTTTGTCTAGTCGGTCCCTATTACCAGTCTTTTTAATGACATGAAACTAATTACACCCTGTATAAGGTCCCTAGTTTGTGTAATTTTGTACTATCTTTCGATGTATGAATGGAATGTGAACGATAATAACTGTCAGTTAACTAAGTAATTGAAAAACAATTATCTCATTAAAATTTGTACTTTGTGGAAATATGTGAACTTTTCCTTCAGTTAAAAAAAAATTATGTTAACGTTCTTTAATCGTAAATCTATCTAATTCTGATATTTATTCAATCAAAGCAACCATAATGCAAAAATATCTGAGCACAGTAATTTTCTCAAGGATCTGGCTTTTGGCGAAATTGGTGTTGGTTAAAATCGTTGAAGCAAATCGAAGGATTGTCTGTTATTCACCGATTTAAACAAAAGTATGATCAACTTAACGGACAATGAAGATTATTGCATAGATGAATCATTAATGTTAATCATCTTTTACTTCTAAGTTATATTAAAATTAGCAAACGTAATAACATTAAAAATAAATTAATCTACCAATCCATCAGTAATTATTTAAAACGTTGCTACTTTTGTTTTTCTAAAAGTCAAAAAGCAATCTGCAGTTAGATCACTAGATCCAACATTGTAAAACTGAGAGTATCATCCTTACTTTCTCGTTTGTCATTTAATGGATATTCCTATCGTACAATCCACATTCAGCAAGATTATTCTAATTTTGTAATAAATTCTGCAACCTGACCGTATGTTTTTGAGTTGGAGACTGGACTGTTTGGGTATCATGGATACTATGAAAAAAAGTATCGCCACGGCAGCCATTTATTAAACCTTCCCCCACTTAGTATGTCAATCCAGGTCGAGGGTATAATGGGCTACAAAACATGAATAACTCAAATCACGGGACACACGAGGATAATTAATATAGTAAAAGATTCTTTACTGAGACAACATGACACCAAAAATCACTTTTAACGAGGCTATCAATATCATTATTGGATATAAAAAGAATTCGTCAACGGGAGCTCCTTATTCATTATGCAAAGGCCTAGCCCGGCTCACCGACGGGTTTAGGACGGATTCAGAAGCTGGACCAGGAATACATAGTGAAAGACCAAGAGCAAATAAAGCCTATCTCTTGGACAAAACATCACTATATTAAAAAACAAATCTGGCTATACTTGAATATGTACCCCAAGACTGAGATCGACAATACATTTACTAACAGATCTCCATTGCATCAGACAGTCGACACTAAAGGCATTAGCCTTTAACAAAGCGTCATCTCCGACTGGTATTAGGACTGTTATGAAGGGCTCAAAATTTTGGGTGACTGTATATATCCTATGATCTAGAACCCGTGATAGATATTACCAAAAGCTTGGGCAGAAGGGTCCATAGTAGCACAACATATTGGACCAATATATAATCCACATAGGACCAATATATGAATATTGGTCCTATATAGGACCAATATTCATAAATTGGTCCTATATGGATTATATATTGGTGCAATATTGGTGCTACTAGGGTTGATGAAGACCGGACCATGTTCAATACAAACTGAAGAACTGCTCACTAAGAATAGGGTGCAGTTGGGGATTATAAGAGAACCTCTAACAGGACACTTTCCTGTTAAGCACCCGAAACAGTGGGCCATATTATGCTCAAAAGCGAGGCTTTGGCCCGGAGACAATATAATACTTATGGGAAAACACAAGCAGATGCGGAATTCAGTCCAGTCCCAGATGATTATCAGCTAATTAGTAGTAACAAATTGAGTAATCACGACAGGGAGAGCGCAATAAATCCAGTTAGTGTAGTCACCTCTAAGTTGAGGGATTTTGATGAAACCTTGTACCATGTGTTTGTAATGACGTTAATAAAAAAGCTGTAAAAAAGATTATGGTAGGACATGATCGGAAGGGGTAGAAAATACCCCTTTTGTCACGGGTTCCGTAACTTGTAGAATTAGGTCCAAAATAAGATATTTTTACTCTTGTGAATTTTTTTGAAAAATGCATATTTTTCGAGAGAAAAATTCAGATGAATGTATCATCGAAATACAAGACTTTTTTTTTACTTGCAACTTTTCTGTAAAGTGCGTTTTCACCGAGTTTTTCCTGAAAAACATGAAAAACTTCCCCTTTCCTTGAAATTGTAATGATTTAAAAATTTAAAGAAATTCAGACGTATGCACTTTTAACATCTTTTGTCTCTTGGAATTTTCTTTTAACTTGCTAATTCTCCGAGTTACAGGCAGTTTTTCACAATAAATAATGTATTACATTTTTTGCACATTTTCAATTTAAAAAGTATATTGAACCTATAAAAAATGGTATAACTAGGTTTCATATTTTTTAGTAAGTAATATATAAATCACGCTCATTTTTCAATTCTTAAATGTACTGTTTAATTGAAAATGTGCAAAACATGTAGGAAGTACATTATTTAACCCGAAAAACTGCCCGTAACTCAACGATCAACTCAACTATCACCAAATTACAAGAGACAAAAAATGTTTAGAAGATCCCTATGCATACGTCTTAATTTATAAATTACATATTTTTAAAGCGTTACAATTTCAAAGAAAGGGGTCGTTCTTCAGGTTTTCAGGAAAAAATCGGTGAAAACACACTTCACAGAAAAGTTGCAATTAAAAAAAAGTCTTGTATTTTGATGATACATTTCACCCGCATTTTCCAGATTTTTTTTTTCAACTTTTGCATTTCCTCTCCCCCACTTTTAGGAATTTTTGAGTGGCCATATCTCGAAAAATATGCATTTTTCTAAAACGAAATATGTTGTTTTTTTTTTTCATTTTCGACCTAATTCTACAAGTTACGGAAAAAAGGGGCGTTTTATACCTCTCGATCATCTCCTACTCTGCCCTACCCTACTCTAATCTTATCTTCAACTTTTTTATTAACGTCATTACAAACACATTGCACAAGGTGTCATCAAAATCCATTCACTAGCACTCAAGTGAGAGATTTTACTCATTTTAGTGCTCCGTTGACTTGACTAAGTGCCCTGGACTCTTATACAAACGACTCCTATGCAAAAACCCATTCCTCTGAAAACTTGTAGCTATTTTTTAGCATCGGTAATATTCGCCACAAAACTACCACATAAGTCGTTGCATGCTGCGCAGAAAACAAAATCAAAGACATCATTTAATTTTCGGCCCAGACAATTCCTAAAAAGCTAACGTTCAATATACATATTTGTAATGTTTTAAATAAATGCTTTATAGATATTTTATAAAAATATACAAAAACAACTTATTAACATAAACGACAAATAGGAGACGACTCAGTTGGAGTACTCGAAGATTTATTTATTTGTCGTTCCATTTATGATACCATAATATGATATTTAGACACAAACTATGCAGTTCTTTCTGTACAATAAGTAATTTAAAAATTGATAAATATACGCAGAAGAAACATTTAACAGATTTTTGACAGTTTTATAAATATTTTGCTGCAATAAAAATATCTATGAGCTTCTAGAAAATAAATGTATTTTCAGTCCGAAAATTTAAGAACAAAACTAATATAATATGTACGTGTTTTATAAGTGTAAACAAGAATAACCAATTCGACTGTTTTAAAAACATTTGAATCTATAAATATTTAGGTAACTTGGACTAATGGCCTCCATAATTATCCATTATTTGCATAGAGAAGTGCATCAACATATGTTAAACTGTATTTAATATACTTGTTTGTTTTTTGGCCTTTGGGGCTTAACATATGTCCTAAATGTACAAAAATAATACTTACAATATCGTGACCCTGCGTACCGCCTTTCACTACTTCAGGTGCCATGTATTCGATAGTGCCGCAAAATGAGTACGCTCGCTGTTCATTCTCAGCACTTGGCAACTCCTTGCTAAGACCAAAATCCGTCAGTACTATGTGACCAGACTCATCTACCAGGATATTTTCCAATTTGATGTCCCTATAGATTATACCCAACTGAAACAAAAAATGGCAATTTTATAATAAAATATTTAACGATTTTAATGTAAGGATCTATAGCAAGTTAGATGACAAATATTTTACTGATTTTTGACGAGTAAAAAAAAACTTGCCCCATAGAAATTTTGCCACATCTAACTAATCTAATTCTACAAAACAAAATTAGTTTTCAAAATCGAATTAGTTAGATGGAATTAAGTAAAAAAATTTAAACGTCAAAATATTGAGTAGAGAATACGTCACGGATATAAATGGCGCTCAATGTGGGGCTTTTAGAGTAATAAGGTTGTTTAGTTAAGCATTAATATAAAATACACGCAGAATTAACAACTGCATTCTATAATCACATCAGTCCATGAACTAACCAAATTCATGTAAATTTTTAAATAAAATATTAATTAATTATTTATCGATCTACATCTGATTTTAAAATCAAAGTAGATTCAAATTCTAAGTATAGTACGGTTTTCTTTAAGTACAATTAATAAAATAAACGATGGGGACGATTTGGTAACAATGATTGTATGCAGAAGTTCCACGGAAAATTCTGTACATGTAGCCGTTTTCGCGTAAAACACGAATCAAAGTACTTCGTTAAATTATCTGTATCTAGAAACATACTCGTTAATGTAACAAATCCGTTTAGTTTTCGGATTTCTATGTCTATATTTTCATTATAATTCGCATTGAACGTTTGCCATAAAGTGCTTGTATGTCAAAATGGGAATAGATGCGTTTCCAGTATCGGATACTCACATTTGTTAAATTGTAATCAGCGAACAAAATATATGTTCCTTCTACATCTAGTGAAAATATGTGTTTTTAAAGTGAACAGGTCTAGAAATTCGACTTTTCCGAGCTGCCTGATGAGGAGCGCAGCGCATTACGTCTGTATGTTATCCTTATTAGTGTGCGTGTGTTCACGCGTTAGTTCGCAACCCCACAACTTTGAGATTCATTTTGCATGTATCTATGAAACTTTTTTCAAGAACACTTTTTGTGCTCTTCAATCCCCAGCTACATTTTTTTTGTATTTTATGTCTTTATCTTTAAAAAGATAATTTTGGAAATTTTATGCCATTTTGTTTTATGTCACGGTAACCTTGAGAACTCCTCTTAAACTTTTCTACTACCAAAAAGCATACTTCTATAAAAGTTTACACAAGGATTATTTTATTCCAGCTCATGAAGTTATTTATTCTCTGGACGCAGCTAGCCTATATTGGATGTCTCTATTTGTACTGAATATAGTTAACTTTAAATATGTCTCTGCTGCGCTTGGATATCGCATGTACAAGACAAATTTGGCACATTATTTCAGGAGGTCGTCTTTTTTTTAATGTTATATTTGTGCGTATATATTCAAACTAATGAAATATTTATAAAACATCACACACTTAAGCCAAAGATGTGTTGCTTCCGGTCACGTTGGTCTCCGTAATTATTTTTACATCCGAGTATTCGCCTACTGAACTATATTGCACAATGTTATGGTTTATACAAGCAGTAAAATATTTCATAAAAAAAAGAATTTGTTGATATTAGTACATATATAACTTTACTACGTGACGGGAATTTAACATTGACATTTAATTATATCTTAATTAAATGATAAAGTCTCTTATTATCTGAAATTATTATAATAAAAAGATAATCTCATTTCACATTATGCATATGTAAATAACTAAAAAAAATGTACGATACGTTTATGTGTAAACACATTATTACACGAGTAAGTGCATTAAATATTCGTTTTATATTTAGCGCGGGCAAGCTAGAGAAAAAAAACACAGTTCGGGTTAAAGACCTTTACCAACCCCCACGTCTGCTGATGAAATATTATGTTCACCCTAACCCAACACATATAACATGCTTGGAATGCTTTCATACCACATGTGTTAATATCTTTCTGCAGTGTGACTCTAATATAATGCAAATTTATAAAAGTACTTGGATAATTAGAATACAAAATATACACAAAGCATTTTAGAAATATTACTCCTATATTTTTACTATCAACATATTGTAAATATGAATCTAATAATATACTTCATGTTTATGAGATTATGAGATAACTTATCTTGCTCTATTTACGGGATAAAATAATGATGGTAAAATAAAAAAATTTAACGGTTAACTTCATGAAATTCCATTCTTCTACCTAGTGTCAACATATTTTTAAATTCTTTGGCAATCTGAAAAATGCAAACGTTTCTATTAGTCCAGGCGATATGGGCGCATGTGTCATAAGTCCATTTTTTCAAATGGAACTCCCTGTATGTTTTGACTTAAAATGCGGATGACCACTGTAAAGCTTCCATTCCCTCTGTTGCTTTAAATGAAATATATTTGCAAATGGTATTTGACAAGTTTAAATCTTTAGTGACGAAATATGGTAATTTTTAAAAAAGAAATTAATTATTTGTTTTCTAAAACTAGTATCAGAGTGACATTCAACTTAATTGAATTCAAGGTTACCGTTTTCAATTTAAATACATATGACATAAATAAATATAAGAATTAATTCTAATGTAACAGTACACGTCGTTTGAATAAATGAACTATTTTTTTAAACAAAGTATAAAAAAATAATATCGTGACCTTGGCACGCACTAGATCAGAGCAAAATATAATCTTGCTGCATTAATTTCAAATTAATATTGGTCCTTGGTTCAGATCAGTATCATCGATAACAACGTAGTAATTAATAATTTTACTGTATGCAAGAGTCTTACAAACATTATTCCTTTAAAGAACAAGTTATGCAATGCAAAGAAACAATACATTTCCCAAGAAAATTGCAAATTTTTAGCAAGAATCGTGCTCGGTCGATTAATTAATTAAAAGTATTATCCTCTACTTGTTTTTATCGTAAATTATCACGAGAATTAATTTACCTAGTAATTTTAGCTCGGCATTGGTATGTAAAACATCAAGGTTTCTGTTAAGACTCGTGCGCTATCTCGTTTTTTAATGGTTACATTTTTATTACTGGTGTTTGGTACATAATTGTTAATAATAAATATTGCATAAAATAAAGCGTGGTTGCCTTATTGCTTTTTTAATGAAAGTATCGAGATGTTGCAAAGATTACATTAATCATCTACCCAAACTCTATAATTAAACAGTTGTTTCAGTATGCAAATGTTTCATTAAAATTTTCACCGGGTGGAATACACAATGTATTAAATAATGACTTTGGGCTTTGTACGATTTTTTAGACGCTCATTATTAGCTTGACATAATCCCAATGAGATGACCCATGGTTCTGCGGTGATTGTCACTCATTGAGGGAACCATTTTTTGCTCTACCAACAAAACAATTTAGGAAGTAATATAAAGACAAATTTTAACTCACGGCTGCGTGGTCTGCAACTACGGCTCAAATATTAAAATTAAACGTATTCAGAATAAGCTGCTCCCCGTGTGCTCACCAACTTCAACAGATACATGAGCACTGAAGAGCTGCATAGGTTGGTTAAGATGCAAATAGCCAGAGACTTTAACAGGGAAGCCTCCCTGAAATTCTTTTTACAGAAAATTGGACCATCAGACATGACCTGAGCCTTGCTCGTGACATGCCTCGCAAACACGGACTACTATATGAAAGACTACCCATATAGTTACAACGGAACATAACGAGAGAAACACATAGAAGACATGCGACAAACATCTATCCCAACAACCATTTCTATCCCCAATCCCGAGGAACTCCCGCCTAGATTCTAATCATACACAAGGAATTAAACACAAAAAAAAACATTTTATTTTTCTTTCAACTTCAGCAGATACATGAGCACTGAAGAGCTGCATAGGTTGGTTAAGATGCAAATAGCCAGAGACTTTTTACAGAAAATTGGACCATCAGACATGACCTGAGCCTTGCTCGTGACATGCCTCGCAAACACGGACTACTATATGAAAGACTACCCATATAGTTACAACGGAACATAACGAGAGAAACACATACAAGACATCCCGCAAACATCTATCCCAACAACCATTTCTACTTCCAACTCCGAGGAACTCCCGCTTAGATTCTAATCATACACAAAGAATTAAACACAAAAAAAAATCATTTTATTTTTTGACTAAATAATTTTTTGAGGCAGGTTTTTCTTTTTTTCTTTGCGTTTTTAAACCAAATGACCAACGAGACTCGCAAAATATGCATATAACTTTAATTTCCTGTAGTAGTAGTAGTGACAACGGCATGTACTCTTATTTTCTAATAAAATATCCATTTTTACTTGGACACATTTAAAGTATTCATGTTTTCACTACTTACTAAGATCAACTAAACGAACCAAAATTTCGAGGACAACTTATTAGACAATTTTGTATTGAAAAGGTGCCCTAATTTTACCTCACGAAAGGGTTGCCCTATATACGCAAACTTTATTTAATTTTGTTATATGTATAAAATCCTACTTGCACGGAAAATTTCGTGCGGATTGGATATATTTCGAGGTTGTCGTACTAGTCTGCCTTTGGGGACTCTACTATAGGTGGTGGCTTAATTAATTGTATTTTCATTGAAATTTAATTACGTAATTACATGTAATGCATACAAAAATAAATTTAAACGAGGACTCGGTGTCTCCCTCTCCGATTCGAAAATAATAATTGACCACATTTGAGAAGTAATGATTGCAGAGGAAATCAGGATAATAAAGTTAAATGTTTATTAATAATTCAAGCAGTAAATACGGATAAAAGTAAATAAACAGGCGTCATAATTATTAATTATACTTCATTACAAGAAATGTAAGCAACTATCAACAATCAATATCATAACTAGGCACTTTATAATTTTGCATTAGTATGGTGATATAAGGCGTGTTATTTAAAAGCTATTCCTGTAAGATTAGAAAGTAGTAGCTACATTAGTTTTTGTATTAAACTTCTACAAATTATAGTAACGATTTCAATCACTTTTAAATGCAGTCTGGTGTATTTTCTATGGGTTTTGCCCCAAAAATAGTTCGCTAAGCAATATTTTACATGTACACGGAATAGAATTTCAAAAAATTTGCAGTAAAAGTTTGCCGTCTTGTTCTAAAAATCGCTAAATAATGGGGTCATTTACGTACCCTTAGTTTTTTAAAAAAGGGGGTAGATCGAAAAAATTGAATTAAGCTGAATTGTTGTTACTGGTTGTCAGAAAGGTAAAATACCAAGTTGGCGTATCCCCACCTGTATCGGAATCGTCGCCATCTTGAAAAAAAAATTGCAATCAATTTATTTCGTTTCGTTTCCTGTTGGTCGGAGGAAAAAAGAGCAAGGACAAAAATTGTAGAGCTCGACATTTGCAACATTTCTGTCTCAAGCTCAATTCACTGTTAGTTACCAAACAGATAGAGGTCAAAGTTTCCAAAAATCAGTTTTTTCGTATTTTGACCTTCAAAAATTGATGTAAACCGAAAATGTTTTATTAACTAACTATACATTTTTGAAACTTTGGTATTTTGTCATTATATCACCCCTTTAGTGTGAAAACGAAAAATAGGTTAAAGCGTAATATCGAGCTGAAAAAAATGGTTTTGAAACAGTAAATCATAAACAATAATTATTGTCTAGTCAACAATTTTTTTCTGCTGGATTTTACGTATTAACCTACTTTTCGTCGTTTAATGGATACTTTTCACACTAAAGGGGCGAAATAATGACAAAATACTGAAGTTGTAGAAAAATTAATAATGTCGCCTTACCATTAAAAACACGGGATTCAGGAAACGGTGATTCTTATCATAGTTCGTATGAATCATTTAAAGCCTCATAACTAAAAAAAATAAAGACAAACGCACAAACTTTCAATATGTAATAAGCGCCTTGAATCTAGTTCTTTCGGTGTAAAAAAAACTGGTTTTGAATAGGAGTAGAAATGTTGGGGAGAGCGTTTATCGTTTGCCTGCTAAGATCCTGTGGTTTGTCGCGCTTCTTTAAAAAATAGGTACAGAGTATTTCGCATATAATTAAGAATGTGGAACAAGTATAGGTATAGAAATTATTTATAAATAATTCATACATTATTATCGATATTTATAAAAGTAAGTACAACATAAACAAAATACTGTTTTCACGGATGTTAAAAAAAACTACTTTATTCACCATTCACATAGATTTATGGTAACAGTAAAAAAATAAAAAGTGTGTTCTGGTTAGGTTAGGTGATTCGGCTAATCACTGAAAACAGTTGAAGTTGACCCATTATTTTCTTTTTGGATGATAATAATGCGAATATGGTTTAAAATTGTATTATTTAAATTATTTTGTTTATTACATACAACATAAAGAAATTTACAAATCTTTGTTATTTTTAATCATCCGTTAAAAATATCTCCCTACCTACATACATTATTTTCAAACATATTCACGAAAAATGCTATTGCTTCATATGATTCCGTTACTATGACGATTTTCAGGTCGAAGCGCAACCCTATCCCGACAAACTTTACACACAACTTTGGTTCTGAAGACATTATTATATAGTATATTAAATATTATGATAGATCCAATATGGCGGCAACCACAAAATGGCGGATTACCTATTTCTTGACAACTCACTCGACATGGATCAAATGAAAAGGTATATAAAGTAGAATACAATAAGCTGTGTGACGTCATTCTAAATTCAATATGGCGGCCGGCACAAAATGGCGGATAATCTATTTTTTACAACCCCCTCGGTGTGGGTATCATATGAAAGGGTTATGACAAGTAGAATACAATAAGCTGTGTGACGTTACTCTAAATCCAATATGGCAACCGACACAAAATGGCGGACTACCTATTTCTTTACAAGCTCCTTGATATGGGTATCAAAAGAAAGAGTTTGACAACAGTAAACGAAATGATGACGTTTGAATAAAAACTGAGGTAGACGGGAAACTAAAAAGGAAAAAAAAAATAATTTAAAAACAGTGGTTTCCTTTTTCATCATTTTGTAATTTAATCACTGAATAAAAATGATTTTCTACTTTTTAGTGCAATTCAGTTTTAAAAGCAAACCATTATTTAATTCTTTTAAATTTATTTATTGTATTTCATTGCATACTCTAAATACTAGTTGAGAGCAAACAGTTATTTGGTTCACTAATCAATTCAGATTATAAAAAGTTTTACTTCGGAAAATGTACTAATATATACAGTACTTAACGTATTGCGAACGGTGAACGTTTTATACTGGTATTTGGCAACAGGTAAATAATATTTTATTAAGTTTCAACCAGTCTACAGCATTTTGTGCCGGACCATAAAGAGTGTTCTGTAGCAATTCCTATTATAAAACTAAAAAGGTTATTGCGGGCACATTGTATTTCAGACACCCGACGGCCAGGTGTTTGTATCAGTGCACCTAAAATGCAGGTTACCATTGGAAAATGACTCTTATACTTGGGTGTTCTTAAACAACCTCTGCGTGTCGAGCCAACAGCTGGTCTCTGGCCGATCAACAGCAGCCAAGCCACTGACAAAATTTTAGGGGTACAGTTCTGAAAATTGAAAGTTCACAAGTAATGTATAATCTCGTTTACGTATATCGTTTCTTATGTCGATTACAATTTAACATATGTTAGTGTGAAATCGAGTATAAAAATGTATGTACTTATGTGATGAGGTACTCTCTAGAAAGCGGTATGGGTTTGCACATAAATGAAGATGTTTATTTCAAAGTAACAGCAGCATTCCTTGAATGGAATTAAATATGCAATAAAAGTTAATTGGGCAAATAGTAAATAATATCTATAGTAGACTTCATAGATATGGCATTTGAATCTTGCCGGCAAAAGTAATGTTTAAATGTTAGCACATTTGATGGCAAGTGTAAACGAATGCTATGGAGTTTATTACTAAATGCCTCTGTTGGTATTAAAAATAATTGTAATTAATGTTAGAAATGTGGAATCGATTTTGAGACTCGTATAACCCTCCACTGGTTTTAAACGGTTTTATTATTATTATTTAGTTTACTTTGTCTTGTGTGGGTCAAATCTAGTAATTGAAATTTTACCCCCTTCCTGTTGACCGATTGATCTGAAATTTGGTACACACCTTTAGTTCTGATGATAATACAATTATGAGGCGAGGTACGGCGCCGGTTTCAGTGGCGAGAACTCACACTGTTATTGTGAGACCGGCCCTAACATATGCGGCTCCGGTATGGTGCAGTATACCGGACACGACAATGAATAAACTAAGAGTTCTGGAACATAAATTTATGCGCCTCATTTCAAATTCTTCACGATACATCTCCTTAAGAGACCTTTATGCACGTTGCCACGACATAACGCCACTAGTGGAGTACATCAAAGTTACATCGGAAAAATTCTATCAATTTAAACTTGGTAATAGCCCACTAACAAACAACATCACGCGAATCAGAGAGCATAATGCACCTTTTCGCATCAAACACAAATTACCATACCAGGCGTTGCCCATCTTTCGGCAACATATCTAGCCACACCCACTTTCTCTATTCAATTATAAAAATTCTCAAACACAATTTCCGATATTTACCTTTTCTCTTCGTTTCCTTTTTGTATTTTTTGTTTGTTTTGTCGCTCTAAATTATTTCTTCCAAACAATATTTATTCCTTTATTATTATTATTATTAAATTCTTTAGAAAGCAAACATTTTAAATTATAAATTATGCGGTCTGATATAGCCGCTCGCTCTTGCTGCATTGCTTGGAACGGGTTTTTTGGATAGTAATTTTCCCGTGCCGAACTATCATATATATCTGTGATATTTTATCTACACCAGTGTCTTTTGCATTGCATATATCAATTGTTTTAAGTTTAAAAAATTTTTTTTACATGTTCTATCTTATACACTTTTTAATTCGCCGATCCCGCGAAAGGAGATAGTGATTATTATTTAAGTTTACTTTTAATCCAACCTAGCCTCGCTCTGTCCATCCCTTCAATTACCATGGCGATTAGTGCTGTGGATGTTTGGCTGGCTCCGGACGAGTGCTTAGGTAGGACAATTATGTATTATTAATTTAAAATAAATTTGTTTTGATTGATTGATTGGCGAGAACTCAATCGGCGAAGTTAAGCAACGCCGGGAGAGTCCGTTACTTAGATGGGTGACCGTATCTCATTTCGCCGCCCTGGTTAAGTGGTGGAATAGCATTAGCTAAACTTCGCCAGCACGTTAAAATAAATAAGACGTTAAACTAAAAAAAAATAAAAAATTTATGTATATTCATTATTTAAGTCCAAGATGGCCGCTACAAAATGGCGGATTACATTTTTTCAACCCCTCAATATGGGTATCAAATGAAAGGGCTCAACTAGTAGAATACAGTACACCATGAAAAATTCAAAATCCAAGATGGCCGCCACCACAAAATGGCGGATTACATTTTTTCCAACCCCTCAATATGGGTATTAAATGAAAGGGCTCAACTAGTAGAATACAGTACACCATGAAAGATTCAAAATCCACGATGGCCGCCACCACAAAATGGCAGACTACTTTTTTTTCAATCCCCTCAATATGGGTATCAAATGAAAGAGCTCGACAAGTAGAACACGGTACACTTTAGAAGTAACTAAATAAAAAACTAAAAAACTAAAAACTTGGAAATAAAATAAGCAAAAACATTTTTTTGAGTTAAACGGTTTTCTTTTAAAGGTATAATAATAATGCAGATAAAAGCTAAAACATAATTAGATAGGTACCAGGTACCAGTCATCACGGCACTTTCCTTATCAATCTAGAGCATTGATGAGACTAAAATAAAATCGTGGGGCGTAGCGTAACCCGAGTAAATATGTAAATGATCGTTTTGCGATGTCGCACGATGATAGTGATGGATTTACTTTTACTCACATTTTGCATAAGTTGTCTATTGAGCATCCAAAGCATACCTATAATGATATGAGCGGTTGACTGTAGACAACAGAAATTCAACTCGCCCCACGATTTTATTTTAGTCTGATCAATGCTCTAGATTGATGAGGAGAGTGGTGTGATGACTGGTGCCTGGTACCTACCTAATTATTTTTTTGCTTTTAGCACATTATCTGCATCATTATTGTTTCTTTACAATAAAACCGTTTAATTTGTATAAAAAAAAAAACAGGGAAAAAAGAGGTAGAATAATGATTTAATTAGACATTGAGAAATCTATGTTGTCTGTCGTGGTGTTCTATAGTTATAAAACAAAGATGTTAGTATTTATTTGTAAAGATGCTAAACAGAAGATTCTTATGCCTAGTCTGGCCCTGCACATACTGCACTACGCCAAGCATTGGCTGAGGTGTGCTCTATTATTACCGCTCAGCGTGCTAAAACCAAGATGCCTCCATAAAAGTAACTTTCCTGCTTATATATCGCAAAAAATATGTTGTCATAAACAGGAGATTTAATGGTATAATGATTTTCAGATTAACAAAAATTTATATTGTTTCCAAACCGAGATCGAACTTTACCACGTGCTTATCGTTGGTTTGTACGATGAATAACTACTTAGATATAAAAAGGAGGAGCTGGCTCATTGGTCTTGACTGCTTCGACCTCTTGTAGATTTGGCATTCCTGTTCTAGTTTTTTTACCGCTCCTTATCCTGACTTCAAAGCTCCCTTTATGGCTGCATGTTGCGTCCTCTGCCAGACTCATTAGACTCATTTTAAGCCGACACTGTCTGGTTAAAACCTCCACCAGTATCCTAATGGCTTTTCTATTTTGACGTAGTAGATGTTCCATACATTTGGCCGATAGTTTTTTAATGGATTCTTTGGTCTATCTCTGTCGCGGGAAGCTCTTTCGCCATACCGGTGATTTAATTTATACCCATGTCAGAGTAGATATTACTCTGTGCCCATGTACCCATTTCCCGTGAGTTCTGGTATCAATGCCACAGTCACTTGATTCTGGCTTCTTGGTCCATAAGAGCTTTCAAGCAGTCCCATATACTAGTCTTTAATCGACTGCCTTTAGTGCTGCTTGGTTAACGGAAAAAGTGGCATCTGATTTCATTATTTTTATGAAGATAATAATGACTCTAAAGGCATTTGGAGTTAGGGTGTAGCAGAATGTGTCCTAAGGGTAGGTACGAGCACGTCGAAGATGCTAGCAGAAGGTCACCTTCGTCGTCGAGGTCTAGCCAGATGTCAAGGTTGATATAACCATTTTGTTTCTCCATTGCTCTAGAAAGGAAGACATGGTGATGGCTCGCACCTGATTGTGATTTACTCAGATCACGAGATATCATTTCCTTCCACTGCACGCTTCTCAAAATTCTAACCACGAAAGGATAGTTAAACCTGTTTGGTATATCCACTCATCATTGACATCCTAACTGATCGTGACCTCTATTGCGAGCAGCGAGACATTTCGACACGTCCATTATCCGTATCCAATGCTAAAACGCAACTCCTGACATCTAAACGTAGATGAGTTTTATTTTTGCTACGAAATTCAAAGTTAGATGCAACCCAGAGAGGTTCCAATGTCCAGCCAACGGAAAAATCCAATTTCCAAACTAACGACTTGCCAGACGTTCTGTGATCCAAGAATTAACCTAGTTGGCTTCCGTTTGATGTATAGCACGTCTCACGGCATTCTGGCATCTGTCGCGGTTGGTTGTTAAGTGCAGAACCTCACCAATTTATTAATAAACTTATCTTGTACTCAGTTGCCTTCTTACAATTTCTAACTAACCAGATCTGAATCCAATTTTTACCCGCGCATGTACGCACAATCATTGTATTATATTGCACAACAAAGAAAACGCATCTTAAAGGTTAGATACACGCGCATTAGTTAAAAATACGTTACATAAGTGAGTCGACACAAAAATATTCAATAATCAACTATTAGTAATTATCAATACGTGTCCGAACACGGAAGCTCTCAAACATTTATTATAAACAAGGCTATTAACAAGTTCAATGACATTTCGTTCGTTTTTCAGTAATTAGGAACTGGAATTACCATAAGGGTCTAGATAAATAATTAACGTGATCGTTAATATTTCACTTGTCTCATTCTTACTTTTAAAAGTATAACGCGTACGTGACGAATAATTAACGTTTGGTCACGCTTCGCGAGCGCAAAGTATCTACCAGTAGCACAGCAATGTCTTTTCAACTTGATATGACGATGTCAGATTTTGTTATATTATCCTTATTTACGATACTTATTTTAATTAGGTGTTCGGTGTTTTCAGCATATGCCTATTTGCTTTTCTTCTAAGCTGATACTACTTTGAGTAGATTTAAGAGATTAACTTTTAATGGGATTCTGCACAGTATACTGACTAGCATTTCATCAGTCAATATGACATCATTGGAAGACGATTAAAACTACAATTTCCAGAGTATTCTCATTTGATGGAGTTTAATACTGTCCCTTAAATAAGTTCTCACAAAAGAGTCCTCAATTCCAATAATAGCTAAGATATATAGGCTATTTGAGAAATGTTCCTCAAACTTTGTAGCGTAGCTTTACTCAAGCTGAATAGATACAAGAGTGGACGTGCTGCATCATATTAATATCAAGGATAAAACTTGAAGATTACGTTCCATTCTGTGTACGACACAATTTTTCTTTTTTGGAGAATGTATTAGCTTCCGACTAGTTCGGCGGTATTTGTTTCCACTTTAAAAACATACTAGTAAATAAAAAGCCCGGTATGCGCATCGAGCATGAATGAATAATGATCAGGGTTCGTATGTTAGAGCGCCACTGCACAATTTATGAGGGGCGTATTCAGATGCATTTGTAAGAATATTTTCACTTTGATAAACATAGCCGAAGTATCGCAATTGTAAATAATCACTCCTTTTACAACATGCTCTTGGTTACTCGTACCGAACGATGAATGACACGAAGTTGGCCACGCGTGCACGTCTGGCGACAGTTTCAAAATAACGTTATTTTGTCATCGTACCTTTTCGAAGCGGTCGCGCTTGTATTGCTAAATGAGTAGAACCGATTTTCCCATCTCTACCGCTGACCGAACGCCACCCCAATTTGATGCGTACCTACAAATGATTGTCTGCGTTGTGAAACAGGCAGTGACAAACGCAATCTTCACTCGCACGATGCAGCTGAACAAGGGGATTGTGTTTATCGAAGCATTCGCTGAGATACGAGTTCTACATATAACGTTGCGAAGATTCGTGGAAACAGTAAGGATACCGGCAAATTAATGTCTTTTAAAGTATATCTGTGCTGTTCATCCATACCATAATAAACTTGTAACTCACTTTGTTATGTTAAAAAAATCACATAACAAAACAAGTTATCATAGGCGTACTTAAAATGAACTGCAGCCAACATTTAACTTAAATTTAGTGAAAATGATGGCCGGAGTAATATTGCGGGGGATAAATTAAACAATTCGTCCGTACGTAGGAAATAAGAAAATCTGTAGCGTTCCGCGTAATCGACTAAAAGGAAAACTATTCGTCGTAGTTGCATGTAATGGTGTATTCGACATTTACAACAACTCTCACTTACTAACTTTTATTATTGTACTACCACGAATGAATAGATTTGGTGTTGTACTGTGTATTTTCCACCAAGTTTTAAGATCACCACATTGACAAGGTCTGATAGACAAGGTCACTTTTGCAAATAAAAAGTAAAAATAATTTCATATAAGTGGGTCTGACTCCGTTCCTCATAAATTGTAAAATGACGCTCTGCCACACGAGCCCTGATAATGACAGACAAAAGCCTCGAAAGAGGTTATGTCCAGTTCTTCTTCGTACCAAATGGCGTCATAAGTTAATACGTCACATAAAGACATTGAATTTCTTTTAATTTTTTTACGCGCTTCTATTTCATGTTATACAGAAAATTCAATAATCCGGCGAGATTATAATGTTCACATGTTCACATCTATAGTTTTTGTATAGTTACCGTAGACTAAATAATAATGTCGTGACTTGATGATTTGTTTAGTATAGAAATCTTCATATTTTGTGCAAAAAATCTTCAGTTATTCTATGTCGCACTCTTTGTGACTCACCCGGTATACATAATTTAAAAATTATAGGTTCTACGAGAGATCTCTTGAAATAAGTGTCTTGAATAGTTCTTGTACCTACCTAAAAAGAAACTGTCACCGAAAAAGAAATTATTTACTTATTTCATTGCTAAACGCAGTTACAGTAATACGCAACAATTAATAGTGTGAAACCACAAAAATTCAAGATTATCTATCGGTCCTGCGTCAAATCAAATACCTCAGATTTATGGACGATGATACATAAACAATTTACATACATTAACGGTATAAGTGATACAAGTGTAATGATAATAAGTTAATTACTAATTGAAGAAGTTGACCTACTAAATCAATGACTTTATTGAACAAAGGCCACCAGGCAATCTGTGATTATAATTGTATGTCCTCTCGTTAAAAAATAAAAACAAGCAGTAAATATCCAGTATCAAATTGAAAATATAAACTGTATGTTACCTTTTATCTTCAGCAATAGTAATAATAACCGTTAATACAATGTATATATTTGTTTTCTAGTCTACTAGGACTTCAACAATCAATAATATAACTTTCAAACCATATCTTACGCGACCTTGTATAAATAAATAATACCTCCACAAGCGAAATTCGCAATGATTTATAATAATGGGTTTTGTTCCTTTATTTTGCCACTCATATTTTGTATTATCAATAAATATGAGTGTACAAATCCGTAAACTCAGAAATAGTATGGCGGCTATTGCACTAGTCACATTTAGAAAACAGCTGTATCGTAGTGAAATAAAAGACACTGATTTCTCGCATCATAGAGGTCAAATCAAAATGGCTTCCGGTTTCAATATGGCGGCTAATTTCGAAAATTTAATAAACTGACTTTTTAGTTAAACTACTGATGAAAGTTGCTCTCATTAAAATCGGAATAAAATGTATGTAATATTCTTACCTAAACATCAACATAAATGCCCTACAAAGCAAAATAAAAAAGAATAAATTAGTGGTTGTTTTTTTTTCTTTCAACGACGTCCATAGTTATTGTTTTCGGTGGCTTGGATGATTCCACTTGAAATTTCATGATAAAGGCATGAAATATGTGACATCTTATCATGAGGAGTCACCTGCGTTTCAAAATATATACGAAGATAATGCAAAACTGTTACATAACAGGTTTGTAGAAGTAGGCAATCTATTTCTTGAAACTGATAAATAATCGTTTTGCATGGATAGTAACATGGATGCAGATTATGAAGAATGTGCGAACGACTTCAACTTTGAAGTGAATGGCTTAAAACTTTACACAAAATTCGTCGAATGACGACTGAAGAAAAAAAACGTTATATGATAAACGAAAACTATTTTTTACAAATAACATTCATCTACTCAGTACGTCAGAAAATTTCGAAAACTTCTCAAAAATCAAGACGCTTAAATCTGATGTTGATTTATATCGAGGCTTTTCATCATTTCTTTTAACTTTAATCTAGATATAGCTGCGGTTACCTTCCATACATCAAGCATATCCTCCTGACTTCAGTTGAATGGTGTTCAAAAGTTGCCTCAGAAGTTACCTCTCCTCAAGACTTTACACAATTTGGCAAATGATGTTCCGTACATTGAGGACGGGAAGATCAATAAAAATTTAGACGAAGCGGGTTAAACATAGGTATTATTTGAGAACGAATCGAATATAACGTTGAAAAGACACTACGCCTGCCTTCTTTAAGATGATTCGTGTCTAATCCGCCTTCTTTTGCATAGAAGTGTCTCAAACTTTGAGGTATATTCAGAAAACATTTTTTGGGTACATATTATATAAAACTTTATCAAATCTTTAGCTAAACGTGTCGATTAGGGTGGCCCTTGAATTAGGGTAAAATTTTTCTCTTAGTTTCCTTTGGGACACCCTGCCATTTTGATCTACTCTATTAAAAAGAAGTACTGAAATTTTTTGGGATTTTTAAACTCAGGTTTAGGGGTCGCTACGAAGTCTTGAATTGTCAAGATAATCGAGGATTTTTGCAAAATTTCTAAATAAATCAGAGTGGTGAACATCAAAATGACATTGATCATCAATTAAATTAATGAAATTGCCCCACACATTCATCTCAACCAATCACTCACTGAATGAGACAGCCACACCCAGCGTTCATGTTAAGATGATGTGTTTCATGACCAGACGCGCGCTTGGTAGTGCCATGCAGAGCCCTGACTTGAGAGCTGTTTCCTGTCAGCTTCTGTACTGTGAGGACTGTCTTTGCAGCTGTATTTCTTAAAACTGTGATCTTTTCTAAATTATTCTAACTGAAAATATATTTAATTGTCTGCAATAACATATTATTGCAGCTTGTGTTACATTACTGAATTTTTACTCCTTCACAGGATGTGATACAGTTTGCCAGAAACAGAAAAATGATAGCTAGGAAAACTGCCAAGAGGTAACAAAAGCTATCGCTTTCATTTCAAAGCCCCAACAAAACATATCCAACGAACCTGTAAGTCTACTTCAACCATTTGTTGTTTTAATTTACTGCAACAGTACTGCTTGCAATGAAGTGAACCAACTCGGAAAGAACTGATCACATCCAAAAATAGAACTTCTATCGAAAGCTATCTTGGAGCAACACATTTTGGGGTCTAGTGGCCCAAGTGGACACATACATTTGTGAACAATCTTTAAAACGTAAATTGATTTTACCTGATCTGAGTGGGGATGGCATATGAACGAATGGAGATATCACATGGAAGAACAAGCCTGTATTAGAATTACTACTATAAGGGTTGAACTTTTATTTTCACCATAAAGTGATAATTACTACCTTAAAATGCAAATTCGAAGAAAATAATAAAGACGCTTTTTATTATTATTATATGCTAAAATGGTCGACACTCGCAGAGATGCCTAAAGTCCCCAAGTCAAGTGATTCAACGAACTGGAAGGAAGAATGTAACAAAACCAAATGTGGCTGCAAAAAGCTGGTTTGCATTGCATTTTGCCAAAAATTGCAAGGGTCAGTGTAATGTCATAAAAAAACCTATGGATGTCCAACAATGAAACTAACCTGTCCTTCTATTAAAGAATTTTTAGGTTGGGTAAATAACCACAGTAGCTCAGTTAATCTGATGCAATTCTCCAAGTATACATTAACACTAAATGACATTATTTTCGAAAATGTCAATAATAGGAACTAACTTCTTTATAGTTTTCTACACAGATTTAATATTTCATTATTTATATTTATAGGTTAGTAAGTTACATAAACTTCTATACACTTTTAATATATCTTTTTCTTTCTGGATAGTTTTTATTTTAAGACAATAAATAGTTGAGGAGGAAACGTCAATTCATTAGATTTTCTAAATTAGTGGTTATGTTGAAACTAGAATCCATTTTCTGATTGGAAAAAAAGCCTTTGTAGATAGAAAACAGTACTTCAAATTCCAAAATGGTTTCATTAATATTAGTTTTTTTCTGTACGCCGCGCCGCTGTACTATAAAACTTTTACTGAAATTAACAATTACCAATGATAATTTTCATTCTACTTGGAAAACAGACGATTGCATAACGTTTCCACTAAAGAAATAAGACGGAGAAGTATTGAAATTTGTTATTGCACAGTTAACAAATAACTTGTGTAATGATTGTAATGAATTCTTGTTCAGGTTTAATTTCATTCAGCCAAGTAATAGAATCGGTGGCATAATTATTTACTCAGACACACTAATTAAAATGTTTCGTTTTTTCATTTCAATCTTGTGATAAATTTCACCCAGATTTCACTATGCCATTTCCAAGGCCTTTCATGGGTGAATGGGCACAGGTAAATATAAACTCTTGTGGTATGCCTACAACCGGAAATTAGTTTTAAGATAGTGGGTCTTACTTTAAAAACTATTCAGAACTATAATGCAAAAATGAAAAAATTAGTATGCAGGGTTTTCAAAAGTTCAGCGCTAAAATGAACTGCCATTATTGAACGAAAATTCATAATTGTATATTTTTTGCAATCTTAGTTCGCAAAGGATTGCAAATGTTTACCTCGGAAAAATACGGTTACTGAAATTTTGAGATCATGTTCTTATAGGTAAAAAAAATAGTTATTCCAAAAATTTAGCTTCTTAAATCACTTACTCGGAACTATTACATATTTTAAACTTATCGCAAAATGTTACAACGACTCAAAATTTATTCGAAAGCAATGTTCTGTTGAGGCCTAAAAGAAATATAACAAATCTCGTTAAAATAATTGAACCTAGGATCAACTTGAACCTATTCTAATGTACCTACTCACCATCTGACATTTTTTGATGTAATGTCGAAAATATTAAATGTATTATTATTATCTTATGTATTAATTAAATTTGAGTAGGTAAATGTTTTTTATTTAACATATATTTTATAATTTTACTTTTGTTTTTGTACATGTATTTTCAAAGCTATCAGGTTTAAACATCAGTTCTTGGTGTGCCTAATACATTTTGAGTTTTCTTTGTATGTTTAAGACGCGATAAATATTTTCTAAAGGAAATCAGTAGAATGTGAAGAAAAAATTCTCATCGAACCTGTCTTAAATGAAAATCACACCAAATGAATTTTTAATTATAATGGAAATATTTCCTGTTTTTTGCTACAGCTACTTTTATTTGTCTATTTGTTAGTTATTATTAGGTACCTGGTGTTGTAGCACATGATATTTCACAATTACCACCAAGGTTGTTTATGAATTTTTACTTTATTTATTATTCATTGTCACATCGTCAAATTGTAAACTAAAAATTCAGGTGGCGGCAAAAATGTCGTAGACAAAATAATTGTTATGGATAAGTCTAATAGAATATATTTTTTATACGCTGTTGATCATTTGAGCTACAAAAAGCACCCATACCAAAAAATTGGTAATATTGCAGGCAAAATGTATACTTCTTTCTCACAACTGTGGGGTAGTATACAGTGTTTCGTAAGTACGTCAATAGATGGCGAATTTTACGCTGAAAAGTTCCAATAAAGTTGTGTAATAAAGTGCTTCCAAAGAGCTGAAGATCTCTAAAGATAGCGGCCAAAAATAGTGTTTTAATCAATATGTCAACGACCCTTGAATATTTCTTTTTGTGAAATTTGGCACACATACATATTACTACTGACAGTAATTTTTGTGTGTGCTTTGTTATAAAATAATATTATACAGGGCGGTGGAAACCTGAGAATTCCCCTTGTTTATTTGCATATTTTTTTCTTGAACGTTTGTACTCAAAATAATAATAGTAAACTAAGATTACACAAAAACGTCCTCTTCTTAAATTGAATTTTTCCAGAACAAACGTGTTTAATACAAATACCTACTGCAATTTGGTGTCTTGGGGTACTGGTATCATAATTTCCATACAAATAACAAGTTAAGTTTTGGATAACAATGATTTAAAAATTTGATAATTATTGTTGTAAGTTTAAAATTGTGGCCAACTTGTCTGTAATTGTAAAATAGTTAATTCGTCATTAGTCAAATTAATGTTAAATAATTGTTAATTTTAACTTAATAGGTTGGATTTTCCTAAACTGATAAGTTCGATATGTATTTGTAAAAGTGGCATGTTGAAGTCCGTCGCAGTTCAGAAGAAGTTGTACTGAATTAGATCAAAACAAAAATGTATTTATATAACAGTACAGCAATATCAATGTGTACGGGCTCTTATACCGAGGAATTTGCGTCAGCAAGTATCTTTTTGGTCGTAGGAAAAATAGTAGCGATTCCACAATATTTATCACAATTGTTTACAGATGAGCTAAATTTTTCCAGAAATGATCTAACGAATTCTCATAATAACCATGTGTTGGCTGAATATAAACCATATACTGCAATGGAAAAATCACTTTCAAAAGTTCTTTCTGTAAGTGTCGCGTTGGGATTGTAGATTTATTAATGGGGTCTTATTCTTTCCTCATAGACTCGATGGTTGCCAATAATGATGATTTTTAGAATACGTACAATCAGAACTGTTGGAAAATGTCAGTTAGTATTTAGAATAAAATGGTACTGCCCACTGGATTGGGAGTGGAATAGCCCTCTAAATCCCCCAAAGTGCACCCCTTGGATTTTTTCAATTGGAACATTTGAAATCAAACCAGAATTAAAAGTTGAGAAAAATTAATGGGATAAAAGTGCGTGTAAAAAAGCCCCCCCCCCCACTACATTATTCCGCAATGAAAACACAAAACAACCATTTATTAGTAATAATACATAAACATTTCGAAAAAATTGTCCAAGGGTTGCTAGGATATTAATTAAACGATAGTAATTTTTGGCGCCGTGTCATTTTTATAAAGTTCCAACTACTAGCACTTTACGACCTCCATTTGCCTATTTCAGCATCAAATTGGCTATAGAATTACATCCTGAAGTTTGTCAATGTACTTAAGAAACACCAAATGTAGATAATAGTGTGCCGCTGTGTAATACCAGTTATTTATCTTTAGTAAATATGGGAAAAATAAAAATCAAATCCCACAATTGAAAATTACCACAAGATAAAAAGAAACGAAAAACAAATATGTTTGGTGACATTCAAGGTTGCATAATAGCAACTAAAAATAGCAATATGTGTTCCGATTATTCTGTGTTCTGCGGTCTGCACACGAAATTATTTACTGACAAATGTAAATGTTTACCTAGTTGTGTAGGTCAGTTTTTAAACTGTATGCAAATTTGCAAGGCGAAAAGAAATCATTGGCAAATTGCCACAACTATTTATTCTAATACCTTATCGCCAGAGACCGTATGTCAAAGCGTCATTTTACTATTTATGAGGGGAGGACTCAGGCACCTCTATTAGAATATTTTTACTTATTATTTTGGCATTGAGTAATTCGACGGTACGTTATCTTGCGGTGCGGACAAAATTCATCTCTAGTTAGCAGCACGTTGTAAGCGGAGTGATTATTTACAATTTCGAAGCTTTGGTTATGTTTATCAAAGTGAAAACATTCTTACAAATTCGTCTGAGTACGCCTCTCATATATTGTGATGTATTCACATTAACGGCAAACTTTCATCTATGCAATGATTATAATAATAATTTAATTAATCTGATATCTTTCATATTGAATATGGCTTAATGAGGTAATAAAACAAAGGAGTTCCCAGTAAACGTGTCGAGGGTGAACAGAACAAATTCGTGTTGCCTTTCATATCTAAATTGTGTTCAAACTTCAAAGGAAAAAACTTGATATGTTACGTAACCTGTATCATTGTATTATACTTATAAATTTTATTATAATGCACACGCTCTCCTGATCATATATATAGTCAATTTGGCATTTCGCTTTCGACGACGCAGGCAAGTGTTTCGTATTATTTCCAGTTAATTAATGCCACTCGGCCCAGTGTCACTGCGACCTAGATTCCAAATTCTTCAGTAGTGTCAATCTGCTGAATGAGTTAGAAGGGCGGAGCATAAGGGACACATGTGCAATGAAATGCATCACGGAAGATGAATACATAATTAAGGTTTATTAGCTTTAAGTAGGCAAAACATATCTGGACTTCTACTGATCTCTGAAGTGACACTGATACGGCATACCACATTGGCATCATCTAAGGGTAATTAAGGTGGCCATTCCCTAGAAAGAGACATCCGATAGGGAAATATTTATTATTTTTGGCCATAGCTTTTTTTTTCTTAGTACGTAAATTTAAAAAAACTATAAGACTACCCAAGTAGAACCTTAACAAGAATACTACTATAAATTTTCAGTGAATAATTTCAGTAGTTTGCAAAATAGTTAGATTTAAATTTAAAAATTATGCTAATCTTCCTAGTTCGTAGTTTTAAATTAAACTATTTTGCAAATTACTGAAATTATTGAGTGAAAATTCATAGTAATAGTCTAATTATGGTTCTACTTAGGTAATCTTATAGTTATTTTTAAGTATACGTACTAAGAAAAAAAAGTTATGACCAAAAATAATAAATATTTCCCTATCGGATGTCTCTTTCTAGGGAATGGCCACCTTAAAACTGAGCTTATTAGGCTAGGCGCTGACTAGAGACTTTTTGTCTCCGAGACATTTTGTCATCGTGATGCGGTGTCGCTTGATGTCACCATATCTGTTCTCTTTGGCGTCAAATTGTCATTGTAAACGCTAGTATAAGTGATGAATTTCGAAGATATCCCAATAATCTGCGCTCTTGAAATACGTCGGAAAAAATGAAACTTAAAAAACGACACTGTGTCACGTCACCCTCTTGTCACCGACAGCCGAAACTTTTTGTCCCGTGATGTCTCGTCACCGCAGTGCGGGCGTTACCATGGAAGTGCGCTCACTAGGCAACTTTTGTCACGTACTACATGTGAATTTTTGCTGTATTGAAAATAACTAGGTTATTTTTGTGAATTATGGCTTCAACAATACAGCAAGAAGACATAGATAATGAAATACTAATTGAAAGTCTTTATAGACATCCGAAAATAATTTAAAAATGTTATATTATGTTGACGCCGCATCACGAAGACAAAATGTCACGGAGACAAAACGTTTCTAGTCAGCGCCTAGCCTAAATTAAACTACAATAAAAACACCTGTTACGAGAACAGATAGCTGGCAATACACTTTTATTTTTTCTTATACATTCATTTGAATATGAATGTATATCCTCTTATTATTACTATTATTAGTAATTTTTATTGTGTTTTACAAAGACACGCCTTTTCAACATTAGTATAAGTAATTAGACACTAAGGCTAGGCGCTGACTAGAGACTTTTTGTCTCCGTGACATTTTGTCATCGTGATGCGGCGTCAACATAATATAAAATTTTTTAATTATTTTCGAATCCCTATAAGGACTTTCAATCAGTATTTCATTATCTGTCTTCTTGCCGTATTGTTGAAGCCATCATTCACAAAAATAACTGAGTTATTTTCAATGCAGCAAAAATTCGCATGTACTACGTGACAAAAAGTTGCTTAGTGAGCGCATTTCCATGGTAACGCCCGCACTGCGGTGACGAGACATCACGGGCATGATACTATGAACTAGTATGAATTAGTTGTAGTATCATGCATCACGGGACAAAAAGTTTCGGATGTCGGTGACAATAGGGTGACGTGACACAGTGTCGTTTTTTACTTTTCATTTTTTCCGACGTGTTTCAAGAGCGCAGATTATTGGGATATCTTCGAAATTCATCACTTATGCTAGCGTTTACAATGACAATTTGACGCCAATGAGAACAGATATGGTGACATCAAGTGACATCGCACCACGATGGCAAAATGTCACGGAAACAAAAAGTCTCTAGTCAGCGCGTAGCCTTAAGGCAGCACATCTAAAACACACGTAAACGTATCTTATGACGTAAAGATACGGATTCCCACGTACACCCAAAAACGCTGTATTATTGCACCGATACAAGCCGATGACACCCGAGCATCTGTCAGATTTAACGAAACGCCAAAAAATCATAAGAAATATAACCTACATTACTGCCATTCTTTGTTAAGGTTATGTTCCACGTCATATATTGTTTGCTATGATTCTAGTTTTGTGTCTTGTGTGAGGTAAAATAATAATAATAATAATAATAATAATAATAATAAACGACTTTATTGAAACAAGGAAATATACAATGTTTCATGGGCGAAGCTTAGCATAGGCTATTCTGCCACTTGACCCCAAATAATAAATATAAAAATAATAAATATAAAAATAAATAATAATAAATATAAAATAATAAATATAAAATATATTTAGGTCAGATTCAGGTTCTTGAAATTTTAATAAAACATGGTAACACCCTTGCAACGGGTAGAAAATCATACAGCAGGACGGATATATTTTACCAATGAGGACGACTTGCATTTATTGTGAGAAGTTGTTGGCCAAAACCCTATGAAGACAACACTAGGTGGAACGTCATTAAAATGAACATAACAATAGTTGGAAAATTAATTTCAGTTAGGACTTTAAAAGACAGAGTAAAAAATTAGGGTTAGGTAAACTGTCAACTAATCAAAATGTAAACAAGTAGTACAAATAGGACATACTACGAGGTTGGAATTATGGCCTTGCCTTAACTCTATTTTAGGGCGTGACAATATACCTTAACTTATTGGGTTTACGTCGTGCTAATACGTTTACGTGTAAGTGTTGCCTTAAGTGTCTATTATCTTCCATTTAACTTGCACCATATTCACTTATATTCAAATTTTGTTTTTTTTTTTTATATATATTCTCCTAATATCTTGATATTGACATTGGGCTAAGCAATAAATAAAGGTTAGGAAAATTCTACCGATAACACAAGTAATGTATACAATATATTTTTATATCTTATAATTTAATACAATATACTATAATTTCAAAGACACTGAACACTACCTCCTCAGTTTATGTCACTATACACTAATGACTCTTTCAAAAAATATATTGCATTACAGGAGCTGCCATTTCAACTTTTTTAATTTGTAATCACCGACAACAGGAACATAAATGTACTATGTTTCAAAAATAAATCAGCAATACTTTGAAAATGTTAAAATTTTCATCGTCATTGTAGGAGTGGTTTTCACCCCTTGAAAAGTGAAGAAGATACTTCTATTGCTACAGTCAAGTGTAAACAAAATGTATTAATTTTTAAGTAATAAAAATAACATTTAATGAAAATGGTAAACTATGATCTACCTATCTGTTTTAGTGTTTGTGAAGATAATTTCGGCGTCGAGAGTTCTGATTTTTGACGCCCGATTTTACTTGGACAGCAAAACAAATATTTGCTCTACACTAAATGCGATAGTAAAAGCTTCCGTGAACTTGTTTGATCTGTGGCTGTTTACAAGCAGATTTAAAGACACGCTATATTTTCCATGGAATTTTTTGATTCCGCAACTTTGTATTTTGCTATATCTCAATTCTTATTCAAAACCATTTTTCATTTGGTAGTGGAAAAATAACCATAAACTGAAGAATACGGCCTCGATGTGGAAGATTTGTTTTTCGACCGTGGTATAAATGTGTTTTATCTTCTGAATACATATCTTATTTATTTATTTAGCTCTCTTCAAACTACACACAGCAAACAAAATGATCCGCGAATGAATTTCCCACGATCAACAGATCCGTTGATATGAAGCTAAGCTAGAGTGAACATTATGTTCTTCGACGATTTTAACTTATTAACTTATAATTGTTGTACATTCTACAATCTATAAAAGGGTTACTCTTTTGTAAATAATCTTGGTTGTAGACATTTTTATCTTATGATGCCAGTTTAATTGGTGAAGCAAAAATTCAATCTACTGAATCTCGAGGATAAAATGTAACCACTAGACCACCGGTCGTTACTTTTACAGGTGTTAATGTCTATAATATAATGTGTCTCAGCGAAAACCATATTTCGATGGTTCAGTATTATTTTATCAAATGTATATTAATAAATAATAATAGGAAATAACACTGTACAAGACTGTTTTTCATTTACAAAATAGAAAACTAAGAGGACAATTTAAAAAAAATTAAATGATGAAATGATGAAAATTTACTGACGAAATGAACTTTTGTTTCTTAATTTATCGTGCTTACAGGAAATCTGACAGACGGGCGGACATTTTGAAAATTGTTCGAAATTCGTTCACTAACTAAATGATGGTATGGATAATGTATTGGGATATTCATTAGAATAATACGAGTTTTCTGTTTTTGGGTTTCTTAAATTTACTGATGTAAAGATAATAAACAACCATCAACTTTACCATCTAGTAGCCATTTAAATTGGCTCCCCGGTATTTTCTAGTTTATTCGGCTACTAACTGCTAAGGCTACTGAATTCTATTAGGCATTTATTACTACATCCGCATCCCAAAGTAATAAAAACATTTATTTCCATTTAATTCAGAGAAACAATAAATGTAATTAATTATGTTACGTTTTACATTAGGTTAATATAGGGCGAAAAAAAGTGACGTGTCAAAATATATTATTTTTGGAAAGTGTTGTCGGTATAGTGAGTGTTAAATAAACATGATACATGTTCATGTTGATACATGTTCAATTACTAGCACAATATGCAATGTTTTCTTTTTCTTTTTTTTTTTTTGAAAACTAAACACTGATTCCTGAGTTTGACTTCAGAAAAAAAAAGTCAAAATGCCATCACATACCATATTTCTAAATCTGAAATTTTCGATTTCAATACCCATCGATTACTGCATTAAATTTCTAAGCCAGAAAATTTCATTAGAATATTTTACTTTTATCCTTCATTTGACCAATGATTATTCGTGGAATAAAGATGGTTTCTGAGGGGCGGAGGTTGGTTATAATGAAGGTAAAAATGTAGCACAGGAAGCTTAATCTCATTCATATAATGAGGCAATTTGTAAAGTCTATGTCTATATTAAATATCTGTGTAACAAGTTTCTGGAATTATCAGAAGTAACAGTTTTGTGGGTCTTGATCTTTCTAGTAAAAACTGAAAACTGTTGAAAAAGAGAGCTGGAAAAAAGCTTTCAAGGCAGTTGGAACAAAATTGTAAACAGTAAACAACAGAAACGTTAAGGATATTTTAGAAAATATGCATATGAAATTCAACGACTGGCCTTGGGTTGTTCAATGAGCTTGAAGGTGCATTTCCTGAACTCTCGCGTGAACTACCTTCTCGAAAATATTGGTGCTGTAAACGACGAACAGGGGGAAAGATACAGGCATCGAAGGGATCGAACAGAGTATCACATCAATATAGTGGCGGACTACCGTTGGATACAAAAAAGTTGCAAGATTCGAAAGCTGTCTATAAGAGGAAACGTTGGAAAAAGAGCTTTGAGGGGAAAATAAAAAGGCAGTATAAGGACTGGTAAAACCCAGAATGTGAATGGTTTTTCATGAAAAATTTTATTAAAGGCCAATGCTGTAAAATATTTCAAAAATAAATGTTTCAAACAATATACGGATGACATTTCCACATTTACCTTGTGAAAAATTCTTACACGGTAGAGAGAAATGGTGGCTAAATTTGAAATCAGAACACCAAGAAGGATAATAATCACTCATAGGTTTAAATCACACACATTTGCAGGTCTGTGTAAATATTTTATTCAAAGAAATACGCATACGATATAGGTAAAAGCAATATCGTGTCAAGGGGAAGAAGGATAATAATCACTCTATCATTCAGATTTGCACACTACTTTAAATCACACAAATTTGCAGGTATACATAAAAGCGGTATACATAAGCGGTATACATAAAAGCAATATTGTGTCAAGAGGATAACCAATAAGCAGAAAAGTGTTCGGTTTCATAACATTTATTTTCCTTGTGGTTTTCTAAGGGAGCAATTGTTTCTTGTAAACAAGGAGACAGCGTGTATAGATTTTTAATTTAATGTTTAATAGAAATATGCAAAAATAATATTATGAAAAACCAGAATATTGTACACATGATACTAGGAATAACTCTAGTGTCATGAATTATAGATATATTGTAGAATTTATTGAGTATAAAATGGTCAGCCATTATAAGTAACGCCGTATCAAGCTCAAGAATCGGATGAGTAAAATCTGTTCAAAAACGTAACATAATGGAATATCTAGAAAAGTTCAGTTATTTTACGATAAGATGTTCAGTGCAAAAATAACAAAATTCCAAATTCATGTCAACAACACTGAAAGCGATAACAATGTCAATAACATGCATGTAAAAGTCCTTCATATTCCGCGAAACCCCAACACGACTTTTGGCCAAAAATTTAACAATAGTCTTTGTACATATCTACGTACGCTAGCATCAAATCCATTTCAATGAAGGTCGTTCTATATTTTGCCGCCGATAAACAAAAGTAAAAACAAGTTATTAATAATCCATAACAACACAAAAACCCACCATCTCAAGTCACCTAGCGAGATGATTCCAAAGCTTCACGGCTAAGGAGAATAAACAATTGTACGATATTGTACGCTTTTAAGTGACATTTGTGGGCAGTAATTAAATATTACAATTCTAGTTTTGTAAACGATCAGAATAGTACTAAATAGTCCATAACGAACAAATATTTTATTATTAATTTGTGAATTAATACCAACAAACTCGTTTTAGACAAAAGTACAGAATTAAATCAACAACTGGTTAAACCACAATACAATAAGAATATGATGTATTTGACGGAGTTCATTATTTATTTCGTTTATAGATCCACTTCCATTCTTAGTGGGCTGTAAACACGCCAATTTCTGCGTACCAGAATAGACACAAGCTTGGCATTGGCATGTATAAATTGCCATAATGGGGTTATAAAATTAACCATGAATTACTCTCTTGTCAAAATTAATGAAAATGTACTGAAGGCTTTAAAATTATTAATTGCTACTAATTACGTATAGGTGTAAAGAATTAATTACTATTTAAAACCTTGTCCAGGAAATAGTACGAGCACATAGCATAAAATTAGAGTGTACAATTTTACTCATCTGGAAAGCTACATGAGTTCATATTTTAAAAGGACGGCAAAATTTCCTGACCTTTTTCCATGACTTATAACTCCAGGTTTATGGAAAATTTTTATTTAAGTTTTTAGTAAGTAAATACACTACAATCAATTTAAATACTGATTTGAAAATAAGCAGACTGACATCCATATACTACTGCCCATAATCATACAATATAATAAAGAACTAACATGTTAAAAATGCTCGAATCTTTATAATTCTAACAAAAGTAGGTAGTTTTTCTGGTCCCCAAATAACAGAAAAAAAATACTTATTTAGCCGAAAGCAGTTTTTATTATATATAGGCTCTCTCTTTTATCAGGGCCCTCGAGGATATCTCACGAAATACCAATCGAACAAAGAAAAATTGTTTTTACAAAAATTGTGCCGATTCTTACGGGCAACAGAATGCCTTAAAAATATTTGAAATTCATAGCTACGAAGTGTTGTGACAGAAAATGTCGAAAATGCGAAATACATACTGTAGTCGCCAAATAGGAAGAAGCCGCCTGGCGTAGATTAAAACAGTCTTATAACGAGGTATTATCTATTTTTTAAGAACCGCTAGACTTTTACTTTAGACTTTACTCCTTAGGGTGTTAAAAAATATATACAAAACAGGCGGAAAGTAGCAGTAATAAATAAAATATTTCCCCCCCTTTTCAACGATATGTCACATGTACATTTGTTCATTAGAGCCAAGTAAGTAATTATAAAAACTGATTTAAAAAAATTTATTAATCACTACTTTTCCAACTTTTTTCAAAATTCCCTGACAACTCCCTGGCTCTTAACCCTTTCCCTTTTCCGATTTTTCTGGCTACGAACCCTGCATAAGATTGCTCTACAAATATCGAATGTCAAGAAAACCTCTATACCTGGCCAGTGGATATAGGGATCTTAGGGCCAATCAATGAAACTTTGTGCATTTTATTCCAATAGTATAGTTTGAAAGTTGTTTTAAATGATTGAAAAACGTGAAAAGTAATCGCAAACTACGTGTCATATTATTATATTGGATAAAAATAAGTAAAAATACACCACTGCCATGTTGATAGAGTAGATGGTCAAAGTGGCAGAGAAGTTGTAAATTGTACGAGTAAAAGGGGAATCCTGCATGATAGTATTCAGTATGCCGCCTATTCATTATTTAACTCAACTTATATACAAAACTGCAGTTGCATACATCAGTCTCCGTTTGGAAATTAGATTAACAATTATTTTTAATTCAATAAACATGCGACAAAAGTTGTTTAGCCGAAAATGGTAAAAAATAGCTTCAATTTCTATCAGCAATTTTATTAGGTATGTTAAATGTATTGAAATAGTATTCTATTCTTATATTAGTCCAGTCCACAAAGTAAAAAATACACCAGAAGCTCGCAAAAAATGTTATCTGAGATTTTCCTTCAGTAAATGTCAGTGGGAGGATTAGACATCACAAAAATCAGATCTGTAGGTGCCGCGCAGCCCCCCAAAAACCACCAATTCGGTGAAAAAGGCCTTATTTTACTCATAACTCGTTAACCGTTGAAGATATAAAAAAATTGCTCATCATAAAGAAGAAAGCTTGACTAATTGCCTAAAAAGTCTTTTTGTAATTTTCTTGTATATGCTATGGTCTTCGAGAAAATCGATGTTGACAAAAATTGCAAAATTTGTATTTTTAATGCGCGCGAATTTTTGTTTATTTGAAATTTTTTGTGCGCGGCCTATAGAAAAAATTGAATTTCTCGAAAACCAAACAAGCTAGGAAGAATATAATATAGTTATCTCTTGATTTTTTGTGCATCTAACTATTCACAAGCCCATAAAAAATAACTGACTTTAATATAAGTTATAAATGCATCATCTTTTAGTCCAAGGTAGTACCTCAATGCAGAAAAGGTTAGGAATAGAAATATTCACATTTACAAATTTACCACCATGTTGAAGTTGGCCCAAAAAAATCTAAAAAAGGACGCATATTCAATTTTTGATGATATTTTAATTATGCAATTTTTTAACTAATAAATGAAACAATAGTTATATGACATATAAACTCAAAAAAAAAAATTGAGCTACATTTTCAAGATGTGTGGGTTTTTTTATTTTTAGGAAATAATAAAAAAATGACCAAAATTTGGCTAACTTCAATATGCTGGTAAATTTGTAAATATGAATATTTTTATTCCTAACTCTTTTTGCATTGTACTTACTACCTTTAACTAAAAGATAATGCATTTATAACTTATTTTAAAGTCAGTTATTTCTTATGGGCCTGTGAATAGTTATAAGCGCAAAAAATCAAGAGGTAACTATATCATATTGTTATTTTTATGTACTAATAAATATCAATAGCCATTAAGAAATGGAAACACAAGTGAGTATTTTATATCCCCTTTAAAGCCCATTTTGATTTCTTTCTATCTTGTTTGGTTTTCGAGCAATTCAACTTTTTCTATAGGCCGCGCGCAACCATTTCAAATAAATGAAAATTCGTACGCATTAAGAATACAAATTTTGCATTTTTTTTTTCAATATCGATTTTCTCGAAAATCATGGCATATACAAGAAAATTCCAAGAGGACTTTTTTAAGGAAATTAGTCCAGCTTTCTTTTTCATAATGAACAATTCTTTTATATCTTCAATGGATAACAAGTTATCAGTAAAATAAGGCTTTCTTCGCCGAAGGGGTGGTTTTTTTGGGGGGTTGCGCGGCACCCCTAGAACTGATTTTTATGGTTTCTTGATGTTTAATCTCGCATTAATAGTTACTGAAGGAAAATTTCAGATAACATTTTTTGTTATGGAAATCTATAATTATTGGACTATATCGACAAATTGAATAATTTATATTTTTAATTTTACAATTATATTAATTCAATCATGGGGTTGTTTAACATTACGGCTACTCTCACATTTAGTCTAACGCATAAAAAATAAATACAATTACAAATGAATATAAATGGAAGAATTTAAATGAGTAGTCAGATAATTGTGGTTTCAAAATGTGCTTTGTTTAAAAGCAGAAACTTCACATTTTATAAAATCTTGGCTAAGTTTGTTATATCTATAAATAAATGGCATTGTACGAAATTGATCTAGGGAACCTAGAGGACAGATTTTACACGAATAATGACATTATTAATAGTGCTCCTGGATATTAATTTCTCGTTTAGATAGGAAAATTTAAGACTGTATATAAATTGTAAATAAAAAAAATAAAGCAAAATAAACAAGTTTTCCATTTTTAGCTTTACTATCTGATTTATTCTGCAAGATACACGAAATTTTCAAAAAAAAAAAAAACAACATAATGAGAGCCGACATAATAGCAATAAATGATGCCGTGTAACAGTAAAACAAATGGGCAGGCAATAAAGGCTTTCAGAGTTTATAATATTACTTTAATTTTATAATTAAATTTCTTTAATCCGCAAGAAGAATCTGAAACAAATCTTCTGGATTAGAAAATTCGCTGCCCTTACGGCTATATTCGTTATTATTTGTCACGTCCCAGCGAAGAATATGATCAAATCACAACAAATGACAAGATAACATTCAAAATGAAACACCGAGGTGATGATACTAAAGAAAAAGACGATAATATTAATAAAAAGTTGATAATATTGATGACCACTCCACTCTTGCCTCTTCCTCGTGAAAATTGGGAAACTTGTAACTTGAGGATGGGAAAATACATAAGTATAATATCTAGAATTGTTTAAATGGGTGCTTTAAATTCCAACTTAATATTACAAGCTGTAACTTTACATAGCTGTCGTCTTTCGAATATTTTTCGATTCCCGGCAACGCAGTCTTGAGCGGCGTGTGCCCGCAAAGACGTAGGGAAAAGCTATTCTAATTTACCAACATGTCATTACACCCTTTACCTTTTAATGCTATCGGAAATGAGATTGGCCCACTACTGATAAGGGAGTTTGCCTACGCTGCCGGGCGTCGTGTCGTACTCGACGTCTTTGTCAACGTCATGATTTAATTTTTGGATAAAAATAAAATACTTACAGCGTGCAGGTGTTCTAACGCTAAGATGATTTCTCCTATATAAATTCGTACTTCTTTCTCTGTGAAGTGATCTCTTTGGTACAAATGGGTGAATAATTCTCCACCAGCTACATAATCTGAAAAGAAAAAATTACATACAGTTTCGGTTTAAACACAACAAATGCCAAAACTGTACAGTAGGACCAAAACATATAGATTTTCGGTTGTAACTTTTTTTGTTATTCGGCATTTTTTACGTTAAACTTAAATCGAAGGTCCCAAGTAACAATTGTAGTTTTAAAATAATATATAAGTTACCCTAAAAACTTATTTCCAAGACTACCTTTCCAAGGACTCTATGAAGCCGATTTAAAACCTTTTATAAGGGTACATGGGCCCATCTAGAGAAGGGCTTACATGCCTCTTTTTAAAGCAACTATTAAAACTTTCAAGTTTTAATGAATTATCTAAAGCTTTACTCAGAGAGTATCTGTTATAAAATGGATAATCGGCGACTACTAAGAACAATACAGAAACAGTTAAAGATGGACTACTTGTAATGAATTAATGGGTACTTATAGTGGGCTAAAATTTTCAACGAGGCTAAGTTTACTGTAAAACATTAGATAGTTCTTAAAAATTCATGCGCTCCCTAAAAACACAATTAAAAAATATATATAAATAATTAACTTTTTTTTGTGACTTAAAAAGTAAAGAAAGCTTTAGCATCTGCAGATAATATGGTTTAGTATATGTATATTGTTTTTATAAAATATTTCTATTAGATACGAATTATATTTTTTTGTTCAACCTGGGGACATTCCCAATATGGCTGACCGTTATATTCCTCGACGGCTGGAAATAAAATAGCGATATGTATGTATAAACCCTACAAGCTGTAAATAATTCTACTTCAAACATGTTTTGTCTGAAAATGCCGATTACATTACCCATTGCTATTTAGGTATGTCGATTTATTCTTGTAAAAGTATATTTTAAGCCTCATTGGTCTTAATATATTTTTTAAAACTTGTAGGCTTATCTTAAAACCAATTTTAAACCATTTGAGCACATAACATAACCGCTTTAAAACCTATAGAATTTATGGTGCTCGGATTATATAACCTAAAAAGTCAGTTTACCGAGACGTTATTAGATATATTATGTACACTAAATGCTCACCTGTCCCATTTTTTATCAAGTGTCTTAATTTTATTAGTGATATTTTAACTTATCATCGATCACTGCTCCACATACACAAAATATAATCTGGGCAAAGGCAAACCAAATCCTTTTATGTTTAAGATTGATTTATTAGAGATATTTGTTTGCTTCATTAAAACTCTAGCACGCAGTTGATTTTATGGAGGTTCGACCTGAAACTTATGATGATTTCAAAGCATACTAGATTTAAAGTCCAGCATTAACAACCACCTCAAATTAATTTTATAAGATAATGATAAAACGACAACATTTGCTTAATCTCTTTAAAACTTGATCCTCCCAACTTGATAACAGCTATAAAGTTTTATTGAAGGCTTGACAAATACCTTGATAAGCCAATCATAAGCTAATGAGGACTGAAAGATAATTTAGTTTTAATGTAAGTTCTTGAAGGCCTTTTTAAAACTTTCTTTAAGACAAAACTATATTTAAGTACATTTGGCATTTAATAAATAATGGCATAAATCAGTGGTTTATGAGGTGGCCATTATAGAACACTGATGAAACCTAAATAAATATAAAAAGCATTTAAATTGTTACTTGGGGTGATATCTTATGGTATACAACCTAATTTAGGTGTTTTCACTATGTGCAAATTTGCTTTTTTGATGTTATTAAAATGAAGTACTTGTTATACTAAAGCACTTATTGATATTTAAACAGCATTATATCGTCCATCAAAATAAAATTTTAACAAATAAATAACAAAGTTTTAGTAATTGAACGAGTACGCAAAACACGCGGTGACGTCATCGGTTATATTAGTTTCTTAAATCGCATTTAAAAATTGTTAAACACAACATTTTATTCACTTTATTTACATCTTACATGTGATTAAATAAGTAACGCCTACCTAATACGGGATTTGTAAAAGCTACGTTAGAAAATTTATCTGCAAAATAACGTGTTTATGACAAAATCGCACTGACAATATAACTGATGACACCATGAGTTCGTAGTGAATTGATGTAGTGTTTTTGGCGAAAAAATTTCAATACAAAATTAAAATGGCTCATTCTAAGGTAAGATTCGACTGTTTCTCAAAATTCAAGTGTTTTTAACTATAATAAAGCATTATCTTCACAATGAAAGTGAATTTAAAATTTGCGAAAACACCTAATTTGTCAAAAATATGAATTAAAAATGGAGGACGCTAAAAATGGTCATTTTTAGAAATTACCAAACAAAAATTAATGGTATAGCTTCGCCGAGTTTCTCGCGTGACTGACACATTTTTGGTCATCAGTAAACTACCTGTATGTGAATATTAAGGGGAAAAACCAATAATGGCATATTGTTAGGACTGTAATGTACCATTAACGTACAGAAATCATCCAAAATCATTGAAATCATTTTCGACAAAATAGAGATTTCTGGTGTTTTCGCATCAGTGTGCGAATTTCTGAATAACAATTTTTTATTGTTTTTTTTTATATTTATTAAGAGTTGGACCTTTATGATATTAATAAACAAAATCCCCCATACGTCATGTTACAACAACACTGCGTCTTTTCAAGTAAACATTTAAAACTTCGAATTGATTAAACGTATTTGCTTTATTTTTTTCTAAAGTGAATTATAATAGCTCATAACTTTTTAACTATAATTTAGCTACGAGTCAACAGTAAAAATTAGCGTTTTTCTAGCACTTTCAGTATTTTATCATAAAACTATTGACCTTGGATAACTGTTGTATATGCTTAACCTCGCTAAAAATAAACAAAATCGCAAACTTTATGAACATATAATAAAATTGAACCATCATATCAGTTTTAAAATATCTTTTAGATATAGCACAACTTCATGGAGATATGATAATACTACAAGCTGGTGATAAATTGGTTACAATTTAGGTGAAACTACTAGAAAACGATTTCATCACTAGTTATTCAAAATGTACTTATAAATTCTAATATTAATAATCAATAAAATTATTATACCAAATTATACATCACGTATCTAAGAATTAACTTAATTTCCAGTTTTCCTGGAATTTGCTTACGTAACGAGTAGAAAACGGGTCGTTTCTAACAACTATAGAATAATTAACATATTTACAAATATTGTTTCTTCTGCCTTGACGCAACTCTACTCAAAATGCGAAAAATATACGTCAAGATGAATATTGATAAGTTGTTGACCACAAGAATACAAGATTTCTGTAATAATTCAATTCTTCATTTATCACGTCACACGGTTTAATAGTTTTTTTCTGTTTCGTTCTGTTTACAGTTTTTTGCCAACCAGATTAGGAATTAATCCTAAATATTATCATTTTTTCTTACAAAAGAAACTGTGGATAAAATAAAGATATTATTACAAATTATTATTTAAAAAAGAGTACCTAGGTTATGAATTGATAATATTCGCCTATTTAATAAATTGCACATTCCATAAATAATTAAGCACATTGAAATATTCCAATGAAGGATGTTTAAACATAATTTTCGTTATCTTTAAAAATTCACATAAATTAGATAAGGACAAACATAATGTATAATAGTAGTTAAATATTGAAACATATTCTTTATAGGATTTTGCAAACAGCAGAAATAATAACTATCTATAACTAAAAGAAAAACTTTATGTAAAAATATTAATGAAATCTTTGCATTCTTTCGATAACCTGAATTCTGGTTATGCTAGCAAATTAAAATCCTAAAATGAATTTATCTAATTTCTTATTTGACAATTCTCATTCTAACACTGGCATCCACACAGTCCCTTACGGCCATGCAGATTAAACTAGTATCTACATAACCCCCTACGATCATGAAGATTCAGTTAAAAATGAGAACAAAGGCCTAAAATGAATTTATTTATCCACCTTGTCTTAAAAAAATTTAATTCTAATGGATTACATTTTCATGAAATCTATCATTCTGTTTCTTGGAAATGCTTAGCCTATGAAACGCTTTTCGCCCTTATTCTGGAGCTCGTCAAAAAGACATAAAACCACTCATAAGGATGTTTCATGCAAAACCAAGACAATTTCAATGAATAAGTGTGAAATAATTATATTTGAGATTGACCGATAAAAACAACGGATCTTGACCTCTCTATTAGCTAACTAGTATTGGAGCCTCAAATATAATTATTTCACACTTATTCATAGAAATTGTCTTGGTTTTGCATGAAATATCTTTATGAGTGGCTTTATGTCTTTCTGATAAGCTCCAGAATAAGGGCGAAAAACGTTTCAAAGGCTAAGCATTTCCAAGAAACAGAATAATAGATTTCGTGAAAATGTAATCCATTAGAATGAAAATTTTTTAAGACAGGGTAGGTAAATAAATTCATTTTAGGCCTTTGTTCTCATTTTTACTGAATCTTCATGACCGTAGGGGGTTATGTAGATACTAGTTTAATATGCATGGCCGTAGGCGACTATGTTGGATCCTAGTGTTATAATCAGAATTGTCTAATAAGAAATTAGACAAATTCATTTTAGGATTTTAATGTGCTAGCATAACCAGTATTCAGGTTATCGAAAGAATGCAAAGATTTAATTAATATTTTACAAGTAGTTTTTTTTTTAGTTCTTATAGATAGTTTTTCAGCTGTTTGCAAAATCTTGTAAAGAGTATGTTTCATTACAGTTATAAGCAAACAAATAATAATTCACTTTTAAATAAAATTTCATTATACAAAAAATACGTAGTACCGGATGGCAACTTAAATCTCAACATCTCAGTCATCTGGAATTAAATGAGATGTTGTCATGCTGTTGCGGGTGTATCAAATTTGATGTATTTGGCATCGTGTCATCGTACAAGTTAATTGAAAATATAGAATGAATTCATTCTATATTATGAACAGTATATTTCTTGCATAACGAAAAACACTTTCCATGCATAATCACTTTCTAGTAGTTCGAAAATAGCAAGCATAAATGCAAATTGCGAATTTGTAACTATAAAATAATAACAATATTGCTGACCTCAATCTTCGATCACGTAGATATATTGTTTAGCACATTTTTTCACGTCTGCAAAACCGAAAACTCAGCAATAAAATTACGGTTGAAAGTGTATCTCGAGTATATACACAGTATATTGTAGTTAACTAATTAACTAGCATCCATTGCTTGAACGGACGGAAGCATCTGGAAAATAAGAAACTGTGATATTGAGAATAACTAAAATCTTCTATTCTATTGATGATTTTTCCTCCGAAAAAACGATAATTTTTTTTACCATAACTTCGTAAGTTTTTATGCTAACGACTTTTACTAACGCTCATTTTAAAGGTCCCTTCAAGTACTTTAAAAAAGGTCTGACAAGTTTTCCTCCAAAAATTCGTTGTTTTCCAGTTTTTTAAAGCTGAAATGTTCGAGTTCAGTTTTCGGCGAATAAACAGTCACCTTCAACGAGCCATAACTCGGTTCGTATTGCATCCACAGAAGTAAAAAAAAAAACCCAATCAATTTGTTGTTTTATAAGTTTCATTTTTGCTCCTGATGATTTTTTTTTATAAAACGTAAGGTTTCCGAGTTATTTCTGAAAAATCGCTCCAAAACATGTATTTTTTAGACGAAAAATCAACATTTTCAATCGGGAATAACACGAAAAATATTGATTTATCGAAAAAACTTCATATAAAATTTTTTGCTTAGAATTCATCAGCCTATTGATTTATGTGGTTGTCTTGACTTTGCTAATTTCCACCCCCAGGGTAAAAGTACACCTTTGGACCATGAAACTTTGCAATACTATCAATTATGAATCGAATGCCGTTTACTTCATGAAAATCGATCTTCTCTAATCGGGGTCCGAAGTTTTGCACCTTTTTTGTCTTTATTGACTGGACTACTTCTACAGTCTGAATTATTAATAATAATAATAATAATAATATAAACGTCTTTATTATTTTCTTTCAATTTACATTTTACATTAGCTACAATTTTATATTGAAAATAAATGGCGAAGTTCAACCCTTGTAGCAGAAATTCTACTACAGGGTTGTTCTTCCATTCTCTGGTTTAGTCTGTTATATTCTCCAGAATCCAAATCAGTGCTAATTTAACAATCTTAGTAATCTAGGCTAATATTATCCTTACCCTTCGGAGTGCATACTACTTTTCCGGAGCGACTCTGCATTGTGGGGTCACTATGACCCCAAAATTTAATGTAAATAAAGTCCCGACTTTTTTTCTTATAATACAATATTGCAAATTTTACATGTAATTATATGTTGTTTATTCAAATATTAGACGTACAAGATTCGTAACGAGTCAAACACATGATAACATAGTGATCTCTACAGACATGCTTTTCACAGAAGTTTTGAACACACTGATCAGACGTCTTGATATCCTTAGCTCGCGTACAGATATTGCATCTCTTTCTTGGAGTTTTAGGTAGCTGAAGACGAGGACGTTTTGATGTTGAAGGCTTAACTTCATAACGTTTCACGCTGGGCCTCATGGCTGATGCCATTTGAGGCTTCTCCGCGCACCTTGACGTGAGCTTTGACTAAATCTTCGCCCATTTCGCGAATAAATAATCTTCGACCATGCTTTTTATCTTTCAGATAGTTCTGATTCACTTGAATGAAAATGAAAATGCCATTGACAATTATTATTATACTCACTCTTCGCAAATACAAAACGAAGAGTATATTGCATTCGATCGGCACATTTCTAAAACCGGTAATGCTCGCAGAGAAATTTTTTTTCAAAATGTCCGTCAGTTTGTCTGTCTGTCTGTCCGTCCGTCACGTTTCTTGTAAGCACGATCATTTAATAACGAAAAATCCCAATGTATTGAAATTTGGACAGTAGGTTAGTGTTAGCTACCAAAGAACCCTATTGTTTTTGAACAAAATCGATCAATAAATAAAAAAAGTTATTAAATTCTGAAATGAAAAAATTTTGTCTTGTTTTGTAATTAAACAAAAAAATGTTCGAAACTAATATCATTTACAAAAAAAAAACTGCGAAGAGTATCCTATAGAATGTGCAACAATTATATAACAAGTGTAGTAATTCGGCGAAGAGTATAATTGGTTAGCTTGTTCTCGTCATAAGATAGAAAACTACCATCGGCCATCTACACGAGTCCCTCTTTGAATGCTGCATGCAGCGCATAGCTTGTCAAAGAGTAAAATAAGATCTCTTCAGGTTTGTTCTTGTTTTCTGGATCAAGGGTTGTTGTATAATCATGAAATGTGCTCAACAATACGACAGCTTTTTCCTTTTGGGGCCATACAAGACAAGTTTGTCGTGCGTTGTGAGGTCAGAATGAGCCCACAACGCTATATTTTTTTATTCAGAAAGATCTAGAAAAATTTGGGCTACTTATTACACATGTGTAGTTAGAAGAATGCACTCCGAAGGTCAAAAATTCAGTCAATAAATTATTTATTTTGAAAAAAATAATAATATGAAAGGTTTATACATTTGGCTGTTAATTGAGAGCGGGTTCATCTCGAACTCAGTTATTTTATAAGAATCATTATTTGCAATTTTCTACTGTAAGCGTTAAATATTTTGCATCACTTAAATAAAGACGATATTTATTGTCTTTGTAAGTGTTTCATAAGCAGCAACTGTGCCAAATCTTAGCTCCTTGCGCACACCGGAAATGAGAGAAATCGTCGCAGAATTGTAGGCTGTTTTTCTGCATAGTTTTTGTTGGGAAACGGTTGATATTCGGGATGCTTAATAGCCTAATGTCAATCCAACTCATTGCATTGTCTACCCACATGCAAAATTTCAAGTCAACTATTGATTGAGTAACAAACACACAGACGTTTCACCTTTATATTATATTAGACTCATGCAGTTCTCACCTAAGAATATGAATATTTATTTTATCAGTTGATAAGCAAACAAATTTTTCTTTAATGTTGTGTTAGAAAAAATTTGTAAAATAGGCCGCTATTGTGTACAGTGTCATGCATGTTACCATAAATATAAATAGAGATAATATTTGCACAATTAAATTATAAAATTAAACATGGCAAGGTCGCGAGTATAAGTAGACGGAATGTACGTATTTATAGTTACGCCAAACATTTATGCATTTTGTTTTTATTGCATTCTATAAATAATATTAGTCTATTAGTATTTGCGATTGGGCCATGGCGGATCGTACCTACTTCTGTTGCGAATTACGATTGTATGGTGAAATTCTGCTTTCACTTGAAATACCAACGATAAAAGCGAAAATATGTCAAGTTCAGTACGTTTCCAAAAATTCTATATTAAATATGCACGCACAAAGGTTTTATGTGTTTGTGAAGATGGCGATTTAGATATATAATTACTGCCAAAATACATCTCCTTTATATAGAGTGCGTCAGAGAAATTAAACGTTTTCTTTATCTATAACAACATGTCAAATAATATTACTCAGCCCAATATCTCTAAAACGCAATTCTACATTATTAGTCATAAACTGTCACTTTGGTAACACCGATGTACGATGTCGCGACAGCAAATTAAGCTTCTCTAAATGTGTTTTGCCTTGCTCTAAATGAGCCTGGAATTCAATGATGTGACAATCTTACCAACCCCCATGAAATTCAATACGCTCAAACAAACTCTGAGGCCAGATAGAAAAAATGGAACATGAGATATGAAAATTTTAATTATTCATGAGGCTACTTCAGAAAGTGGGCAACAAAACATTGTCTAATTATCAAACATTTTCTAGGAGCGTCTATCTATAGAACAATTTTCTGAAAACGAGTGCTCAAATTTAAAATATTGAAACTGTCAATTTTCGACTTTTGAAAAACCCGATAATTTTGAGCCGTCGCGTCGCTCGTGCTGCTGCTCTATACTTCCTGGTTCGATCTTTAATTGTTTGTAAATCCCATGGACACAAGCATGTATGGGGATTCTATATTCGTGCCGAATAAGTGGATAAAGTCGACGGAGAAAGAAGTCCAGATGCGGACTCACCGTCCCTGTCTTACTTGCAAAAGTTTCTATCTTGGACCTCACACTTATATCGCTGGCAGAAAGAGCAATAAAGTCTGGCCCTATTTTCAGGAGTACCTTCTATCTGAAATTTTATCTTGTATGTTTGTGGTGAATTCCATCACTGTTTTCTATTTTAACCACATTTTAAATGTCAATAAAAATGATTCCCTACCCTAGTAGCACAAATATTGGACCAATATATAATATATTATATATTGGTGCTACTAGGGTACGTCTTGAATTTCATTGTGGTTGGTAAGTGTGACGTGACTTACCATTGAGGTCACAATTCCAAGCTGAATCAGAATATGAAATAGAAAACATAACAACAGAAGCAAACACTCCACACATAGTAGACAATCCCTAAATCCAAAGTCTAAGCGGTTTGGAAGGAAGTTTCACATTTGAAAAAACACAGACAACATCTAATACCCACCGACACTGTCATTGTGGGAGCTGGGGATCGAACTCAGTACACCATAGTCTGACCAAGCGTTCTTGCCACTAACACGCTTTAGTCGGCTGAGCTACCATGTCGGCATTATATCTTCTCAATCACAACATCTCGACGCCTTGTGATTTATGCAAGTTTTAGATGGCCTTTCTTCGCTGTATAACACGTCCGACAACCTCCAATTATCTATCGTGGCAGTTTGTTAAGCGCATGGTCTCATCAAAGCTCTTTCCCATCAGCTTCTTGGTGACATCAATCCAACATTTCACAATCTGGTTTTCCCTGGACTACCAACATTTTTATATTATCGCTCACTGGTTGAAGTGACAAAAAACATTCAAGGATTCGAAAGAATGATGCTGGAGAGTCGTTTTGAGAGATGATATATCTCCCAGAGAATCGAGGTGTAGGTGTGATGGGCTGTCGAGGAATTCGTAGCAAACGTATTATGATGCACATCTCGAAAGCAATAATACAGTTTCCCATGTCTCAAAGATGTAAAGGAAGATGGAGAAAATAATATATTTTGGCTCAAAAAATAAAATAAAGCAATATTGAAATAAAAATGTATGGTTTAAGTAATTCTAAATACTTAATGAATCTTTTCTATGCTTATCTAACAAGCAATAAAATGTAAAACATAACCAGCGCTAATCACTTTTGCATATCGGTTAAGAGTTTTAAGAATTTTAAAGACATCCCTGGAAACATTATTACAGTTAAAGAAAACATTTAATTTAATTTGCCTCTAACACTAATAATACTGGAAGTCTTTTGCCACACTACTTAATTTCCATATATTTTTGGCCACTTTCTATCGCTGTTATTAACTGAAATATAGAATGTTACTATGTAAACAAGGTAAACGTGTACCCAGTTATATTCCCTTCATACGTTGGCTGCCCATGAATCAAACATGTTTATATAGAATAATAACATTAGACTTACATTTATTATATTAGTACATTTTCCTAAGTATTATAGACAATATAATTTATAAAAGATGCTACATTTCCCTTCATAAATCATTATTAACTCGGACTAACTCTGGTTTGAGTTAATCTGCTAATAAAAATTGTTATATGATAGAAGATCAATCAAACTAAATTGCAATTAACCATAGTTAGTGGTTAGATACGTGCAAAATTGCCCAAAGCCTTAAGGGTTACAAACAGAAGTACAGTTCAAAAATGAGATATTCCACAGAGGTCTATAAAACACAAGAACAATCATAACTGAAAACAAACCACGTTCCAACCATATTGAAATAATGTAAATATAATCATATTCATAGTTGGCTTTAATTCTTTTTGTAACTTTTATTCGGAGTAGTCCAACTATCGGAGATCCAGTTATAATTAAAAAATAATATTAAACAGCAAAAACAGATGTTGGCATTAAAAATCCGCTTAACAAAAACCTGAAATATAACAGTTATACGCGAGTTGGCTGTTAAATTGCTCTCACTAGTGATCACAACAGCATGTCAGCGTTTCAGACTTGCATAATTCCTCCATGATTTCTTTAATCCGAGAGGGCAACAGTCTACGTCCTGCAATGAACAACCCAATTAAGCCGCGAACTGAAATTCCCTGGAAGCGACCGATGTTATATCACAGCAAAAAGGAAATGTTAAAATGCGCGGTTTATACAAATACATGTAAAGCCCCATAGCGCTATACGGTTCTCACGTCACATCACATCACACGCCAGGACAACACCTATATAAATAGAATAAGGTTACTAACCGTTTTCACAGGCACCATCAAAATTTTATCGATCCATATTTTTATTTTGGATGTTAAATAAGTATAATTTAGTGGCAAAATTCAATTTAATGAAAATGAAAAATAATATCAAGAATCTTAAGTTCATGAAACACAATCAATAACTATGCTGATTTTAGTAACTATAACTAATGAACTTTCACAAGGCATCAGGATTAGTAAAATTACACATACATATTTGCAAAAAGATAAGGTTAAATTAGGTGTCTTCACTATGTGCAAATTTGCTTTTTTGATATTGTTAGAATGAAGTACTTTTTATACTAAACCACTTGACTTAAATACTTAAATAGCATTCTAGGGTTCATGAAATTAAAATTTCAACAAAGAAATAACATATTTTAATAACTGAACTAGTATGCAAAACACGTTGTGATTGGCGGTGACGTCATCAGTTTCATTAGTGGGTTAAATCGCGTTTAAATAGTGATAAACACAACATTTACGTTTACATGTGATTAAATAAGTAACGTCTGATACGGAATTTGTAAAAGCTACTTCTGGAAATTTACCTGCCTTAAAAATATTTTGAAACTGTCACTAAAACTCTTCCTTGGTTTTCATTGTAAAATGGTAAGATAAAATAACATGTGCTTATAATACACAACGACGTTTGTTTATTGACAATGCACATAGAATCAACACAACAACCATTCCGTGCGATATTGCCATCTACCGCAGCTGAGACTCAAGCTCAGGAGAGATAACAGCTACTAGGCATGTTGTGCTACCCAACAGTGGTCTAGCCTACTGCTACCATCTCGGTAATACATTAAAAACGCCACTAAACATCCATACCCCGACCAGGATTCGAACCCGGAACTCCGTGGTCGCGTCAAACACCTTAGTACTACCGCCATTATTTTAAGGTATTATTCGACTGATTGTCAATATTCAAGTGTTTTTAACCATAATCAAATTATTATCTTCTCACTGAAAGAAAATTTAAAATTTGTGAAGACACCTGTAAACTATATACCGGGTGGCCCCGTCCATGGAGACATTTTTGTAACCCTCGAATGGGCGAATGGATTAATTTCAAATTTCGTGTAGTGACTATACGAGATTTGTATATAATATTTGTATATATGTATATATTATTTGTATTATCTACAGTAATTATGTGAAAATTAGACATATTTAGGTTCGTGGGATTGGGTCACTTGATTGATTGATTTGCCAGCGTTAGGTGAGCATTGCTGCCGATTCCGGAGGTCCATTCCAACACGCAGCTCAGTCGTCCACGGCAAAAACGCGTGCCGGAACCAAACCTCGGATGTTTTATATACTGCTGGGCCGGCAGGATACGCGAGTTGGACATGTGGAAACAAGTACAATTTTGGTCAACGGTAACAGCAAAATTGTAACTTCCATTTTCGTGAATTAACGGCAATAGGGGAACATTGCGAAGGCGTCATCAAATGACGCCATTGCGTGAACAACAGGACCTGATTTACTTTCCGGAGGATTGACTAGCGGTTATGGCCAAAATAGGTTATGTATTGTTTTGACACTTGTGTTCATGCAGCTAAATAAACAAAACGTTAGGGCATTATGGCTTCCGAAAATATATATTTAATGTTGAAATCTGAAAGGGAAGATTACCCAATTGTCGTCCACTTGCAAACGGTCAATATATTATTGAATGATATGACATTTATATGAACCCTAAATCAACGAGATCGTCATGACTAGCCGAAACTGGGGTTCTCTCAGTTTTCCCTAAATTCTATTTCTAATATTGTTGTATACTCAAATACGTATTTATAAACTTCCGATAATCCCCTAGCAAAACATTAAGTCTTCAAAAGCAAGATTAAGAAACATCCTTTTGGCCATAACTGAGATTATAGGCACTCGAAAATCAAAGCAAATCACTCTCCCTCTCTACGCAACCACCGCTACGTTTTCGCGAGATACACAACGGTAACAATTATTTCGAATTGAAGAGTGGGGTATAAACTGCTAATCTGACAACGACCATGGGCTAAAAGTCGCGAAAAAATCCATAAAGAACGAACATTAAAAGAGATCATAAGTTCACCTTGCAATGGTATTTTGCTAATTTTGTTGATTGTCATTGAAATTAATTCATGAGAAACTAGGTTGCGCTTTGGGTAACATTTCTAACTCCGCTGATAACCATTTTGGCAGGTGTCAGTGAACCCAATGAGACGCACCCACCTTCCAGGTTTATGTATCTTTGGCAAACTTTGGGGCGTACTGCTGAGTTAGGTACATGTAACCGACTTTTTATGCCGGGTGTAACAAGGTACTTACACCGTTTAAATGTATATATAACTTCAGTGGTCATTGTCGGTAATGTATTTTATAGGGTTTACTACCCTTTCATAATAATTATCCATTTCTAAAATAACAACCTTATTACTTTTATCGAGTTTTAAGTAAAGAATAAGCTTCTCACGGAATTGTTTGATAGCACAAACCTGCATAAAAAAACATTCTGATCTAGAATGTAGACCTAACTATTCCTATGTACTTTGACGTGTGAAACCGAATATTTGACGCTTCAATTTTTCTCCATAACCTCCTTTAAGTGTCTTTACACATGGGACTGATCGTCACATCGTCAGTCCTGATGAGCAGTACTGACGGTACGCGACTCAAAACGAATGGTTTTCACAAGCAACGTATAAAACAGTTTTCAAAATGTATCTGAAGCGGACGGAGGAACGCGTAGGATGTGTTATACTTCATATGTGCAATAGCCCTGACTTATGCGTAGCATACGCTGTGGGCACGGGCTCACCGTATATGCTCCGGCGGACCCCATCCTACGGGCTGGAGGTGCTCAGCACGAATCTGAAGTCAAACTTGAACTGTTTTATGAAAGCTGTCAAAATTCCTGAAAAAGTGCAAAGTACATATGTTTTTGAGCTTTTTTGCAGGGCGCTTTATATTTTTCTCAAATGATCGAGTTTTTCGCTTTCATTTATGCTGTATATCTTTTTCATCCCTTTTCAATAGCCAGATGTAATCGGTCAACATATGTATGTTGCAACTGCCCTGGTACCTTCTTTCAATTTCTTTCTATCTTAATGACATAGTTCTCTCATACGACTCAACGGGTTATGGAGAAAAATCCCTTATTTAGGAGATTAAATTCTTTATCAAACGACCGTGAAGAATGATTCTCTACCAAATTGATGACTTTCTTAGGGATATTATTTTGATTTGTTGATATACAACTTGCGGCAACTTTTTTGAAGCCGCTTTCTTTATAAACTTTGCGTTAATTGCTACAAACATATTCCTCTAAAAATCGCACCATTGCTTGTAAATTACCAGACTTTTAAAAAGTCCCTGTTTCTAGTTCAAGCATCCTTTGTTTATTATACAAATGTTTTATTACTAAATATTTATTATTATTACAATTCCTGTTTCCAAAATTGTGTACCTTTATCTTAAATAACAGGACATTTTGGAATTTTAACCTGATATTGGCGTCGCCAGTACCAAGGTCATCTTTGAGACGCTGGTTGTTAAGGCACGGGGGTTTCGGCTGCTCAGCTGGGCGGTGAGGGAAGAGGAGAGAACCCGGTGAACTGATTCAATCAGTGAATAATATCGATACGTGAAACATTGTTCAACTTGACGCTATGAATAGCATATTTTAATACATATAAATATTCTTGAGATTAGTTTTTTTTTTAGTGGCGGTTTGCCCCTACTACCCCTTTGGAAAAACTGGAAAAACAACGCATTTAAAAAATATATCAGCATCTATTATTACCTTGATCTTAGTACTAAACTTATAATAAAGAATTTGAAATGACCTTGAATGTCCTTCCTCATAATTTTGAATTATTTTCAAATTGGTTTTGATTTAGTCCAAGAGAATTATGCCATATATTCATTATTGTGTATTCAGCCGCAATCAATCAGAAATAATAAAACAGATCTCATAATGTTGAAATTTCGCCTTAAACTGAACACTTTCAGTTATTTCACCGCACAATTTGATGCAATAAGCCTAATTCGCAGTGACTCACACGACTTCCATCGAAGGCATTCCTTTGTAGGAATCGAGGCAACAACACAAGTCGTTACCTACATAGCGAATTTAAACGAGACCTCCACCTACTATAATGGGCAACATGTGTTGGTGTCGGAAAAAATAAATGCACGGTCAATGAAGTAATTAAAACTAAAAATAAATTAACTGTCCTTTCAATTTAGCTGATTGAAGTAATGCTCTTGACGGAGCTCACTGGCACTTTACTAATAAAGACGCACGTTTCTGTATGTTCATTGAAGTAAGAAATTTGTTAATATATTTTATTGTTCTATGAAGATGTTGGAAATATTTCAGATTCAGATTACACAACAAAGATGTTGTTACACGTTTACACAAACAACAAAACATTCACGCGCATCAGTCAAGTTTAAATTAATTGGGTACTATCCGTTTTGAGATCTAGGTTATTTTTAGCCAGACCTCCATTTTCTCTAATGTAATAATATTCTGTAGAATGTATTGTAAATTTTCAAGAATTGGATGCTATTTTGTCAGATCGGTTAGAAAAAATTATTATTTGATATTTCCTTTAAAAAATTACACTCAGAAAATAATTCCACAATTACTCTTAGCCTGGATCTTTTTTCTATCGACAGAAGAGGTTCAATAGTACACATCTCGAAAATTAATAAAGATATATAACGTTATATATCGCTGAAGGATTGAGAAAAATCAATGGGAAGGTATTATAATCTGAGAAATTGTGGTTCCTTAGAAAACGATATCGAAATCGTCAAATCCATAAACCCCATATATGCCCAATAGTAGAGTGCAAATAAATTTCTATCTTTCCCCCCGTTGGCACTTTTAGAGTAAAATATATGACCTTACCAGATATGTTACTTATGCCCTGTAGATTATGAATCCACTTGTCGTCAAAAAATCGTCACGAATATAAGGGCACAAATCAAAATTTTCTAACTAACCACACCACGCGATAGAGTCAATTATGAAGCTTATTTTATCCAAAAATCATTAAATTCTCTGTAGAATTTCTATTTTTAAAATAAATAAAGCAACGAACTTTTACATAGGCTTATATGGCAGTAAAAATCAAAAATCCTGATTTTCTCTGTTCGACTACGGCTGAAAATTAATTAATTTTCGTCTACTTTTCCATTCCCACGACGATATCTCCCAAACTATTATATTTATCAAAAAAATATATTCTTTATAAAATATTTGCCATATATTCCAGATTACAATGGTTTTTAAATCAGATTTTTTGAGAATTTAATAACCATGATATTTAATAATGTGTAGCGTGATATCAATTTTCGAAGCTTATCAGCGGCATGCGTCCGTTAAAGATTCTCGATCTCCCACTCTTTAAAACTGTTTCAACACACCCCACTTCGCACCCGCTCTGGCCTACCGTTAGATAGATTGGCGCATAGTAGCTCTCGTGGTTCAAAATATTTTGAAATTTATATCTTGAAAATGATTATTACTACGAAATAAATGTAAGTATATTTGTAGAATATTAATTCAGTTTTACATGGACTTACATAAAAATTATGGCCTGCCTAAAATTATTGTGTAATAGATTAACACATTATAAAAAACTCCCTATAGTTCACTGTTTGCAAGATACTTTCAGCTGGTATGTATTTTAAATTTTCTACCATATAGGTAACTGAAGAAGAAATAAACTGATAGCGCAAGTTCGGAAAGTGAGATTGAGACAAAAATAAAATTTAAAGAAAAATAGATTCGTAAAATATTATGCTTAAATTGTATGAAACCGGGCCCTGTAAACAAACGTTTTGATAAATCGTTTGCAATATTTAAAAAAATTAAAAACAGTTCAGATGGATAGAGTGCATGTCCAATAACTTCTTCAGGCGTGTCCTTGCGTAAAATGATTTTTTTTTTCAATAAAATTGCTTTTTCAAGTAATGACCAGGAACACAGAAAGAAAAATAAGACTATTAGCCCACCAAAATCCCACAATTTTCTAAAGAATTTGTGCTAACGATTTAAATGCTATAGAAACTAAATAATATCATGTTTAATATTTCCAAAGTCACAATAGAAAATGCAAAGTTTCATGCCTCGTTTTCTGAATTAACATATTTTTCGTTTCTCTTTGTAGATTTAACAATTTTGACTACTTTGCCGGTAAATGTATTTATAAGTAGTCTACTGATCTCTCTTTTAGACCTATATCTATCCATTCTAGATACTTCTCATCATAAATTGACGACATACCATACCCTTTTTGTTTTAAAAACCGTTTCTCAAGAATTTTACATATTTTAGTAGAACCTCCGTTCGTTGTCTGTCCGTTTTCCACTTTTATTTTTATTCTTAGATAGACCTCTGCATTTTATATAGCGATTTTAGAAACATGAAATTTGATATTCAATTTCCATAGGTATTAAATCGTTAGCACAAATTTTTTCGAAAATTATGGGATTCTGGTGGGCTAGTAGTCTTACTTTTCTTTCTGGTTCCGTGGTCATTACTTGAGAAAACTTTATTGTTGTACTTCTGACAAAAGTACATTCCTCTATTTAAAAAAATTATTTTACGAAAATACAAAAGTTGATGGACAGGCATTGGATCCATCTGAACTCTTCTCAATTTCTTTCTCTATTTATGTTCTTAAATGTTCTATATTTCTTTGGCTAGTAAAACTAGAATAGCAATTTCGGTGCCAAACCAGTCAAAATTGTTTGTTATTTTGAATGACGTAATGCTAGGATATAGATCATCTCCTCCTTGGTTACTTATTTTTTCATAGATTTTTAAACAATCAGTAAATGTTGCAAACGATTTCTCAAAACCTTTGATTACAGGGCCCGGTTTCATACAAATTAAGCTAATATGTTACGAATCTGTTTTACATTCAACTATATTTTTCTCAATTTCACTTTCAGAACTTGTGCTATCAGTAGTACTTTTCATTTTAATTTCTTCTAAAAAGCATATACATCAGTTACCTATATGGTAGAAAATTTAAAATACATACCAGCTGAAAGTATCTTGCAAACAGTGAACTATAGGGAGTTTTTTATAATGTGTTAATCTATTACACAATAATTTTAGGCAGGCCATAATTTTTATGTAAGTCCATGTAACACTGAATTAATATTCTACAAATATACTTACATTTATTTCATAGTAATAATCATTTTCAAGATATAAATTTCAAAATATTATGAACCACGAGAGCTATTATGCACCAATCTATCCAACGGTAGGCCAGAGCGGGTGCGAAGTGGGGTGTGTTGAAACAGTTTTAAAGAGTGGGAGAGCGAGAATTTGCAACGAACGCATGCCGCTGACAAGCTTCGAAAATTGATATCACGCTACACATTATTAAATATTTTGGTTATTAAATTCTCAAAAAATCTGATTTAAAAACCATTGTAATCTGGAATATATGGCAAATATTTTATAAAGAATATATTTTTTTGATAAATATAATAGTTTGGGAGATATCGTCGTGGGAATGGAAAAGTAGACGAAAAATAATTAATTTTCAGCCGTAGTCGAACAGAGAAAATAAGGATTTTTGATTATTACTGCCATATAAGCCTATGCAAAAGTTCGTTTCCTTATTTATTTTAAAAATAGAAATTGTACAGAGAATTTAATGATTTTTGGATAAAATACGCTTCATGATTGACTCTATCGCGTGGTGTAGTTAATTAGAAAATTTTGATTTGCGCCCTTATATTCATGACGATTCTTTGACGACAAGTGGATTCGTAATCCACAGGGCATAAGTAACATATCTGACAAGGTCATACATTTTACTCTAAAAGTGCCAACGGGATCGAAAACTAAGCGACTTATGTCAACGCGAGCACTCTACTACAATAATTACTAGACAACTTAAACCTAGACTATTAATTTTATCCCGTATATACACAATGAGAAAAATTTTGTAACATGAATTTGTGATCGCGTCTTGTATATTAAAATTCTGATCGAGTTTTTTTTAATGATTATTTACAGCAATAACAAAGCCATCAATTTTAGTGTTCAACCTTACGCAGATCAGCCAGTGCCGTACGGTACATACATGTTTAAAGAAGTAGGTCAAAGATATGCAAAGGAAAAATAATTACTCCTATAAGACGATGTATTTTTACGTTACCTTGTGATCACAGATCATTTATAGAAGGATGTACCAAAATAGGATGTAAATAATATAGAAGGTTGGGTGAAAGTAATAAAAATTCCTTGTATAATAGAAAACAGTTTCCTATTATTGCATATTTGTTGGAATTAGATGACAAAACTTCGAGATGACATACCTAGTCAGGAAACGTTTGTTAATTGTTGTAATTTACCATAAAAAAAAGGCAAGAGGTCGTAAAATATTTCAATACTAAAGCGAAAAATGTAGCTATACTTCCTTATACTACAAGAGGAAGTGATATTTTATATTATACTGGTAAGTATAGTATTTCTAAAGTCAGCTGGATAATCTTAAAAATACCTGAAAAACGAATGCACTTATAATAATTCAGTCAATGATATACATTGAAGGGAATTTTCGTAAATGAAGTAAACAGAACATCTAGATAAAAATAAAAAAACTTTTAGAAATTTTAGAACATAACAATAGGTCAAATTAATCTTAAAATGGTACCATTTTTTAGAATCATTTCAAAAAGCTTTAAACAAAAATTAATTAATTGCAGAATCCATTAAAAAATAGGATTTTGGTACACTGACCGAGAACAGAGCACATACTCCGCGGGTTGTATTAAACTATTAATATAGAAAAGAGCTGTTTTAAGAACTAACATTTGCTGATACTATTCGTTAAGACAAAATATTTATTTTTTAATACTAAAAAGTGAGATTTTTCGATTTAGTTTCCGCTATTACTATTACTATTAAATTATCCACATTAAAGTAGCCGCCACTTTCGGAACGCTTTTGTTTACATTACACAATATAATGTTATTGTGAGTCCAATTATCTTTGGTTATACTGTATATACGCAAACTATCGGTACTATAGCTGATTACAAGCCATATTTAAACAATCGTATATAAACACTATGCCTGTAATTAACTGTCATTAAACAATAATATCTCCATTTTCTTATAACAAAAAAAATATGATATAATCGATGCTTTACGTTTATTGTCACACCTTCTCTGCGCATTCATTGCATCATATGTATATTAAAATGTATTTCTGTATGATTTCGCAGGAGTTCTCTGCACATAGGTGAATCATTTGTGTTATCTCACGTAATTGTTCAGAGTACCTATACATGGTGTCCAGTAATAAAGTGTAAAACATTGAACTTTCAACTTCTTGTAAATAATTAAGGTGTGCTCTCTATACAAACATTTCCAAAACAAGTTCTTAAAAGGGTGTACCCAAACACGGCTTTTAATTTTTCTGTAAAAATATAAACGAGAGAAAAAACACACATTTGGCACGTCTTTACTACTAAAAGAGCATTTAACAAATGGGTGAAATTAACAACTTTCCTTAAATTTATCGAAATATCTTCTTGCCTGCTTCTTTTTTCTCAATAATTCACTTAATTTTCTGATTTTAGCAATCTGTTTATTTTTGATAAAATTCGTAGAATCAACCGTTCCTGAGAAAAAAAACTTCATTAACTTCTTTAGGGCCAATGAAGGTAAGATCAGGCAATAATCTAGCCGATGAAGGCAAAATCTGTATAAGATCAGTCGCAGGCCCGTGCTGGCTCACCGGGCCCTTCTCGGTAGGCCCCTAGCCAGCAGGCCCCTCCGAGGACTCTACCCTACGAAATCAATTATTTCAAGAAGATATATTTTCACCTGAAATTCTCTTCATTCATTTCCATGAAAAATTCAAAATTTTCGCCTGCGGCGCATTTTCATTAGAGATAATATCGAATGTGAGTTGAAAGGGTAAAATAGAATTTTATTGTGACATCCGCCTGGATGCTGCAAAAGATTTGTTAGATATTCTATATGTCTTGAATATCTCGCTTTTTGCAGCTTTAGGTTAGAATATCTCAAAAACCTGACAAGATGTATTACCTTCAGGACCAGAGCTTCATTTATTTTAAGACTAAAATAATCAATGTTATTAACTCACCCTCTAAAAAGTTGCTACCACTGTCGGTAGATTTTGTTTATATTAGCAATTTTTAATTGCCCTTAATTATACTGTACCTAGAGTATCAAGCGAAAGCAATGAGCATGATTAAGTTAGTCTAAAAAACCTAGTAGACTGGTGTCAAATTTTGAATAGTAAACGAGGTGCTAAATTTGATGTTTTGGTGCAATTTTTTAAGGGGGTGTAGTTGGGCGTAGAAGATTTACCTTATATCAAGAACCAACCTTCTTTTTCGACCAGAAATTGACAAGTCAATCTTTTTCGGGGCACCCTGTATACTTATCTTTACTTTTTAACTTCAGGAAATTATAATCCACGTAACATTCAATATGTTCCGTTCTGATAACTTTGCTGGCAATCAATTGCTCTATGGTGAATATTTAATACTGCACATCGTTATCGGACATTTGTAATTTTACTTTTGGTTTCATTAGAACTAAGTCGTTGACAAATGGAAGCAGAGGACGGATTTTAGTAGTTGTAACAGCAATTATGATTGTGGTAATACTGCAAAATGAGTGTTTTATTGCTGAAGTTACTTTAGAAAAGAGAAAGTAAATATGAAAGTGTCCATATCTCGCTCACTTTCACTGAAAACCAAGACTGTTCACCTTAGTCCTTGATATTTGCTTGAAATCGATTTATTTCGAGTTTCTCATCGGAAGATTTTTTAGGTAAGAATTTATTCTCAAAAACGGTAAAAATTTACATTCACTAATAGGCAAACGTACCTCAACATTGTATATAAATAACTCGATCAAGCACGAAATCTTTTGCGTATAGTTTCCCAAGAAAATTTGCAGTGTTAGCCTATTATTTAGTACAGTAGCATCTTTTCGCCAGGCGCTGCCGTGTTCATCTAGAGATGTGGTTCCTCTAGAGGGAAGTGAAGTGATGTGATATCGTAACCTATACCAAATAGTAATAATGTTTTTGGTGAAATGACTTTCTTTCCCTATTTTAATTTCTTAAGATTACATTTACTACAAAAAACATTTTAAGGTCTAGGAATTGAACGAAAATAACTGAGAACTTCCTGCTTTTTAAAAATATTTGAAGTGGGTTAAAAGAAGGAAAAATGCTTCCACAACCTCAAGGTCACCCTTGAACGTCGAAGAATAATTTTCCTCTGAGTCTAACTCGAAAATTTTATTTGGGCTTTAAGGAAACCATCAAGGTACGACGATGAAAAATGCTTACACAATTATTCCTTTTTCATCAGCCCCCATGAATGATTTTAGTAACTTCAGACTGCTGGAAGCCGTAGTTCCCTTAGGAAATATTTCAAAACACCGATCTATAAGAAGCTTTGTTATTATGTTTGCATGTAGAATCAGTACCTAAAGGGGGATGCAGGAATTTCGGAATACTGTATATTTTTTCAAACATTAAATCAGAAATAATTTAAACAGTTCTGGATATATTTAATTAATATAAATAGTAGACAAACGACCGCTTGCAGTTTATAACACACTTTGGATGCATAAGTAATATATCTACATTTCAATTAGAAATTGAATAACCTCCATGACTTATGATTTCACGGTCACAGAAGTGCTTATTGATGAAATTCATCCATGGCAAAAAGCATGCAATTCTGCTAATAAAAAATTAAAGTGATAACCAACAAGTATAGTTAATTGACTATTTCCGTCTTGATTTGATGTAAACATTTTCAGCAAGTTAGTATGTGCCAAGAAATGATATATTTACAAGGTTTGCTCTGGATTTCATTTTATAATTAACTGAAAATGTTTTTTTTTTTTTAGGTTTTGATTGACGTTATCAGATAGATAAGCAATTATGCTTATAAGTTAAATTAAAAGTCAGACAGAATTGCCACTATCTCTAGTAATAACCTTTACCAGAGATTAGAGAACTAACAAGATAGGACAGTTAGACGGAGAAGACGAAATAGACAAAGACAGTTGTGAACTCCAATTTAAAGGGACAAGACATCCAGCGGAAACGGTTTCGGGATTTGTCGCGTACGCATTAAATGGATTTGACCAAACTTACTAAAAGATAGGTTGGCTCATTAGAATCGACAAGTGCTACATCACGTATAGCCCCCGGTGACAGCTGCGTGTGGCTTTTTTTTTCTCATCTTATAGAAAAAAGTTTCAAAATTATTCTTTTAAGCACAGTTCTATCCTAACCAAACATATAAACATAGAAATACTTCATGTGACATATATTTCAAAGCAACCTGTTTTTTTAATGCCCTTGGGTACTGACAGTCAGCTGAGTTCGGTCGTTCAATCAGGGCAGTGTTGTCCATTTTTCACTATTGGCCTCTCTTTTTAATGTTACCTTCTCCTTCTGATTGTTTTTGTGGCAACTGCGCGAGAACTCCAATTTAAATGTCGAGGTCAATGGCGCCATTGCTAAAAGATAAAAGGTTTTCCGCCGGCTGTCCTATCTTGTTAACTCTCTAATCTTTGCCTTTACTATATAAAAAACTAGCAATTGTGACACGGCTCGCCCGAAATCAGTAGGAACACGCCCATACTTCTTCATATCACCCGTGATAACAGAAGAGAAGACATATAGATACTGAAAAGGATATTACAAGCAAAAAAAGCCTATTTTCTGCTCTCCCTTATATTTCGATTAAGAAAAGATCATCGAAGTTTCCTCTACTCAGTCCGTACGCCTACCTACAACCGCGATAAAAGGCGCGATGCTGCTAGGCGTGCCATACATGAAGTGTATTGGCATCGCTTGAAAGCATATAGTAACACAGATTATGAGGCACATCAAAATGTTTTGGCAAAATCTAAACCAAATGTACCGATTTTTGAAACCTATGAGCCAAAGCATAGTGCATGAACCGGTCTAATATGTGCATAGTGTTATGTTATAACTCAAAATCAAGTCCTCAACAATTTTATGTTTTCCCGAAATCAAAGTCGGACATAAATTAAATTTCATTTGACAGTACAATCAATAAATAAATTCATGATGGAGGAATGTACATTTTGAGCTAAACTGAATTTTCAAATCACTTGGAATCTCGTAAGGAAGTCTGTGAAAGGGGTAGGAAGAGGTAACAATTTCTGGGATACTTAAAGCTGGTTTACAAGGATGTAATAGTCAACAAAAACTTAATTCGAAATCTCCTCTGAATGCCAATGTAATATCAAATCAATATCACATGTTTATTTTACAAGTATAGCTATAAATTACTGTAATGCGAGAACTATTGACATATATGCGAGAATATATGGTCCATAGCACCTCTTCAGATGTGTTTATAACGCATAAGACTAAGACAACAACAAAACTATGTTTAATGATGATAGACAAAAAAGTAACATGTCTGCGGATACCACACCGACAGATTTACACTAGGTAATGGATAACAAAAATGCATCCCATTTGATAGCTTCACCTGATTGTATTAAGCGATATGCTAACGTACTATGTGGTCGTCAAAATCAAACATACGAACGCACGTAAAAAGAGAATTTATTAGCGCAACGTCATTAAAAATAGCTTTGTTCTTGCCTTATGCATTATAAACACATACACAATCGGTATCATTACAACTTCTTCATATCTTTTCACTTCTTGAATCTGACGATGGCCAATAAGCTTGAAACTGCAATATAGAGATGATACGATATATCTGCTCAGATTTCTGCAATAAACTCAACTTGTTTTGTATTGCTCATTTTGAAATAACCTGCATTGTTTAGTATGCTTTCCTCAAACCTTAGGAAAAATGTTTCATTGAAACTGACTGTTAGAGCGGTGATTTATTTAAATAAACAATATGAATTTATCTTTTGTTGTTTATCACATTCAGCCAACGCTCAATATGCTGAAAATCAGAATTCTACAAAATATTTCCATTTACGGGCGTCACGCAAATTTTACGGTTTTTCTACCCCTTCCTCTCCCTATGTCACAGGTTGTCACATTCGAGTCATCCCCCCCCCCCTATTATGACGTCACATATTTTACGGCATTAAATTTTGAGGTAGCATTTTCTGATCTTTATATTTTTTCAATTTCATTCGATTAAAACAACGGTATGCGTAGGTATAAATAATCTGATGTCACAGGAGTTTGACCCCCTCCTCCCCTCTTGTCACACTCTGTCACACTTTATGGACTCCCTCCTCCCCCCCCTCAAAGTGTGGCATAACAATTTTCATACATATGTTTCACTACATCCGTACGGTATATCTTAACAACACACATTGTTGATAAACGTTTATTGAAAATGATGTCGATCATGCAAAATACTTACTAAATTACATAGTTTTGTTATATAATTTTCTTGCATTCTTATATTACCACATGTTACAATTTGCAAGAGTCGCTTCCTAATAATATATATTTTCAGCATGTTATAATCATAATACAGTCATTGTATTGTGGGTTGTAATGCAATTAAAATCTTCCGAAGTTCCGTTATAACAATCGAGCCATCTCTTCATCGTACCTAGTTAAAGATTATTTCTAAATAAAACAGAATTAGACTTGGTTCTGCTTAACGGATTATCGCAAAAACATTAAGCTTTTAAAATAATTTATAAAAAATATGCATACCTAATCTAATAGCCATAGGAACTTCCTTATTTGAAATAATAACAATAGTTATGTTAATGGGTTTAATGTATGGAATAAGGTCATGGAATAGAAAAGAACAATCGCAGAAGGTTTAAGCATTTTCAACACATGTAACGATAAAGTTGATTTAGAAATCAATTTATTAATACGAATTATATGTACCTACTTTTGCCATATCTTTGGTAAATCACCAGCTTAATCGCATTCTCAAGTATTCGAAAATTAAAACAAGAAATGACATTCCTGCATTTTTATTGAGAGATTGTGGTTTTGCTCTCGCTTACCAGCTAATGATTACATTTAATTCAGTTTTAAAGACAAGCAAATTATCGAGTGCATGGAAAATATCCATATTCTGCCCTATTTTTAAAGGGGGAGAGAGATGATATTTGTAATTACCGCCCCATTGGGATTTTGTGCAATTTCTGTAAAGTCTGGGATTCTTCTGCACTATGATATATACACGGTGTAATCAGTTTCATGTCATTAAAAAAATTGGTAATGGGGACCGACTAGAACAAAAAACCTTTATGACTTTTCCCTCTAGGAGCACTTTGAAAAAAACTGACCTAGGTCATGTAGAAAATAATTGAGAACAACTGCTTTTCTTGGTCAATGGACTTGTAGTTCCCAATTATACAACTTTTTTAAATTGTCATAAAAAAGTCAAAGGCCTTGGATCATCGACCGCCTTTTGGACCGCCTCAACCGAACTGAGGCAATTATAAAGAGGTAAATAATTCGTTATCGTTTCCTGCACAACTGCAAGCAAATAATGGCCGTAGAAGTTTAAACAGAGCATTTCTTTACATGTGTTTATTAATTTGGAACAGAATATTGGATTAATGTTTATAATTTAGAATATTTAAATGTGATTTATTAACGTTTGTAACATAAATGAGTGTCGTAGGTTAAAAGCTTACCACCTAAGTAAATGATTCGAAATCTGCATCTACATCAATACACAGTTCGGTACGTCGAATTAAGGACATACGTACTCCGTTCATCACTAAACAATAAACTATCAACTAACGTTGTCAATAAAGAACAATAAAAGAAAAACTTGGTTCAAAATCCAAAACGGAATACAAAAAGAACGAACAAATAAGTTGTGTCTGTACGTAATCAAGAATTTAACGACTTGAACGTTAAAGTCAATAAAATAAATCTTCACTATAAATACACAGCGACCCGAAATTCAAAACTAACAAAAACAACGAACGTGTGTACATAACGAAACACCCACAGTAACTAAAATATTGCACAAGGGAGAGTCAGAGTATAGTTTTCTTCAGATCAGATCTACTAAACACTCAGAAAACGTCGACGACTTTCATCTTATTTACCGCACCGCTAAAGACCGTCGACATTTTATAGCTATCTACACAAATATTGAGTATCATAGGCAGACACGCGCGAGGATCTAAACCTACCTCAATATTCCAGCAGTTCTCAAAATATTGAAAATTTGCGAAATTTTTGTTTATATTTTTTCTCCAAAACTATGAGTTTAGACCCCATGTTATATAAGATTTTTTTTGTTTGTCTTGTCGTTCCCTACCACCAGTTTTTTTTAATGACATGAAAGTAATTACACCCTGTATCAGGACGTAAGAAACGTAATTCAATCAACATGGATTCATGAGTGACAGATCAATCGCAACCAACTTTTTATAGTCCAATGTATCGCGGAAACCCTTAATAAACAAGGTTAAGTTGATGTTGAGTATATTATCATATTCTTCCAATGCCTTTGATGGATCTGCTAGATCATAACATCCGAATACTCCGATTAGATCAGTTTAGTATGACATCAGGTATGTGTACAAGCATTTTTGAAAATCACCTTAAAAATTGAATACAATACGTGCAAAATCATGGCCACAAATCGGGCAGTACAGCGGTCCTATCAGGAGAACTTCTAGACGATATAACTCCTAGTATTAGTTTAACTGATGTGTACGTTAAATTTTATACCAAGCATGTAGTGGTATGTGCTCGACTATAAGCCATGTCAGTAGTTGGTCTACTGCAAATAATTTACTTCTGAACATTAACAAATGTAATGGGATGTCATTCAGACAAATAACGAATGCTTAGCTGGCCCTAGCTTTATAAAGCAACTTGGGATAGTATTTGATAGTAAATTGTCCTTCGACGAACATATTAATGTACCTAATACAAAAAGCGGTTTATAATAGTCTTGAATTTATAATAAAAAATAGTAAGAATTTTGCCCATCTAACACTGCGATCTTCTTGTATGCTTTTATTAGGTCACATCATATACAGTGTACATAAGTAATTTAGAAAAGATCCAGTATAAATTTCTAAAAAAGTTTATGCACTTTAAGGACAATGGACTGTACTCAGACGTTGGTTCTCCTCATGCTTTACATCTAAGTATGCAATGGTCTTTTGTATCGCTGCAGGAAAGACAATCTATGCTTTTAATCATCTTCCTGCATAATATTGTTATGTATTACAGATTCTTGATTGTGTTCTGGATGGATCTAGAGGCAATTTCAGAGTATATAAGGCGCGATTGCCGGCGCAGGAGGGGAAGTTTTATAATTGAAGAAGTTGAAAAGTTAAAAGTGAGGTTAAATAAGAAGTAAACAAAGTGTAAAGGTTCATTTGGTTAATTAAGAAGTATTGTGTATCAGTAAATTATTAAATAAAATATTAGTTGTTTACCCCTTGTTAAAATTATTTAGAACCCACGAATTCATACAGGGTGTTTGCTAAAAGGGTGAAAACACGTAACAATATAATTAAGCATATGTTTGACTGTCCACAAATTTTAGAGTCCACAAACTTCAATGGGTCAATATAGCCATCGCGAGTTCCTGTGACTTTTCATTTAACTACTCCTCGCACAAACTTACTGCAAGCATCGCCGATATTTCAAGCTTGCTTTAATTAATTCGAAAACAAATAAAAATCAGATTGCCACTATTGGGTTTTTCAGTATACCGCCCCGGAGTTTGGCATTTTCCTCCCAACCTTGCATACGTGTTTCTATCTTGAAATCATGTTCTGTAGGACATTTAAATAAATAAATAAACAAACAATTCCTTTTTCTTTTACACGTCAACTGTACGTACAAAATAAAGAACAGTTCCACGTGCGTCCGCAAACCGAAAAACAAAGTATCAAAAATATAAAATACCTTGGATAAGTACAAAACATTTGCGCACGCCCCGCCAAGGCAAGTTCATTTGGCAGGCGAGCCTCCGATCGCTTGTCCTTGGAGCGGGGCGGGAATCGTTCTGAGTATGTAAAATTAAAAACATTTCTAGCTACGCCGATATAGAAAGGATCAGTGGAACGGAGGCAATTAGGAATTTCGCGACTAGTAATTTATTTATTTATTATTCTCGAGAAGTCAATGGTAAAAACAACTTGATCAAAATATGCTGTTGTTATTGATTCAACGCAAGTACCTACGTTAGGATTTACCAAACGGGACAAATGGCAATAACAATTTATATACGTAGATGACACGGCATAACACAACGCTTGTCTATGAGTATGTACGTCATAAAAACGTAAATACCACAATTTAAAAAAAATATATTTTCAAATAACAAACAAATAACGTTGGAAAACAAGCTCTTTCACACTAATATGAAGAATAAATCAATTTCAAGAACTTACAATGCGGAATATTAGAGACTATTTCAAATATAGTCAGTGAATAAATTGAACAAGTTGCTGAATACCTTCTACAGTTTTATATTTTTGTCAAGACTGTCAAATTAAAATCAATCGTGAACATGATACACACTGAACATTAACGAGGAAGTCCTCGCGCCCAAATTGTATTATCTATATGGTTCTGACTTTCCAGTTTTGCCGAATTCGAAGAGTTATCTCCATCCTTCATTTTTATCACTTCCCAATATACTTGGTATCTATTTCAAAGTATGAAAAATTTTATCGACTAACCAGTAGAAAGGCGTTAAAGAAAACAAGAACAAGGCGGTGTAAACATTTTTTGTAAAGCGAATAGTTGGCATTTTACAAATGTTGCATTTTTTCAGGACTCACTCTGTATAATATAATTTTAAACAAGTATAAAATCAAATTAATGACGGTCATGAGTAATGAGAATAATAACTGGCTGGTTGCTCATTGTCATGTTCTATATAAAGATTACTGTAATTTATTAAAAAACGAGATTATTATAAATCTGTTATTTAAAGGCAAAGTTTTCCAAAGATCGGATTATTTAAGACGTTGCTTTATAATGATTCACTGTCGAAGCTTATAATTATAAAACGTTTAAAATATGGCTCAGGCCGTATTACAAAATTCTGATTATTTTAGTAAAACGACCCCCATAAAATCCCACAGAATTCCATAAATACCACCATATTTTTGAAATTGAAGGTTTAACCGCCTTTGTTAATTTCAGGACCAGCGTGGTGAAACAGAAGGAGAGGAAGACAAAATATTGCGCTTACCTAAAATAAGGTGCAATTTGGCATCCGTTTGGAAGGCGTAATGTAGAGTAACTAGGAAGGGATTATCACGGACGGCCTCGAGGACTTGTCTTTCAGTTTTCGTGTGTTCAGTCGTTTTCTTCTTCTGCACTATCGTCGCCTTTTTCAGGACTTTCATGGCGTACAAACGGCTATCATCTGAACCACCACGTTTCCTTACCAGGAACACTTTCCCGTATGCTGAAAGAAAACATTAAATTATTATTAATACTTTCAAATTGGTAAAAACTAAAATGACTAAATTACTATTCTAAATTATTTTGTTTTATTTAATGTTTGGGTTTTAACAAGTTTTAACATTCCTAGATAACGGAATATAAGTTTTATGTTGATAGTTTTAAGCACGTGGTATTTTCATTATCAAATTTATCATTAAAAAACTTTCTCCGTTTTCTATATCTACATTACTTCAGAATTGCATATTCTACAGTTACACAACAAAAAAAAGCAAGTAAAATGTTTATGTTAATGAGTTAAACAGGCAAACAATATAACGTCAAATAACAAAATGTAAATACTTATTTCATTATCTGTTAATAGATTATTAATATGCAAGTATTATATTCTCTTGATACGTTAACTGCTAAGGTAAATGCAATTAAATGCTGATAAAGCTTCATCAACTTTTTTTAAAATTTTTAAATAATACAACGTGGGTGGCTTGAGAATATTCCATTGATGTATTGGATGTATGGAAATCAAAATGATTTTATCCGTGACTCCATAACTAAAAAAGTGTCTACTGATGTCAATTCGTCTACAGTGGACACTAGGTCGTTCAAAATATTGCATTAATTTTTTTTTGTCCCAGCCTCCAGACTTGTTTCAAATTTTAGCAAAATTGAGTAATATTAACATGTGCCTCCGAGACAATGAAGTTTGTCATGTGTATTTCTTATAGTAGCCGAGTCAACGAAGGTTTTTACTTGTATACCCTCAAAAACAAAGTCGATTTTGATGAATTCTTTTTAAAATGTATTTTATATTTAATTATCCAAAATGAGAAACATCCTGCTGGGGAATTAAACATTTTTTTAATGGAATTTTATGTAGAATTGACTATATCTGAAAATTTGGTATACAAATAATTGAATACTTCGAGCGATTACCTGTTTGATAAAGACATGCCCTTAGAAACTACTCAGGAAAAGTTTTTGACCAACAGTAAAGATAAAAATACATTCTTTACAAGAAGCTGGTTGAAAGTAATTTCAAGTGTTGCCAAGCAGAAAGTGATAGTGACCAGTTGATTGTACAATCAGCTCTAGATTGTACGTTTGAAGAGAGCAACGTGAACTCTTTTCGTGATATAATTGTTGTGGCAGAAAAAAATGATGTTCTAGTTTTATTAATGTCTATCTACTAAGGAAATGTATTTTTTAAAACTATTAAAAAATAATGTGTTACAGAGAGTTTACTCGAGGTTTAAGTTGAAAGTTTCCAAACCTGAGAAAACATCTTTTGTTTATTGATTCACGTTTTCACAGGACTTGTGTGCAATTCTTTCCACTACATTTTCACGATCTATCGCAAGTTTACGAAAATAATGTATTTTTCTCATACCACATATATGGCAAACTTCTGATCTTGGCGATTCGTGTCAATATCAACCGATTTTGTTGAAATTTCATTTTTTTTTCAGATTGTTAATATTGGGGGTGACAAAAAAAATAAGAATTTAATTTTTCACAAGTACAAATTTAAGCTACCTTAGTGTACACACATTATGTGAACAATAAGTAAATATTAGTAAAATATCTAAGGTAAATAAATATCACATAAACCATACACCAGTTACTAGACACAATAACAGATATATCATTTTAATGCTGACATACGCGATCCCTGAATTAATTTTTTTTCTTAAATTATACCATAGAGGAAAAATACTATGTAGCGTTACATTCGCGACAAAATGATCCTGTTAATAAATTAATGGTTACTCTTTCCTACCGGATATCCTATATAACAGAGTTATGTATTCGTGAACTTACAATTGTAATGTAATATAATAACTAATTGGCAACCTAAATATGAGTAAGCATACACATTGTGGCATATCCTAATCATTATTAAAACCGTACCATTATATTTAAATAATAAGATTACATTCTTAGAGAAAGTGAGACAAGGAATAATAATTATTAAATAATTAATGCACTCGGTCGGTCTTAAAGTTGTTCGAATCTTATAGCTGTTTTTATATTTCGTAACTTTGCAGGTTATGTTTAATTTTCATTTTTGTAATAATTAAATATTAGCGTTCAAATCAAACAATTACTTTGGGTGACAGGGCTATAGTCGCAAAATATTCATGAAAAAGCAAGATGTTTATCTATTTTTATGTTATAACTAAGTTTGAAGGTCTTTCATATCATAACATAACAACAACACATGATTTCAATATCAACAAAGTTTGGGTAACATATTTTTCTTGGAGGTTTGAGGTTATTTTGTATCTAATGTAAATTGTCAAGTTTCTAGCATGTCTAATGCCCCAAATATTAATGTAGACACACATATAAGTTCATAAAGATGTAGCCTGCTACACTGCCGATTAGAGTATAGATTGGCAATTCATTTACTAGATTAGCTTCAGTGTATTAACGATGATGAAACATGACAAAATGCACATGCCCAGCAGACCTAGACAATGGCTGTTGCCACATCCTACCTTCAATTAAAGACAACTTCTTTTTGATTTATTCTCACAACCAAAAATTTATATGATACAAATTTATAAAAATAACAATAGTAGAATGTTCAACAAAAATTTAAAACAACCTGTAAAAGTACGCACAGGAAACTCTCCTCTTCATTTTTTTTTAGAGTGAACTTAATGTATACTTTTCTCTAAAAGTATAAGAGTAAATCATAAAAAATCAATTTTGTCTTTTATTTACGACTGTCTTTTTCAATTTAGCTTTATCATTTCTATACGTATTTAGTAAGTATGGCAATTCCTAGACGAGTAATAAACTATAATCGAGAACTAAGAGAATTAAATAGGCATAATAATTTTGCATAAGAAAATAAGGAACGAAAAATAAAATTAAGAATAATATGAAGAATCATCCGAAACGGTATGCGAAAATTATAATTAAGAATTAACCGAATAAAATAGGGACACATTATCCAAAGTCAGTTTGAAAATCATAAAAACAGACCGACAAAGGAATACTTTATACAACCAGCGATGGTCATGAGCGTCGACCGCCAATTTTTAGAATCACTATTTAATTATTGTAAATATTGTGTTACTACTTCATATTAATTGATAGGCATGATGAAAATGATTTATTTATATATAATAAATAATGTTAGTTTAATGAACAATTCCATAAATGACTCAATAAAAGTATATAAATATCATTTAACCCACGGCTATGCCACCGGCAATATTAAGAATGAACCAAATGCAGATAAGGGACTTGTAATGGTGGGCCAGGTAAACAATCGACTGCTTTCGTTTGGGGTAAGTGCATAACATATCTGGTTAACTATATTCGTATTGCAATATTCAAGCACGGTCTCGGCTCTTATTCTATCACATCAGGCTTAGTAATGATTTATCCTGGTAGCAATGCTTTAGACTGAATTTTCAAATTGACAGCAGAAATACTATACAATAATATATAACTAAAGTGTTGGAGTTGGAGTTTGTGGGAGGGTAGTCACAAAGAGTGACCGCAGCACCTAGGCCCCATTGGACCCCTTGTACATCCTCCCAAGGGATGCAAGATTCCATCTAGGCCTCCAACCACCCTAATCTTGTGAAGAAGGTGGTGATTCTGCCTAGGGGAATATCCCTCAAGTCGGCCAAAGTAGGCCAACGTTCCCCCAAGATGGATTCTCTGCTGGAGGAGACTGCCGGGTACTCACAGAGTACATGTTGGACAGTCTCGTCTTCTTGTTCACAACCTCTGCATAGGGGTGTGTCGTTTAGCTTCATGTTATAAAGGTGGTTTCTCAGCTGGCAATGACCAGTAAGAATTACTGTCGCGATGCGCAGATTCTTCCTGGACATTGCCAGGTAGGTCATCGTTTTATCCTTGTCGGGGTATCTAAGCAGATCCCTGGCCAACTGACAACTATGGGTTTCATCCCACAGTTTTTTAAATTTTCTGTGGGTGTCTTCTTTAATCATTAGCATTATTGCTGAGGTCGGCAGTATGTTAGAAGGGCCAGGTCCAAGTATACTTAGATTGGCTGCCTTCTTAGTCAAACTGTCAGCTTTCTTGTTGCCTCTGCACTGTACATGCCCTTTGACCCAGCATATAATGACACTGTTGCTGGAACCGTCAACAAGTGCTTCATGGCATTTCCATATTGACCCTGTTGTTATTTTGTCTCTGTAGAGCCAGTAGTGATTGTCTACTATCAGTGTAGATTCTAATTGTTTTTCCCGTTATTTGTCTACGGGAAATATCTTTTGCGGCTGTGGTTATTCCCGCCAGTTCTGTTTGTGTTATGCTGGCTTGTTTGTCCATAGCCCATTTAATTTTAATTTGCAGATTACCCCACAACCTGTTCCTTCTTTATTTTTCGATCCGTCTGTGAAGATGTTAACTGTTCCTTCACTGGCAGTCTCATTGCTACTGTTGGTGTGTATTGTATAGGGTCTATTAAAGATGAACTGTTGAGAAATACCATTCGCGCGTACCTGCAGAAGTGACATCTGTTTGATTGTCTCATTCCACAGCCGGCACCTGGTCGCTCCACATCCTATGTTTGGCTATATACCAACGGACTTGAGGCGTGCCATAGTAGTTAGGGCCACCTCCTCTAGATATATGTCTAGTGGTGACAGGCACAGCATCACTTTCATTGCTCTTGTTGGTGTCGTTCTCATAGCTCCAATTGTGTTTAAGCAGGCTACTCGTACCTGGCTGAGCTTGCGTTTCGCTACAGTCTGTTGACTCTTAGGCCACCAGACAATGGCTCCATAGACTATTATCGATTTTCTAATAGCAGTGTAAATCCCATGCCACTCTGGGTTTCATTCCTCAGGTTTTCCCTATGGTTCTGCGGCGCTGCTCAAAAGCCTTCTTTAGTCTTCTGTCTAAATGAAGATTCCAAGTTAGTTTGGCATCAAAAGTTACTCCAAGGTATTTTACTTCTGATGCGAAATTTAGTGTGGTGTTTAGGAGAACGGGTGCCGTCATTGGCCCCAATTTCCTTTTTCTTGTGAAGAGGACCAGCTCTGTCTTCCTGTGTATAAGATAAACCAGTGCACCTAATCTAGGCTATGCAGCGAATACGTTATGAACACAGCCCGCATTCAGTATGTGGAAGATGTTCTAAGAAATGGATGGTTCTCTAACAAATTTAAGCCTTAATTGGATCGGCTGTTTTATATGGCTAATATAAACTACTAAATTATATATCGGTCTTTCAAGATTTAATTGAATATAAATTTTAATAGCGAGTACCGCAATATTATTTATAATATGCATCTGTATTTAAATTGAGATAAATTAAATTAAATGATCAGTTCATAGAATTTGTAATACAAATTTCTATTGAAATTTTTAGCACGAAATTGTTTAGTAGTTATTTTTCATTATAAAGCTAGCGTACAACTTTTATAGCATATGTGGTCAATTAATATTATAATTTAATTTGCATATACCTACTTATAGATTAAAACGGATACATATTTTCGACCCTGACGTAAATATGAACTTGAATGAACCTCACTGTTAGTTGTGCGAGGGTTGTTTAAATTTGAGGCCGTAAGAAAAAGCCTGACTATCATATCACTCAGATCGGATTACTAAAATGTCGTCGTACCAGGTACGGACTACCTGGAAATAAACGATTTTCACCAAACTGTAAACAAACTAAATAAAGAAAATTTAGCTATTGCCTTTTAATTTACAAAATCAATCAAAGCTTTTTTCTATTACAGTCCACTAGTTCGTTTTTTATAACACTTCTCCTATGAGCAAACATTGACCACCCAACGAATCATTCATTAATTGTAGTAAATAATCTATTTTTACTCCATCATTTTAAAACTTCATCAAGCGATCTATGAATAATAAAAGTGAAATTGTGAATTACAACTCTAACGAGTCCACGTTTCTTAAATATATTTAAATTACTTTCTATATTATAATAAAGATGTAAAAAAGTAAAAGTTATATTATTTGTAGTACTGCCATTACATTGTGGTTTATAACAATAGGTACATGTGTTTTAATATTTTTATTGATATTAGGAAACACAAATCATTGCACCTAATTCTACTAACAATACATTTCTGTGGTTTGATTTCGACATAAAAGCATAACAAATTGTGAAGGCTTATTCTCAACTGATAGCGGCAAAATCTCGCAGAAAAAAGTTCAAAAAAACTAATTTTTTATCCAAATTTTCATGAAGATTTTGGAGAGATATATTTACACAATGTCTTATTATTTATTTGCCTTTTCTCCAGAGAATTACTTGTCGAGTAATCCCGTATTTGGTTCGTGTAGGAGCTCAAATCTATATTTTAAAACATTTTCATGTCTTTTTTTTAAACTGTGATAACTGATAACACAAATGATATATTAATAGATTTCGTCATTTGGTAATTATTCTTCTAAATAACGGTCAAATAAACAAATTAAATATGTATGTAGGGCAAAAACTACCATATTCATTAAAAATTAATAATTATGTTGAATTTAGGGCTGTCATAATTTAGCAAAATATAGGTCAAGCTGATGATCAACTGTTATTACATAAATGGATATAGGGAACAGAACTGTTTACATTAATATATTCAGTCATGCAATTTGTGAATGTTTATCAAAAGATATATAGGACAATAATACCATCATTTTAGTATACACCTTACTGACATGGATATAGAACCAATAATTTTTAACAGATGGTGCATATAGGTTTTTGATGTCAATATCGTCCATTCCTGTTAAAAATGTAAAATATAAGTTAATAATTTCTGAAAATCTGTATTATCTTTTAAAATATATTTAATGTACAGATTGACATAATTCAAGTGCATTTCCAGTTATCAGTACAGGTCAAAACTCCCAAAAAATGGATGTAGGGTAAATAAAGCTGGTACATGTCAGGGGTTCGAAGATACTAACATTTTAACCTGATTCACACGTAGTTGCTTTATGTACACTCAGTTACGAGACAACCTGTACATTTTACCACAGTTTATACATCAGACCTTCCTAACATTTATTTGCATGTACAATGTACATTGTACATACCTATTCATTTTAATGGCATTATACAGCATCAATATTTTACAGCAGGCAACTAGGAGACATTCTAATGAATAGCAAATTAAAAACAATTTTGTCTAGACGTTGTAACATGCATAGACTAAAACGTGTTTTAAATTGGCCAAGTGTTTGTTGAAGATCATGTAAAAAAATGTTAAACAACTACCGTTAACGATAAAATAAACACCTCACTTTCCATTGCTTAAATAAATATTTTCATTTTTTTCAAATCCACTTAAACTTCACCATTTTACGCATATCCATCAAATAGAAACATATTTCCTATCCCTAAAGAAAAATTTAAAGTGCAATATTTCTTGTCATTACGACATTACCAATATCAAATTTTTATTTCACATTATTTCCAAGATAGGTAGTCGTCTCAGGAAAATTTTCTTGTACAGGAATCTATTTGATGGCCAGCTAAAACACAAATATAGAAAAAAAATGTCTGTGTTTGTGTATGTGTGAAAACCGTTTTTTTGTAATCAAAATAACTGCGATATACTTGTGTACAGCAAACGCCAATTATGATGAGGTTTCGAAGCGCAGATAGACCACGCCTCTCACAAATGTGATTGATGAAATAAACAAAGATCACAAAACAGTGACGTGCATGTTTCAATGCTTGAAAACTAGATTGGGTTCAAATATAATAATATACTAGATATCGAGTGAATTGTTTATTTATTCTAATTATATCAAATAGTAAGCAGTAGTAGCAGTACGTTGTCAGATTGGGTAAAACAATTTTTATTTATTCAAAATTGACTATTTTACAGTCGGCAAAGTAAAAAATACACCAGAAGCTCGCAAAAAATGTTATCTGAGTTTTTCCTTCTGTAACTGTTAGTGCGAGGATTAAACATCACAAAACCACAAAAATCAGTTCTGGGAGTGCCGCGCAACCCCCCAAAAAAACTACCCCTTCGGTGAAAAAAGCCTTATTTTACTGATAACTCGTTGAAGATATAAAAAATTGTTCATGATAAAAAAGAAAGCTTGACTAATTGCCTAAAAAATGTCCTTGTAATTTTCTTACATATGCCATGGTTTTCAAGAAAACCGATATTGACAAAAATTGCAAAATTTGTATTTTTAATGCGCGCGAATTTCTGTTTATTTGAAATTTTTTGCGCGCGGTCTATAGAAAAAATTGAATTGCTCGAAAACCAAACAAGCTAGGAAGAAAAATCAAAATGGGTTTTAAAGGGGATATAAAACACTCTCTTGCGTTGCCTTTTTGAGGGCTATTGATATTTATTAGTAAATAAAAATAACAATATAATACAGTTATCTCTTGATTTATTAGTAGAGGGTCCACGCCTTCGAAAGCCGTCTAAATCGCCAAGTAACCCATTCCAGCAAGGTAAATAATTTTTGAGCTCGGATATCGAAAGAGGGTCCTAATGGGCATCAGAAATGACTTGTTGGACTTTTGTTGACGATTGCACAACTTCTCCACAAGAAAAAAAGATGGCGAAATGTTATTTCAAGAATTCGTGTTTTTAAACGTATACCTCTCGCTAGAGAGTGAACCACATGCGATATTGATTTGATTTTTTTAATTTATATACTACTGACATGAGCGCATCGAGCTGTACTAATTAAATTTCAAACTCGCTTACGGATTTTTTCTAAATAAATCCTAAATCACAGTAACGAAATTTGTGTGTTTGAAATTTCGACGTGCGGGCAACTATATTAAATATTCAATTTTTTTATATACTATATAGGAATGAAATATGGTCTAAAGATCAACAGAGTTTTTGCAAAAAAAACCAGCTCGATATCTTATATAGTTTTTGAGTTAACGACTTTTTAAAATAAACCGTAATTAGATTCGTGGTATTCCTGTTAGCATGCGGCTGTTTTCTGGCAAACTGTAATGCATTAAGATAGTAAGCCAATACATTTTTGAAATTGTGCTATTATTTACATTTTTACAATTTTGCAAAAATATTAACAGATAAAAAGAAACTCATTTGGCAGATTATTTACACGATCTATTAATTATGAAGATGTTGTATAGAGATATTATTTCTTAAGTATATCATTATTGTGGTACAAATGATATACTTAGCATTTTACAAATATGAAAATATAAAAACGTACACAAAACTTGTAATATGTACATAATAAAAATAATAATAATAATAATAATAATGCATAATAAGTATACACAGCTCAGTAGGCATTGACAAACCACTACATAGGCATTACTATTAAGAAGCACTGTCTGCTAAAAACTGCTCTGTATTATTTCTGCCCTTAAAACAATTGTTATGAAAGGCTGCACATGCAACAAAACACCAAGTGGACGCACATTTTTAATCACAGTTTACTTTACAATTCCACTATTTGTTTTCTTTAGAACCAGTTGTAACTTTTTGTCATCATTTGTGATTTTATTTGGTTATTCTGTATCAGATATTTTCTGGGAAAGGGTAAGTTGGGAAGGAGATCGGAAAATCGCTTGGACACTAAAATTTAATGTGCTTTGTTAACTGCTTCTCAAGTCGAGAAAATTTGTTATAAATCCAGGATTTTGTGTTAGGTAAGGGTCTAAACTTTTTGTGGATAATTTTTACAATTAAAAGTATTTCGCAGTGAGCAGGGTTTTAACCTACTTCGCTAGGTTCTTCAGTTGCTAGCTAAGCTAAGTACACTAAACCACTGGACTACCGTCCCCTGTAATGCTCGTTTTAAATGCAGTAAGGAAGTGTCTTGTGTAGGATGCGGACGTAGCTAACGTAAGCCTAATAACCTTAAGGAAAAATAAATACTGCCTTAGCAAATCTAAAGATTTAAATTCACTACAGATGGCCGTAGTGAATTTAAATCCTCATCAAAATATATAGTTGGCGTGTTCATTTTAAGGCAACAATAACTGCTCATTTATCCTCTTCGGAAAGGATAACTGACAGGTCACACAATACACCGACTGCCAATAACGTTTTTAAAACATTTTCTTCTTCATATTTTTCACCTTATTATTTACTGATTTCGTGAGAGTAGATAAGCTATAGGCGTTCGGGACCAAAATCCCATGTTATTTCTTATGGAGGTTCATTCTGGTCATTTTTGTCTGATTTTACCCCCCACCACTTTTTAGGTTCCGCCTTCGGGGAAGGTCCTACCGGTAGGGTTAAACAGGTTTTTACAGCTTTTAAACAGGTTTTTACAGGTTTTAAACAGAATCTGTATACAGGTCTGTACGATTTTAAACAGGTTTGTACAGCTTTTAAACAGGGTCTGTATACAGATTCTGTTTAAAACCTGTAAAAACCTGTTTAAAAGCTGTAAAAACCTGTTTAACCCGACCGGTAAGACCTTCCCCGAAGGCGGAACCTAAAAAGTGGTGGGGGGTAAAATCAGACAAAAATGACCAGAATGAACCTCCATAAGAAATAACATGGGATTTTGGTCCCGAACGCCTATAGCTTATCTACTCGTGAGTATCCTAAGATACCCTTTGTTCTCATGTACCCAGACAATTTTTGTAGGTTTTCTATTTTGCAAAAATTAAACATACCTTGCGCAAATATTATTGTGTTCCCTTCTTCATGATTGCAAGTTCACATTATTGGTCAACGTAGGTATGTCATTATTTACACCAATATTCTAAAATATATTTTAGATTATTCGCTTTATATTTGTTACTATTTATAAAGTAATTCCAGTTTAAAATAAGAATTGTGTCTGTTATGTCATATAATTCTGATGGGTTTTTAAGTCATACCATACATTTTCTTAAATATGAAATTTCGGACAATTTTTATTTTTTAATCTCAAAGTATAATTTATTGACGATTTCATACTGTATTTGCACCTTTCAATATATACAGTCCTTCTAAGCCAAAATGACGTAACTGAAAATTTTCTAAGCAAATTGGACGTACTTCAAAGTTTCCTTTTTTCAGTAATCATTAAACCATTATTTCTGCATCTATATTTTAACAGACTCTATTTTAAAATCACGTAGTTGTACCATAACACATAAATGATTGTCTAATTTTCAGACAATTGGTGACCTACTGATTAATAGTAATATAGTACCTTAATCAAATTAGGTATTAGACTAATGTCTATCCACAATTACACAGACCGAATCCTGCCGCAGCTGTCACGTTGCGCGTTATCATAACAAGACGATCGAATTAAAAAATCTGTAACTCGAAAACTGTATGAGATATCGAGTTAATTTTTTTTGCAAAAACTTTGTTGATCTTTAGACTATATTTCATTCGCATATAATATATAAGAAAATTAAACATTTAATGTAGTTGTCCGCACGTCGAAATTTCAAACACACAAATTTCGTTCCTGTGATTTAGGATTTAATTAGAAAAAAACCGTAAGTGATTTTGAAACTCTACTAGTACAGACATATGCGCTCATGTCAGTAGTATGTAAAGAAAAAAAATCAGATCAATATCGCATGTAGTTAATTTTCTAACGAGAGGTATACGTTTAAAAACACGAATTCTTGAAATAACATTCCGCCATCTTTTTTTCTTGTGGAGAAGTTGTGCAATCCTCAACAAAAGTCCAACAAGCCATTTCTGATGCCCATTAGGACCCTCTTTCGACATCCGAGCTCAAAACTTATTTACCTTGTTGGAATGGGTCATTTCAATTTTTAATGCTTTGGACCCCTTACTATATTGTGCATCTAATTATTCACAGGCCCATAAAAAATAAGTGACTATAATATAAGTTATAAATGCATTATCTTTTAGTTCAAGGTAGTAGTACTTCAATGCAGAAAAAGCTAGGAATAAAAATATTCACATTTACAAATTTAGCAGCATGTCAACGGTTAACGAGTTATCAGTAAAATAAGGCTTTTTTCTCCGAAGGGGTGATTTTTTGGGGGTGTTGTGCGGCACCCCCAGAACTGATTTTTGTGGTTTTGTCATGTATAATCCATCCACTAACAGTTACTGAAGCAAAATCTTAGATAACATGTTTTGTTATGGAAATTTTTATAATTATTGGACTATAATGATGAAAATAAAAGCCATTTTCTTGATATGATTAGGCACTGCGTTACTTACTAAAAAATTAAAAATTAACGTCGATGTGTATGATTTATCAGCCATTCTCATAGATTCGCTTCGGGAATGCTATTCTGGATTGTATTACTCCTACACATTTTCGAAATATTTGACATTGACACTTTCGGTTCATAAGAATTTACTATTTAGTGATTCATAAACTTCTGGCATAGTAACCGACTTTAGTAGAGGAAATAAACCTACGTTAAATATGTAAATAAAAAAAAACATTGATTGTAAATTGTCAAAATTATATTATAGACGTCCATAGCTAACTACACCAGCACACCTGTTATTAAATTTGTTCTTGAATTGACATGACTATAGAATAATTAAAAAGGTATGTGCCGTTTTTAAGTTCCACATACAACGACAAATAACCAAATATAAATAAATGTTAACGCGTTTGTGTTACCTGATTCTGATTCAAAACAAGTATTAGCATACTGGTTTATTACATAGGAACAAAATGTTTATTTAAATTCGTTTCGCCTGTCAGTAAGAACTTCTGATAATTAAAACTGTATACAGGAAAAGTTTCTTAATTTGTGGTTTGATTTTTAAGAACGTACAATTTACCATTAGCGAAACAAATGAACTTTAGTGGTAACTGGGTTATGCCATTGTAATATTATTTGTTCAATTTATTTTATCTCTAATTTTATTGTGTATTTCTATACATAAGTTTTAAAACATAAGTTGTCTGACATTGAAGTCACTTATTAATTATCTATTTGTATTTTTTATTTAATGAAAAACGTGTGTATGCATATAGACTGTGACATAATTTCGTCAAATATCCAGTTAGTAATAGTCTTATAATGGTTCTACTTAGGTAGTCTTATAGTTTTTTTTTAAAAACGTACTAAGAAAAAAAGTTATGGCCAAAAATAATAAATATTTCCCCATCGGATGCCTCTTTCTAGGGAATGGCCACCTTAAGCAAAATGCACGATTCGAACTTACTACTATACTTGCAAAAACAGATCAAGAACTGTTGGCTGTTGTGCCCACATAACTACCATAATATGGTACTTAGGTTATGTTCGGCACCGTAGTGGATCTATAAAAGTACCTTCTATAGAAGACATTTTTGTAACGTTCGACAGATCTGATGACGAACCTATTGAGGACTAAATACATATCTTAGCGCATACAGTGAATTGAACTGAATTTAGTTTTACGTGAATGTACTCGAGTAGACCTACACTTTAATATGTACCTCATTGCTGTTCGCCATATGGCCCAATTCGGGACCAAGTTCTTCGTTAATTTATCTTCCACAAGAAGTTGTATCTGCGTAGTACAACCCAACTCTTAAGGGCTACATTCCGACCTTCACGCTTCAATTTTTTTTCATTTAAATTTTTTTACGTTGCAAATTACAGGCGCCTCAACATCCAGTGGAAAATGAATATTAGTCTTTATCAATGATTGATTTTCGCGAAGAAAATTTTAATCATTTCTCGAGGCCTTCTGCCATTTGGATTTAGACTGTGATGTAAAGTGTATCATATAAGTTGGTTTTGTTTCTTTTGATAACTGTCCTATATTCCCAGTTGCTCTTTCTACCTCTTCGATAAATAATCACATTGATCTTTATAAAAACAGGTTTTCTTCTACTTAAAATGTAGTGAGAAATTGTTTTAGTGGTTTCCTCTTGGATCTAATTCCCCTATTTTAATTCCATTTTTAAAATATCAACCAAACATAATACCTGGATATATTACTGAACCAAAGGTGGAGTATAAATGGGTTCGATACTATTGTCGTGTAAAACTTTCTACAGAGTCTTAGATCATATTTTGACGAAACCTCAAATAGTATAAAATATTTTAAATTTGTTAGTATATGCAGGCATTAAACCAATTTATTCTAATAAAATAATTAAACAATTAATATGCCAAAGTTCAGGTAGAAAAATTCCAATGTTTCACCTTGTAAGGGAACTTTATCTAACCATTTTGTAGTATCTGTCCAGTCACAAAATTTACATCAATATATTTGGTTTGTAGTCTTTTAAGGGATTTAACTACTAGTTATTAAAAAATGTATATTTTATTTAGCCGAATTATCAATCACTAATCAAAATTAATGACTCGATCATCAAGGACGTTGTTCGATTACTTGCAACAGTGTTTTTTATATCAGCATTACTTATTTGATTTGAAAAAAAACATGCCAATATTTTACAAGAACTTCATATACTACTCTAAATGAAATCGATAATCATTAAGGTAGAGTGAATTTATAAATAAACTACCGGGTACAAAGAGGAGATCCTTGGAGATATTTTTAAGTAATCTATTAGAACACTGGCATGTGCACGTACTCTGAACCGTATGAGGTCTAATGAGTTTGTTTTCATTTCATCGTCTTCTGCGCTTTGTCTGTGTCACTGATTTCATCACTATATCTAGGATTTAAGAGTAATTCAAAATTGCAGGCCTTCGGTTCGAAATAGTACACGGAAATAGGCAATTAAAAATTAATAGCTTCAACATAATTGTTTCATTACTGCTATTTATCTAATTTGATTAAATAAATGTATTTATTATCGACCATTAATTGATTGTACAGGGTAGCTCAGAAATATGGAACAGTACTTCGGGAGTGTATAGACTGATTAATTGATTTACCAGCATTCGGTAGGCATTGCTGCCACTCCCGGCAAATACACCGCCAGGCCGGCTACATCTAGGCTGGGTTGGATTGAGGCCATGCTGGTTACCAGCAGTCGGAGCCACATGGTACATGGTACTGGAATACAGAACGAGAAATGTAGGTGTTTGCTAGATGCGTTGCCACATTGTGTTGTGATATACGAAGTATCTATGCTCTTTTCTTATGTTTTTGTTTCTAGAGTTGTTCTTCATTTGAGTCTTCTGTATGCTCCATTTTGGATTCCGGCAGTGTATATATCATTGTGATTTATTTATGACATTCTTGTTTTTTCTTGGTGTTAGTTCCCCAGCATTCTTAATCCTTTCCTTGTTCATGATCCTCTCATTTACTGTTGCCATGTGTAGCATAGTTTCCTTATTTTAGGTCGTTGCTGTTCAGTATTAGCACTTTCTGCAGTATCATGTGTTACTCCTTTAAGCGTGCAAAAAGAGGATTCTTAGGAAAAAAATACAGGTATTTTTAGTATTTTTTTGATACAAACTGGTATGGAACTAGATTGTTCTCTATACCCTGGGACACCATGTATATTATATTATAAACAGGTATTCAGCAATGGATCTATTTTGATCTATTTTCAATTGAACGAACACTATCTTCCACCTCACATTCACGGCACAATAGACAGATCCTTAAATTTACGTTAATATTCGAAAATATATCCAATTATTTCATTAAAATCACTAAAATTTGGACAATATAATGCCAAACAACCAATTCAACCATTTATTTAGCTTCTCTACTCCTGAAGTTCACGAGACAGTTTATAAAATCAATGCTGACCTTGTAACCATAGCTAATTAATCAGTCAATATCATCTGCATGCAAATCCCTTAAAGTCTGTGGTGTCGCTGTTCGGTCGTTAAACTAAGTGTAGCATCGTACATCAACTGTAAATTAAAATCGAGGACTATCATACGGCCAGTCAAGAGTGTCGGAAATTTAGGAGCAATTATAGACGCTACATTTAGGTACCGTGATCATATAAAAATTCACAGATCTTGCATCTTTCGCAAATATCCTAAGCGTATTGAAAATACCAGATGCAGCTATACTGCTCTTGGAGTCCAAGGATGGATGGCTAGGATGATAGGTATTTTCAGCATTTGTATTAGGTACCATTAGCGATTAGTGATAAAATAAAAAAAAATAAATAAAAACTTTTATCAAATTTAATAATACCACTTGGGTTCATTGGACCCATGTTCATTGATAATTTTTTTTTAGATTAACCCAGCTATCATCTGTCAAATTTTGTCATAAAGCTTGTAGAACACCCTGTATAGTGCTTTTCTACTGTACTTTTTTTATATCATACTTAGATGTGTTTGATAATTTTATTTACATAATTTTAAATATATTTGTCCATACGATCGAATTAAGCTAGTCCATGATTAATTGGGTTATTTTGTTTTTTTAATGTTATTTTGAAAGTGATAATGTTCTGTAAGAAATAACGCAAGTTATGCAAACTAAGTGACATACGATACGGCAGTGTCGGCATGTATCACAAGAGACCATTAAGTTTAGGAGTGTTTATGTTTATATTTTAGTTTCGAGATACTGCTTGGATTGTTATTGAAACGTGATATCCCTAATAGCATGGCGTTGAGTGAACGGTACGGTTACAAGGCCGGCGCAGCGGCCTAGACAGATCTGTCGCTCTCGATACGTTTTTCGTAAGATGGGTCCTATATCATGCGCCCAGTAGTATTTTCAATACTAATAAGTACATTTAAAGTTGAAATTGTTATACCCCCATGCTATCTAAGCAAATCATTAAATATAATCTGTCAGTGTATTGTAGGAATGAGTGCAAGCAACTGCTGACATTTGCTTATCATTGGTAGAGTTCAGTGGTGTTTTCTTCACATCAAGTGAAATGTGGATTTTAAGGAAGCTCACAAAACTAAAAATGCGACTGATATTGCTAACTTACATCGTGATGGTTTGAAAAACATTTTCACCCCGAAACCAGTGACATCATGCCTCCGATAGCTACGGGGGTAGAATATACAGTCAACTGTTACGATGCTGTTACAGTTGAAAGTAAGCGATGATGATTAAAATGGGACCGTTGCCATTTTCAGATATCACGCAAAGAGAGGGCACCCCTATTTCCTCTGTGTGTACACCCGTCAAGATCCACGATCAAAAGGTTGCAGTAGACCTTTTGCTGTTTTTTAAAAGGATTTCCATAAGCAAAAAGACGGATACTGACTTGAAGAATTATTTGGAATACGAATTAGCGCCATTCCGGTCAGCCATTCAATGAAGTTGAGAAAAACAAAAAAATCAGTCCAATACACTCTGACTGATCCAACCAACAGAACGTACACCTAGGACATACGAAAATATCAACAAATACTGACACAAATTAAAAGATTGCAACAGGCTTGACTTGATTCATAGATTTTTTCCTTCATTTGGCCTGTTTCTTAATAAAATTATTCAAAATCTAATCACACCTCCACAGAATTGATCTTCTGTTTATAAAAAGAGCTTCACATACTTTTAATTTTGCTTGTTAAGTGTTAAAGCAGACGATAAACTTGACTAAATTTAATCTCACCCATCCTACGAATACACATTCATATGGCATAGAGACGTATTATTATTATTATTATTTCAAAAGAATTCGACAGATTTTCCATTTATTATATATATATTTTTTTTTTTAACAGAACTTACATTTTGAGCGAAAACCTTTACATTCGCACAAAAGTGAATAAAGAACATTACACCATGTTTTTAAAACATGAACATGCTCACGATTACGATACTCGTAAAAAAGTAAAACTACGTCCTATAAAGACAAGTTTAAGTTTAGTGCAAAATAGTGTGATCGGTCAACTAATAAAAATGTATAACCATCTACCTAATGGACTAATACACCCATTTCCATTAACTACGTTATCAGATAGTATTTGATAAAAGGGACTTATGGAATTTTTTTAGAATTTTTTTTCTTTACCGTTTAGCCGGAAAAAATAATAAAGCTGAAAAATTTTCCACTCTGACGTCAATTTGCCCGTGACGTCACGATATGAAGCCGGCAACAGTGCATTGTCCTGATGCCCAAATTTGTATTTTAGTTTAATTGTTCAGTTCAGTTGGCAGCTGTCAGTATTTATGAGGTTATGATAATCAGCAATATTTTTCGATTTTTTTCGTGTTAAAATACACTAACTTTGGGCCTGTATTAATTCAATTCAAATTTCAAAACATGGAAACAAAATCATGTTTTGTGCCATGTACCAGTCTTTTTCGTAAACATTGTAGAGACAAAACTAAATATTAAAATGTAAAAGTGGCTTTACATTTATGCAATATTGCAGGTGGCATGCAAATTTTTATTGCGCGCATACGTACATCGAGCAATTTCGATGAAACAGCTCGTTGTACGCATGCGCGCAATAAAAATTTGCATGCCACCTGCAATATTGCATAAATGTAAAGCCGCTTTTAGGTTATATTAAAGTAGTTCAAATAGTTTAATGTTACAGAATCTATTGCGATGTTGTCAATTCTTGTAATTGATAAAAATTTAATAATTTAAAACCCAATTATTTGCCTTATTTGTAAATTATTTTGATATCAATAGAAAGTAAATGCATAAAAACTTCATAGAGATTATGTTTATTATAGAATAATTGTAATTAAACGGCAATTTAATGCAGGCAGAATTACCGGGGATAATGACGTCACGACCACCAATTTATTTAATTTTTATCTAATCCAGGTATTAAAAAATTAGGGTAATAATTATTTTAGTATTATTCAGACCTTACCAATGGGTTCATATAATTAACATATTAAAAAAATCTTAAGTGTATTAGTCCATTATATCGAAAGTGTAAAAGCTGTTAAATTACTGAAATTAAAAGATCTATTGATATAAGGTTTGTTTTGGTTTTGAAAAATACCAGTCCTCGGATGTCAGGAACATGCGCAGTTAGTAAGTTCAGGACGCGTTTTACTAACTGCGCATGTGCCTGAAGTCCGAGGACGTCCTCGGACAGGCTATTTCTCAAAACCAGAACAAACCTATAAAAGGCATGCTACATATACCCTGGACGAATATTACATAGATATTTTTTAACCAAGTGTAATCGTTATTACTCTTTTCTTTTATGGGTTTATAAATTTATTTGTTAACTATTATGTGTAAGACATATTTATTTGTTAATTTATGTATACGTTTGTTCTTATACATCATAATAACTAAATGTGTTCATAACTAATCTCTATGTAATAATATTTTACTCTTTCTTTTATGACTCGTTCTACACTGAATAAAGATGTCTTATTATTATTATTATTATTTATCTAGAAAAAATATGACTAATAGTTTGTTAATATTCAAGATGTCAATTAATATCAGAGACGCGCTTATTTACTCAATAAATTATTAACGAAACCTGTATTTAAGTGCGAAGGACGCGGTTTACATTTTCTGTGGGTCATCATGATAATCACAATTCTTGAGAAACTACTGGAAATTATATCAAACCTAAAATCTATAGGCGTGCGATTTAAAACAAATGAGAATCAAATATGATTCTCTGATTAATAAATCAGTTATGTTCAACCAGGTAGACAAAAGCCTAAAATATTCAAATTCTAATTTAAATGAGCAAGTCATTTAGATTACACATCTACAAAGAACATATTAGATGGTATTTACTATTCAATAAACAGGATAATTCCCAAAGAAAAAAGACCACTCAGCGGCAGCAAAGTGGCGATTAGATAAAGACAAATCATTATTCATTTGACTTAAAGACCTTTAAATGAAAATCTGTCGCCCAGACAGTTTATACAGATAAGCTGGTAAGAAGGAAGTACACCAGCGGGCGCCAGCAACTGTTGTTTCAATTTGCATTGAAATATCGCTCGTAATTGCCATATAAGCCATATTCGTCTGGTAATTACAAGCATGGAGGCACTCTAGATTACCTACGTTGTTATCCTAACATCTCGGTTCGCTGACTACTTGCAAAGTTTACTGATTAAGATACAGGGTTATGAAAAAGTTCATAATCAGCTTATTCATATCCCAATTGTGGATTTCTTTAAATCGGGCTTTCTCGAGGACCTTCTTCTTCTACATTTTCACTATTTTCCTGTGTACTTTGAGGGCAGTGCTCTTTCGTTGGTGACGTCACAAATGGATTCAATGGAATAACCTACATATTTTTAGAAATTTGATTTATATTGTTCTGCATAATATGTTTTATTAGAGGTAGGTCAGATAAAGCAGACTAGTGAAATATTATTTTAACTTGTGTTCTTCTAAAGCCTCGTCTTCAAATGTAAGTTATGTCAACATTGGAATTCATTGTAATAACATGTAGTCTTTACAGAAACGAAAAGATCTCCAATATAATTCAAGAGAAGAAAAATATTTTACCAAAAATGCACTATAGATGCTTATCAAATATTGTTGCAGGAGCTGAGGCTGGAAGACTCATAACACTTACAGAAATTACTTTGAAAGTTGGCAGATATTCATATCTTACTGATATAGCCTAAAATATGCAAAAAGATGCTAAAATATGTTTGGCTATTATTAGCCTGAGTGATTTCACATATTTAGTAACGGGTAAATTAAATGCCCACAAGAACAGATTCTCTGTAAAAAAATAGTGCCAAGTGCACTATGTCCAAAAAAGTATATTTCCCTTCTACAAAAACATAAAATGACAAAATGAGATCTTTTAAAAAAACTTTGAAGTCAATTAAAATCGTCAAGTCAGGTATCTATTTATAAAAGAAAAATACGATTTTTTTTTTTTAAATACAACAAAATTTCACGTGTTTCACCTTCCATGTTTCAGCAGATCCTGCATATGTTGATAATAATCGGAAGCAATATTGCACTCAGAGGTTTTGTCAACTTGATGGGAGATTTGTATAAGATTGACTGAGTGGCACTGGTGAATCCAAACAGCCTCTTGCCTCTTAGTGAAACGTGTCAAGTTTTTTGTATTTGAAAACATTTTTTTTAATGGATACCGGACTTGACGATTTTAATTGATTTCAAATATTTCTTCGGAGATCACATTTTCTCATTTTATGTTTTTGTAGACAGCAAAGATACTTTTTTTTTTTGACAGAATGCACTTGGCACTATTTCTTTACAGAGAATCTGTTTTTGAGGGCATTTCATTACATTTTACAAATATTATTCCTGCACAGATACACGGTTGCTCGCTTAGTCGAATGTCTAGGTCGAAAAAAAGTCTTTGATCAGAAAAGTTCGAAACCTTTGACTCTATTTAGAGCATTTTGTAGATGATGATGTATCTAAAAGCACGAACTTTACGACTTTGTAGCTTGGCCGCTCGCGTCGATATAGTAGTCAGAATCATATCACACAGATAGTTAATTATAGTTAATGATGACGAATTATCTTCAATTTTTTAGAATCCACTATAAACTGTCTAGATTGCTAAGATAAATTCAAGTTTCTTTGACTTAATAGGGCCTCTGAGTTGACCCGGAATGGGAATAACAAACACCGACAAATAAATATTTACTAAGATAGAAAGTACGTAGCTTCTTTATTGTTTTCATGGTTTTGACTACATACATTTCAAAGCTCCAGGGTACAGTCCAAATGTTTCTATCGATATGAGTGTTTTCTTCACTCAAATTTTCCTTAATTGTTTTGTCTTAGCTCAGTGCATTGACCGGCACGTTTTGTGTAAATTTAGGGTAGGGAAATGTAAACTCTCAAATGTTTCTTAGGCAACTATCAAAATTATTGACCTGGGTCAGTTTTCTCAAAACGTTATATAGATTCTTTGGGCGTTCTTCAACATCAGTTTCTCAATGACAAAATTAATTACACCATGTATGTTTATTTAAGTGAACTCTTATACTGATAACATGATTCGCCAAATCATTACTTTGGAACCATTGTCTCTACGGCGTTCTAGCGCAAGCTGTTGACAATGTTAAAGAAAACATCTTTTCACTTTTCAGACTACCGTGTTTACCTTAATGTCGAGATTGTTATACGCAATAGAAGTGAACTGATGCATACTAACAAATGAGTTTCGTCGCAAGTCAACCTTGGCCCTAATTTAACAATCAGCACCGTATCTGGGATAAGGGGCGGGACCCAGAATTAAAGAAAAGTTTAGTAAATAAATTATTAGTTGAATATTTCCCAACTTCAGCGCTAATATTCTTATGTAGATATGAAATATCTATCTTCTCGCTCCAAATAGATTCACTGCCATATGGTGTTCATTAGGCCACCTGTAGCAACATCTTAAACATCTTTTGCGCAGCACAAATTATTGGACAAATGTACAGCCCATATAGGTCCAATATAAGACTAATGGCTCAATATTAAAATTTATAACCAACCAATATTGGGCTAATATTGTTCGGAATTTTTTACAAAATATGTATAAATCTATATTTCGCTAATATAAGAGCTATCATATACAGAATCAGAAAGTATTCGTTTTGGTATGGCAATAATTGGCAATAAGTGGAAGCGAGAGCGAAGCAACTAGGCTATTCTTTTCTATCGTATGTATAACACATCGTACAAAGCGCCACCTGCTATCTCCACCACATGTGTGTGGACATCCCTAGAGTTTAGTTTCCGTCTTACACACGTCAGTTCTCGTTTTGCCCTATACGATAGAAAAGAATAACCTAGTTGCTTCGCTCTCGCTTGCTCTTATTGCCAAATATTACCATGCCAAAACGAACACTTTCTGAATCTGTATATAATAACTTAGAACATCAGCAATATACAGAGTCTTAAGAGTCTTGAGACGGTAGTTATAATTGGAATGGTTGAAGTTTATCTCTTATTGAAAATAGTAATATGTGAAAAACAAACCTAATAATAATAAATACTAAATTTTTATATTAAATATTTACACCATCACAATGGACAGCATTTTTTATCACAACTAAGGTGATAATGTTAAAATGGTTGGATACTGTACCTTTAAAGTGATGCCGAAGAATTTAATTATATGTCTTTAATTGATAATAATTTATTTATAGGTGCAGTTAGGAAGAGATTACCTGGGGCAACCGATATGGAAATCCATCGGTCGATTTATCTCTATTTGGCAGAAACAATGAACAGAAAAGAAGGTGCTAGATAGTTTAGTTTGAATGTTTTATATATTTGTTTTATTAAAATAAAGTTCCAAAATGTACGCCCTATACTATTACCATATCTTCACTAACAGTTATTTATTGTACTAGTGTGCATGCACGCAAGAAAAAGTTAGCCACGAGACCGTTAGGCCGAGTGGCTAATTTTCTTAAGTGTTATATGTGCAGTAACACACGTGTGCAATACAAAATTTTATCCAACACTTTATTTAAAAAATTTAATTTGAATAATATTTTTTTAAACGTGACAATTCATTTGACAAATTAACTTTTATATTTGTAAACATTGTTATTGCGAAGGTCATGGAATGGATGCTATGGTGTTGATTGTTATTTAATGTTTACTAGTTTATACACATAAACAACAAATAAAGGTAAAAAATAATAATTACTTGTGAAAAACGGATAAAAATAGGTATGTCCGATATTAGAAAAGAAGCAAATTAAGTTTGTTTAAACTTACTACCTAAGATGTTCCAATTTTTATAACAAGGAATTCAGCGAATATAACAATTGGGCAAAACGCAGAGGTGTTACTGGTGTAAATGTAGTAGTGCAAATGCTGGCTTATTTTCTTAGCGTACAGAAAAAGTGTTTAGCTTCTTCAATGTGGAGAAAGTATTCAATGCTGGAGGCAACTTTAAAGGTTTATAAAAATATTGATATTTCTAAATCTGGAAAGCTGATTGCTAATTTAAAAACTGACTCATGGACTGACAAACCAAATGAAGCTATTTTGATATTCTCTCACTAGTGTGCAATACATCACATTCTGTATGAAAAATCATCATAACACTAGCCATTCTATGCCTGTGTTGGATAAAGTAAATTATTAAACAATATCGAACACACTATTTCTGGAAGAGGGCCGTCTCTGAAGGCGTAATTTCCGCAAACATCAAAACTCTTGAACACAACACTCGACGTACGTTTCACCAATCACGTGAGCATCATCAGAAGATGATTAAAACTGACTTTATTCATCTCAATTGTCGAGTGTTGGTATTCGAATGCTGCGTTCAATAGTTTTGATGTATGTCATTTTTCCAATAAAGAAAACATAGGCTCGATATGTCTCCAATGAAGAAAACAGATATAAGTGCAATGTTGGCAATACTTTTAGCACTACAAAAAAATTTGACGTTTATATGTTGAGACAATATTTACATATTGGGCCAATAAAGTTGTGCTGCTGGGGTTGCTATTAAACCTATTTGACCAAATCAAAGGATTTCAATGAACTTGAGGCAGATACATACAAATATAATTATTTCAAAAAGGGGACGAAAAAAAATTCGAAAAAATTGAAACGTCTATTGCGAAATGAGGGATTTAAAATTTGGCAACTTTTGTACCCACATATTGTTAATTAGGTTATAAACTAACAAAAAATTACTTTTACTGCATCCTGAAAGCCCGCCCTCCCCACGACCCCCCACTTCCCGCTCCTGACATAATGCATTTTCCGTCCTCATCATGCAGTGTTCGATCCAAAAATAGTGAGAAATTATCATTCATCGCTGCCACAACATGAACCGAGGCTAAAAAAACCCATCCCCCGTTTCTTGCCCCCCGTTGGGCAGAGGAAACATTTTCTTTCCAAGTCCAAAAAAAATTAAACATGAAAAAAACTATTTTTTTCTTATGCAAATCAGATACCTGAAAATGAAATTGGCGAAAAAAAGTTTTTTTCTGAAGCATCTGAATTGCATAAATAAAAAAAAACATTTTTTTTCATGTTCAATTTTTTTTGAATTGGAGAAGTCTAAAGTCAAAAAAAATTTGTTTTTCATACAAATCATTTTTGAGCAAAATAATAGCCTTTGCGACGAAAAAAAATTTCCCCCCTCTCCCCCACACGGGTGGGGGGCAAGAAACGGGGGATGGGTTTTTTTTAGCCTCGGTTCATGTTGTGGCAGCGATGAATGATAATTTCTCACTATTTTTGTTTGGATCGAACACTGCATGATGAGGACGAAAAATGCTTTATGTCGGGAGGTAGTTTATAACCTAATTAACAATATGTGGGTACAAAAGTTGCCAAATTTTAAATCCTTCATTTCGCAATCGACGTTCCTTTCGCCCCTTTTTGCCCGGGCGGATTCGGATGCAGTAAATCGCATATTTGGCCGTCAGGATGTACCCAGGATCTATTGCACCCAATTTAGTGGTTTTACCTGTTGGAGTGCCGGGGCCCCCCCAGTGACCCTATGTCATTACTCTTCATGGGTTATGGGCCGCGTGATCCAGGATGCGGTAAATGACATTTTTGTGTTCTTGGACACCCAGAAAATTCATTTCTATCCTTTACTGCATTTCCGCCCAACGGGATCCGGGCCACTTCCGGTTGCGCGCCATCTTGGATGCAGTAAATGCGTTAAACACCTTTTTGGGACGTCCTCCCCGTCCCCCCAGGGGTTTACTGCACTTGCTTTTTCTGGGGAAGGGGCAAAAAAAGTATTCGAGATTTTCCACCACTTCCGCGCGAGATAGGTACAGGCATCGCAACAGCGGATCTCTTTTATATGGTTTATTGCAGTGCCGCTTGTTTAGGTTATTGATTGCAGCTGGTTCTCGGACTATAATAGCTGCATTCTAATTGAAAAATATAACATTTTTTATGTTTTATAATCAAAACTATAATAATTACGTTTCACTTCTAGAATACAAATTAAACTGGCAGGACTTCGTTCGATAGTAATTTGGTTTTACCAACAATATATTTTTATTATTATGAATCAAATCATGACCAGCATTTTTCGGCTAATTATCACCCGACACGCAGTTAATAAATCAGAGAACGAATACACTGAATTTAATTGGAGTAGCCATGATGATCTGCAGATTTGCGTCGAATTCCATCGGAATCTCCTCAAGAAGCCGTCGAACTGTATCAGGCACGGGACCGTTGCACGAAGGAAAACGCTCAATGTCAAAAAAACAGCCGAAAATGCCGGATAGAGTTCCGAGAGTGTAACGTCCTGGCTGCGAGGTCATAAACACGACGACGGCACTGACCACGGGCCCTGCCGGACTGGGGCCACACCACCTGTCCCGCATGTGCGGACTGCAGATTCCCGATGCTACCTTACATATGGCCAAACTTAATCTCAACCAAGCGTGGTCTTCCATACCTGTTTTCGGGCAGCTGGTGTGGTGTTTTTTTTGCATGAAAATTAGCCTACAACAATCTATCGAGATATTTCAATCACATTAAAAATGTTTGATTGTGAGCGTTTTTATCATCCGTAAAATATAATATATATACAGTGTGCCCCGTTTAAAATGGAAACGACTCTATAACTTTTTTATTTTTTGTCCGACTTGAACCAAATTTTATCAAAATATAGAACAAATACATGGAAAAAATAAAGAAATCATACGAGGCATTTTTTTATCGGAAAACATTATTAATGAAGAATTGTCGAAAAACCTAGGATCCAAGATTTCAGCAATATTAAAAAATCTTGAATTTTGTTTTTGAAGTCCAAAATTTCGACAAAATTTAAAAAAAATACAAATCTCTTGACAACTGCCTGACAACTTACGTTTAATTTCAAACAAAATTGTCATATCATAATTTTCTAAAGAAAAAAAAACAATTAAAATTATATTTTCGAACTCGGACATTGTTTCAAACAAAATGTCAATAGTCTTTAATATTGCTGAAATATTGGACTCCAGGTTTTTGGACTATTCTGAACAACTTTAATTAATAAAGTTTTTCGATAAAAAAATGCTTAGAGGTGTTTTAAAACCTCATGAGCTGTGACCTTCATATGCGCAGGGACATAATCCGTCCTGTTGACTCAGTTACACTTCTTAAAAATATTATATTTATTGTTTACAATTTATCCCGAGGTCTTGTTTATGTATACAGCAAGGCAGCCTCCAGTCTCTTCAAAAACATACTTATAACTCAGATTAAACTTTGCCTTTTGCGCATTTCGCGGCTCATGAGATTCTGAAACACCTCTAATATGATTTCTTTACTTTTTCCATTTATTTTGGTACCGCAGGTGGCTTTACATTTGTAAGAAGCGAATGTTTTTTTGGTCATAAGTATTTCCTAATTTGTTCCATCTTTTGGTAAAATTTGGTTCAAGCCGGACAAAACATAAAAAAGTCATAAAGGTGTTTCCATTTTAAATGGGTCACACTGTATATATTTTTAAGATGAACGAAATGAAATTCAAAAATATGGGCACTTATTCCTGTTTTATATTGGAAATACTGGGTACAGGGTATGAAACCAGAGAAAATTATTAAAATATTTAAAAGAGTATCCCCAACCATCGCACAAGTGCATTTAAGCGATCGCCCCCCTACAATTGCATCATTATGTATAAAGCGCTTCCTGATGAGATTCACAATATTTCGTTTAAGTTGTTTAAAAAAGAAATGAAAGAATATTTGGTTGTGAATTGTTTTACTGACTTTTTATATAATACTATACTTCCAATCCACTACGTGGATGTAGAGGTAAAATAATGGTTTCTTTCATGCTTTATTGTATTTAATTTTTTAACTTTCTATTTTCAATTCAATCTATATGTAGTATGTTCTAATATTGCCTGTATTTTTTTTACACATATTTATATGTGTACGCATGTATATATCTATATGTACTATAAGCTTTTATTTTTGCTGTATGGCTCAAATTTTGCTTTGGAATATGTATATATTTGTATCCAATTTTGGCCAATAAATTATTATTATTATTATTATTAAAGTATTCAATGTATAATTTTTTTAATCATCATTGAAATTTGAATGTGACCTGCCTGTTTGTAAATGCTGTAAGGACGGTATTGAGACTTTTAGTAATAGTTCCCTAAACGCAATGTCATATAATAATGTTTTAGGAAATTTATATTTTTAATATGTTTTATAATTAATAATAAACATAATATGAATTCAGTTTTAGGTTCAATAGACACTTTTTATTTTCGTTTCTGTAAAGGAGGGGGCTACGCTTTCCATAGAAAAATGGCCCAATTTATAAACAAAAGCTAGTAGAAACTTGGTTTTTCGATATGTTGTGAATTTTATTTCTTAATACAATAATAAAATAATAATAAAGTGCTACTATCCCTCGTTGTGTATGAAAATCATAAAAATAAATTCAAAAATGAACGGTTTTTGCAGAAAAATCATGAAATAGGTCGACTTCGAAATTTTGTTTCAGTTAGAATGTTAGAAATATGCAACAGATAATTTTAATTTTTTGACATGCGTAAAGATGAATTAATCTTTTAAAAAAATATACATAACTTTTTCATAATTATCAAGTTTGATTTTTAGTCGAAATTTTACACCTATTTTCTATAGGGCATCGCGACGTCAAGCTGATTCGTCCACTTGTTATCGCATAAGACATAAGAAATAAAAATGAATTATATTAATTATTTATTGCAATAAATTTTGTGTCCAGAAAACGTAACACTCAGCATTATAAAGCATTAAATTTGGCCGTTTCCTATCAGTCCGGATTTCTATCGCCGATTCATAAAAACCGGGTATCAAATATATTTTCTCCTACTTTCTCTCATTGAATTCCATCAAAAGCAGTTTTTAAAAGTAAAGGAAGATCTCAACGACCCAGTTTAATTAAGCAAACATCAAAGTCAAAGAAACAGTTATAGATGTGAAATATAGATAATACTCGAGCAAGAGATTTGGCGCGAAAAATTAAAAAAGAAAGTGAACATTTTTTGCGGGTATATAGGACTTTATAGACCTCATGCATGTGAAGTATTTCCTTTCGCCGCTGCCTTACTCGACGAGTGAAAATTTTAGCTTTCTAGAAATAAATATTTTTCTTTTGCCAGCCGTGTTGAAAACGAGGTGATGCCATGAGTTTGAGTCTTATATTACGCGAAAACCGTTGCGTGTACGAAATTTTTTGTAAAGGCATTTTTAATAGAATTTTGTACTCCTTAATTTTTACCTCTACAATAATTTTTGTATTTTTTGTATTTTCTTATTTCCAAAAAAAAAAAAATTATGTTACGAGGATGGTGGCCTCTAGAACTTTTTAAAATATTCTTCTACTACTAAAAATCTACAAAAAAATAAAAAATTCTCATATTATTATTTTTCACAGCTTTTGTCGCTATTTCTTTCCTGGGACCTGGACTATTAACAGCTCCGGGCTATTTAATAACAATTACCATGTTCCAGCACAATTAACCTCGTTATAAGCTACTCACCGAAGGAACAGGTCATCTTTTCTAATAATCTAATCATAAATAAAACAAATTACGTATAGAAAAAATTATTCCTGCAAAAGTCTCGTAGAAGGTCAAGGACTGAACAAGTAAAAGATTCATCGTCCCCCTAATTTAACATGTAGATGCTCATCAGATACTTATCATCAACAGATGTTTGCGTCTCAATCGGGCAAGACTAGGTATGTCCTGACGAACGCGCGCCTCCTTCGACGTCCTCGAACCGGTGCAACGGCAGCGTATTAGCTTTTGTCTCGTAGAACGGGTAGGTACATTGACACTTCTTGGATGGCGTCCAGATTCTGCTATTGGTGATATGACGAGAAACGATCGAGGATTACGGCAGTACTCTTTATTAGGGCACTTTATGATTTTTCGCGGCAATGCCGTTCACGCTGGAAAGTCTGGATCGGAGAGATATGAGGACATTGGCCACGGTAGTTCCGTGTGTCATGTGGGAGCGGTTCATGAATTTCGTCAAGGTCGTTCAAGTCCGTTCGGAGTTGGAACAACACGATTTTATCTATAAGAACTGCTGATTCTATTCTATTAATAATTACTACTAATGCTTTGTGTCTTTCAAACAAACACTTGTTCCCGTGTCGAATCAACTAACGAGATATGATTATTTATATTACTACTAAAGCTCCTAGTTTTTATTTTTGTTTTGTTTGCAGCCCAAGGTATTTTTACAAAAAAATATGGATAAAAACGTGAGGCTTCTAGAATGGCGAGAATTTTTTTTTTTTTTCGTATACTTTACTTTCGTCCTTGTTAGAAAGTGTATTGCCTGTGAATATGTAATGTAGCAATGTATCAAGGACGAAAATAATTTCAGATTTGCACAGGAGCAATTATATTTAACATGTTTGGGCGTAATTTGGGCCGTTGCCATTTTTTTTAAATATGATCAACGTGTGGAACCAAGTAGTGGAGTCAAACTAAGTACCAAAAAGATGAATATTACTGCTTTAATTTGTTTTCACTGGGACACAAGTGCAATAAGGAGTTTTGGATTGAATTTGACAGTGCACAATGGGCCACAAATTTCGCTCCTAGAGAAAACAAAGTCATTGTGCCGAATTCTGAACAACTTTCAAAATGTCCCTCTGTCACGTCTCTTGAGAGAACGATTACATATGGAAGATATGTCTGATTGTATTGAAATTTGGTACTGTAAGTTAGTATTAAATAGAGGAACAATTTTATCGTTTTGGAATAAAATCGAAAAATTGCTCTTTTTTGTGGCACTGGATCTAGTTCAGTCAGCCAGATACTATTCATTTATATAAAAACATTCTAAAACTTACATTTACAAAAAAAAAAAACTGCGAAGAGTATCTCAAAGAATATGCAACAATTATATAAAAAGTTCTATAAATGTTTACCCTAGTTAATTCTAGGATAACGTACAAAATATGGGGAAAAATTAGAAGGCTAGGGATTGTTTTTAGCAGGGGTGAGATGATTTAAATCAGTTGAATAAAATCAACGATTCAAATCATGAAATAATTTTTATTTTAAAGAAATTTTAAAAAACATCAAAATCAATCAATTTGGAAAAATACGAAGTGCTGTTTCGATAGACAACAATTATTTGCAAAAATAAAAATTCAAATGCTTTTAGTACAAAAGTATAAAACGAATGAACCTAAAAGTGAAACGTAAAACATACTTAATATACATGTAAAGAAAATATTTTAAATAAAAATAATTTTCAAAACATTTAGGAATTATAATGCTTGAAAAGGAACACTAATTTCGTTGCGTTTTCGTCTAGTTCGTTTCTTATATCTGAATGAATAAGTCCATAGAAAGAAAACATCCACACTTCATCTGAAGAAGAAATAGAAGTACACAAAACAGGAATCACTATAGGTAGCACTTGTACAAAAATTATAGGTCGTAATATTTGTATTTTATATTACTGGTAATTTATAAACAAATATACATAAATTCAAAAATACAAAATTGACAGATTTTAGTCGATATTGTTAGCTGAAATGAACAAAGATACCCAAAATAAAACTTTTTAGAAACATATCCAAAAAAAAAAAAAAAAAATTAAATACAGAATCCGGCGACTTTTGGCGGCAATTCATAGATTCCTTCATTAAACGCTTTCAGAACTAATTATATAAAATATATCCGTCTGATTCCTGAAAACTAAGATACATTCTTCGGAGATAATGATTTATGTCGAATTCTTAAGCGTTCGGTTAGATAACTGTGGCATTATGGGCAAAACCCAAAGGTTTGTATATTATTATAGCAAATACCTCAACTAACAAATTAAAGGTATTTTTCCGGTAGCGTAAACAGCCTTTTCTTGGAACTGTTGTAAATAGTAAGGGCTTCTGATCAAATGCCAGTTAGTTCTGGCGTCATTTATATTTCTATATATTTTAGACAGGATATATAAGTAACGTTAACAGTAAGGGTACTCTCAGCCAGTTAATCTTCTTACCTCCATGTTTTAAGGCAATTATCTTAGCTCCGATCTCCTAATACTTCGTAATGTGCAACAATTATAACTTAGTTCAAAACAAGATTGATCTGCTCAACTGCAATTCACTTAAATGCATTTTAATATAATTGGATATTTTTATAATAATTATAAATCCGTACTGTTCTATAATTGGTGATATATGGGGTATATGAAATACATAAAAAAATTATAGTACAGTACAGTATTGCTATTCTCAATCGAGATTTTTATTGAATCGTAGTTGATCATTGAATTAAATTATTTATTATAAATAAATAGTTTTCAGCATGCCCATCAATTCATATAAAGTAGTAAACAAAAATTCGATTTATTTCAAAAATTAAAATTCCATTCTCGGACGGCGTTCATGACATTGCAGAGATTATCAACCTTTCCATTGTCGGTCTCTTTTTTATGATTTTCCAATTGATATTAGATAAAGTATAAGTTGATTTATTCCGTTATGAAGATGTTTCTCATTACATAAACCATGTATTTATGATGGAATATTTGTCAACCGTATAGATCATAGACACATCATCTGGAGAACTTCCAATTAAGCTTAATTTGTTTTCTCTGGCAGTTTATTTTCCTTATAGTCAAAAATTGATTAGAAAATTTTAGAAAATATTTGCAAATATTTTTTATGTCCCTTCCAGGTCACACCAATGACCCTCTCAAACATATACGTCCCTAAGCAATGTATTTTCACGTTTCACAATCATGCAATTATTTTCATGGTAAAATTACACCACAAGCCCTCAAAAAAAGTTATCTGAAAGTTTCCTTCCGTAACTGTTAGTGCGAGAATTAAACATCACAAAACCACAAAAATCAGTTCTGGCGGTGCCGCGCAACCCCCCCAAAAAACCACCCCTTCGGTGAAAAAAAGCCTTGTTTTACTGATAACTCGTTAACCGTTGGAGATATAAAAAATTGCTCATCGCAAAAAAGAAAGCTTGACTAATTGCCTAAAAAAAAGTCCTCTTGTAATTTTCTTGTATATGCCATGGTTTTCGAGAAAATCGATATTAACAAAAATTGCAACATTTATATTTTTAATGCGCGTAAATTTTCGTTTAATTGAATTTTTTGCGCGCAGCCTATAGAAAAAATTGAATTGCTTGAAAACCAAACATACTAGGAAGAAAAATGAAAATGGATTTTAAAGGGGATATAGAATACTCTTTTGTGTTGCCATTTTTGAGGGCTATTGATATTTATTAGTATTTAAAAATAATAATATAATAAACATCTCTTGATTTTTTGTGCACCTAACCATTCACAGGCCCATAAAAAATAACTGACTATAATATAAGTTATAAATGCATTATCTTTTCGTTCAAAGTAGTACTTCAAAGCAGAGAAAGCTAGGAATAAAAATATCCACATTTACAAATTTAGCAGCATGTTAAAGTTAGCCAAAAAAAAATCCAAAAAAGGCTGCATATTCAATTATTTGATGATATTTTTTTAATACAATATTTTAAATATTAAATGATTAGAAACAATAGTTATATGATATATAAACTGAAAAAAAAAATTTTCAGTTAAATTTTGAAAATGTTAGGGTCTTTTTTCATTTTTAGGAAACAATAAAAAATTGGCCACAATTTGGCTAACTTCAACGTGTTGGTAAATTTGTAACTGTGAATATTTTTATTCCTAATTTTTTCTGCATTGAAGTACTCTACCTTGAACTAAAAGATAATGCATTTATAACTCTTATTAAAATCAGTTATTTTTTATGGGCCTGTGAATAGTTAAAAGTGCAAAAAACCAAGAGGTACCTAACTATATTATATTGTGATTTTTATATACAAATAGATATCAATAGCCATCAAAAATGGCAACACGAAAGACTATTTTATATCCCCTTTAAAACCCACTTTGATTTTTCTTCCTAGCATATTTGGTTTTCGAGCAATTCAATTTTTTCCATAGGCCGCGCGCAAAAAATTTCAAATAAACGAAAATTCGTGCGCATTAAAAATAAAAATTTGGAAATTTCTTTCAATATCGATTTTCTCGAAAACCATGGCATATACAAGAAAATTACAGGCAATTAGTCAAGTTTTCTTTTTTATGATTAGCAACTTTTTAAATCTTCAACAGTTAACGAGTTACTGATTTTGAACTGATTTTTGTGGTTTTGTGATGTATAATCCCTCCACTAACAGTTACTGAAGAAAAATCTCAGATAACATTTTTTGTTATGGAAATTTTTATAATTAATGGACAAATAAAGAAATAACAACATTTATTACACAAGTTGAACTTAACATATCTCTGGAATTATTATTTAATTAAGTTAGTTAATACTTAAAAAAGTGATAACTGATTACAGTTAGAGATAAAATCAGGTGTTACGTATGTTTGTTTACAATTTATACCTCAAAATGGCAAATTTTCAAAATGCTGTTTCTTCCTAAATATTTCTTTTATAATGATCTATATATTTAAACTTAAGTACATTTTATAAAACAACTGATATTATTTTATCTAATAGATAGTTATAATTAGGGCTACAACTAGTGATGTAGACAGGGGAAATACCCAGTGGATAGGGAATTCGTAAAAACAGCATTTATCAAATTTGTAATTATGCCGTTGTTTGAACGTCAGCATCGTTTGTGACTTGTAAAAGTGCTACAAAATGTGGATATTTGATTTTCAAATTTCGAAAAGCAGTACTGAAGAAATTTAAAGAAAGAAAAGCATTTGGTTTAGGCCCTATATATCTACTAGTAGACTTTCTAATTTCTGACATGGAAGCAAATTGAATTCACAACTACCGTTTGAAGCAATAAAGGAATTAAATGTTGTTTAGATCAAAAGATATCTTGTTGCTCATGGAGAAAAAAGGGACAATATGAAGGAAAATTCGTATATATGGGACAGAATAAATTTCATGAGCTTACTAGTTTGGTGAATATGCTTTCGAGGTGTAAGCAAACTTGTTGAGGTGGCTATTATGATCTTGGTGGCATCAACACCTGCTGCTCCTCAAAGAACTTTTAGTTGAATATTTAGAGGATAAAAAAGATATACATTTATTTGGAAGTAGGTTTTCTCTTATATAGGATATAACAAAAAATTATAAATTAGCGTTTAATTCTACATTGACAAGATTGATACCGAAATGGTTATTTATGTAATATGTTGCAAAAGGCAGGTGTCTTATCACTAATCATAAAATGACGAGAGAGAAAAAAACTCATTTTTGCAATGTATTGCAAACAAGATTTTCTGCTCTAATAAATAAAAAATGTTTCTTGGAAAATAAACTTGTTTAGATCCTTAAAACAACGAAAAAAGTATACAATTTTGACATTATCAATAACTAAAAATTAATATGCCAGTACAGAATTGCCAAAAAGTTGTTTATTATTATTACTTTAATATTAAACAGGGTATTTTTGTGATTATATTTAACAAATATCTGTTCAATTAATTTTGCACGATTTCTTGTTTTAGATCGGCTATATTTAATTCTCCGTTTTGAATATTGAAAATTCGATATCGTATTCGAAGTCCTCGATTCTAAATTACTCGAATTTTCTACCAAATTTACAATATATACAATATTTTTGAAATAATTTTTTTTTTAATTTCTGAAGAATTCAACCCATACCTCGAAAATGAATAGATATCGAGGGGCTCTTAGATACGATTTGATCTGCGGGGGTATGATTTGATCGTGGATATAAGTGAGGGATTATTCAAACCCCATTTGAGAAATACTTTTCATATAATTCTAATGTGACACTTACTAGAATTATTAAGAAATGAAAGCTTTTCATCAAATCAGTTTTTTTGAAAGTTGAAATATTTGGCCTGGTATTATATAGTAGAACGAGGTGCCGCTTAAGTATTACATAACAGCTATTATCCTTTGACCAGAATGCCGCTGATTTTTTAAAGCTTTTATTTAACTTGCAATGTTAGTGTGTTAGTTTGTTTAGGTGAAATCTTGCAGCTGAATTAGAATCACTTCTTCTTATCCTACGGAGTTGAAATTTTACACGTTGATTCAGTTTCGATGAAAATGCATTTTTATGATAGGCATGACCTGATTCTATACCCAGGATATACAGTGTGGTCGATTAAGTGTGCAACAAACGGAAATTTCTTTTTTAGTTGCACAACCAAAGTTTAAATACATACCGCCAAAAGTTAGTGTATGTCCGATAACCATTTCAGGTGCACTTAGAATGGCTTCAAGTTAAATAGTATAATGGGTAGAGCAAAAAAATATGAAAATTGTTCCAGAGTAAAGTGAGCTTGTCGAAAAAAAAAATTATGAAAAAAATATGTTTAAGAAAAGCTTTTATTAAAAAAAACGACTAAAAAGCAAAATACATTTTTTTTAAATTCATACACCTGGAAATCAAAAGCTTTGGGGACGGTCAATTGAGCAAAGTAGTTATGTAATAGTGCTATATGACCGCCCCCAAAGCTTTTGGTTTCCAGGTGTATGAATTAAAAAAAATATTTTTTACTTTTTAGTACTTTGTTTTTAAGTAAAAGCCTTTTCTTAAAAATATTTCTTCATATAATTCTTTTTTTTGCTCTACTGACAACACTTCTTGGCCTTAGTATAGGTGTTTAATCTAGCCACAGCGTAATTGATGTGGTTTATTTTCACATGGGTCAAAATAAGTCTCCCGTATTTGTAAAATTTTATATGTATACAATTGACTATACCGAAAGGAATCCTGTTTGAATTTAAGAACATGCCTTCAATCGGTTATATTAGCAAAATGTTATATTCAGTAAATAAAGTCATGAATATGAAATTATGGAAACGACCTAAACTTTCTACTAATACAGTAATTACGTGAATTTGTATAATAACTACTAGCATGGTCCCGATTTATCATGAAGTCAAAGATTTATTAACATTTTTTTGGTTTTCTAAGAACATTATGGAAACATGCTACACTAAATATTTTTTTAAATGACTCGATAAACAGTAATTTAGAGGTAAAATTATCAATAAAATATAATTAATATAATTAAATATAACCTACATATTTCTAAATAATTGCATGGTATAAACTAATCGACTAGAAATCGTGACACTCCAAAGTCTTATCGTATTAAATTTCATTGGCAAATATACATTTTTTTAAAACACCGTCCTTATCAGTTTTACGAATTTCAATTTTGATCATATTTAATGTTAGGGCCTCAATAAATAATTCAGAATAATCAGTAATTCAAAGTATGAAGATTCTCTTTAAATATCTCAAAAATATTGCCTTTAGCGAATATTACCAACAGACCTCTTTCAAAACTTATGCGACTTTACCTAGAATTTTTTTTGACCCCGTGGGGTAAAAACTCACCAAAATAGAATTTAGAAATTATATTATTTCTATAGATTACACGTAAAAACGGGATCATTAAAGTCCAAAGTTAACTCAGTTACCTTCAATTTGTTGTTTATTCCTATAAGATGAAAATTACGATCCAAAACGCGTCAAAAAAAAAAAAAAATCGTAAACAACATGCTGAAAATCTATGCTATTAAAAACCACTTTTTTATTGAATTTTTATAGATTAATTCTTTAGTGTAAACAGTTTTTAGGAAATAAATATTTTGAACAATGTTTTTGTTGTGGAGATAAAATTAGGTCGTCTTTCTTGAAAAAAACAGTGGACTCATCTTTAATGGATATACAGGGTGGTTTTTTTAACCTGAAACTTTCAAATATCTCGAGTAAAAAGCACTCTACGAATAAATATTTTCAGATAAAAGTTGTAATAATAATAATAATAATAATAAATTTATTGATCTTTAGAAAACATACATAGATACGTCCAGATGGATCGTGAATCTCCATTTCGAATAAAACTTATGAACTTAATATTTGGATGGGGGCATTCGGCGGTATATGTCACTTTGACTTTGGGTGGAAGGGTGAGGTTATTCAAGGTCAAATTAGTTTTTTTAAATGGGAACCTCTATTTTTTATTGCAAATTCGGATTGTCTGGCTAAAAATAGACTACTTTTTTCGAAACTTTTTTTCTGAAATTGTCATTTTTTTTAGTTATCCGGCCAGGAAAAATCTAAATTTCTGAACTTTGAGATTTTTTTACTCGAAAAAGAAGTTTGGACAAGAACTGCCAGAGGCAAAAAAGTTTGGAATCATCCCGGGAGCATTCTCAAATTTTTTCGGAACAGTCCAACGCTATTTGCAGAATGGAGCATTGTGGAGTTTGCAAGTACATTAAAAAGGGCATTGGAGAATTCCGAAAAAAATTGAGAATATTCCCGGGACGATTTCAAACTCATTTTGCCATAATTTTGATCCAAAATTCTTTTTCGAGTAAATCGCAAATTTCCAAAATTTTGATCTCTCCTCGCCGAATAACTAAAGAAAATCACAATTTCAGAAAAAATGCTTCAAACAAAAGTATTGTATAGTCTATTTTTAGTCAGACAATCGGAATTTACAATAAAAATTATGGGTCCCCATTTAAAAAAACGAATTTGACCTTGAATGACCTTATTTATCCCTTTCACGCAAAGTCAAAGTGACATATACCGCCGAACTGCTCTCATCCAATTCTACAACTATTGTTTGAAAGAATTTTTCGAAGAGAGCTTATTACTCAAGATATTTGGAAGTTTCAGGTTAAAAAAATCACCCGATATTAAGGCGAATCCACACCAAAGGAAACTTAAAGCAACTTTCGTTGCTTGTTTTCTGTAGCTTATTTCTTCAAGTTCCTCAATGTTTCATAGGAAACAAAAATACTGGTAAACATTGTATTCTTGGAACTGTTCTTGGTTTTGGTGCTGACAGTTTCTTTGTTTTTAGTTGCTTGTGTATTATGTGTACTACTACAAGACGTCGTTCACGTGGACGAATGAAAGGAAGACTCCATGTCTATTTTCCTCCAAAAGACTTGGCCTTGTCTAGCATTCACGGTTTTTTCTTTTCTTTTTTGCTAAAATTAAGATAAATTTCAGCAATTGTCGCTGAAACCCATCGTGGCACTACACTATGATACAATAAACATTGTTAATTAAAATGTTTGTCCCTTCGCAAAGAGACACAAAGATTATGCTCATTGTGCTGATGGATTATTTCTAGAAACAGACCGTAACAATTAGCAACAAAAAGTGTTCCTTTCAGCATCGTCTGAAAACGAATAACTTGCAATATAATTGAATTACATTTTTCGACTAACTGATATGACTATACTATAAATTCATTCGGTAACGATTACTTAGCTACAGTTATGTACTACCCCTGTTTCGCAACATATCGCTCGATAACTAAGTATATAATTTTGTTCTGTATTATTATTCATTCATTCCTCACAGACTGAAATTATGGTCACATCATACTTATTCATTTGTTTTTAAACTTTCCGACACGTGACGAATCAATTTCAATTTAACAGAATTCCGACCAAATCCGGTCAACGCATTCAGACTTTGTTCTGACAAGTAAACGGCCGCCCTGATGCAATAGTTGTTGCCAGGTCGGGATACCTCTTCGGTATTGATGGGCAGATGCGTATTTATACAAGAGCATCGCGAGTTCGTTGGCATTTAAAACAAAACAGCACAGATTTTGGCCATTTGTTGAGCTTTTGTCTGCGTTCAATGGCGTGCCGAAGCAAAATGGTTTAGGTGCCAATCGATCTAAGAACGCTTCTATAAAATTTATCTCACTATCAGCTAACTTTGAACGTATAAAAACGTTTTTTCCTTGATTCAAATCTCACAAAATTAGAGTCACTTCGTTGCCGTTTGCGACATGTGGCTTGTAACAATTTTCGACATGACATTTGACTAGTCTTTGTTTTTATTGTCTTTACTCTTTCACTTTTATCTATTTTACTTACAAGTTTATTTATATTTCTCTATTTTATTTATCTGTTTATACAGCACTTTGTAAACAAGAAATGTTCTTCTGGACAATAAAGTATATTTGATTGATTGATTAGTTGAAACAAAGTCGATGTTGGTATTAAATTTAGCACACCACAAAATAATCCTTAAGGAAGGTTTAAACAGTTTTACAAATTTTGGTTATGCGTATCATCCCGATTTACGTAGGCGGCAATAGGGCACATCTATCATCTATGTGGCGCAACGTTCTGGAGGAGAGGTTAAACTTAACCTCTCCAGTTAGACCCTCCACTACGACCATCATGTTTACTGTGGCTCACTCCTAATTATGTTTCACCCAGCAAGTTCAATTTTTTTATAAAGTCGATAGTTTTGTTGGGTAAGACACCATCCAGATCCTCTAGCATCAATTGCCCTTTGCCAAATAGTGAGAACCGGATATTTCTGTAGCGGGACAGGTACAAGTAGGTGATTACTTAGTCCGCAGGGCCCTGTATGTAGGTCAATTACAGTTCTTAGGTGTAACCAATTTAACTATAATATTTTTTTAGCTCTTGACTGCAAAGGATACGTCGGGTCGAGTTCCTTCAGAAGTATTGGAGCCGTCCGCAAACCATTTATCTGTCTTTTATAAGGATTTTGGTTTAGATCTCTATTATCTTCCAGGAAACAGGACGATAAAGGGCAGCTCATGATTGATCATTGTAGGAATCACATCTGGAGGTATTCATTCTATGTCATCTAATAGACTGTTGCGCTCCATATGCTAGCCTGTGGCGTGTTAATCCCCGCTTGGCATCCCTCACCGGGTAAATGTGGATAGGAGGTAAGTCCACAGGAAGAAACCATGTAGTGCTTAGTGCACCAGTTATTGCCAGGCATGCTTTTCTATATATCCAGTACATGTATTGGGAACCAATGACCCATAATTTTCCACAGGGGTACTAAGAAGATTAAGAGACGCCTTTGAGAAATGGATCGCTAGGGAAATACAATCAGACGGCGCGGCGTATTGATACTTTCGAGATGTGGGTCTGACGATGTACGATGTACAAATAGTTCGATTCTCCAAGATACACCCCCAACATCATATTCTCCTGATAGTTCAGAAAGACCCAGATGATAAGCGAAGAAAACGACCTCCAAAACGCTGGGCTAATTAATGTCAACAAGGAGCTAACGGGGAAAAAGCTTTGGTGAAATTGTTCGCCTAATATGCAACCGTGACAAACGACGCGACGCCGCGCCGTCAGACATGTTATACAGCAAACGGAGACCAACTAGAAGAATGCATGGTTCACAAAATGTCCGGTGAGACGATATGAATAAGTATATATAGTTCGCTACATATAATCAAGGCACATAAAACAGCCATAAAAGCCGACCGTAAATCACTGTTAGGAAAAGGGATATCCCACAGAGCCGCATTTAAATTTATTGTGTACAATAACGGTAGAAATTTGAGAGTATTGTCTTTGGTAAGTAAATATAGTTATTTGGTACAGTGACAATTAAAAAAAAAACTCTGTTTTTCTTATGTCAAGATGGAAATATCTTTTATATTTGTGGAGCACTGACAAATTCGATATTCCATGATACACTGACAATATTAAGTTCGACTCTGTCAAGGGTAGGGTTTACATACCTGCTCTAAACCGTTACATCCTAAGATAATTTCGGTAGGAGAGAGTCGGGTAACAATATCAAAATCATTTGAAATTATAATTGAAACGGGTGTGTTTCCGTTAATTTCTTATTTTAATCATGCCAGAACATACTTTACATGAGAACTATGTTGTTCTATGTATTAAGTAATACATTATATTTATGATATATAATTTTCTACGAATATATAACATGCCCCGCTCTCACATCTAACGTAAGTGGCAAAGCTTTGAGGTTTTTTATGTGCATTAAATATATGTAGAGAACTATAGAAGAAGAAACAAATAATGCATTTCTTTATAAACTATATTATGAACTATGAACACTACTTCTTGTACAGTACCGTGCAACAATAATCACCTACTACAACGCATATATACAGGGTGTAATCAGTTTCATGTCATTAAAAAAAACTGGTAATGGGGACCGACTAGACAAACAAAAAACCTTTGACTTTTCCCTCTAGGGGCACTTTGAAAAACACTGATCTAGGTTAACATATTTAATATTATGGTAGACAACTATTGAGAACCACTGCTTTTCTTGGTCGATGGACTTGTTACTTCCCAATTATACAACTTTTAAATTGTTATAAAAAAGTGCTGGCCGGCACACGCGGTGTCAAAGGATCATCGACCGTCTTTGATGTACCGCCTCAACTGAACTGAGGCAAGTATAAAGAGGTAAATAATTCGTTCTCTCTTCGTGCACAATTGCAAGCAAATAATGGCCATAGAGGCTTAACCAGAGCATTTCCTTACATGTGTGTTTTTTAATTTGGAACAAAATATTGGATTGTTTATAATTTAGAAAATTTAAATGTGGTTTATTAACATTTGTAACATAAATGAGTGTCCTCGGTTAAAAGCTTACTACCTACCTAAATGATTCAAAATCTCTGCATCTGTATCAATACACAGTTCGGTACGTCGAATTAAGTACATACGCACTTCGTTCAACTCTAAACACTAAACTATCAACTAACGTTGTCAATAAAGAAAAATAAAATAAAAACTTGGTACAAAAGCCAAAAAGGAATACAAAAAGAACGAAGTAAGTTGTGTCTGTACGTAATCAAGAATTTGACAACTTGAACCGTAAGTCAATAAAATAAATCTTAACTATAAATACACAATGACGCGAAATTCAAAAATAACAAAAACAACGAACGGCGGGTTGGAAGTGTGTACATAACGAAACACCGACAGTAACTAAAATATTGCACAAGGGAGAGTTAGAGTATAGTTTTCTTCAGATCAGATCTAGATCTAAACCTACCTCAATATTCCAGCAGTTCTCAAAATTTTTTATTGAAAATTTGCGAAATTTTTGTTTATTTTTTTTCCGCCAAAACCATGAGCTTTAGACCCCATGTTATATAAGGTTTTTTTGTTTGTCTTGTCGATCCCTACGCACCCTGTATCTACAATAGTAACGGTTTTAATGCAACGGACAAATATTTGCGGCTGCGCCGCTATAATACGTGGACATAATGTTGCCAGATTTAAGCATATTTTTTTAAATTTGAGACATATGGTAGCTCATGCACAAATTAACACCATCCGAGTGCTTTCATTTCTTCGAATTACGTACGTGCGAATTTACGAAATTCGTACATTCGCACGCCCCTGGCTCTACTGACCAGACTTATTAGCCCTACTATACAAGCTTTATACCTATTAACGGCCCCGATTATTCATTACTATACCGTTTTCTTAAATCGTATAATAGTGTTATAATCAGGTTAAACAATTTTTAAAACCCCATCCGTGTTACATTTGCACTTGTATTGATTACAGAATTCATTAATTAGTTAATTAGCGGTTTTAAGAACTGACGACTATAACCAGAATTCCAGAATACTAAACAACTGAATAAGGAATAAGTACAAGAAAGTTGAAATTGTTAGATTAGTTGTTTGAAATTTGCTGATTCATAAAACAGTTGTTACTAAGTTGCCTTTACCAACTTTAGCGAAATTCAATTTAAAACTTTCTGAGAATAATATCAATTGTATTGAATTCTTAATAAAGCTAGAGAACGGCTTGCTGTGACTTAAAAAAAAATTACTGATAAATTAACTACAAACACTTGATAACCAATTTCAATTGGACGATGTATCAAACACGATATCTTCATTCAAGATTTCAGATAAGCGTGAGCTTCAAAGTGTCGAGGATATTGAAACAAATACGTAAATTTTGTTTAATTCGACCGCCACTGATACGGCACGAAGGAAGTTCCATGTTGTTTCTTTTTCTTATCTGCTAAGCGCTCACCCGTTCGTTGGCCCACGAACTGCTGTTACCATTTAGGGACTTCCACCGATACAGTTAAAATGTTTTAAATGTTCTCCTTAAAAGTACACAAAGTACAATAATAAATCAAATATGTGTCCGCTTATCGATAGTTAGGGTCTATCTTCTTGTATTGTAGCTTAATTATCTAAATAATCTGTTTTGAAAAAGATGCCATATTTAAATTGTTTTGGTTTGACCCAGTTAGATAATATAACAGTACGGGCCTTCATCGTATCAGATCAATATCCAATCACGTATTATTTATTATTTCAGTGTTTCAATGAAATGCTGTTGGCAATATTTCGAAAACTAAACAGGTCTGCTGGGTGCACTCTAGAACAAGATTTGCGGTCAAGATGCATCGAGCGATTTCATTTTATCACTCTCAACCACCCCAAGTTTAGAACCATAAATGGAAACACCCCTTGAGGCATATCAAATTTAATCTCATAAAATACAAAAGAGGATGTTCTTAAAATCTATGCTGATTTGCTTTTGAGTAAATAATTTAAATAACTTGAAATGCAAGATAGATCGCAGTGAATACACGGTATTATTTAAACGCTTTTTATTATTTCGTATTTTTGTGGATGGGACGCATCTATCGGTTAATTGAAAGTATACCTACCCGATGGCAGTTTTCAATAGAATGTATCCGAATCTGGTGCAATATCATTGCTTACTAATTTCAAAATCAATTTTATAAAGGCTTACACTTCAATTAAAAACTATTTGTATAAAGCAATTTGGATCATATTTTAATTCTATAGGAAGTATACCTACTATACTTACAATACAGGAATCGTTAGATACATGCACTTTTATAATATTTTTGTATTCTGCCTTCTTTATTCGTTTACCACAATAATGGTGTAATAGCAATAACAATTTTCTTTATACAAGTTTCAAAGGTAAGTATAGTATAATTTTTCTAAGATGACACTATCGGCAATAAAACGTCAGACGAAAAGAAATGCATATCTCATCTATTTTCGCGCCTATTCGAGCAGAGAACGATTCCAGCCCCGCCCCTAAGTTTGTAGATACACGTGGTTCCATTTCTTGTCTTGCTCTTGCTCAAGAATTAAATAAGGATAACTTCTAAAAGTGTAAATACAAAACACTTTAAATCCCGACCTGTACTTGCACCAATTTTATATTTATACTTTCAGAAGTTATTCTTATTTAATTCTTGAGCAAGAGCAAGACAACAAATGAAGCCACGTGTATCTATCTACAAACTTAGGGGCGGGGCTGCAATCGTTCTCTGCTTGAACAGGCGCGAGAAAAGGTGAGATATGTATTTCTCTTCGTCTGGCGTTTTATTGCCGATAGTGTCATCTTAGAAAAATTACACTTTAATTAATTTATACCGACATTTACACAGGTTTTAGGAAAATTCAGTACCGTCACTATAATATAACAGTTTTATTACAGCTTCATTGAATTGCGTTTTACAACACACTTCACTGTTTATTACATTATTGCTATAAAACATAGCTAAACAACTGTTTTATAAAAGTAAGTAGCCGCTATAAAAAATGCTGCAGTTAGAAACACTAATAAAATAAAACAATTTCTTAAATGTATCCTAAACTTGCAACCAATATTTTTATCTTAAAAGCACATGGTATTGTGATTTAATACTACGTAAGAACCTATAATAATTATTTGTGAGACTTGTTATGGTTCTCTGCGACTGCAACTTTTATGCGGAGGAAATTTTACTGTGGTCGTGTTCTTTTATCGATGATAATTATTTCTGAAATTTTATAAAAAATTTTGGAATTTGAGTTTATTTGCAATGAAACTTATACTAATTTGTTTAAGTAATCATAAATGCATAATGAGCACTCCATAAATTCCAAACATTTGATATTTTAACTTTTCATATTTTGTTATATTTGCCATCTCAAACGCTGGCCTTTTAAAATAGCTTCCCTCTATAAAATATCTGTATGTTAACAGCAAGCATTTAAAGATAATTAGGCCATTCCCTTTACGTGAATCTTATAAAATAGATCACTCACTTTCGCGATACTTTTACAACTCTTATGTTAAATCAGTTAGGGCTGAGTTGTAAATGCAACCATCCATGAGAACAGTAAGTACTAATTCGATTTGCATAAATATAACCTAGAAGTTAGTGAAAGTGAATCACTTTATTTGCAGCGGTGTTTACTTGTGGTTTATTTATTGCCAAAACACAGTTACCTGTACTTGATGAAGCATAATCAGTATTTTGGCATTACATATGATTCTTGACTTGATACATTGGTAGTGAAATGCGTGGAATGCATCATGTTTCATTTTATTGTTGTGTCTTTTAGCCAAAACTACTATGTTGTTAATACATGTAATATTTTTATAACCACTTTGTTTAAAAAAACCCATTATCCTAAATCTGATGTTTTAATTCAGCCTTTACATGATCTGGAAGGATCTGCACCACTCTGTTAATGTTGTCAATCAACATTATCTGAAATATGTTTTATTGTCTTGTTAGCTACAATATATTTATGTTCAAGTAAAGAGTTTTGTTTTGTAATGACTTTGTTGCTGTTTCCATATTACAGCAAATACAACGCTATATAATAGTTATATATGAGATTCTGGAACTACAATTCATTCAAGCAATATCTATAAAATACTTAATTCTAATGTATATTTATAACGGTACCAGAAATGCTGCTTAACATTACTAAAAAAGCGCTATAAAACATTTTAGTTTTATAAGCTCAAATGTTGCATAACTTAGCCATGCAAACATTTACAAAATATCTTAATTGTAGAAACCTTTTAATGATAGATTTATAAAACAGATCGGCTGCCAATAACAAAATTGTATTTTTGTATAATATAATCAGTTACCTAGCATTTGGAAGCATTAATAAAATAACAATGAAACAGAATAATCGTAGAACATTTAAATTATAAAACACATGATTTGCTGATTGGGATAGTAAAGAGTGGGTTGAATCGATCAGGATTAAATGGCCAACTTTAGAGCTAATTTCGCTATCATAATTAACTTTCCTGGGGAACATGGATGTCAATGTCAAAAACATTTGGTAATTTCGTCTTCGGCCTAAGGTTTAATTGAATGCTTCATAATTGAAGACTATCAGTCTTTCAAGTATCAATTGTAACAGTCTCCAAATTATTATTACGATTTATTGTCCCATAACGAGAAATTTTATTATTTTGAGATTAAAGATTAAATCAATTGTTTCATAAAAATCACTTTTACAAAACTTGATATAACTTATTTCTGTGAATGCGACTAGACCTATTCAGGCTTTTAGATTATTAATTATATTAGAAGAAATAATTATGGTTTTTGAATTCTTTGCCCATTTCACGAGGGGACGAATTTTGGCAATATTTAGAGAACATTTTTAATTGCAATTAAATTACTTCCTTATACGATGGCTGGAGGTATATATTAAAAGTTGTAATAGTTATATTCCAATAATTATTCAGTCAATCACTAGCACGCCATCGTAAGTACATCTTCCTCTATCTAATAGCTTTTTATTTAGACAATCAATAGGAAATAATTACTTTAAAATTGCCACAAATTAATTTACTGATATTGCTATGTAACTTCTACTGCCATTAACCTCTTGAACAATGCATACATAAACATAACATAAACCTATCACACATAGTAGACAACCCCCAAAACCAAATCTTAGGCTGTCATTTTAAAAATTTAGACGACACCCGCTACCTACCGACATTGCCAGTGTCGGAGTTGGAGATCGAACCCAGTACACGATAGACATTGGGACTAGGCGCGCTCGTCACTAAAACTTTTTAGTCAACTGCCTTGTCGGTAAAAACGCTTGCTTACTATCGACTACTTTCATTTTTTTCTCACACTGATGAATGTGTGGGCAATTTCAGGTATATATCTCACACGACAACACTGACTATACAATTTACTTGTAGATCAACGGAAACAGTAAATCATTTCGTCCTGCATCAAACCAGGGTCTGTTTTGTAGAAAGCTATGTGCTAGGATATAGTTTCAATCAACCAATAGCGCAAATCGTGGACTTGGACTGTCCTGAGGCAAAGTAGGTACAGTCAGGTGCAGTTTAAAATCACCGATGTACGAATTAATGTTGCGCATGCGTTTTCACTATCCCTTGCACACAAACTTAAAGCAACAGCCTAAAGACATTGTCAATGTATGCTAGTGATGGGCGATATATCACGAACTGTGATTTAATCACTGATATTAAAAAATCACAGGTAACGACTGTGATTAAAGTTGGTAGAAAGGCGTGACGTGATCACGACTTTTTGTACATAAATATATTTTTTACGATATAAATATATTATTAGGCAGGTATGCGTTTTATGCTGTATTGATATTTATATGCATTTGTTGCCGAGCAGAGGCAGTGACGTGGAGTAGATTGATGAAGAGGATTTACAATGTTTGTTCGCTTAAAAAGTGTCGTTTGCTGAAAATTGTACGAATGAGGCACCAATTTTTCGATAAATATTTGTGGAATGGGAGAAATAGTCGAACTGATTGTTAATAGATGATTAAATAATGGTAAAATAGGACCATAAGTATTAGAAGTATGAGGAATCTGCCCCCCGCTCTTCAAAATTGGTATCGAGATAAGTACGAAGACTGGTGTGGGGCCGTTAGAGAGCAATTAACAATTTTTTCCAAACGCCGTATTACGAAAAGTCGTGATCACATCACGTTTTTAATTCACTGATATCAGAAAATCACAGTAACGATTCACGTTGTGATTAAAAAATCACGATATCGCCCAACACTAATGTATGCCTACCAAGTTTCTTTCCCACTTCTTTTGAGACGAAAATATGAAATGTACATTAAGTTATTTTTAGTGGTAAATAGTGGACATTCATCCGTTAAATGAACAATGTTAAACCACTAACAGCCGGTTTTACAATCGCTAGTTAACTTCCAGTCAGAGTTAACTTTCAGGTTATTATAGAAATTGGGTTTTACAATAGCTGGTCATTTTCGATGTGGTAGTTATCTAGTAGTTAACTTTACTAGCAGATGAGGTGTGGGTAAACTAGAAGTTGGCAGTTTACTGACAATTTATAACCTATAAAATAACCGTCACAAAATAATTTTTTGATATTTTGCCTAAAAATGGATATGTACGAAGTAAATGCATATAGCAGTGATGAGTAGCCAAGGTAATCCTGTATAGACCTAACTTTTTCGAAGAATACGATGGAAGAGATTTTTTAAATATATCGAGACTAAATACTACCTACTTACTTAGTAATAGACCACTAACTCATAAATTGCTTCTGACATTTATATTTGATAGCAGGTGACGTGACTTTGGACCAAAATTCATACATTTTATGTATATTACCCATTTTTCCAGTACCAACAATATAAATTTTATTCACAACCTCTCGTTTCCAAATCATCACTTAACTTTATATTGTAAAACGCATGTGTCGGTAAAGTTATAGTTAACCTGCAAGTAAAAGTCAACTAACATGAAAGTTAACTTGCGATTGTAAAACCGGCTGTAAGTCTTACAATTTTCTAGTATGTACATATTACACGTTTTAGAATATAATAAACAGAGGATCGCGTAGCTCAATCGGTAAGATACTCGAGCAGCAATAAATGTAAATGGGGTGGTTGTGAGATCGATCCTCTTCTACTTTTTTTATTTGATTAAGCTCTATTAAAAGTTAATAATTTTCTTTCTAAATTTTTAGTTTATTAAACCGCGCCGCGAGTTTTGTTAAAACTTTATTTTCCCCAAAAATGTCTTATTACTACTAGCGCGTGTCTATTTCTAATAAAATCGACTTTCTTACGCTATATATGTATACACTGTATAATCAGAATTCCACTAAAATGACGAAGTTACTAAATTAATAATCTTAACATTTTATGATAACATCTTTCCTATTTTTTTTTATAATTACACAAGTTTACAAAATAAATAAAGTTGTCTGGATCATGGGTCAGACCATACGTTTCTTATGTATTTTTCGACGCTGAATTCGAATCTATTTTTAGTTTTGCTCTAGCACGTCAGGATTTTGAGATATTCTAACCTAAAAGTTAGACATATTTGAGGTTATGTAACTTCGAGATTTTTTTCTCTCAAAAAACCATGTATGGGATCTGAAAGTAGAAGTGTTCACCTTTAATATGCCGTTGAGTTTGCTCAAATGGCTTTCTTTTTCGACGAGATATTGCAATTTAAATAATGACCATAAGGTGTCCGTACTAATTAAATGTATTGGGAAATATATGATATGAACAGACAATGTTAAAAATTGATGTCTCAGCGAAAAAAAAAGATATTTGAGCAAACTCTATGGCATTTTAAAGAGGAAGATTTGTACTTTAAGATCCCATACAGGGTTTCTTGAGAAAGACAAATTCTCGAAGCTGCATAACCTCAAATATGTCTAACTTTTAGGTTAGAATATCTCAAAATCCTGACGCGATAGAGCAAAACTAAAAATAGATTCGAATTCAGCGTCGAAAAATACATAAGAAACGTATCGTCTAACCCCAGATCCAGTCAATTTTATTTTTTTTTAAAACCTGAGTTATTTAGCGACATCATTGCTGTTACAGGAAGGAACTGTTTGAGAACTACTGGCATTTCTTATGCATCAAATAAAATCTTAGTTCAGACGTTTTAGCGGCCATGACACAAGTACCCAACTCTATACTTTACAAAATCGTCAAGAGGTGGTCACGGGCACTTAGACAAAATCCAAACAGGAGTAAAACAGAATTGCAAACATTATGCATTATTTGCAACATATTTAAATGGCGAGATATTAAATCATGAGAAGAAACAAATACAAATGTTAAGTTGTAGTTACGTACCTCCAGTTCCTAACACCTTAAGTAGATCAAAGTGGGACATATCCACCCTTCCGACACCAGAGAGGTTAACTGAAAGAAAAAAAAAATATTTATGTATTGTTTTGGAGTTCTGTATGGTGTCCTACACTAGTATACACACAGGTGTTTTACACACATTTGTGTAAACACTATAAACACGCGAATTTTTACGATAACGTATATATCATTTAAATACCAAGAAACTGGTTGTTTTAATAAATAAAAAGTATAATGTCCTTTGTTTGGTACAGGATACATATCAAATAGATAAACAAAGCATACTTGTTATTTTTGATAAAACGATGATTACGATCATTCCCTGTTATTGTTTAATAATAAATGTTGTGTTATTAGGTTATTATAATTCAACCAGCCACTACTAAAACTAGACCTATATTATAATTTGTTACAAAAGGCATAAGCGATATCAATATTAGAATCAACTTTGTTTTCAAAATAAACTCAAAACGTATTTTATACTAGGTTGTCACGCATGGATTATGTACGTATATATAATGCAATATATAACGTAGAATGACATATCCTATATCGTTTAGAATGATCTAAAGAACCAATAAAATACTATTATTATTATTATTATATGAATTTGAATCCATATAATTCCTTTGTATTTTATCTGCAAATATTTACATTAGATATATTTTTATCTCTAAAATCTTATATTCAAAAAACAATTGGAAACCTTTTGCTTCTGTCATCGACATGATTCATATTTCGCACTACTATATTAATCCATTTCAATCAGACAACTTTATGTTTCACATAGTTCACAAAAAATGTAAAACAACATTAGTTTATTGGCAAAATCTTTTTACATACTTATGATTTTCTCGAAATTTGGTAATCCTAAAAAAAAGTTTGAAGTAAGAAAAGTTGCCTATATTCTTTATCTATATTTCTTCCTTACGGTGTCTATTTTGGAAGATAAAAAAAATCTCGGGTGTTATATTCGTCCCTGCCAATTTGTACGCTTTATAGGCAGCCAGAAAAATTTACATTTTATACAATTATTAAAAATGTTACCTACATTTAAAATATTTTATTAACAAAACATATTTAGTAATGATGCGGAAAAAATTTGAAATCAAGTCGTTATGGGTCCATTTTTGAGTAAGAGCGAGAAAATAGTTGTTCTCTTATTTTAAGCGGATCGTTGTGAAATGAATAACGTTCTTTGATAGTAAATGCAGGAACTGAAATGGATCTGTTAAGGATTGCGAACTGTAGAGCGGATGTGTTCATGATTGCATCATTTTCAAATTTGAATGAGCCATTTTGAATTTTGAAATTATAATATCAAATCGTAATTAACAACCTTTTTTTTCGTAATTTTATCGCTTAAATTGTTATTGACCTTCTCGGGAGGTTTTAATTTGCAATTTTAATAGCTAAACTTTTAAATTGGTTGGCTGGCTGTATTATTCCTTTAATAAAATAAATAAAAATCCATATCGAAGTCATTAGAAAATTATATGATGACGAAAAACTTCATTCAAAAAATTAATATTAACATCAATATTAATATATCATATAAAAATAAATTATTCTGTAGAATAAATTTGAACGCGAACGAACAAGCTAATGGTTAGCTTGTTCGCCAATTTACTGCACTTTTTATATAATTGTTCCACATTCTATAGGATACCCTTCGCGGTTTTTTTTTGCAAATAGTATTAGTGTTAGAAATTTTTTATTTAATTGCCTACAAAACATATATTTTTTTAAATTTAAATAATGAATACCTTTCTTATTTATTGATCTATTTTGTTCAGTAGGGTTCTTTCTCTAGCTAACACTAACTTACTGTCCAAAGTTCAATACAATAGGACTTTTCGTTCTTAGGTTATCGTGCATACAAGAAACGTGACGGACGGACAGACAGACGGATGGACGGACATTTTGAAAGTTGTTCAGAATTCGATCACCAACACAGTGATGTCAATTTTTTTTCTCCACGAGCAATATTACCGATTTTAGAAATATGCCGATCGTATGCCATATACTCTTTGTTTTATGTTTGCGAAGAATATAATAATTATATTTACGATAAATAAAATATTCGACGAATCATTAAGAAATGCAAGAGGGTTTTATTCTGATAGCTATTAAAAAAACTCATTTTTTTAGAGTAGAGTTTCCCTCTTCAAAAAGCGACAAATTGATCGATAATAGACCAAAATCCGGCGAGCTGTGCAATAGTAAAAAAATTATTAACACCCATCGCGTTCCTACCAACACAATTTTTCAAATTTTAATAATGAAGGTACATACCTTTTCACAACAATCACTAAATAGTGATAATTTTCACTGTTTTATTAGCTGTACTCATTCACTGTTCGTTTACATTCACGTTGGTTGTGATACGTTTGCTTGGTTGGATGTAAAGAGCATTTAAATTGGAAATAGTCCGTACTATTCGTACATCAATATCACTGATACTATAACAGGTTGCGTAGCCAGTTGAATGTTTCTTTCGTTAAGTGATTCTCTTGAAGACCCTACCAAAAAGTTAATATTACTACTATTTACTTGAAAACAAACCTAATTGCTACTCTAATGGGCAGTTTAAACCACATTATTGTTGGGTAAACTACATATCCGGCCGTGAGGTAAATGCGAGAAACCAGGCAAGGGTTCTCGTGGGCGTAAGTTTTCGCAAAAACGGAGAGGGTTACCGGACGAATGAGAATGTTGGTATAAATTTTTATGAACTTGAAGATGACAATGGCAATCTAAGGGTAGTTGGCACGTTAAATGTATACCTAATCCCGATAAAACTCTTTCTGATTAAGGTTAGATTTAGTATTTTAAGTATCCGATCAGCTTTGCTTAAATTGTGTACTTAATTTGTTTATTTGGTAGGTGATGATTTAATGATGAACTTATTAAAAATGGTTATCGATTTTGCTCAATCGTATTATTTAAAAAAAAAAAGATTTCTTTTACTAGAACAGTGGGGAGTACTATTGTAAACGCGAGCAGACCTATACGATCCACAGCACTCAGGCCTGTCGGCCCACTGTCCATTCGCGACGTGTGGGATTCCCTAAAAGAGACCAGTGCTCTACACAAAGGATAGCAGTCTCTTCCAGGGCTGATCCCGTAGTTCCGGCTGTAGAAATTGTCTTTGGAGATGCTTATATCTTGACGCACCTAGAGGTTTCATCCTCCACTCCACAGATCCGACAAATAGGGTTGTTTTTCAACCCCATTGTATGAAGATGTTTATTCAGAGGACGGTGTCCTGTTATCAAGCCTACTATCCGTCTTATTTTTTCTCTATCGAGCCAAAGCAGCCACTTAATGGTTGAGTCAGCCGAGGGCCCCTTTATATGGAGCCTCGATTGCCTCAGACCAGGGGCCTGAGTCCAATAGTCGTTGAAACCTGCCATGGCCCAGTCTCGTAACTCTGAGTCCGACTTCTTGGCATACCGAAGGCTGGCTTGCTCCTTCCCCCGCCATTCGGTCGGCTTCTTCATTGTTCTCCACAACTCTGTGCCCGGGCACCCCATATGAGTTTGACAGAGTTGTGTTTACACAATTCTGTCAAAATATCCCGGCAGTTTAAAACCAGCTTAGAGGTTTAAGAGCTTTCAAGGCTGCCTGGCTGTCGCTGAATATGTAAATATGTTTGACGACGAAACCTCTTCTGAGATTCTCGCTTGCACACACCAATATGGCGTATACTTCTGCTTGGAATACACTACAGTGGGAAGTAAATCTTAGGGTTGCTTTTTGTCACATTAAAGTTAGTAAAAAAATCTATAATTTTACTGAAAGATATTTATGTACTTAACTATAGAAGTTAATCGGTAAGTTTATTATACTCTTCGCAAATATAAAACGAAGAGTATACTGCATTCGATCGGCACATTTCTAAAACCGGTAATATTGCTCGTCAACTTTCAAAATGTCCGTCCGCCCGTCTGTCCGTCCGTCCGTCCGTCTGTCTGTCCGTCCGTCACGTTTCTTGTAAGCAATAATCGACATCAGACCGAGCTACCCCAACCTGAAAGTTTCGCAGAACGTGCTCTCGATAAGAAGAGTAGGGATTTTTCAGTTATTTATTTATTTAACAATACACTACCTAACAGAGCATTCCAATTACAGAGTAGGAAATAGTAAGTATTTACAAATTTATAACGGATGAGAGTAGAATACAAAGTAAACAGATAAAAACAAAGATAAAACAAAACAAAAATTTTTAAATTATGCACTTAATCTTTTTATCGCAGCTACATTGCAGTGGAATATATCAAACTGATCTTGTAGATTATTATAATTCTCACACATTTTGTAAAGCGGCGAAAATTTCTGGACGTTAGTTCGGAGAGTCGGCAAATAGAACAATGAATTATGCGCGAAAATTTCTGGACGTTAGTTCGGAGAGTCGGCAAATAGAACAATGAGTTATGCCTAGAACCAGGTCTAGGAGTTCGAAAATTTAGTAAGTTTAAGATAGCGCCGCAATCAGTTATATTATGTATTATTTTAGAAAGAAACATTTGCTGTGAAATAGTTCTACGTCTCCAGACTCGAGAGTGAGAATCTATTTAACAGTTTAGTCTGAGGAAAACCAATAGCAGCATAGACACCATCTTCCTTATGGCTCAAAGTCTTTAAAAAACGCCTCTGAATTCTCTCTATGCTCTGTATATGTGTGTTATAATGGGGCGACCAGGTAATTGACGAATATTCCAATTTGGATCGAACAAACGATTGATATAGTAGTTTCAGTGTATCAACGTCGTTAAAATCGCGAGAACATCGTATTATGAATCCTAGCGTTCTGAAACTTTCATTAGCGATGGTATTTATATGGCAATTAAATGATAGTTTGGTGTCAAATGTTACATCTAGGTCGTGGAATGTTGATGGACGTGTAAGCACTGAATCTTCTATACGGTAATTAAATTCTACATATTGGTGTTTATTAGTAAAAGTTAGGACATTATACTTTCTTATACTAAATACTCAACTGTAATTTGTTTGCATTACACCATTCGTTAATTTTATCAAGGGCACTTTGTAATACCACACAGTCACTCACATCATTTACTTTATTGTATAACTTCATATCATCTGCGTATAAAAGACAATTAACACTCAATTCCTCTGCAATGTCATTAATGAAAATGTTGAAGAATAATGGGCCCAAAACAAAGCCTTGGGGTACACCGGAGGTAGATACGAATTCCGCAGATCGTTCTCCGCGGTATTCAACATGGTGATGTCTATTTTCAAGATATGATTTGAAAATAAACAACACATTTCTTGAGAAGCCAAATTTTTGAAATATAGAACATAAAATACTGTGATCTAGTCTGTCAAATGCTTTAGTAAAGTCTGTGTAAATTACGTCAACCTGTGAGTTAGTGTCGATAGCATTAGATATATATATATTGAGTTATACAAAAGAGATTAGTTGATGTAGATCGTCCCTTGAAGAAACCGTGCAGGTATTCAGTAATGCGATTCTTTGCATAAGAAAATGTTGGTTCATGTAAGAAAATTTCGAACGCTTTTGAGAAATTGTTGATAATCGTTATAGGTCTGTAATTCTCCATATTATTTTTTTCGCCTTTTTTATATACAGGAATTATTTTAGAACATTTTAGTGCATCAAGAAATATATTAGATTTTATGGTTAAATTAAATAAAAATGTAAGAGGAGTTGTGAGCACGCTAGCACAATCATGTAGTATGAAGGCTGGAATTTTGTCAGGGCCCATTGTGTACTTAGGCTTGATTTTTTTTAAGGAATTTAAAACTTCTTGTTCTGTAAACCGTTCGATTGTTAAAAAATCTGTTTATGAGTCTACATGAAGGTCCTCGATTGATGGATTAGAGGTAATACATGAACTACAAAAGTATTCAGCGAAATTAACCACTTCCTTGTTGCCTACATAATGTTTATCTTCATAGAATGAGAATTGTCAAATAAAAAATTAGACAAATTCATTTTAGGATTTTAATTTGCTAGCATAACCAGAATTCAGGTTATCGAAAGAATGCAAAGATTTCATTAATATTTCTACACAAAGTTTTTCTTTTATAGATAGTTAATTTTTCTGCTGTTTGCAAAATCCTATAAAGAATGTTTCAATACAATTATAAGCAAACAAATAATAATTCAATTTTAAACATGCATAGAGTATATAGGCTCCAATACTAGTTAGCTAATAGATAGGTGAGGTTGTTTTTATCAGTCAATGTCAAATATAATCATTTCACACTTATTCATAGAAATTGTCTTGGTTTTGCATGAAACATCTTTATGAATGGCTTTATGTCTTTCTGATGAGCTCCAGAATAAGGGCGAAAAACGTTTCAAAGGCTAAGCATTTCCAGGAAACAGAATGATAGATTTCATGAAAATGTAATCCATTGGAATGAAAAAAATTTTTTTTAAGACAAGGTAGATAAATAAATTCATTTTAGGTCTTTGTTCTCATTTTTAACTGAATCTTCATAATCGTAGGGGGTTATGTGGATACTAGTTTAATCTGCATGGCCGTAGGGGACTGTGTGGATGCTAGTGTTAGAATGAGAATTGTCAAATAAAAAATTAGACAAATTCATTTTAGGATTTTAATTTGCTAGCATAACCAGAATTCAGGTTATCGAAAGAATGCAAAGATTTCATTAATATTTCTACACAAAGTTTTTCTTTTATAGATAGTTAATTTTTCTGCTGTTTGCAAAATCCTATAAAGAATGTTTCAATACAATTATAAGCAAACAAATAATAATTCAATTTTAAACATTTATCTTCATAGTTCATAGCTGTTGGCAAATTATTACTGGATTTCTTACTGTAGATAAACTGCCAGAACTTACTGGTATTGAGTTTAATATTACTTTCGTGACAATATTTTTTATATTCAATATCAACCTGCTCTTTGATATATGTTCTTAATAATTTAAACTCAAAAGTGCACAAACTAATGGAACATTTTATTTACTAGATTTTAAATTTAATGCTGTGACATTAAAAAAATATGTTAGCATTACATCAGTTGATTGTAGCGCAGTTAGTAGCTGCACAATTTGTTCGAGATAGTATTTCATAACATAACATAACCTACTCTTATGACAACATGCCAGCTGTCAATGTAAAAATTAACATAACGTGTAATGGACTGCCTACGAAAAGTCAAATCAAAACTGAAGATGACAAAATACAAAGTACCTACCAAAATATAACACAAAACAAGGACAAAGCATGTAAGGGGCCTTATGTTCGCGTTTGGGGAGGGGGAGGCTCACCAAATATGTGACAACGTGGACGGGAGGGAGGAAGCTTTATAAAAAGTGGATGTTCTCAAAAAATCAACAGAGTAGGTACTTTAAAGAAATTGTAATTTTGTATGGTTAAATAAATGTAGGGGGCTGCAAACGAACGTTCGCATAATGAGGGCATCTCATAAATATTACGAAGTGTAGCAAAGGGGGTGAGAAATAACGCATTTTGGCGAGGCGAACGTATTTGTTGGATGGCCCCTAACTTAAAAACAGTCATATAATAATAGAATAACTATAAATTCAATATAGAATTATAAAGTATCCCATTATTAGGATTAATAATATTTATAATTATAACTAACATTCTTTCTATCATCATTTATCATCAAACACAAATTTAATGATTTAGTTTATTTATAATAAACTCGACTCATTATGGCTCGACAATAACGAACAAGATGTTATTTACTTACTAATAATAATTACCTACACCATGATAAACATTATTTACATATTTATATTTATGCTTTCATACCAGCTTTGCATTTAGTTTCGTAAAAATACCAAATACCAAGTTCAAAACAAACGAGATATCTTTATCGTTCTCGCGCCGATGCCATGTATTAGAACCAGACGCCTAAAAAAGGTCTCGATCCGTGTCATTAAACTATGTAACTTAAACGGACGAAAAAACGGCCGCATGCCGCCCCTAATATGTGCCACCTGGGGATCAAAACGTCTGCAGGATTAACATTCTAAATATTTTGAAAGCTCGACCTCCATTTCTGCTGAGCCTAATTATCCAGCAGACGTCTGCGTTTTTTATTTGCACTTTTCAACCACTTTTCCTAGACATACGCACATACTATCTATCGGAGCTACACCTCCAAGCCAAACCGGTGGGCGGCATCACGAACTTTATTTTTAACCCATCAATGTGTAATTTGGCCGTTGGAATGGGGTCTATCTAAAATAGTTTATTATTTATTTTCTGTTTACTATACCACTTCCACTACATAAGTAATAGTAACGAGCTACAACTTTTATAAATAAATAAATACATAAAACAGAGAAATCTAAAATATTACTGATGGTAACAAAAGATAGGAAACAGATTTGTTTTATTAAACTTTTGTGGCCAATTGAACAGCTTAAACATATACGTACAAATAATTAATATCAACATTTGAAATAGGTAAAAGATGTAGCGTCATGTTTATTTTAAATACAAATTATAATATGTAAATGTTTGTAACTGAAATAGTGAATTTAAAAAACCTCTGCCTAGGGAATCACTACTGTGCCTTATTAACTCATAATACATTTTAAAAGGTTCTCGTTTGTATTTATTTCGCTTTTATGTTCAATCTTCTTGTCGGTATATGTTTGTTGTATCTAATATTCACATTAGAGTTGATATTGATTAATATCCTTTCGCATTTAAGACATTGAACTGCATTATTTTGTTTCATCTTGTAGACATTAATTTCTTAAAATTGGAAATGATAAATGGGAAACTGTACTGAATCGTGGAATATCCGTAGTAAAACTGACAGGAAACCAGGAAAGGCTCGATTAACGCGAAGCTTGGTGTTGTGCCATGTGTGATGGGCGATATGCCGTGCGCCGATATGGCCATACTGAGTAACCGACTCCAGAAACAGCAACAAAAAATGATTTTTTAGTTGCTAAAGAATTTCATATATTTATATAAAATATATTACATAGAGGACTTTGCTTTTGTAGATCGATGTAGATTGTTTAAGGGATTGGCTCGGCTCTTTGAGTCCTTCTTCACATCGACCTTAAAGATCCTTTGCAATTAGTTGTTGCCCAGGTCTCCCAAGCTTTTTGCAAAGCTTATGATTTGCCTGGGGTTTAATTTTCATACATATGCCTTCAGGTGCTAATTCCACCTTTTCTAGATACGTTAGCCTATAGTGCAAACTAACATTTGCAAAGAATACAAGGTGATTTACCACAGCATGCGGAAAATAAAATGGTGTACTAGTTTTCTATGTGGGAAACCCCTGAAAAATTTTAGAGTGATCCGAAATAATTTAGTACTTACATTTTTTTGCATTAGAACTTGTAATGCTACTGAACCATGGAATTTGGCTATCCTTAATCCTTCAATTGTTTACGCGTACTTACGCGTGCGCCGCTTCGTGTCATTTTCAAGCGATCAGAAGTTGTTTACGTATGGTCAGTTTCTTTCCGGTTTCCGATTGGATTTTTATATTTTGAAAATTGTATTCGTAGATCGATACCGGTCAATATGTCAGCGTTTACATCGCATGAATACTGCGATATGATTTTAACTTATAGCGCAGTGAATGAAAATCTTGCAGCCGTTGTACGAGAATATGAGAGAAAATTTCCCGGCAGGCGTGTGCCAAATGAAAGAACAAGGAGCCCAGATATCACCCCTATAGATTTTTGTTTGTGAGGTTACACGAAGAGTTTGGTGTACGCTAAGTCAATATACACCCTAGAATAGTTACAAGAAGCCATTGACAATGCCTCGAATCTAATTCGCGATCAAGGAGACAAAGGTGATCGCATACACGAAAATATTATTTGTACTTAGAACAGTGCATTGAGTGTCAATAGTCAAACATTCGAACATTTTCTTTGACTTTTCGTTACTTTTAAGTTTTCTGGTGTGTTGTGTTGTACAAAAATTATTTTAATTTTTGCTATTTTTGTTGTGTGATTAAATCCAAAAAGTCACTTCTAACCCCGCCAGCTTCGCTGTCAGTCCCAAGTCTGATAAAGGGGAGGGGAAGTGATATGGTTGCACCGCGTTACGTCAGATTGGTTAAAGTCATAGGCGGCGCATTTCTACAAAAAAATAAGGTAATTTTTTTTGTCATATTTTTTAATTTTTCATTTTTTTAACTCCTTTCGGTGGGGACAACTTACTTATAAATTTTCCGCATATTGTGGTAAATCACCCTGTATATTCCGCAGTTTCTATTGCAGTATCACAGCATCTACACGTCATTGTCTGCCTTGCCCATATTCTTAAGATGAGAGAGATTGGCCTGTTAAAAAACCTGTCATCAGCCTTAAGTCGAAATTTTCGAGTTCGAGAAGACTTGTGGTATTCTTTGTCGAAAAAGTTATAAGCTGTTTGCCTGCCTTGTCCTGGAGTATTCCTCCAGTAACACTTTTTCTGTTTCTCTTTTAATTTTAGGATTTCCTTCGGTACCCATGTGTTTCTTAAATAAGTCACAAGTCACAAAATGGTTCGGGTCCAAAAATGGGGTTTCGGCGCCATTTTCTGCAAGGGCGTCAGCTAATTCATTTCCTTCTATTGCCACATGCCCTGTCACCCACATTTAGAAATCTGTTTAAGGAGTTTAAAAATATTATCTTAACTTTCAAACATTAATTTAAGTAAAAATTTAGGGGTAAAAAGCAGCATTAGAGGTGTTCCACCTCTGGCTTCCTAGACAAGATATGTGAAGGGCATCATACGATACCTACTTACTGTGTATACTGTTCAAATTTCATTACAATTGATTAAACAGTTTAAAAGATATCAGTAAAAAAATTTTTCGAAATTTAATCTTTATGTGACTACTGACTAGCATAGAAGGAGAGCGCCCTAGGGAAAAAATGTACAGGCATTTCTAATATTATTTTGACCCAAACGATACGCTCCCAAAATATTGCTCCATAGTCCTGGGACACCCTGTATAAATTACAATTTTGAGTTTATAAATGAATACGTCATCGTATATAGGATTAATTTTTAAATATGTAAGCCCCTTCTAGCTAAATGTAAAATTCAAGTGTACAACTACCCTTAAACATGAAATATTTTTAGTAATACGGCTTGTGAAACGGTCTATTGCTATTTTCTATAATCTAACGGAATTTTATCGATAGCATTTCAAAGAAGGTTGCAACCCGTCATCTACCTGTAAGGCCCTTTGTCTGGATTTGAGCGTGCGTTCTCGTTTTACCCAAGGACGATTTTCATTTTTCATTACCAACCTACGCAAAGCAAATAAAATGCTGGTACAAAATTAGAGCCGGGTTATTATTTTCCCTAAAGCAAGGCCGAATCCGTATTATTTTTAGAACGCCTGTGTGTATTTAAATTTGAACTACTCCACATGATTTTCACAATACCAAAATATGATGGCACTCCTAAAGATATGAGTTCGACCTGAAGGTTGCTCAAGGTAGCCCATAAACCTACTCACTTTTATTGTTTGCGACTTCCTTTTCATTTATGACATGAGGAATGAGAACGACCTTCAATAACTCTAACTTTTACAATCGTTCACAATATATCTAGATAACTGAAGTATCCAGTTAAATTAAAACAAAAAAATCTCCCGATACAAAAACAACGAATAAATAACTTTAAAAACTTTAAAAGTGTGAAACCTAGGTTTAAATTATAAATGTTCGCATATGGAATTAGAATTAATTACATTGAACTGACTATGAAACCCAATCAAATCGCATATTTATTTTCTTCGTTTTATAAATTTCAGGGTAATAGATCAAGTGGAAGTGTTTCAAAATTGATTTGCAAGATTTAATCTAAGCATGTGAAGTTGAATAAAAACTTGTATAGTAGGTTACATATGTGATCCAGCGATACAAAAAAGCTCGCAAAAAGGCCTAAAGGAGACCGACCGCCTCTGATTAGTTTACCGCCGGAGTAATGGCAGTACACAATTTTATATTATGACAAAGAAACAGTTACGGCACCCCTAGAAGTCCACGTTGACTAGATCGCTTATTTCAAGGAATCATCTATTTGATAGGACAAATTTTAACCAATTATATTCAGTGAGATTAGTCCACGTTCTTAACTCGTTAGGAAATATTTATAACAGTTTTTTGTGATGATGATAATAAAAGAAGCCCAACACCTTCTTTATGACCTTTTTTGTACATAAATTGAAAACTAATTGAGGCTTTTTTGCAAGTTTTTCATATGGCCGAATTATCTACGGAACCTACTATAACAAAGAAAAGAAGTGGCAAATTAACATGTAAGCAGGCTAAGAACCTAACATTTTATGTAAAATTTACCCAATTTCGTTATCATTTGACTTTTACATTTTTTCCGGAGTCGCCGGCAATAAAGAGGACCTCTTTTTTTTTGACATATAGCCATTTTCTACGGATACTGTCCTAAAATTATATTGTCATCGGTACTACATATCGACGCAACATTTCAAGGTAACAGAACAAGTGCACGTGGTTCAAAATAGAAGATTTCATCTAAACTGAATGACCGACAAACATGTGAAGTTAAGTTATAACTTGTAAAATGTAGTATATCAATGCCGTTCAGGATACACTTTTTAGATATTTCTGTCTATGGTTAATGTTGCAGTTGTAGCAATACTAATGTTCTCTTCTATCAATATTTTATCACACTTAAATGTTCTAAATAGCTTTCCGACGCATTTATTGTTTACTTGTCAATCGTCTAATGAATTTCACGTGCGTTAAGAACTCTGCAGTGAATCGATAATTATTTGACGTTAATTGTTCTTGACATTAAGTTAAAATTTTTATTTACTCAATTATTTTACCGATTATGAATGTCAAAACAGTTATACAATGATTATTAACCAATTTCTAACTCATTTTAAACTGTGTTAAATGTACATTATGATTTGTTAGCAACGAGTTGAAATAATGACAATTATTTTTCACTGGCAGTCACTGTCCTGGGTACTATCGTAGTATGTAGTGTTGAAAACCTGGTTATTATTAACAACACTCAAATATTATTAGATCATTCGAAGAGCGACTAATACTTTTCTGGTCACTTGAAAATGAGAATAAAATGTGGGTGAAATAGTAAAATACACTATAAGTACTGTGGACATTAGTTCGATCATACCTTTACTCTGGAAACTAGCCAGGCCCTAAGCCGCATTTCACATACATTGAAATATTTGCTCAAATGATTCATAACACCAATAAAATTAGAGAAAATCTGAAAGACTGGTAAGTATTCCTGGTACGGTCCTGATAAATTGATAGTCAAATCATATTTAATGTTGGACCCTGTAATTAATTAGGCAGGGGATAAGATCAACGCCAATCGGTTCCTTTTATAGTTCAATTGTCACAGGAAAAAAGTTGGTAAAAATAAATTGATAGACCTAAGTAACAAACTTATCAATTAACAAACAAGTTACAGTTTGTGTTCGATAGGTGCTGCTGGGTGTTTATCTAGGGCTATGGTTCCGATATTCTGGAGGGACGTGCGAAGCGTTTTTTTTTGTCATAGTCATAAGCTAAAAGAACCTAATAAAAGTGTCTCCCAAACAGCTAAAGATGCCATGCTGAAATTATTCGAAGTAATAATTTTTCCGCAATTTTTAATATCTTAACCTACATTACACAATAACGTTCTTTTTTAAATGAATTGCTGGCGCCCCATTTCCACCTCTTTCATGTTTACCAAAAAATTTTGAAGTCAGGGATAATATCATGAATTGACCTAAAAATTTTCGTATGTGAAGAAAAGTGCTTGCGCAACGTCAGTGTTGCATTTAGGATGCCACTTTTGAGTTTTATTTCAAACTTTGAGGAATTTTGCTCCCTATTTTCTCCAGGTCTGCTGTCATAAGTCAATTTGGATTTTAAAGAAACTACATATTTTTCTTTTCATGGCCTTTATGTATTATTTTAGTAACTTTCGAATTTTGGGGACTGCTATGATATGGACCCGAAAAAATGGGATATGCGTTTGACATATGTAACCACTTGACATTTAGTTCCTCTTTAAATATTTGAGAGGTCTGTTGTGTGGAAGCAGTTTATAAATCGCGAGCAGTTTGCATTTTTGTAAATTTTAAAAGTTCATATGAATTACAGGAAAACGAGCTTACTTAAGGAGGTAAATATTTTATAACCGAAGAACTTTTTTTGCAATAAGAGCTCGACAGATGAGGGTATAACTACATCTATAAAACGACTAGCAACTAAAAAGACCGGCTACAGACAAGCGTTGAGTTAACACGCGTTATGTATGGACGTTCGGTTGTTGTAGACCATTGTGTTGTGGCAGGGTCGCGTTGGTGTAGTACAGCATATCGAAGACGACAATGAAAAAGTTGAGTGTTAGAAAATAAATGCGCCTAATTTCGCTATTATTTTTATTATCTATTTCTAAAGTACCAGGACACTTCCGGTTCGAATTTTCATTACTCTACATGTACCATAGTAGCGTTTTTGCGCGCATGCTTACTACCATGTGCTTTATTTTTATAAATGCAATCATATTGTATTTAATTTATACCCGCAATACTCTTTATTCAGTTTCTGTGCTGCAGACCAGAGAATCATTTAGGTATTGAAAAACAGTATTTACTTTCTTGTCCGATTAATATACGTTGAAGAACTTTGAATGCATACGCATGAAGGTGAGTTATGTACTTCTCTTTGTCTGATATTCTATTACAGATTTCGCCTTCACAAAATAATTGCACTATAGTATATAACATATATCATGGGGTTTAAAAAACGGACGACGGATGTTTTAAAACGATTTTTCTCGTATCGTCAACACAGCAAAACTGTAAAGCAATATATATACATATTTGAAAGCACAAATCTTTCTTTTTACATGCTTTCCTTTTACTTATAGAAGTTATGAATATTTTCTGCTACTACACGCGAGTTTTAATAAATATGGCGTTTCGATCACTATGAAGTCGAGAGAATCACGTCTTTCTATTGTGTTTTACATACATTGCAGTACATTTAAAAATATCAGTAAAGACTTTGTTAGAAAATTTTCTATTCTTTATTTTTGTCCAAACTATTTGGGGGATATTAGGAAAACCATTTTTTGGGTCGTTACAGTACAAACTTAATTTTTATTTCGTGTACAAAATTCCCGTGGGGACTATAATATGATGTTATCGATAGATAAAACATCTACCCAGTACCATCTATCACACATTTATTAACTACAACATATATTTATTTTATACTGAAACTATTTGAATCTCCAATCCCCATCGGAGATAAATGACATGTCACGCGCGTTATCGTAAACTGTAGAATTTGTGTTACATATGCCAGCAAGCCCAATTTACTATCAGCTTTTCGTTGTTATAGGCGCGCTATACCAGCAACCAGTTGAGCTATAGAAACTAACATGTCATGGCATGGGGTAACACATGCATTTAGTCAGGGGTAGTGGAACCGGGGTGAACGCCCTACCGGAAGTTGGAGTTCACTTCACTCGTCATCCTCTTCGGAAACTAGATACCTATACTACCTCTAGTCTCACTTTAGCACTCCAGATGCCATCGTAAGAGAGAAGATACCGCGTTACTACATTAGCCACCAGTTTCCGCAAGCAAGAAGAGCTGACCGGTTAATTTAATAGGATTTGTTTGTGCACTCTTGCATGATACTCATACCGTAATGTCTTAGTCATGGCTACCACGATCAACGGATATTTCTTGTACACTATAATGCGAAAATCTTTGTTTACTAGACACTTTACGGATTGATTATTAATTTGCAGATCTCTGCACACGTGTTTTTGTATACTTACCACATACTATTCTACGTTAAATCATATTAGAATAAAGAAAATATTATAGTAACTATCCATGTACGCTTACAAAATTACAGTTACATTCGTAAATCTAGTTAAAAAAGTTTTTCCATTCACTAAAAATATGTAGGTATTTAAATTTACTTGTTTACTCACTCGTAACTTTATTTTGGAAATCTTGACACAGACGACCACACTTGTCAACCAACATTTTGATAATAGAGTTTAGGCAAAAAATACTGTTCTAAAATAATTAAATAAACTGTCAAGATGTCAAAAATTGTGTTTTATTTTAAACTAGAAGAACACTAGAAGTGAACTCAAAATTTAAGGTTACTTCTTTTAAATGCCTTAATTTTTAAATTGACTTTCAGAAAATATTAATCTCTTGTCATCGATTTGCATTAAATAACTTGTTAAATATTGATCATGCAAAGGTGGTTAACATATTTTAATATTTAAATGTGGTTAAATTTACAAGTCGAATTTTTATACAGGATGTTTTTAATTGACGTCGGTAGAAGTCCATTCTGCTCTTTTTAATAGAAAACAATTCGAAATAAACATATTTGTTCATTCTAATAAATGTATTCAAGTTAAATATAAATAAGGGAAGAAAACCCTGATAAATCGTTTGCAAATTTACCCGTACTCTTTTGCGAAAGAAACTGAATAAATTTAGTTGTCTTCATAGACAGATGTTCAGAATAATCATCTGATGAACATAGGAAAAATTGTGCTAGAAAACTCTGCCATCTAGTAAAGTGGCGCACAAAAATTGATACCTTCTTGTATATATCTCGTCAGTATTGGCACTAACTGGAACATTTACTGTGGAATTGCAACCTCTGCACAAATAAGATTACTAAGGTTTCATTATGTTGAAGTAAATTGTACAGTTGATACTAGACTGTACATCAAGGGAAGCGGGGATGCGAATTTAATTCCCCGCGACATAGTTTCAGAGACGGATAGAGCCAAAGTTAAGTCCGCAAAGTTAAAAACTGCGACTTTTTCTTTGTGTCCATTTTTCAAATTATAACCTCAGAAGCACAAAATATTGAACCAATGTATATAGGCTAGGAAATGAAGCATTTTGGCTCGCAATTTTTTCGTCCAGCATGGATTTACTTGAAATTTTCACAGAAGGTAGGGAGTAGCCCAAGGATCATTTTCTATATCATGCCGCTGTACGCTAAAACCTTGGGGGTGGTTACCACCCCATCTCGGTGGTGGAAATTTTTCATTACATTTTAACCATGGAAATCGATGGAAAAAGTAATTCTTAGAAAAAAATGTTCTTTACGTTTTCTTCGTAAAACTAATATTTTTCGAGTTATTCGCGGTTGAAAGTAACAGTTTTTCGACGAAAAAATCGACTTTTTTAGAGGGTTTTTTGAGAATAACTCGAAAAATATGCATTTAATAAAAAAAACTGTAGATATCAAAATTGTAGCTTTTAGAAAAACAAACAAAATCCTTTTTTCATAATTTTTCTACGACCAATACAAACCGAGATACGGTATGTTAAAGGTTAGCTTTTTTCGTCAAATGCATAATTTGAAATATTCAGAGCCAAATAACGGGAAAACTTTGCATTTTTCGAGGAAAACTTACAGAATCTTTTTTCAAGTATACAGTTAGACCTTTCAAACAAAAATAATAAAAAGTTTCTAGCATAAAAATTGAGCGACTTATGATCAAAATAAGGTCGGTACCTACTTTTTTCTACGAAAAAATTAGTGAAAACAACCCCCTAACTACCCTCCTAATTAAAATTGATCTTCACCCTTCTGTAATTCTTTTTATATATGTATTATCAATACACCCAAGAAGTTTGATCTATTTAAAATGCCTAATTTTAGAAAAATTGGAGTTTAAAGATAAATTGATTTTTTGCAATTTCGTATTTTTCACCCTTTTCTTCAAAATATCTCCGAAAATACTGGAGATACGAAAAAAATGATAGAGTACTAAATTGTAGCTTATTTAATAACTAAAATTTTCCTGTGCATAGATTTTCTTTACAGTGAATATTTAGCGAGGTATAGCTGTTTAAAACCTCTATTTTCGAGCAAACACCCCCTTATTCGAGCCCTTTAAACTCACCCCACTTAAAAACTAAGGGATCTTACGGAATTTAATTCACATAGTCCTATAGCTCTTGAAAAACTCGATGAACTTTTGAAAATGATTTTTTGCCAATGCAAAAAAGGGTGCGGCGTTTCATGCGGGTGCAGAAAATTGGGGTTATACTGCAATCCCACTTGTTCTGGGTGCTCGGGCGAAGATTGCAACAATAGTCCACCAGTTATAGAAGAAGACGAAGATGACATCGATCTCCATGAAGATGATTAAAAAACTATTTGTATTTGTATTTGTAAATTCGTATTTTTGTGTAAATAAATGTTTTTGTATGTAATTCTACTTTTTTTTCTGTATAGATCTCTTAAATTACTTATAAAAATTGCAATGTTATTAAGGGTGGTTTTTAAGGGTTGAAATATTATGATATTATATCCTAAAGCATAAAACAATCATTATTTAACCAATCAAAACCAAATTTTACCCATATTAAGGTTTACAATGTTTTTATATAATTTTTGACAATAAGGGGTAGTTTACACCCCTAAAAATAATCAACGCCCATAAACATGATATAGAATATGAAGTACAGGGTGAGATGATCCTAATCCCAAATTTTTATGCAAATCGATGGAAGCCGAAATCATTCTTTTAGGATAAATAAATGTTTTATATATAATAGCTCCAACAAGGGTGGTTTTAAGGGTTGAAATATTATGATATTATATCCTAAAGCATAAAACAATCATTATTTAACTAATCCAAACCAAATGTTGACCATATTAAAGTTTAAAATGTTATTTTACAATTTTTTACAATTAGGGGCAGTTTTCACCCTTAAAAAACCAAAAGCGTACAACGGCTCAATATAGAAAATGAACTAGAGGGTGAAATGAGCCTGATCCCAAATTTTTGTACAAATCGATGCTGGACGAAAAAATTGCGAGGTTCTGCCATTTTTTCAGCTTCATTTCCTGTACTAATAGTTCTTATGGGTCCAACATATGAATGCTGGCCCTATATGGACTGTACGTTGGTCCACTATTTGACTTAGACATCTCCAAAAGTATTAATTTTATATAAAGTTCTGCCGGTGCTCACTTTGTTTGGTAGGGAGTCCAAAATAATTTACGTGATATGAGCCTTTTCTATCCGACGCGTATAAGTCTAGTTACAATATAAAAAATCGCATACATGACTTCCATACTCTGCAAAATTACGTAAATTCCCACAACCGCTAATCTAAGCAGCACAAAAAGCCAATAGGTGAAGTCCTCATAGGACGAACAAAAAATTGGGTACGCAGAATTTATTACTACCTCTCTCTCTCTCTCTCTCTCTCTCCCTCTCTGTGTCTCGTATTGTGATTTTGTTTTATAGAAAAAGAAGTAAACATTTCATTACCTAACATACACGTGACATCTTTAAAACGTTATATGCACTTTAAATATACCCCTAGTACATCTGCGTTGAACGATTGTTTTCGGAGTATTCTTGAAGTTTTGAGAAGAAACCTGAAAATTTGAAGTGTTAACATTTAGAACAACTCCTACTTATCAACTTTTATTATTATGCCACCACAAATGAATGGTTTTGGTGTCATAAGTGTGTATTGTATATATTCCACCAAGCTTTAGCTCGGTCACGAGAAGGTGTGAATGTATCATTTTAGCACATGATGTACACGTATACAAGGTAAAATTAGCTTGATGAGATGTGAACTCTGGACATTAGCTGATCGGGACGTTTAAACTTTTTAAAAAGCGTTTTCTCCACGTTGTTTCTTTCGCAAGGTACCTTTTCGCATGACCATTCATAACTGTAGAAATAGATACTAAATTTGACGACCGAAGGGGTACATTTACTAACACAGCTAATGAAACCAATTTTGTGAAATGAAAACTGATAATTTTCTTTTAGTTTTCAGCTATCACTATACACTTCTGTGTTTATTATACTCTTCGCAGATACACAACGAAGAGTATATTGCATTCGATCGGCACATTTCTAAAACCGGTAATATTGCTCGTATTGATCGAATTCTGAACAACTTTCAAAATGTCCGACCGTTCGTCTGTCTGTCCGTTCGTCCGTCAAGTTTTTTGTAAGCACGATAACTTAAGAATGAAAAGTACGATTGTCTTGAAATTAGAACAGTAAGTTAGTGTCAACTGGAGGAAGAACCCTATTATTTTTTAACAAAATCGATCAATAAATAAAAAAGCTATTAATTTTTGAAGAAAAAAAATTGTTTTAATGCTTTGTAATCAAATTAAAAATGTCTAAAACTAACATTATTAAAAAAAGAAAAACTGCGAAGAGTATCCTATAGAATGTGCAACAATTATATACAAAGTGCAGTAAATCGGCGAAGAGTATAATGGTTAGATTGTTAAAAAACATAATTTGTTTAAGGGGTCTGTTCACACAATACATCTAAAGTAATTAATTAATTGCTGTAGTTTGGCTTCTGAAAATTGTATCCAGTGTCCAACCCTTCACAATATCCAAGGACCTTGGAACATTATTACTATTATATTAGTCAGAGCCTCGCACCTTATGAAACAGTCTCAGGGTAATAACACTGGTTGAAATACAATCAAGTTACAAACAGCATTATAAACTATAAAGTAAATATTTATGCTGCTGTACAAAAACAAATTAAGAAATCATGCCCGATTGCGATTCACAGGTACTTAAACATTAATATTATTGTGGGGTATGTGGAAACAGATAATAGTGATAATACCAAATGCGATTTACAGCGAAAAGTGCCTCGTTATCACACTGCAAATAAACGTTTCTCCGGAGCAAAACGGTTATTATTAGTTTTGAGGGCCGCACGTGTCGCGTACAATAACTACTAGGTATGTGCACGGCCTGGTTCAAGGTAAAGTTGAATTATTTATAAACATCGGAAAAACTACCATTTCATTGGAAAAGTAACCTCGGCCTTATTTTCAGGTAATTCACTGTGTAGTATTAACCATATGTTGTATGCAAAATGATAAAAGTCGGATGATTTTTAAATGTTATGCGGAGAAACTGGTAGGATGCGCGAATTAAAATGGCAGACGAGTTGTTTGGGATTTCTAAATCTAAGATCTATCGAAACAGCAGTGCCAAGAGGCAGTGCCCAATTTATAACATTAGTCCGGCAAAGTTGTTATGTAAGTTTGTGAATAATAGTTCTGCGAATCAAACTATTGTGTTAAAAAGAAGAATATTTTATTAAGAGCAACATTTCAACATTTCATTTAACAACGTTTCTTAATACAATAAATATTGTATTTTTATACATAGGCATAATAAATTGCAAAAATTTCGTTTCTCAAAGTTATAACCCTTTAAAAATTTCACATAAAATTTACTTTAAAATGAGACAAAAATGTGTCACAAATTAATATCTAGTAGATGTGTCTAGAGTACCCTTCTCAAGACGGTGCCCTCTTAGTTGGGGACGTCTCATTTGCGTACATAGCAAAAAATGGTATAATTTGCGTACAAATGATGCGGATTGTCGTTACGGCGCCGGTGGTGTCGTCTTAGTTGTGGACGTCCCTTTGGCGTAAAAACGGGTATCAAATGATGCTGACAAAGCGTTTTAAATATAAATCGCGAAAACGGCCCTGCGCTTCTCGAATACCGATGTCGGGTCACTTGCGCCGGTGTCATTTGCGCTTGGTTAGGTTAGGGTTTTGTAGTCGATAGGATTTTCATGCTCAAAAATAATCTTACTATAAAATGGGGGACCAGGGGTCGCAGCCACCGGGGGGCAAAGTCTCCCCACGCAAAAATAAAGTTCATACTTTAACAAATTGAATTCTCAATAAAAAAAGATATTTAATTCAAAATTATTTCCAAAAAAAAATATATAAAAAAGAATATTTTTAAGAAAAAGCTTTTATTTAAAAAAACTGTATAGTATAGGCAAATTAGCCATTTAGGGTAACAAAAATTAATAAAAGGATTATCTCCGGGATTTAAGTAGGTAATAACCTGGAGTATGAGATGATGAATTTCCAAGTTCCGGGAAGACTAAAAAAAATTGGAAATACGTTTTAATTTCCTTTTTTTTGCTCTAGCGGCAAAATAACGAAAACAGAGACAACAGTTTTCAGCAAAAGTTGTAACTCGTCTCTTTCTCTACAAAAAAGGTCTTTACAGATTTGTGTCTTACTTAAGCCGTTTAGAAGATAAATCGAGTTTTCCACTTTAAGTTTTGAGCCGCTTCGACATGCGCGAAAAATGAGAATTCTCCGGGAGTTTCGTACGACCGGGCTCATCGATCGATAATTCTTACTATTCAGAGCCTCTAAAAAAATGAAAATAACATAAAATGTAGAGAAAAGTCTCAGCTTTAATGTGGAACTAATTACAAAATTCATAAAGAATTTTATCATAGAGAAAAAGTGTCAGAAGGTGGCTTAGTAAACTTTGTACAGTTGATCCACAGATTTATTCATATCTTTGCCAGGAGTCGTTAGAATGATAATTCATTTTGCTAATATAAGTATTCTTATATAATGATATATTGATCCAATTAACATTTTATTGCAATTACTTTTGTGGAGAAATATGCCTTGCGAGCAAAGTAGAGGGTATATTTCTCATCGATCAGTCACCTCCAAATTTTTAGAGTTCAATTCGCTATATCTTAATTAATAATAATAGCACAGCCTTAATTTTTGCATTATAAGTACAATAAAACATATTCTTTGGAATGACTCTAGAGTTTTTTAAATGCGTGCAGTACTTTTTGAACTTGTCTACATTATTCACATACATTCAGAAAATTCACAATTATGCAGTAAAACATATACAACTTATTTGTTTCTTTAACATTCTTCAATGAGATTTTCACGAAATATAGATTAGAGTACGTGGAATCGAATCCATGCAGTGAAAAAGCATCCATTGTTACGGGAGAAATAGGGAGGATGCATAAAACTCAAAGATATGAATAAATCAACTGTATAAAATTTACTAAGCCATCTTCTAACACTTTTTTCTCCATGATAAAAATTTGTATGAATTTTGTGATTAGTTCCACATTAAAGCTGAGGCTTTTCTCTACATTTTATGTTATTTTAATTTTTTTAGCGGTTCTGAATAGTAAGACTTATCGATCGATGTGTCAGGTCGTACGAAAATCCCGGAGAATTCTGATTTTCCGCGCATTTCGAAGTGGCTCAAAACTATACGCGGGAAACTGGATTTATCTCCTAAACGGCTTAAGTAAGACAAACATTTGTAAAGACCTTTTGTGTAGAGAGATAGAGAGAGAGACGAGCTTTTGTTGAAAACGTTTTTCTCTATTTTCATTATTTTAGCCGCTAGAGCAAAAAAAACGAAAATTAAAAAGTTTTTCCAAATTTTTTAAAATTTTCCCGAAACTTGGAAGTGCAAAGATACATCATTCCATTCTACAGGTTATTACCTACCTAAATCCCAGAGATGATCCTTTTATTAATTTTTGCAGGATTTTGTCTTCATTGCCTGTACTAGTACTAAAAAGTAAAAATTAGTTTTTTAAAATTACATACACCTGGAAACCAATAGCTTTGGGGACGTTCATATTATACTTAGCACTATTGCATAGTTACTTTGCTCATTGGACCGCCCCCAAAGCTTTTGGTTTCCAGGTGTATGAATTTAAAAAAAAATAATTTTTTACTCTTTAGTACAGTTTTTTAAAATAAAAGCTTGTTCTTAAAGACATCTTTTTTATATAATTTATTTTCGACATAAGCGAACTTTACTCTTGAACGATTTTATTATTTTTTACCCTACCCTGTATACTATTTAACTTTAGGCCATTCTAAGTGCACCTGAAATGGTTATCGGACATGCAATACCTTTTGGCGGTATTTAAACTTTGATTTAGTAGAAATAATGATAGCCAGGTGTAATATTTCGTGAAATAAAATGAACAGTCCAATTACAAGGGAATTCGTGCAAAATTGTGTGCCAGGAAAATATCAAAACTTTAGCGTTTCTGCAGAATTGACAAGAAGGTTAAACTATCTGTTGTGGATACATGCAATGGTGTATTCGATATTTACAACGACTCTAACTTTTCTCATATGAAATATCCAGAATATAAAAATATCCTTACATACGCGTCTGAGTCCGCCCCTTATATAAATCATGAAATAGCGCTCTGATATCAGAGCCCTGTTTACTAATGACCCGAGGGTGTTACTTATATTCATCTGCATACAACAGTGAAAGTGGGGTTAGGTGCATCATCAGGGCATTAACGAATTAGGATAGGATTACATACCTCCCTTATCTTCTACTTTTTCTGTATATTACCATTGGCAATGAACACCTGATATGGAATATTCTTGGAAAATTTAAAAAAGCCATCGGTCTACCTAAGAATTCGTAGAACTATCATGCCCTAATAAATAACACCATTATTATAGTATTATCTAGTACAGTTACACAACAATAATTTCACTACGAGTCAAACAGAAGGCATGACATGCAAAATAAAATGCGTTCCGAATTGTATTGACCTCGGTTGGACTTTTGTCTATTTTTCTCATTCAAAAAATAAAATTAGCCACGAATATTTTTAAATGCGGTTTTTGCCAAGTTCAGTTGAAGATTGAAGTTAACGAACTCGTACGATGATTTTACTTGTTCTGAGACCTGTGTCTGAAATACAGCAAATTTTTATTTTGGTGGTGGGTACCGTTAACTTTTAAAATTTGTTACTGCTTCACGCTCTATTAAGTTCGTTATAAGTGACTAATAAATAGATTCAAGAGGTCTACATGATGTATATTTAACTGAACTTGGCATAATTATTCATGAACACAGATTTTCAGTGGCCCAGATATTATTATATTAAAAGTAGCAGCAAGAAAATTGTCTTTTTACTTCCCTCGCCTAACGAATGAAAGTGTTGTATAGTTGACTACATATTTTTAAGGTACATAAAAAACTCAAAGCTGCCGACCGAGTGAATATAGAGGGAGACCGAGGAATGCTTTATCTTCTAGACTGTATTATATAACAAATATAATGTATTACTTAATAGATAAAACATAATTACTTTTATGTAAAACATGTTCTGGAATGATTAAGATTTCTAACTCTTGTGATACAGTTACGTGACTAACTAGAATGCCGTACCCAGATAAGCAGAGCCGTATACTGAATTTGCCTGTGAATGTCGCGAAGTACGAGCAATGCGCCCATCAATGCATAAGATATTCCTATCTTTATGTGCCTTATAAATATGTAGTCAACTATAATCGCGATATAACCCCTCTTCGGGATTTCCTCAGAATTTCACGTTTTGGACTACGTCCATCTAGGTAGATTACGAAAATTAATGTTTATCAATTCCGTCAGTCTGTCGGTCTGGCGTTTGTCCACTGGTGCTATATATGTATACAAAAGTATTTGACGAGGGAAAATAACATTTGATAAGTAGTTGGCGCCAATGCAAACGAAGATATGGGAATTGTTAAGGAGAAATCTACTATGATTTTAGTGTAAAATATATTTCGTGATATTTGTCAATGTAGTTGACACTATTACCATGGAGAAAACCTGATATATTTTTGGTCAATCAAAAAAATCATTAAGCGGTGCAGAAAATAATACTTATTTATTTAAATACAACTATACAACATCCAAAGACCAACTACAGAATAGGAACAATATAGCACATAATAATTATGTATTCTAAAAGTATTTACCTACATGAGAATCGGGCTCGCAATCGGGTACGATTATGGTAATAGGAAAAAACATTTCAACAAGCAAGAATGTAAATAACATATTACATAGATATGTATGCCTGTCAATACATATACAGACGTATACACCTATACAATATACATGCACGCTGCACATACACACATACATTATAAACGTAATTATACTTTATATATTAATATAACCGTATTGTATTCACAAACAACGTAATCGTATATATCACCTACTAGTTAAATACTAGTCTATATTTTAGATACGGTGGTGTTAAACACATCAATATTGCATTCCACAGAAGAATAATTTTTATACTTTGTAAAAATTGGTGACGATTGGTGTAACCGTAGGCGTAGGTTGATTGAAAATTTGAGGATGTCTAGAATTCGGACAAGGAATACTTAAATTAAGCTGGCTTAGCATTTCTGGACAGTCGATTATAGAATTCAATAATTTATATACTCAATACAATCATGGATAGAGCTGGTTTACGTGTATCTAAAGAAACCATTTCACATCCAAGCAATAACTGCAAAGTGACCCCTAATCTTTAAATAAGCTCGTGCGCTTCAGACAGATGTGGTCAAAGAAGAAAATATATTCACGTTCTTATCACAAGAGAAGGACATAATATTGCACTTCCTCTTAAGTAACAAATTATTTATTGCGCACCATCTACTTATGCTGTCAAGATCATGTTGCAAGTATACGTTCGAGAATGAGCAGTAGATTTTCATATCGTCTGCATATAGATGCCTTGCGTTAAAATTATACGTGATGCCATTTATGTAGATATTAAATAGTAGAGGACTTAAAACTGACCCTTGTGGAAGTCCGGATGTAGTTAAATTTTTAGACTTGTACTCTTTGTGTTCAACTAATTGTCATTTGGATTGCAGTTGTCACTATTGCAAGGAAGAATATCTTACGTACTTTTAGTTACAAAATATACAAGGTAGTTATTCAACAGAAAACATGATTGGTGGTTTTTATTTTAGGTTCATTTCTGACGGAGATATGACACTTTTGGTGAAAACTGAAATTTGTATTTTTTTTACTTCCCTTGCAAAAGTAAACTCAAAAGCAGAGTGATTTTTTATTTTATTTTATACTAAAACTATTTATTCTACGAAAAAAATTCGTATGATCTTCTTTTTCTAGATATCACATTCCTCAAAAAAGTTAAGTAGTTCTCAAGTACTGACTAAGCACAACTTATGCAAGCAAATGGGATCCAGACGATGATATTACCTTTCGCCATATATAAATGCAAGGAAGAAGTAGGTATATGATTAGATACATCAATATATAAATAAATTTTGAAATAATCAAATTAAAATTACCATGTCATTGATGACGTGATATACATGTTTGTTATCCATTGGTAAAAGAACCAGCAAGGTAAAAGCCAAAAACCAATAAAAATTATAATGGCATTTTTTGAAATACTTATTATTGACTGAATATATAACTCTTTTATAACGGTGAGTGTTCTGGAAAAATAAAAAAGATTCCCACGATTAATTAGTTACCAGTCACTGTTCGATATCGTAAAATATATTTAAGTTTATCATAGGCGTAATTTGGACTTCTGAGTCAATAACTAATTAAAATGTCTTTTTTGACAAGTCATAACTATGAGCGTTTCTTTTGGAACAAGTACCATCACATGCGTGATATATTTGATATAGCGAAATAAAGTTTATAAATACCCCTTTATTACCTGAATAAAACATAAGTACTGAAATGTCTAAATGTGCAAAAAACGGAAAGACGAAATTAATTTCGTTATAATTAGTTAATTAGTATTAAGTAAGTAAACAGAATGATTTTCACTTTCGTGTACTGTCAATATTATTTTCTATTTTTATGACAAGCCCAGATAATATCATCAAACGCCACGTTATTATTAGATATTTGAACTGTTCAGCTGTGATTAATGTTTGTAGCCTTATCAATGACTAACTACCCACCCCTATTTATTACCATTTCAATCAATAGAAACACAACCGTTTATGAGAACTATTAATACTCATGATTTCTTTCTATCACAAAGGCTTGGGTACATTATTACATTGCGATGAAATAAAACATGCTGATTGTGTAGTTGATATCACATTGTCCGTAATATGTAAAACACCAGCATGTTCTGCAATCGATACTTTAAAAAGGGGGACTTCCCCGATCCCCAACCTTCATAATAGAGCTGTCACCGGCTCCTGAGAGACATTGCGAACAAAATCCTAGTCTGTATATTTCATTTTAAACTTCACTGTAAAGCTTAGAAATCATTCGTTGTCTTCCTAACTATAGATTTTAATATTGGAACGAAATCTTCTTAAGAACTTGTAGCATGCAATTATATTTCCTTGTTCAATGAAGCGTATAATTTTGAAGGGGTGGATCCAAATCAATTTCACCCCACGATGCTTCGACAAGGCATACAACTTATTCGAACGTGTAACAACTATACCGATATGTCTAGACCAAAGAGGATTCAATTAAGAGGAATTTTGATTTAGCCTAAGCATTAACAGTGGCATAGCACATGGACTGAGATTTATTCTTCACACCATTATTCTAATGGCCTCTCTATTTTGATGTAGTAGGTTTTTGGTCCATTGTTCTTTAGTGAACTCCAGCCTGTCTCTGTCACGGTAAACCGTTCCGCAATTCTAGAGATTTATTTTGCAGCCAATTATTTATTAATGAATATTCGTATGCATGACTTAGGTACACTGTAAAAGGTTTGGATTCTACTGGGCCTGCGATGCGTCTTCCCTTGCTCAGCTTTTTTATTTCCCTCAAGTGTCCTGGTACCGACACTACGGTCACTATTTTGACTTTATAGAAGCATAAGGTCATTCAAGCAACCCCACACTAGTCTTGAATCAACCTGCCCGGAATCGATTGAGTTTGGCGGTGCTTGACTATAGGGGAAAATGGCAATCGACTGGTTGACAGTTTCTTGTCAATATTTCCTTTGCACATTCAGCCACTACAGCCTGAAATACTGTAGCGTATCTGCCTAGACTCACTGAAAGGAGGGTTACCTGACATCAAATCGGGTATCTATATTTTTTTAATATGTTATATAGGATTACCAATGAATGTTAAATCCAAGTTTACGACCTCTGCAGACCTCCGGGTCTTGGTCTAAAATTCAAAAAACTGTGAGAATGTTTGCCTTTTTTTCAATTCTTGTCGATTTTGACCTTTAAGGACTACTTTTTCGGCAAAAACAATTTAGTATTTTTTTAAAGTAGACTGGATTTACTAAAAGTTGTTGCCAGAACGGATCCTGTAGATCCAGTCTCCGAGACACAGCTGTTCAAAGTTTGTCAAATTTCTCATATTTCGCCATTTTTTCGGTTTTACTCAAAACATAAATGTTTTTTTAAAGTTAAATACATATTATGTATCTACATTCTTGTAAATACTATAGTTTTTTAATGTGATGCAGGGCCCCCCTGCTTATCCCCGGGCCGATTCGGCGGTTATTTTGTCGTAGTGTAATAAAATAACTTTATAAAATATCAATCTTGAATCTATTTAAAAAAATAGTAACCGAAAATATGGAGAAAATAGAGAGAATCAGAGGACGAGAGGCGTTGGACAATCTCTTCTGGGCTCAAGAAGAAGAAAAGGAGACAGGAGAGAATGGCGACACAGACGACATTCTCGGACCGTTCAAGAGAGCTAAAGTTGTTTGAAAAATATAAGAATTGTTTATAATTATTATTATTATTTTTTAATAATATTCCTTCCTATTTTCCGATTCATATAGTATTATTATATAACTGTACTATTTAATTTTATTTCGCTCGGATAAAATGAATTTTCTGAACCCTGTTATAGCAGTAGGTATTTCACAGATTCTTAAGTGAAAAATTGCTAAAAATTGCAAAATATGAAAATTTTGCAAAACTTTGGAATAGCTGTATCTCGGAGACTATTTGGTCTACAGAGTCAATTCTGGTACCAGATCGTAGCAAATTTAGTCTACTCTCAAAAAGTATGAAATTGTTTTCACCAAAACAGTAGGTCTTAACGGTCGAAATTAACAAAAACTGAAAAGGTAAAAAAAGTCTCGCAGTTTCTTGAATTTTTTACCAAGATCAGGAAGTCTACCGAGGTCGTAAATTTGGGTTCAACATTAATTTATAATCATATACAACATATTAAAAAAACATAAGATGGGTATCTTTGTATGATTTGATGTCAGGTAGGATGTATAAAATTAGGTACTGGATTATATCTTGTATTTTAATATGAAATTTATTATTAAACTTATATTTTGGGACTATAATATCCGTGGGCATTCTTAGAATGGGATCCACCTTCAGCTCTGAGTATAACTTGTGGTGCTCTATTGCGTGGTGCTGCCTTATCGTCCTTTGGTCTTGCATTACCTTGTGCACCACTGAATGAGCTTCTCCTTGGATAAATATATGCAGTGGTGGCAGGTCTAGAAGGACGAACTATATGTACAAGATATAACCAGGAAAAAACAGTACGTCAAGCCTTTTTTAATTCATAACTGATTAGCAAATCTAGGGTTATTTCGGTGCCTCTTTGGGGAATTTTAACTCAACAGAGAAAGAGGGAGACGCCTTGTATATTGCTGCGAGGTTAAATAAACTTATCTAAATCTTCAGTTCCTCACGTAGAAATTATGTAGGTATATACTATTCTGAGATAGCCTGCATTTTTTAAAACTATGAGACGAACTGTAGTTCAAATAATTTGATTATACAATAGGAACTTACCCTGGTATATTAATTTATCCGACGAAGTACGTTATAATCGACCTGTGTATTAACTTTTATACCAATAATAATAATTTATGAAGACGCATCGAGACTGCATTGCGAACTGCAACTAAGTGGCGTTAAAAATCAATATAAAAATAAATTATTCAGTATTCTTTATCTATAAAAGGGAAACTCGGAAGTTCGACATTGTCGTCTATTCTTTAATTATGGATCATGGCCAAGTAACGAAAGTGCAAATTAAAATTATGTCATAGCATTATTTTCGGTTGCACTGTTGGTGCTGCAACTGGGGCAGTCATATGGCAAATGGCCTCCTCTTTTGTACATGACCTAACATTGACACACATAATCCGTCACTGCGATTCGCGATACGTAGGCACGTCAGCGCTACTTGTAGCTCCGGTTTATGTCGGATCACCGGACAGGTTGGTCTTACATTTTTGCATATAAACATGTTAGACGTAAAAAGTGCGGATAAAAATGTTTTTTCCATATGTGAAAATGGTTCATTTTAAGAAATATTTGGTAGTCCTCTAGAGGAGATATGTTGTGTAACTGTTAAGTAAGGAAGTCAGCAAAGCATGAAGTTAATTTGTGTTTCGCCACTTTTGAAATGAAACATGTAGTTTCCGCCTGAATGTTTCATAGAACACAAATTATACAGGCTATACATTTTTAAGTATTAGACGTAAACATTTCTAATCTATTGCAATTTGTCTTCGAAAATGACATTGTGGGAAAATAGTACAAACGAGATTGACATTGTACTTTACAGAAGAATACACACTTAGTTAGAAGTCGATAGATTTCAATTTTGTTATTTTTATTTATTTTATTCATTATATAATCATAACGAGTATCACTCTTTTGTTCATTATTATCAGAATATACTGTGTTGATTGTTGATACACTCAACATATTATTTCAGAGCACCAAAATAATCCGTTCCGTGGCCAACACAATATATTCAATAATATTAAGAACAGTAGTAATATTATAACTGATTAGATACTTCTATTTTGATAAAGCCATATAGTCATTTTGTTTACCTATTATCTATTAGGGGTTCATTTGCTTTGCTGATTTGAAGGCGTGTAAAAATTATTTTATTTATTTCGAAAATTATTTTGATTTGTTGCTTTGCTCAACTCGGATTTGGAAACATTTATGAATTATAATAGATTTGGAAGAAATAGAGGAAAATGTTAAAAGAAACTCTTAACTCAAAAAGTTCATATGGAAGCTGTCTGATGATTTTATCAAGAGAATCTACGAGAAAAGCTGATTCTCCTCGCTTTAAAATCTCAATTTTTATTTGTTGCAATTTATGAAATTGTACAAAAAGGTTCGGTTTTCCTCGCAATTTCATAATGGACAATCTGATTTTTTATTTAATGCAATACAGGTTGTACAACTAAAGTTATTTAATAAAATCGGAGAAAAAAATCCAACTATGAATTTAGTGTTTAAACAACTCCCCTATAGGTGATTTAGAGCACTATGAAGCAATTCTGTCGCATTTTTTATAATCTTATTTAAAAAATACGTAACTACATATACCTAATTATATTAAAATTTTATGAAAATTAATTTTATTTGATAAATTGTCGTCTCCGAATATAACTCGAGATCAAATTTTGTGGGCATTGTTTGTGATGGTGTTGCTCAGAACCATTTTGACTGGAAATAGTACTCGTGCCTCGCTTCGCTGGGCTACACATTTGTGTTATTTCCAAGCAAAATAGACATTCGTAACACTGAGCCAAATTGTCGACATAAATATGAGCTCCTGTGGTAGATATTATAGACGAATATACTTTTGACAAATATTTGTAAAAGTTATTTTTGACCATATTATGTTTTCAAGCTTTATGGAAATGTTAAAAATATATTTCAAAAAATACGTTACAGTGATATTAGGAGCAGGCGGTATGGGCCGATCACATTTCGGATGCAGTTTCTTTACTGGAATCAGTTCAGGAGACAACGATTATGAAAATACATCATACCAGAAGGTAACCTGTTCTAATATTGTTTAAAACAATTTTGTTTATAACAAAAGGAAATATTACATTTTTTCAATGAAACAATTTTTAAACATATTTTCTGGCCGATTTCCAACAAGAAATGTTCGACAACTTTTTTTCGTAAAGTTGATATTTTCAATGTTATTGATTTTAGAAAATGGAAAAATCGTCAATTTCTCGTTTCCTACGCTCTAAAAGTATAATAAAATGTTCTTTTACAATAAATAACTGTTTATAATATCATTAGACCTTCCAGATGAACTTCCAAAAAATGGAATTGACGATTTTTTATTTTATTCTTCAGAGGGACCACTTTGATGGTTTTTGAAAAATTCATGTAGAAGAAAAGTTGTTATATGGATTTCAGCGCGTAGGTAATTGATTCCTGAAGGCAGAACATACAGGGTGTTCCATTTGAAAAAATTGAGATGTAAAAATATAGTAATTTGAATAATCGTGGAAAACACCCTGTAGAACTAAGTTCAATTTTGTACCTCTATATTTTTTTACTTAAAATGGGAAACTGCGTTAGACACAGCAACACCGCATATCACCGGTGCCTGTTGAAGATAGGTGATCGCTACATGGTTTATTGTGAGTGTCAGCACATACTATCCCCCCCCCCCTTCTATTGGTATGCGGGCGAGCCGATTTGTTAGATTTATTGATTTCCTTTAATTTCTGCGCGGTCACTGTCTTATCAACAATTTATCTGATTTGAGTTTACAAGTTCCTTCGAATGTTTACGCGTTAAAACGTTAGCAGTATGATCCACAGATGGTACTGTATTACACTTGTCATACATTACTCTTTCAATTGACGTAACTTATTTAATAACTCGATTTGCTCTTTCAAGGAGCATATCACATCTACTTGATTTTTTATGATTAAGTCCTTCTGACTGATAATATCCCCCAAAAAGAATTTCTCATTTCCTTCACCAAATTCTTCCTTGGCACTGCTCAAGGGCATATCAAGGTCTGGTAATTTACCTTCAGGTTCACAACTAATAATAGTGTTTTCATCTACAAACTTCACATGTTTTAGAAATGATGCACAACTGTTATGACACTGCACCGCATATGTAACATTTTGGTGCAGACGAATCACCCATGTCTGCATTAATCAACGCCACATCTACTCTCATATCCACTCTCTATATAACTACCACTACTCTAATAACATTGAATATCAGCTTTATGAAAAAAAGTTATCGAACATTTCTTTTTTCGAAATTCATACGCTCATACCGCCTTGTCTATATAACAACTAAACATAATAATAATAATTGCTATTGAAATAGCGTCATGGTAGTAATATAATCTTCAGGGTGCTTCAGGACGGAATATTAGGCCTAAGAATTTTTTGACTTCAACTGCAGTCTAGCACATAAGCAGCAACAAGTGTGTGTTCACCATTCGTTCTATCCTCACGAGGGGACTTTTGCATAATGTGACCATCCAGAAGATGCATTGCTTGCATACAAATTCTCAATAGTCAATGATTTCCAAAAGACATTAATTTAGGAAGAATTTTATATCGGTGGAAATATGTCTTAAGGTAAAAATTCAGGCAACGTTATGCCGATGGGCATTGGATAACGAGGGCAGCTGCCGCGGAGCCCTTCAACTCTGGCAAAAGGGGAATATTCGGTGGCTTACACCGCCAAATGCAGTGCTGTCTATAACACCATATCGTTAGCGGTTTGTATGAAAGATACTCATCCTATGCCCATGTAACTGTCATTTATTATCAGTTTCGTTGCCTGATATCCGTTTTACAACAAACTGGCCGCAGCTCAATTCAGATAGTCCGAACTTTAACGTTATTAAACTGGGGATCATTCTATGCAACTGTCAGTTTTATACGACTATAAATGTTTGCACCCCCGCTGGGCCTGTGCCCTATTCTCGTTCAGAGCGCTAGAATACAACTTCGCTGATGAAAATTATTTTTAATTGGATACTTCTCCAAGGAATCGATTTTAATTATGGGTACCTTTTTGAAAAGGAAAGATTGTGCTAATGTACCATTTTTAGATTGATTTGATTAAGTTCTATTCTATAATTGCTACTGTAGTTGGTCTTACGTACAAAAAGGTCGCGATACTTAATGGATCTACTTGATTTTTTTTAAATCGCTTCACCTATCAAAATAGAACCCTGTCGAATTTCATATTGGCCAGTCAAGTTGTTTTAGTAATAGTTTTTGTGAATCATTTCTCCTATTCTCGGCATCCATTGGATAAATAATTAAAATAAAATAAGAAAACCAATATTTTCTCGTTTAAATAGCTCTAACTCGAGAACTTGCCAATATTAGCAGTTTTCGAGAAAATGGCATGCAATTTTTTTTACCCATGAACTGACGTTATATGTGTCGCACTTATTCAATGAACCTGGCTTTGCACTTTTCATTTTACTAACGATTTTAAATTGCATTTAACTGGTCTAATATTATTTGTCTCATAACTGCACTCAGTCGTAAATTCCAAAGATTTATTAACAACACTGCCATTTAGAGTAGCAATTATTATTATTATATTTTACGCAGAATATTTTTGGACATCTTAAAACATCTATATGGCTATAGACTCGGCGATAGATAGGCAAATCGATTTATAAGAAAAAAAATACTACTAACCAGAAGAGAATGTGGAAAGTACTCTCTCAATTCGAAAGTAAATTCACCATTGTAGTGTTCTATATTTTATTGCAAATAACGAAGTAGAGACATGATTAGTTTAAAATCAAGATTTTTTTAACTATCGAGACAGATAATAAGAAAATAATTATTTATGATTAAACTATAACAAAACTGCCACTTGAAATTACATTTGATTATACTATTATGATATATCTATTAACCCTCGTATTAACCATAAAAGGGAGGGAGAGAGATTAATTACACAGGTTTGTAACTATTGTTTCTGCACACTAGTTAACGTACAATATATTTATAGTATATAAGTAGTATAGTATTACTATTCTCAATTGAGAAATTCAGTCTAAAGCGTTGCTATCAGGATAAATCATTAAAAAGCCTGCCTGTGACAAAATAAAACCGAAACTATGCCTGAATATTACAAATGATACCCGTATACGAATATAGTCAATCAGATTTATCTCAATCGAAAGTAGTCGATTGTTTAAATAATTTACATCAAGCCTATCAATTACTTAAGTAATATAAAGTAGTGAAACAATATTCAATTTTAATAATTAAAAAATGATTCTAAAAATTGTCGGTGGACGCTCATGACATTGCTGGTGTTATGAACAATTCCTTTGTCAGGCAACCGCAACAGGTGACTGGCTGTCAGACGTGCTATACAGCAAACGGAGGCAAATTAGAATAATTCGTGGATCACAACTGTGATTCCTGAGTTCATATTGGGCCCGTGTAACCCAACTTTCCTTAGTCCAAAAATGCATCCCTGAGGAAGTACATCCTCTTAAAGTGAGATAGAGAAAAGCATTTTTTTCCAATAGTTTCCGTCATATTGAAGATCCAGTTTCCAAATTTTCGTGGGAGCTTTATCTCTTTAAGTACTCTATGGAAACTTGACAACAACCAAATATCTTTTGTTTATCAATTTTTTTCAAAATAATTAATATTTGATTGGCTATATTTTTTTAATCGCCCTGTAAAGTTACGCAATACTTGAATATTTTTACAGAGCACTGAAAGGGCTGCAAAAATGTACTATTAACATTTTTTGCAATATTAATCAAAATACAAGGAATTAGCGTTTTTTCCTCCATTTTTGTATTTAACATTTATTTACAATTCTAGAATATAATGTAACAACAAAAAATTATAGTTTATTCTAAAAAATACATTAACAACAAATGCTTCACATGACGTCCACCTGTTTCAGTACACAAATGAATACTTTTAAAATTTTGTGTAATATCAACGAAAAATCAAGAATTAACATTTTTTCTCTGTAGGTCCATAGGTGCTCGTGAAACCGGAAACCTATCGCGTTTGAGAAACAAAAGACATTTAGTTGTTATCAAGCCTACATAGAGTAGGTACTTACAGAGATCAGGTTCCATGAAAACTTGAAAATTTTATCTTCAATATAACGGAAATTATTGGAAAAAACATTTTCTGTCTCACTTTAAGAGAATGTATTTCCTCAGGGATGCATTTTTGGACTAAGTTGGGTTATACGGATTCAATATAAACTCAGGAAGCAGTTCCCGTCCGGGAACTCAATTCTGGGACACCCTGTATATTAATGTTATCCGAGATGTATTCCTCATTTCTTAATTTAATTCTCCATCTTATTTTTACATCGGCACAAGTGCTTCCACGAATTCTTCTACCTCACAAACTAATAGATTGATTGAATATTCACACATTTCTTACAATTATTATCATTAATAATTATATGATGATTATTTATAAATAAGTGTTTTTTGTCTTAATGCTCTAATACAAGGGCAAAAAAATTCTCTCAAGGATGTTACGTTCAAATCGAGTTTCAATTTGATACGTAAGATTAATGTAAATGATATTCAGGATAAATAAATTATCATACAAATGTTAAAATATGTATTTTTCTTATATGTAATACAAGAACTATTATAGATACCTACATCATTTTTTGTTTTCGGGGGTATTACCACCAGAATACATCTTGCTTCTATTATAGACTTTAATAGAATTTCAATCAAATAATTTTTATACGGTATGAATAACCTTGGTGGTATTAATATTTTTATTTTTGAAAGATTCAATGTCATTTTACTTAACAATTCGTGTTTTTTGTTATTTATAATTATCATTTGGTTAGTTTTGCAACTGAGGTCGTCTGGATGAATGAATACTTAAATATTAAAAATCTAATTAAGTGCTATCGTTAATGATCCCATAAAAGCTTCTAAATTTTAGAAGGGCAGGCCTGTGGCCTAAGTATGGATCTAAGTACCTTTGTATAGAAAATAATTCAGAGCTCTGAACCTATATTTAATATACCTATAAATAGGTAGACATTTAAAAAAATATATTGGGTTCTATCTGATTCAAACAAATTTAGTTTGTTAAGGCCTCTTTACACGGTCAGTTCATGTATCAGTTCCCTTTCCGTGTCAGTTAAATGATAAGGAAAACTGATGTGTAAATATTGAACTGAACTGAAACTGAACAATTAAATTGGAACGGAAACGTCGTTTCACGGCTTGGCCATCGATTATCTAAGAATATTCAATTTAAATGATCCTGTAAACAGACGTGTCACACCAAGCTTAATTTCCGCGTCACAAAGCAACGTATAAATATGTCCAAGGATCACGATTTTGTGACCGAATTTATTGAAATATACCGAAGTTTTCCATGTTTGTGGAAGAAAAGTGATGTTATGTATCATCATAATGAGTAAAAGAAGATCAGACATAACAGATCTTTTGTGAATTACCCTACAATCAGTTGTTGCCCAGAACTCCAAATCTTTGTACAAAGCTTGTGATTTTCCTATGGGCTACTTTCCCTATGTCTTCACGCGTTAAAATCACCTTTTCTAGATTTCAGAGCGCGGGCTTGCATTCGCAAATAATATGTTCCGCAGTTTCTATTGCTGTATCACGGTATCTGCACATTATTGTCTGTCTTCCCCATATTCTTAAGATGATATCTCAATGGGTAATGGCCTATCAAGAGGTCTGTTATCAACCTTAAGTCGGACGGACTTTCGAGTTTGAAAAATCTTGCGGCATTCTTTATCGAATAAGTGATGAATTTGTCCTTGGTCTGGTGTATTCCTCCAGTAGGACTATTTCTGGTCCTTTTCCCATTTTTGGATCTCCTCCCTTATGTGTCCCTTGGATAAATATAGGGGGTAACTAACTAATAGTTCCACATAAATCTCTTCACTCATTCAAGTAGTTTGACCAATCACTTGGTTCAAAATGAAGTTCTTGTAACAAATTAATATGAGATAAAAGTTGCCTTCGTAGGTACTCTTGTTTACTCCACTTTGATCTTTTTTTCCTTGTTTTCTCTAACGCAAATAGAAGAGAAACAGCCAATAATGTCTCTTCATCCATATTTCACTTAACAAAAATGATAACTGACATGAATCGTGTAAATACAATCCATATATCATTTCAACTAATCATTTAACTGAAAAGGAAATGAAACTGGCAACTGAACTAAGCGTTATACTTTACTGTTCACCGATTAAAAGTTTTCATAGCCACAAGGCCAGAAAACTGATAGTTCTTTTTTCTACAGCAGTTTGAAACGTTCGCATTTCGTCACAAAACGATGTCAGAAAAAATACTTTCCTTCTATTCTATGAACACTAATGTATAGTCCGGTATACTCCATCTTGGCCGGTCCAAAGGTCGCTTCGTCGGCTGAACTAAGCTTTGTCGACATACGCGAATGTTTTTCTTTAATTTTGTGTGCAAAAGAATCGTACGCGCACTTCAAGTTAAAATTTACTCGATTCTACCAAAGAATTTATATAAATAGAAGCAGATACACATTTATAAGTGTGTTGTCAACATCTCGTACTCAAGTTCAGACATTACATTTTATAATTATCTCTTTCTTTATGATGAAAATTACTATAGCCCCATCTTTGTTGCAGTACTACTGTTTTTAACATGACAAATAAATGTAAGACAACAGGCTATTCTTATCCTCAACTACACCACAAACAACACATTTTTTCACTATTTTTACGATTCAACGAGAATAATTGTTTAAATTTACAAAACACGAAAACAATTTTGAGGTTAGAGTAGTTAAAACAGAAACAGTTCTTAAATGACTAAATTCCACATATGTCTTTGCTACACTCATACCACGGTCTTGGAGTGATTGCAACAGAGATAGCGTTATAGGCAATATTGTATCTTAGAACGAAATGGTGAGAAAAAGGTATGTTGGACATGATGGCAACAGTATCGTATAACTTTTACACTTTATCTCGGCTTCTATTTATATAAATTCTTTGGATTCTACGTTATACCTGAAGATATTTTTACAACGAATTGAACCACGCTAAAAACAATTATTTTGTGATTATTGATTAACAAGTAAAATATTCCTGGATTGTATAAAATATTCCTGGTTGTATAAAATATTCCAGGGCAGTAACAGCACGCTGTCTCCTGTACTATAAGTATGACATTATTACTCATCTCATCACTACTAAGTCCACCATTGTTTAGGTACATAGTATATTTGTTATTATTCTCGATTTTGTTTATCTTTTGTTTTATATCTCGAGGTTTTGAAAATACATATCTTTGTTTATAATTAAACTCGCTTACAAACAACGTGATTTATATTATTTGTTGTAATATTTATATAAATATTAATATTATTATTTACGTATGTATTAGGCATTATTTATTAGCATTATTAACACAATAAAAACATGCGTACAAACTGTGTACCTACCTAGATAATTATAGTAATTAAATCCTAAGATAAGACACATTATTTGATACTCTTTCCCAATATTACTTTTTTACTTCTTTTTAAATCGAAAAAATGTGACTCGATAAGCTAGTCCTCATTTCTATCTAGACAGGTACCAAAGTTAAGTATTTGAAAGTACCGTAGGGTAGATATGTAGATATACAGCATTTTTAATGTCTGCAAAGGGTCAGTAGTGCAAATAGGTAGGACTCGATTCTACCCAGTCCGAGTCGTCCGACTGCTGTAAGCCAACAGTTTACGCTTGGATAACCAATCTTGCGGCAGGCAGTTGTGTTCAACCAATCAGCATTAATTTCTGAAGAGCAGTTTAAGCTGGGGTCACACGAGCGTTATAACAAGGGACGCTGTAATGGACGTTATTTTATTTATTCCATTTGCACAGAATAATGGAAAGTACTGCAGTGCTATTCATGACTGCACGCATTTTTTAAGGTTACTCGCATTTCACTAAAATTCGAATAAAAATTCATCCTAGACATTCTTGACCGTTCGCAAAGTATTCGAGTACTCGCATTAAACAACAGTCAGTCGGTATATATGCGAATGATGATACATAACCTAATATTTTATTTGGTATGTTTTTAAAGTCTTCAAATTCGTTACGATAAATTAAGAATATTTATTGTATTGTTATACCTATCTGTTGATAATGGACGATCTGCAGTATATTGCGAACATTGAAAATCTACAAAATGCAGAAAATCTCATACAGAGGCACAACGAGTTTAATAATGTAGATCAGTTTGAAGTTTTAAGGGAAAAAGAGTTCATAGGTACAAATATTTAGAATGTCTAAGGTATTATGTAGATTTCTCATTGAAACTGTAGAACCATTTATGAGACCACAGAAAAGAGCGTAACCACAACAGTAAGGTTTTACTATAAATTTGTAGCAATCAGGTCTGTTTTTTTTAAATTTAATAGTAAGTTCTTGCCACATACACTGACCATCCTTTTGCGTAAATTCATTAGAAAATTTCTCAGAAGTGAGTTTTGGAAGTTTATTTATGAATTCTAGAATTATTCGCTTTTGTTCAGTAGAGGCATTGCCATTTCGGCGTGGAGTCTCCATTACATAATAAAGTCTTAGGGGAAATAATTTTTAAAAATCTCTATTCTTCAATACAAACAATTTGTCGTGGCTATACGGACTACGTCCCCAAAGCCATTTCCTTGGGGTAAAAAATATCTATTCTTTTATTTCTATTTCTTTAAAAGAATAAAATCAACTATGAATTACATCAATCAAGATACATCATCTGTCATTTCAAACGCAGGTATTTTTCGAAAATTGCCATGATACCAAGTGCATTTTAACGAGTGTTCGTGTACATAAACGAAATGCTGTCAATACCGTATGTAGAAAGAGAACTATATGTCAATATTCGCAAAAGAACACTTGCAAATAACTGACCAATAGTTGGTAGGATCAGATGTAATACCAAACATCTATGGAGCCACTGCAAAATAAAACCTTGAAAGAGGGCTAAGAGGACGCGCTACAAAACGTTGGCATCAAGAAACTAATGAGAAAGACTTTTGATGAAGCCGTTGAAGCCGTGTGCCTAACAGACAACCGCGACAAATGACGTGATGTCGTCAGACGTACCGAACAACAAATGGAGATCAACTAGGATAATTCATGGATTGTGATCCAAGCACTATCCTAGTGAAAACATGATGTGAATAAGAAAACAGCATAAAATAATACGCCACAGGTAACATAGCCCCCTTATACCTGAAGGCCCTAAGTGACGGTTTTAAATTTTACTTCATAATTTTTAGGGAGCAGGAGCTATGCCTTCCGATACAAGGGACACTCACCCAGTATCCCAATATATTAGGATTCATTTTGTATCTAAAAAAACCCAGTGCTCCAACCGAGAATCGAACCCGAAACCCCTGGACGAGAGGCATGTATGTATGTGTCTACTTTTCGATCACGTAGTCATACGACAAATTATTTCACTCATTAAACATGGAAGCCACTGAAACCTCAGAGAACATTGCGCACCCATTAAATGCTAGTACCTACTAATGGCAAAACAGTTTGATCGACTATTCACACCACATTTTACCGATAAAATTGTAAACACTGGTGATAACAGGTATGTTGGATAAGGGCGTTATGCGACAATTTTTGTTTCAAAAATTGAATTTCTCTAAATAGTGTGTTAATTTTAGAAAGTGGTATTTTTCTCGGTTACTTATCTATTTATTCCAAGCACAACGGAAAAAAATATGATAAAAAAAGCGTTCCTGACTGTGTTTCTTCAGCAATAGAGACGTTAAAATAAAATAAAAATAAAATACAAATAAGAATTATGAGCAATAAAGTTAGCCCGTAAGTAAATTATTTTGAGACTTATTTACGAGCTTATTTACCATGACATGAAAATGTCCTAATTAAACAGATAGAAGTATTGAACATTTCACGCGTATAAAAGCAAGTCGAGCAGAAGTTTTGTTTTAATTTAATAGGTTTAGATAAGTATGGTACAGGCACCTACATAATATCAAACCTACTTATCGCACAATAAAGGAATGTGACCGATTTATTATTAAATGGTTTCTATTATTGTAAAACTGTACTAGTAAAGCAAAGTTTAGTCATTATCTTAACAATTAAGTGTGTAGATAACACAATAAAAATATTTATATTCATTAAAGTGTAAGTACATTATGTCAAATCATCAGATTCGAGATAAAACACTACTGTATGTGTGTAATAATAATAAATTTGCATCAGCTGTTAGCTGTTGCATGTAAATTACTATGGCAATGGAGAGAAAACCCATTACTGCAAATGGAAACTGGAAAAGACCCTTCAATTTTGTCTAGCCGAGATTCAAAGGGCGCCTGTTATAAAGGGGATGGGGAAGACTGAAGTTCAGCACGTTGCCGCATGTTTTAAGAAATTACATAGCTGACCTAGCTCTTAAAATTGAATGTGTAGGTAACCTACCTACCTAAATAAAGTTAAAACATAAAAGGGAGCTTGGATTAGTTTAAAAAAATATCAAAATTAAATGTAGCTCATACCTATTTCAAACTGAATAAGTACATACCGAGGTACATACCTACGCAATCGGTACAAAATTGATTTTAAAGTTGAATAGGTAGGTAATGTCCATAAGTAGGGCTACTAGGACTAGGTACCTATGTTGTGCAATTTTACGACTACCTAGGAATTATAAGTTCTTCCATATTTATGTTCGATTTTAATTGTTCTTTCACTTTTGCGTTAAGCACGAGGGACCTAATTTTAAAAAATGATTGTTCACAGGCCTGTTATCACTACAAGATAAATCATTATTTCAACATACCTACTACCTATTCCTTCATACTATTATACAAAACTTATTGAGAAATGTTTAGTATTTTATCTACGTCTGCTTACAAATATTTTGAAACATATCTCTTATGCAAATGTGAAAATATTAAGTGTAAAATATAAAATCTATGTAAAAGTAGGCAAATTATCTGAGAACCTACCTTTTAAGGAATTCCTAATATGAGTGTTCAGTTCCTCTTGGGTATATTCGATTTTTCTTTTACATTCACTAGAAGTAGTATACACTTTAGTCCTTTTTAATGCTTTCACCATATTTATGCCGTCTGTATCGGATGAATCGCCTTCGAAAAATCCACTTTCCTTGGTTTTTTTATGGCCACGCATTTTAAGTGATATGCTTGCGCTTTTTAGTTTTTTACACTTATAAATAAAGCATAATAATTCAATTTTGCAAATACATTATGATGAAAGGCATTAACAAAAGGAAAATTCTATATTATGGACTAACTTTCTTAGTTCACAAGTGTTATTTATAAGTCTACAAAAATGTAGGTCGTACAATATTAAATAAACTCACAAAACTTTTATCTTGATAGGTTCACAAGGTCTTTAAAATAACTGGGGTTTTTTAATTCTTCTAGTTAATTCGTTATAAAAGTACACTATCACAAGATTTATTTAATTTTTAAATGTATTTGTCAGCTGTAAGTTAGGTTATGTCAAAACACTTCAATTAAATCCAACTATAGCCACTTCAAAATTCACTAAACCTTAATAAAACACGTCGCCTTAGCACAATAATGTCAAATTATTGTCTTTCAAAATAAAACAAAGGGTAAATAATTACAAAACTGAAATTAACAACGAACACTACCGACATCCGCGTCTTCCTTGTAACTGTGTTTGTAAAATCAAGTAGGTATCCATGTTCTTCTTTCATCCCCACTCTTACACTCAACTATACCTTATTCTCTCTCTCATTTAACTTTCCACGATTTGTGGAAACGCAGTTTTGTAACAACACATTAATTATTGCATTTTAAACCCGTATTTTGTCAACGATTATATTATTTATGCTTAGTAACGAATAATAAAACATTATTTTGTAGTTATTACTTGAAAAGCAGACCATGAGACAGGACATGTAGTTGAATGAAATAGACAGCAGAGTTGTCTAGAGTACTAGAGTGAGTACGACGCTATCGAACGACAGCATAAAGCGAGATAAAACATAAAATCAGCTGCTCGAATAGAATGCTATGCCACCTTCTACCTAGTTTGTACAGTTAGGAAATAATATTGAAATTACTAATTGTTTCGAAATTATAAGGTAGGCAAAAACGGGAACAGAACCCAGTAAATTTGCTTTTGAGGTGTATAGGTCAAATAAATAGGTAATGAAGGTGTTTTGATTTGGTGCATTTGTACTCATTTTTAATAAACAAAATACCTACCTATTTACTGTTTATGTGATCAATGATCATAAAAATATGATAAAAGCTAGGTTTTAAATAAGTATAAATTTTTTGTAATAAAATTTCCCAACAACGTATGAGTGAACAATTCGCAAATTTAAATAAACATGCTAGATGTGTACCTATGTGTACATGTAGATTTTATAATAAGTAAGTAGAACAGTAGAAGTTAATTTAACGAAACACAAGTAGGGACCTACTAAATTTTGATGGCACTTAAAACGTAATTTAGGCGATTTTCTAAGTAGGTAATTGAAAAACGGCGCGTAGGTACTTATCATTGAATAGATTTTTCAGTACGTATGCGCTAATTTAAAAAATAATATTCATATTACATAATAATCCTTATTGATATATTGCCACATTTAAATTCAAAAACAAGTTTCTCAAGTTGATTTTAACCAACGTTATGCAACACTAAATACATGTCCGAGTTAGTTATTCAACAATTGTATTTATAGATGGCGCAACCTGGAGTGGGATTTAAACTACTGGAGTTGAGAGTGAGCCACATAGTCGGCGCATGAGGAGCTACGAAGGGTCAAATTGCAGCAATAGACTGTCATATATTTTAGGGAATTTACTGTAGTTTAAACTTTCACGAATAATTTTAAATGTACTTCTAAAATTATAAATACGTAAATTGACTGGTCGTGCTACGCTAGCAATATCACCAGGGAAATTAGACAAAACTACGGAAAATCCACAAAAAAGTTCCCAGCAAGCTAAATTTTTGTTAATACTTTTATTTAAATAATGCCCCTATCGACGTGTAATCCGCTATAGAAAAGGTTACATATCAGAAAAAACGTTTCTTCGCAAATGTCTCGTCATCTACTAGTTCTATGACTGAATTACAAAATGCCAAAACTGTTGAACACAATACTCCAATAGTAACAATGTACGCTAGTTTCGCTATTTACGTTTGCATCATTGGTACCTAGAGGATTAAAACTGGTGCCAGTGATGGAAATCATGTCCCGTTGATACTACCTAGTTAGCAACGCCCGATGAAGCTAACGTAGTGAGCGAAACGCGCATCGAGTGTTGATATTCTAGTTTTGTCTAAATGTTGTTCCAGGCATTATCTTAATTATTTTTTTCTTCTTCAATTCTTTGGGACTTCCTGTCACATGTATTGTTTTCTTTTTAAGCGGCGCTCGGGGAATCTACAAAATATCACAATTAACCAGTATGTTACTGGTAAATAACCTCTACGCCTGTGACTTTTACGTCAAAGAATCAGTTAGAGGTTGTTTTTTTTTTTTAATAAACAACACAAATAGGTAAGTATAAAAACTTGAAATTAAATATTTCGCCGACGTTTCGGAAATCTAATCTGCTTCCTTTTACAAGGCTTTTTTGAAAAATCTTTTTTGCTGTGTATGATAAATACGCAGCTCTAAGAATGTTCGTTATATTCAATATCCATAGATACTTACTATTTACTGTTGTTTGTAGATGTCTGTACAACTTGGTTGCCAATGTTTAAAGAAGAGCTTAACATTGTATAAAGACAAAAAAACCGTTAACTATATCAACAGGTAAATAGTAAGTATCTATGGATATTGAATATAACAAACATTCTTAGAGCTGCGTATTTATCATATACAGCAAAAAAGATTTTCAAAAAAGCCTTGAAAAAGGAAACAGATTAGATTTCCGAAACGTCGGCGAAATATTTAATTTCAAGTTTTTATACTTGTGTTGTTTATTTAAAAAAAGGCAACCTCCAACTGGTCCTTTTGTAGATTACCCGAGCACCGCTTAAAAAGAAAAAATACATGTGGCAGGAAGTCACGAAGAATTGAAGAAGAAAAAAATTCTAGTTTTGTGTTCAAGAGTTGGTTTTTGTAGAAACGATGTCTCTAGAGAACCTGGAGTGGGATTTAAACTACTGGAGTTGAGAGTGAGCCACATAGTCGGCGCATGAGGAGCTACGAAGGGTCAAATTGCAGCAATAGACTGTCATATATTTTAGGGAATTTACTGTAGTTTAAACTTTCACGAATAATTTTAAATGTACTTCTAAAATTATAAATACGTAAATTGACTGGTCGTGCTACGCTAGCAATATCACCAGGGAAATTAGACAAAACAGATTCACCCGATTTTTTTAAATCGCATTGTCTATTATCAGAATAGGATTCTGCTGAATTCATATATAATTATCAGGGCCGTCGAGAGAAAATCTGGGCCCGGGGAGTAGTAACATACGACTCCCACCAATCTACGATATAAATTTTAAAAGAGCGGATGGTGGCACCCATAATAATAAATTATAAAATTTGAATATCTGTCTCAATCTAAATTTTGAAGAGCAGGAAGCTGATATTTCATAAGTTTCAATATTTAGCTCAATCAAAATTTTTAAAGGGCCAATATACAGCACGAGCCTCATTATTCTTATTAATCATTTAAACCAATGCAATATCTAATCTTCAAGTTCGGGTGAAACCCGGGCCCCTTCAAAACCACCGGGCCCCCTCAAAACCCGCCGGGCCCGGGGGAACCCCACCCCCTCTCATCGGATCAGTTCTCTTATTCTCGGTGTCTATTCGAATAATAATAGCAATCAAAACTAAAATAAGAATATAATTATTTTTTCGTTTCACTCACTGATAATAAAAAACAAATAATGAATTGATCTAAAAGGAGGTGAGTAAAGATCGGCTTTTTTTCTCCTATCACAATCATGAAAATAAAAAGTTTTTATTCGAACCATCTTTTATATTTATTTGTAGTTTAAGTGTTCAACATCATGTTTAGATAAAATTGACATAAAATATATCCTACAGTAATTTGTATTAAAGATTTAAAAGTGAATTATTTATTATTTGTTTGCTTATAGTAATGAAACATTCTTTATAGGATTTTGAAAACGGCGGGAAAAAACTATCTATGAGAACTAAAAGAAAATCTGTATGTAGAAATATTAATAAAATCTTTGCATTCTTTCGATAACCTGACTTTTGGTTATACTAGCAAACTAAATCCTAAAATAAATTTGTCCAATTTCTTATTTCACATTCTCATTATAACACTAGCATCCAACACAGTCCCCTACGTCTAAGCAGATTAAACTAGTATCTACATGACCCCCTACGTTATGAAGATTCAGTTAAAAATGAAATTAATGTATTTACCTACCTTGCCTTTGAAACGTTTCTCGCCCTTATTCTGAGCTCATCAGAAAGGCACTCATTGTCAAATATAAATATTTCACACTTATTCATGGATATTACCTTGATTTTGCATGAAACATAGTTATGAGATGCTTTGTGCCTTTCTGATGAGCTCAGAATATGGGCAAAAAACGTTTCAAAGGCTAAGCATTTCCAAGAAACTGAATGAGAGACTTTATGAAAATGTAATCCATTAGAATGAACAAATTTTTAAGACAAGGTAGGTAAATAATGAATTTGTTTACCTACCTTTGTTCTCATTTTTAACTGAATCTTCATACCATAGGGGGTCATGTAGATACTAGTTTAATCTGCTTAGCCGTAGGGGACTATGATGGATACTAGTGCTATAATGAGAATGTCAAATAAGAAATTTATATTAGGATTTAACTTGCTAGCATAACCAGAAGTCAGGTTATCGAAAGAATGCAAAGATTTTGTTAATGTTTCTACATATAGTTTTTCTTTTAGTTCTCATAGATAGTTTTTTTTCCGCTGTTTGCAAAATCCTATAAAGAATATGTTTCACTGCATTAAAGATATCTCAAAAAGAGCATGTTTTTTGGTTTTATGAGACTTTCGATGTTTTTTCGAAATTTCAGTGACTATTTCATCATAAAGCGCCTTAATTCACGCTTAGAAAAAACTCTACTATTAAGTATAAGAAAAAAAAATGTAGTGGTTCAAGGTGCGCTTTATAATGGAATGAAAATTGAAAGCTCGAAAAAATGTCCAAAATGTTATAAAACCAACAAATATGATCTGTTTGGGACACTTTTAATGCAGCTTACTATATGATATTTTGTATCAATTTTATCTTTTATCTAAACATGATGTTGAACACTTGAATTAAAAATAAATATAAAATAATGGTTGAAATAAAAACTTTTTATATGCATCAATCATCATTGTGATAGGCGAAATAAGGCCGATCTTTACCCACTTCCTTTGTGTTACCAGTGTTATCATCACTAGGTACATATTTGTTATTGAAATATTAAAATGAAGGTCAAATTTCAATAAGGGTAAAAAATATTAATTATTTTCTAAGGCTATGCTGATAGAATGTGAGAATTTGCAAGAGTAAACATAGTAAGTGAAAACCTTTTATCTTTCGAAATAGGCATTATACTAAGTCTATTGGGAAGAAATAGACATGAAGGATAGAGTCAACTTTTTTGTTCGAAACTTTTTTCTAGGAAAAAAATTGCATGTAAAAAATGAACTTAATGTAATAGGTATGCCAATTATTGGATTAGACAACTTGCGGTGTGTGCCCTTTTGATAGCACCAACGATTTATTTCGTTTTTCCAATCCTGTACATTTTATACATGAATTTAATATTGTGTTTATTTACATTCTAGTAGTCCATCATTGTTCAATATATTACAATGTCAGGTAGGTAGGAGGTACCTACTTAAATACAATTAGGTAAGTAAACGGTAGGTAATCGAAAATATTGCAAATTGAGCTTAAAATTTGATTTATGACCAGAGATATTAATCTTTTTGTTATTAATACACGAAAGACCATTTGGGGGCACTTATGTTTAATTGGATAGTCATAAAATTCTTTGTTAAGTTCGTTCAATTGTTATTTCGTTATATCTACAAAACAAAACAAAACAAAACATCTAATAATAATGACTCAAATGAATGTAATTTAGTAAACTGAAATTATATTGTATATCTTTTGCAGTGGCGTGCATAGATTTGACTTTTGGAGACTTTTACTTGTATCTGCACAGAACATGTGTTTTAACCCACTTTAAAGATTTTAAAAAAGAATGAGGTTCTGTAATGTTTTATGTTTATGTAATGATTTCTCTGCGGTGGCCATTTCCTTGTAAGAGACATTCGATAGGGAAATAATAATTATTTTTGCCCATAACTTTTTTTGTTAGTACGATATTTAAAAAAACTATAAGAGTACCTAAGTAGAACCATAACAAGACTATTACTATGAATTTGCACTCAATTATTCAGTGGTTTGCAAAATAGCTAGATTTATAACTACGAAATAGAAAGATTAACATAATTTTTAAATTTAAATCTAACTATTTTGCAAACCACTGAAATTATTGAGTGAAAATTCATAGTGAGTCTTGTTATAGTTCTACTTAGGTACTTTTATAGTTTTTATAAATATACGTACTAAGAAAAAAAAGTTATGGCCAAAAATAATAAATATTTCCCCATCGGATGTCTCTTTCTTTGCAAAGTGTAGAGTATGGCTAGGCGGTGGTCCCATATTAGTTTCATCGAGTTATGTTTAGTATAAGGTGAGCCAAAATAGGAAAAAGGTATTTTCCCTCTTAAAGGTTTATTTTTTGAGTCAGGGGTTTTTAAATTTTTAATTTAACTTTTATTTTCAAAGGACCCCGCAGTTTTTATAGTAAAAATTGGTTTAAGTCGATTGTTCTGAAACTAGGAGAAAATGTTCTCCTAGGCCCTCTGATTAAAATTCTCTTTGGCCACCAGTCCACCGAATTCGATTTTTCGATCTATAGGCGATTGAAACTGTGAACATCTGCGAAGGTCTGCTTAAATGTTCCATAAAAATTCTGAAAATATTCAGGCTTATTTTTTGGAGAAAAATAAACATCTTTTGCCTCTTGATGTTTTTTTTTCAAAGTGCTCCAAAACAAAACAAAAAAATTCTTTTGTAATTTTTTTACGGGAAAAGGAAGCACTTTGAAGAAAAAGTTGAGGGGACATAAGTTGCTTATTTTTGTTCAAACAACACGTCTGTCGGTTTTCAGAATTTCTTAGACAAAAATAATTTCGACCAAGGATTTCCCTAGACTTCTATTTTTTTCTACTTCAGAAAGATCCCAAAATATTCAGGCATATTCTTTAGGTAAAAATAATCAACGTATGGCCCCTCCAACGTTAGTAGATAAGCTATGGGGGTACGGGGACAAAATCCCACGTTATTTCTTATGGAGGTTCATTTTGCATTTCAAGGTCACTTCTTCGCTGGCTCCGCCCACTTGCAGCTAACTTCACGTGGTAGACGGGGGAACGTGACTAACTTCACCAGGTCGACGAGGAGTGTGGCTAACTTTGCGACTCACGCCTACAGAGGGCGTCACAGTGGCGGGAAATTCAAACCTGTCTACCAGCAGTTTGTAAGCACAGCTTATTTTATTAGACACCATTTTCAAACACGATCTGAACAGCTTTTAAACAGTGTCTGTTTACAGATCCTGTTTAAAAGCTGTACAAACCTGTTTAAAGCTGTTTGAAAATCGTACAGATCTGTAAACAGACACTGTTTAAAAGCTGTTCAGATCGTGTTTGAAAATGGTGTCTAATAAAATAAGCTGTGCTTACAAACCGCTGGTAGACAGGTTTGAATTTCCCGCCACTGTGACGCCCTCTGTAGGCGTGGGTCGCGAAGTTAGCCACGCTCTCCGTCGACCTCGTGAAGTTAGCTACGTTCGCCCGTTGACCACGTGAAGTAAGCTGCAAGTGGGCGGAGCCAGCGAAGAAGTGAATAACATGGGATTTTGTCCCCGTACCCCCATAGCTTATCTACTAACGTTTTCTTCAAAGTTCTTTCTTTTCCCATACAAAAATTACAAAAAAAGAATTCTCTTGTTTGTTATTTTTTTCCGGGAGAAGAAGGCACGTTGAGAAAAAACACCAAGAGACAAAAGATGTTTATTTTTTTCCAAAAAATAAGCCTGAATATTTTCAGAATATTTATGAAACATTTAAGCAGACCTTCGCAGATGTTCAGTTTCAATCGCGTCTAGATAAAAAAAAACCGAATTCGGTCGGACTGGTGGTCAAAGAGAATTTGAATCAGGGGAGTCACGAGAACATTTCCCCAAGTATCAGAACAATCGACTGAAACCCATTTTTACTATAAAAAAAACTGCGGGGTCCTTTATTTTATTACAAGATTAACTTAAACCTGTCAAATGAAAACGGTTTAAATACATTTTAGATAAACATTAATTTAATGAAATAACACCGGATCCTTCGCCATTTCTTAGAACACAGTGTCCGTTACACTGGGTATTTAACAATGAAACCTGAAAATTTTGCAAACGGTATACCCGATTTCCACCAAACATGGCTAAGAACCATCCCGCAAATACCAGCTTTTGAATTAAAAAAATAGCTGTGAAATCGATTCAGCCGTCTTGGAGCTAGGATGTCACAGACAAACACATGCGCGCAAACACATACACACACGCGCGCTCACCCACACACATACACACGCACGCACGCACGCACACTCACAGACAAAGACTTCAACTTACAACACCTCTCCCCTTTTTGCGTCGAGGGTTAAAAACATGTGTTTTAAATGGCGTGCAACAACTAGCGGAGCTTTACAGGTTGACGTCGAGTTTGACATTAACTAACTTAATAGAAACATGCAAAATTACGAAGGCGTAGAAGGGCCACTTTAAAATTTATTTTTATTAATCTCGAAATTTCGAGTTTTATGTCGAAATTTCGACTTTAATCTCGAAATTTCAACTTTAATGTCGAAATTCCGAGTTTTATGTCGAAGTTTCAACTTATATGTCGAAATTTCGACTTTAATCTGGAAATTTCAACTTTAATGTTGAATTTTCGACTTTAATCTTGAAATTTCGACTTTAATCTCGAAATTTCGACATTAGTGTTGAAAATACAACTTTATGCATGTAGGCTTTATATAATAATTTATAATATCGGGAAATAAAACAAAAAAAAGACATATTAGAAATAGCTAAGGATCTATTTTTCCCTAATGGTGTATCAGTAAAAGGTCGCATTTCAAAATACACAATTGACCTACTGGATTTTAAATGCAATATAGTGGATGATGATATAACAGTTAGTGAAATGTACAAAATAACTGGCTTAAATAGATTAAGATTCTATTTATCTTCTAAGAAAAAAGTAGCTATAGCAACAATCACTAGCAATTCAGATAATATGAATGAATACGATTCAATAAATCTTGACATTGAGCAGAATGTTCAAGAACTGCCAAATAGTGAATCTGTAAATCTAGAAAATGTGCAATATGTAACTGAATCAGACATTATTGTTCCTCAGTTAAATCTGCCCCTGGATTATGTACCTGAAATTTCGAACGTTCACTTGAACGAATTTCAAATGAAAAGAAAAAATTTATATCAACTGCAAATCGACTTAAGAGTAATTTTTTATTATTATATCGGTTGGTACCAATACTCATAATGCTCCCTCAAAGCCTCCCTTACGTCGAACGTATAGCGCACCCCTAAACAACCCCCGACTTAAAAAAATCACTAAAAATGCAAAATGGCCTAGACGTAAAAAATGTCTTTCTACATCTGCTACAAATAATATCCTAAGCATATCCCAAAATCCTCGTTCGGGGATAAGTATCGGAACACACCCTTAGCCAACCCCTAATCAAAAAAATAAACACCATAAATCCTATCTAGCTTAGACGAAAAATTTTCCTGACTACAAATAATGCCCTAAATATACCTTCAAAGCCTCGTTCACCGCGAAGTGGCGGAACACCCCCTTGGCAACCCTTGTATATAAAAAATCAGCATTAAATGTAATCTGGATTAAGCATAACATTTTGTAAGCTAAATTTATTATAAATACTACTTTGAACATATTCTCGATATTTCAATCGCACACGGTGTACTTATGCACCCCCTGCTTCAACCCTTGATTTTAAAAAATTCGTAAAAAAGTCAAACTGACATAGACCTAAAAGTTTTTTAAGGATTCTTCAAAAAAGAATCCGTTATCCAAATCCAGGGGCAGATTTAACTGAGGAACAATAATGTCTGATTTAGTTACATATTGCTAATTTTCTAGATTTACAGATTCACTATTTGGCAGTTCTTGAACATTTTGCTCAATGTCAAGATTTATTGAATCGTATTCATTCATATTATCTGAATTGCTAGTGATTGTTGCTATAGCTACTTTTTTCTTAGAAGATAAATAGAATCTTAATCTATTTAAGCCAGTTATTTTGTACATTTCACTGTCATATCATCATCCACTATATTGCATTTAAAATCCAGTAGGTCAATTGTGTATTTTGAAATGCGACCTTTTACTGATATACCATTAGGAAAAAATAGATCCTTAGCTATTTCTAATATGTCTTTTTTTGTTTTATTTCCCGATATTATAAATTATTATATAAAGCCTACATGTATAAAGTTGTATTTTCAACACTAATGTCGAAATTTCGAGATTAAAGTCGAAATTTCGAGATTAAAGTCGAAAATTCAACATTAAAGTTGAAATTTCGAGATTAAAGTCGAAATTTCGACATATAAGTTGAAACTTCGACATAAAACTCGGAATTTCGACATTAAAGTTGAAATTTCGAGATTAATGAAAATAAATTTTAAAGTGGCCCTTCTACGCCTTCGTACAAAATAAACAAAAATTGTAGTACGAAATTCATAGTTATCTAGACCATCAAAGTTAGGAGAGAGAAAATTATATAAAGAGCGTAGCCGGATAAGCATGGGTTAGCTGCCCCAGCCTGGATTTGGTTTATACTTGGGAAGTTACTACCATTACAAGAATAATTTACCTAAAATGCCAGCTTGAAGAATTTTTTTTTTACAAAAGTTACGAAAGATTTTGAAAAATGAAAAAATTTGATTTTTTCAAATATGAATGAGCCGAATTCTCGAGTTAAAATATATGTGGTCCAGGGCGTTTTGCCGATTATAAAAAAAATCGGTATTCAATAAATTAGACGAATAGGGGATAAAAGAAAACCATTTTAATTTTGCAACAATTTTTTCTTTACGTTTTACGTAGATTAAGAAATATATCAGTTTTAAAATGTTATTGAACTATTTTCACAATTACAAAACAAGACATGGTGATTTTCTGAGTATACCCATTCACCACACAAGCACTTTCAAACGGTCACCCCTCTATAACTGCATAACACTATACAATGCTGTTCCTAAAGAAATTCGAGATATTTCACAAAACTCTAAATTTAAAATAAAACTTAAGGAATATCTAGCAAATAAAGGCTATTACAGTATAACTGATTTTATTGATGGAAGATGATGCTATTTATATTATATTTTATACTATGCATTTGACATATTTGTTTGTTAGTTACCCATGTATTATAATTATTTGTTCTTTGTTATTTATATTTATGTTTTATATTATATTTTATTTTATCTATTTGACATATTTGTGTTGTTTGTTACTCATGTATTATAATTGTTCTTTACTCTTTCTATTCATATTTATATTTATATTTTGTACTTTCTTCTGACTTACCACATATACAAGATGTATCTACCGTTGGTCAATAAATTATTATTATTATTATTATTATTATTATTATTAAAGACTATTGTGAAACAAGGGAAATTAGTAGCCGAGCGTTGTCGAATGTAAATACCTATTAAAATTCTTTCCACCTCAGTATGTAATAAACTATCACTCACTACTTTCACCCACCCGTTGCCATAGAAACAATTTGAGTGAACAAAACAAAGAGTTTCGAGTCTTGCATCCAAATAAGTAACTGCATGTTTCAAGAACAGGATTAAACAAAATAGCGCTTCCACTGTGCAAGAGGATAACGATAGTGATGCAAAATTGCAAACATTTTTAGTAAAGTTTGTTCAACGCAAAAATGAAACGTAAATTTATTTCATAACACCCTGAACTGAAATATCGAATAGAAAACCGTTTGTGTGTCGGTCTTCCTGTCTATGTATAGTCAAATGCAATGAGGCACAAAAAGTACAAAATAACTAGGAACCCAGTTATAATGAATTGATTTTCATTATTTTTTTTGCATTGAGTTTCTAATGCTGAGTACAAAAAAGTTTACCCTCTAAAAATTGCCGCATTTTACTTGTGGGAGGTTCCCACCCTCTCTAGAAGGGTAGGCAAAAAAGTAAAATTGTAGTAACCACTGAATCTGATATAAAATCATATCGTAAGAGAAGAAGGTAGTTTACAATTTTTCACGAAAACTTATATTTTCCAAGTTATAACGATCTGGAAATTACGATGTTAAATTTTAAACTGATTTGAGACTAATTTTTGTAAATAACTCAAAAGTCTCACATTTATGGAAAAAGTGGTATGGTACAAAAAATAAGAGTATGAAATTACAAGTATTTTATTTTTTGTTTATTTCTGTAAGATGAATGGTTACGATGGTTTAAAAATGGCGCTCGAACGTATATCATCGAGACATAATGTTTAAATCTCAAATATGTCAAAAACAATCAGTATGATGTTAAAAATACATATAATAGAAATGAAAAGGCCTGCAGTACTCTTTGATACAATTTGTTTTCTACCCGTATACCTTGAAAAGTAACGATATTATGTGCAATACAATGAGTGTGTTGTAATTTTTTTAAATTGAAAATTTAGGATTTAAGGTCACTTGGGATATTTGGGCCATGATTTTACAACCTGAGCGAGTATATTATACTTTGAACTTGCCTGAGAACCACTAATAAGTTATATTTTTATCTAAAATATTTTTTTATATATAATATAGTATACAGTCTTTAAATATATAATATTCAAATCCCGAGTCAAATTTAATTTTCTTTATAATAATAATTAAATAATAGAATATCTGATGGGCCCAGTTACCCCTAGAAATTGGGGCAACTGGACCATACGGGTCTCGGTTTCATACAAACGATTGTTATTTGAACTGGGGTAAGTGTACCTGTTGGTAAAGATGTAAACTTCGTACAAAAATTACCACAAGTCATTTAAACCACACCATAATCGAGTTGTCGACGATGTAAGAGAACTACATAACAATTAGGTGTGAAATTTATTCAAATTTAGGAATAACACAACTTCTGTTAAGGTACAAAAGCCAACATTAAACGTAAAAAACATCCAATTTCAAGTAAGCATAAATAACACAGGCCCACAAAAAAAAAGTGATCAGTACCCGGGACCCGACATAGTAATCCTATGTATTTTGACGTGCTGAACACGAATCCAATGTTCGTTTAGCTCCATTACCCACCAACTTTTAGTAAATCGCGAAAATAATCTAAAGAAATGGTGTTGCTTAGGCTATTTTCGCGATTTACAAAAAATTGGTGAGTGACGGAACTAAACGGACATCGGATTCGCATTCAACACGTCAAAATACATAAGGACTACTATGTCGGATCCTGGGTTCAGATCACACTTTTTTTTGTGTGACTGTACAGTTGCACAAAAAAAGTGATCTACATCTACCTAATGAATAAAGACAATAACAACATACTTAATGTGCTTGGGGTAACTTGGTCCCAGGCGTGCCCAGATGCCCTAATTAACTGGCCCACTTACCTCATTTTTGAAATATTATGGGGGCAACTGGGCCACCCACTCAAACTTTTGACCTAACGTAGAACACGTGCTTGCAATAACATTTTAGGGATATATTATGCTTCTAATATATGCTAAATTAACTGTGACGTTGATAATATATACAGTATACCTGTAGATAATTCATAAATATCAAGATTACATCAAGTTGCTATGAAAATTTTGCACTACAAAATTTAAAAAATTGCTACATGAAAGCAACAACACTCAGAAACATGAGACTAATTGTTATAGTGATATGCCATTGTCCTTCAGTGCTGCCAACTGCTTGAAGTGAAATTACCTCCACAAGGTTTACGGAAAAAGCCATGGCCCAGTTACCCCCTGGGTCCAGATACCCCAACTGACCTTATTTGCTGTCATTAACCATAAAATAGAAATTCCAAAAATCTGTACCAGTTTTTATTAATATGTAGTATTACCAACATGCTCTAATTTTGAGAGCTCCAATTTATCAAAAGCTTTGAAGAAATATGAGATTTAAATGTATTTTTTTGGCACTTAAAAATTTAAGCTCCACTTTATACTGTCATATTTCCGAAACTATTAATTCTACAAGTATTTTAAAAAACAAATTATTACTTTGATTCTTAAGCTAACTATTTGATGGAGCACCATTATTTTTTTTCTATGATATACTCATATCTTAATAGTCTAATAATTATAAATATATCCAGATTTTCCTTCAGTAACTGTTAATGGAGGGATTATACATCACAAAACCACAAAAATAAGTTCTGGGGGTACCACGCAACTGCCCCAAAAAACTAACCCTTCGGTGAAAGAAGCCTGATTTTATTGATAACTCGTTAACCGTTTAAGATATAAAAACATTCCTTATCATAAAAGTGAAAGCTTTGACTAATTGCCTAAAAAAGTCCCTCTTGTAATTTTCTTGTATATGCCATGATTTTCGAAAATCGATATTGACAAAAATTGTAAAATATTTGTTTTAAATGCACACGAATTTTCCTTTATTTGAAATTTTTTGGGCGCGGCCTATAGAAAAAATTTAATTGCTCGAAAACCAAACATGCTAGGAAGAAAAATCAAAATGGGTTTTAAAGGGGATATAAAATACTTTTTTGTGTTTCCATTTTTGATGGTTATTGATATCTATTAGTATATAAAAATAACAATATAATATAGCTACCTCTTGATTTTTTTCACTTTTAACTATTCACAGGCCCATAAAAAATAACTGACTTTAATATAAGTTATAAGTGCATTATCTTTTATTTCAGTGTAATACTTCAATGCAGAAAAGTTAGGAATAGAAATATTCACATTTACAAATTTACCAGCATGTTGAAGTTAGCCAAATTTTGGCCAATTTTTTAAACAATAAAAGACCCAAACATCTTCAAAATTTAGCTCAATTTTTTTTTTCAATTTATATATCATATAACTATTGTTTCTAATCATTTAATAGTTAAAAAATTGTATTAAAGAAATATCATCAAAAATTTGAATATGCAGCCTTTTTTGGATTTTCTTTTGGCTAACTTTAACATGATGCTAAATTTGTAAATATGCATATTTTTATTCCTAACTTTTTCTGCATTGACGTACTACCTTGACCTAAAAGATAATGCATTTTTAACTTATATTATAGTCAGTTATTTTTTATGGGCTTGTGAATAGTCAGATGTACAAAAATCAAGAGATAACTGTATTATATTGTTATTTTTATTTACTAATAAATTTCGATAGCCCTCAAAAATGGCAACACAAGAGAGTATATTTTATATCCCCTTTAAAACCCATTTTGATTTTTCTTCCTAGCTTGTTTGGTTTTCGAGCAATTCAATTTTTTCTATACGCCGTGCGCAAAACATTTCAATTAAACGAAAATTCGCGCGCATTAAAAATACAAATTTTTCAGTTTTTGTCAATATCGATTTTCTCGAAAATCATGGAATATACAAGAAAATTACATATTAGGCAATTGGTCAAGCTTTCTTTTTTATAATGAGCATTTTTTGTTTATCTTCAACGGTTAACGAGTTATCAGTAAAATAGGCTTTTTTCACCGAAGGGGTGGTTTTTTTGGGGGTTGCGGCACTCCTAGAACTGATTTTTGTGGTTTTGTGATGTTTAATCCTCGCACTAACAGTTACGGAAGAAAAATCTCAGATAACATGTTATGCGAGCTTCTGGTGTATTTTTTACTTTATCGACTGGACTGTAAGTAACAACATATATTTTTTGGAATAAGATTGGAGGATTACTTTATAGCGTACAAAACAAAAGAATAAATTTTGGCCCCCTAACATTTAGGTAATTCCATGGGAATCAGAAACCAACATTAATTTTCAGCTTGTGACTCAACAAAATAAGTATCATTTGAACAATGCACCCTACTCTAATGTGCAAGACACTTAATCTTTATCACTGTCTTCCTCAATCACGGGATTCATATTGCATTCTGTAAACAATTTACTAAGAATTTCATCAGGTTTTACTATTTTTGACAAGTATCGTGCATGTGAAAAGTAATAAATAATAGCAGCTATATGGGAACAACAGTCAACTGTTCTACGACCATTGATACATTCACAATAGCTTTTATTTTCTGCAACACCGTCATTGTTTGGTTTATAATCAATTAAAAATCTATATACTTGCCGACGAATGTGTCTTGACTGCACCTGGACCTTTAGAATATTTGCCTGCTATTTTACATATTGCAAATTGATAGACCCATTATCGTCCAACATTCCGGCCAGGTACGAAACTACTTGATAGAACAGATTGATAGGAATCAGTAAATAAGATTTTAACATTGGAAATGTTAATGTTCGCGTACAGGACAAAAGTTACGAGTTTTTTCCAAGGCGTCGACATGAAAGTATCAAGGTCAGATGATGTAATTCTGAGCGAGAGCCTGTTACAATGTGGGAAGCGATGCGGTGTAGCCGCCCAAGTAGCACATACTGCTTTTTAAAAACCCTATGAACATCTACTCCACCTTTTTATGAAGCTTAATACTTTATAATTAAGAGTTAACAACAATAGTCCAGTATTAATAAGGTATCTATATACCCAAAATAGGCGCAGTTTATACAGCCTCGGTAAACTCTGTAAAAGGTATATAGATACTTAAAGTAACATTACAACAACCTCTTTGTTTCGTCTTACCAGCTATCATAAACCATGTTATATGATTGCTAAGAAGTTGTTATATATAATTGCTGCAAATAAGTTTCTATGCAGTAAAAATTGCTCTAAATGTGAGTTACTGTTTGCAATTATAAAGCATCGATATTACAGTGTCTTTAACAGCTTCACACACACACACATACATTATATGTGGGGATGATGACGCAAATTGTTATGACAACTTATTAGGAAGCTGAATGAATATTGCCTGCGAATTAGTGTATGCTGTCCTTCGTAGAAAACTAAATTTGTCATGTGAAGAAAATTTTTCTGTTGAAATATGCTATTCTACTTCGAAATAAATAGACGCGTCTCCAAAATTTCTGGAATTTGATAATGTTGAAAATTATTAAAAAAACATATTTTAAATTTTTTTTCTGGGGAATTGTTTTAAAATGATGAGCCACGTATATTGAACACCCTATAAGTAATTGCTGTAAATATTTTGTAAAATTTTCCTCTTCAAATGATAAAAACTTAATTATACCTCGAATCGGTAATAATGGCCGCCCTCTCATGGCCTCTTATATATACTTTAAAAAAATACAATATGGTTCCCAATAAGTATCCAAAGAAGGTCACTACAGAAGCTGTTATAAATTCTTAAAACAGCCCTTTGGCTGTGTATAAGTGATATAATAGCATTTTTCGAGGATTATAAGATATTCCAATGAAACCTTCATCGAGCTCTTTCGTAATCAATGGCATATCCAGAGAAAGTCCTCAGACAGGTGAATTTTATTTGGAGAAAATCCACATTTTATGTAATAATTGAATTCATCATTTTGATTTTGAGGGATATAATTTTATTACTTTTGTTTCAATTTCAGACCTATATTTTTTATTGATTTCGGTAGATTTTTGTAGTTTGTAATGATAAAATGATTGCATAAAATTTTTTGCTACATAACAAGAAAAACTCGAAAGCAAATCAAATGACATTGGAGAATTATCACTTTTATTAGCACTAATATTGTAAAAATACAAAAATATCACCAATGGTATTAGGTACATTATATCAAATAAAATTGAGCTGTCGAGGCATAGGGTCCAGTAAGCTGAAAGAAAATACTTAACCAAGCATCGATCAACCAGGCATTAAGTTTCATTTCCATATATTTGTGGCGAGCATTCCATTACGACCGACGCTACGTTTGTTTCTTGTGTTTTTTAAGATCTTATTTATTTTACCGCCCTGGCGGAGTTAGCCATATAATTCCATCACTTACCCAGAACATAAGCACACAACATACAAGTACACAACAACCATTCCTTGTGACATTCCCATATGCCGCAGCTGAGAGCTAGAGTATTTTTTAAGTGTTAATTTAACTTTCCTTCTGAAATCACCACTTTGCTTTGTCTTTCTCCAATACTTATGCATGCATATTGTAATGTAACACTTAACAACAAACAGCACATAAAAAATGTACGGAGCTTCAATGAAACTATAAACGATTTTTTAAAGGTTATAAAGTGGAATAAGTTTAGCTGTATAAGAGTTCTATAAAGACGGAAGATTGTAACTACATAGCTCCAAAGCAGAATTTCAATTGAAAAGCGCTTTATAAAATATTCCTACTACACGTAAAATGCATTTATAAATAATCTATATTAGGGCTGAAGTAAATGGCATTTGGATTACACAACTACATTGCTGCAAATTTTTGCTTTAAAAACCTTTAAATTTCAATGTTATAAAGCCATTATAGAGAATTTGCCAAACTGTAAAATAGATGTATACATGTTATATAGAGGTTTATGCATCTGTTATAAATATACATGGTGTGTGTCTTTATAATAGACCTTACTAAGCCTTTATGAATTAAAAAAAACCTATATAAGATGCTTTAATAAAGAAGATTTATATTTATGCTGTGAAAGCATTTTATCAGCAATCTTATTCCGCCGAGTTACTTTATAAGCAGTTTAGTGCTGAATAAAGCTTCAATATAACTAATTTTCTGTATAAGTTGCCATAATGCCAGCGCCGATCGATATTGTACCGCCTGTTCAACTATTTTTAGTTTGGAACGATTAATGACTTTTTTCACAAATTCAGGTTTGATTTGACGGCAGAAATAATGTTTTCCTTCTATTTCCTATAATGATTTCAATCTTTCATGGGATGGTTAGGTGGTTAGGTTGATTTTTATTTTTCTATCTAATTGTTAATAACTAAATAAATAACTATCAGCGTCGCAGGCACCATTAGCGTCGCAGACAAAGAAACGGGGGGTGCGGGGGGTGTCCCACCGCTTTTTAACATTGGAAATGTTCATTTTCGTATATGGAGTCAAAGCTACAAGTTTTATCCAAGGCCACTGACGTGAAAGAGTCGAGATCAGATGACGTAATACTGAGCAAGTGTGCACAGTATGAGCAAAGATTAGAGAACTAACAAGATAGGATAGTCAGACGGAGAAGACGAAATAGACGTTGCGAACTCCAATTTAAATGGACACGACATCCAGCGGAAACGGTCTCGGGATTTGTCGGGTACCCATGAAACAAATTTGACCAAGCTTACTAAAAGACAGGTTGGCTCATTAGAATCGGCAAGTGCTCCGTCACGTGTAGACAGGGCCGGATTAACTTGAACGGAGGCCTGTAGGCAGAGTTACAGTGAAGGCGTACTTAACACATTCGCGGACACTCATTTTTATTGATATGTGCCTAACGTGACACTGCCGGCATAAGCCGCGTCGCCCACAGTGGCCCTAGGGACACTGACGTTATATGCCGCAAGATACGCTAGATACGCTTGTCGGCATATCACGTAAATTTTGCATGTAATAGGGTATGAAGTGTCCCACTAGGCACCTTGGGTACAAAAAATAATGACAAAATTCCTACTGGTTTGTTGGTGATGAAAGAATTTGGTCAGGTGATCTAGGGACCATGTTTGGCGCGTTTCTGTCTGATTCCTGTGCATATTTTATAATTTATTCGTGTGTGAAATGGAATTGAAGCAAGAAAAGCAACTACTTCGTTGGTATGAAGAGTTTGAAAGTGAGGACAAAGATTCCGCCAGATAAAAGGGCACGATACGTATAATACAGATGATTCCATAGGGGATCCAGAATACACGTTTATGTATTGTAGTGATGATGATTAAGTAGTTGTAATTTCATTTATTAAAAGTTTTTATACTAAAATCTATTGTTTTTATTTTTTTTTACATTCGGCATATGACGTCAGTGTCCTACTGTAGCTAAGATGTTTCTTCTGGGACATGACGTCATATGACGCAGGCTTTTTTTCCAATATATCTAAATAAATTCTGATTTTAAAGCTATATGTTGCATTTTCTTATGTATACTAATAATGATTTTAATCATGGTGTCAATTTCAGCACATCTCAATATTTTTAATTGCCCTGCTGGAGCGAAGGACAATGACGTGATATGACGTCAGTGTCCGTCAACGTGTTAAGGCCAGCGGTTTCTGAAATTCAAAGCAAAGGAAGAGGTTTCTATTAATTCAATCAATGATGGGCTGCTCCTTATTTATAAATATATTTATTATATACTATATTTAGTAAATATGTTTATCATTTCTATGTAATACATACAAATGTCTTAGAACCCTCATATTGTTTCAAGAGGATACAAGTTTCTCAATCAAGAATTGAAAAAATCGTACACTTGATTCTCCGGAAATTTCAAGAGCCCCTTTGGTGGAGGCCCCATTTTTGGTGGGGGCCCCATTTTTGGTGGGGGCCCCGAGGCAGTGCCTCGTTGCCTCGTTTAATCAGACCCTACGTGTAGACATTGATGTCAGCCGCATGTGGCTGTTTTTTCTTCATTTTATAGAAAAAAAAGTTTCAAAATTATTCTGTCAATGAACAATTCTATCCTAACTAAATAGATACCTAACATATGAACATAGAAATGCTTCATATGACATGTTACGAAGCAACCTCTTTAGTGACCTTGGGTTCTGATTGTCAGCTGAGTTCGGTCGTTCTATTAGGACACAGTTGTCGATTTTTCACTATTGGCCTTTCTCTTTAATGTTACCTTTTCCGTCTGATTGTCGCATTGTGGCAACTGCGCGGTAACTCCAATTTAATTGTCGAGGTCAATGGCGCCATTGCTAAAAGATAAAAGGTTTTTTTTCCGGCTGTACTATCTTGTTAATTCTCTAATCTTTGGTATGGGTATGCGCGTACATTATGAAGTTATAACGCGGTTGTGGTCAGCGCCAATCGTAATCGCCATGGTTTCACAAAGTTTGAGAAATAGCGAATAATAGAAATCATGTTATTTGGGACGGATCGTAGCTGTTTCCGGCAGAGCCCTCAAGAGAAAATTGGGGTCCGGGGGTAGTAACATATGACTCCCACCATTCCTCAATATAAATTTGGAAGCTCGGGGGGTGGCATTTCTAATTTTAAACTATTTATCTCTACTAAAATTTCAAGCAGCGGGGGAGTACTCTCTAAAATTAATCTTTCTTGATAGAAATTAAGTTAAATATTTATCTCGATCAACATTTTGAAAAGCAGGGAGTAATATTCTTCAAACTTGAATATCTATGTCTCAATCGAAATTTTGAAGAGCGGGGAGGTGATATTCCTTAGATTTCAATATTTCTCTTGATCGAAATTTTAAAAAGCGGTTCCTTAATCACGGGACAGAAATTTAAAACAACAGGAACGGGGATATTCCTTTACCTAACAATTTCTTATTTATCTCATTATATATAATGCACATTATTCGGAACTCATTATTATTATTAATCATTTAAAAGTATACTTCTCTCGTTTTACCTAACGCAATCCTCAACTTCGGGTGAAACCTGGGCCCCCGGGCCCCCTCAAAAACCGCCGGGCTCGGGTGAACACCTCCAACCTCCCCCCTCCCCCTCGACGGGTCTGGGTTCCGGACAAGGCGAAGCCGAGTCCGGAATAAGTTTATGTTTTATGTATTTCCAATGTCCCGATGGTTGCAAGAATTGCGAAATCTGTGAATATTTTGATCTTTTTATGTCAACTTTGGAAAATCTTAATAGTCGTTGAAAGAGACACTTCGAAACATAAGCTTTTTACGATACCAACCTTTTTCCTCAGCTTCGTTAGCCAAAGTGTTTCTAACATCTAATGGATGCTTCATTCAAATCAAGACACATTCGTTGGAAATTACATACCTAGATGTTTCATTGACTATAGAACAAATAATGAGGGCGTTGCAGAAATTAAGACATTGTTGTGAATGCGCCAATGGCCGCAGAACAGTTAGCTGTTGTTCCCATATAGCTGCTATTATTTATTACCTATATTATCACGTGCACGATACTTGTCAAAAATTGTAGACAAGACCTGCTGAAATCCTCAGTAAGTTGTTTACAGAATGCAATATGAATCCCGTGATTGGGGAAGACGGTGATAACGATTAAGTCTCTTTCACATTAGAGTAGGGTGTATTGTTCAAATGATACTTATTTTATTGAGTTACAAGCTGAAAATTAATGTTAATCACATAAATAATAGGGATCGACAATTTATTTTTTATTTTTTTTTACACTGTGAAGTAATTCTCCGATCTTATTCCAACAAATGTATGTTGTTACTTAGGACATGAGCATATCACAGAAAAAAATAGTGGTATTCTGTCAAATAGTTCATAAAGAAAAAATTGTTGCGAAATTAAAGTTTTTCTTTACCCCCTATTCGTTTAATTTATCGAGTATCATTTTTTTATAATCGGCATAATGCCCAGGACCACATATATTTTAGCTCTCGAATTCGACTAATTCAGATTTGAGAAAATCAATTTTTATCATTTTTCAAAATTCTTTCATAACTTTTGTAAAAAAAAATTTTTTCATGCTAACACTTGGGGTAATCATTCTCGCAATGGTAGGAACTTACCTCCCAATTATGAACCAAATCCAAGCCGGGGATCTAACCCATGTTTATCCGACAACGTTCTTTATTTTCGTTCCTTTTTTGCTGGTGTATATATTTATTAAAAAGAATATCCATTTCTTTTTATAAGATTTGATTACTTAATGCTAAAAAACAGTTTTGTTTTTTCAATCAATTTAAATTAAACAAAAGATCGAAGATTGAATAAACAGTTAACAAGAATAACAAATATGAGTCATGACCACAACAAGAAAACATAATTAACATTGCAATAGACTTATCTTAACATTTAAGCTATCTCTCTCGTTTGAGGTATTCTCTTAACTACATTTTCTTGAATTTCATGGAAATATTTCAGTAATTTATTGTTATATAGCTTAATTAGCCTTAAGCTTAGATCAAATAAGTACTTTACTCTGTATCTTATTCTTAGTAGGTTGTAAGGATGCTTTAATACAATTGAAATATTCAGTAAAATAGTAGAAGAAGAATTTACAAATAGGGTTATCAGGTAATAAGCAAATTATGCTAATATAAGAAACTTGGGCAGTTAAATTTAAATAATAGCAAATTAAGTGTTCAATTATCTCTACAAATATTTAAAGACCGATTCTTTGTCACAATATTCCTGTGGAAACAATTCATTAAATACGGATGTTCTTGTCGTCACTCGATTTCCTCTGATAACTTATTTGAATATTATGACAAAAATACATTCAGTCATTTGAAATGTTACATTGACCTTGCATTTTGGGTCGGACAAGATTTTCTCTTTTGATGTTTAGGGGAGGTCAGTGTGAGTATAAAAGTCGATTTTCTGGGTTGAAAGCCCTCACCCCCATTTGGCCGCCATCTTGAAAAGGGGGGCGTTAACAGTCTTTCCACGATATCTTGAGAACCGCAAGTCTCACAAATATTATTCTAAGACTTGTTTTTACATAGAATAATTTGTTAGAGTCTCTTGGCTAAAGGAGTGATCCATTGTAAAAAAAAATCTTGATGAAGAATACCGGGTGTAACAGGATCATGGTATACCCCCCTTTTCTCCTTTAGTTTTGAAGATAATTGATTGAAATTTAGGATATACTACATACATAATAAGCGGCACTTTTTGACATACAATTGATTTTTTTCTTTCGATTTTCAAATGGAATACCCTATATATTATTGCACTTTTGAATTATGCATAATTTTTTGAATACAGTGATGCCAAATAAGTGCCATTTCAGTTAAGTGTGTCATGGCGGTTCTGATTTATTCTAAATGACCCGTGTATATAAATGCTACAAAAATCGAAATCCCGTTAAACACACTAAATTATGTGATTTATGAGCAAATAAAATTTACCAAAATTGTTACTGGGGCAGAACTCACTTTTTTTCTAATGGAACCATATCGGTACCGCGGTACCATTTATTAGTACTATTAGTAAGGAATTTATTCATATGTCGTATTAAAATGTGCGATAAATACAAACAAAACTACAGCTAAAAGAAAATAAGAAAATACAATTTTGTTCTAATTAAATGTTAAGAAGTAACTAAGGTGGCTTTGAAAAACAATGAACTATTTAGCTTGTCAAACATTTGTTGGTTTAACGGTGTTTTTATTGTGTTTTTAAAAATTGTATAAAATTCTTGTTAATTTTGCCGCAAAGGTATACAACAGATGAAAAAGTGGACATGTTAATTATTTATGGAGAAAGTAAAAAAATGCAATTGCAGCTATGGACCTTTATGGCCGACGATATCCTGATAGACAATGTCCAGAGAAAAATTATTTTAAACGTGTTGAGAACCAATTCCGAAGAGAGCCCAACAATGATCCCGAAGAAAACTTCATTATTGACGAAGGAACGGAACTTAATGTTTTGGCTCGAATAGAAGTTGATGAGATTGTTTTTTTAAGGCAAGTTGGGTTTGAATTGAACATCAGTCACCAAACAGTAAGCCGAATTTTGCACAAATACCACTATAAATCTTTTAAATACAAATTGCGCCAGCATTTGTACGAAAATGATTACGAACGTAGGATGGAATATTGCAATTGAAGTTTGTAAAATAACGTGCAGCCAAACAATGGATTCAGAAAATTATAAAATGCAATAATATATAGGGTGTCCTATATAAAAATCGAAAGTTAGCGTCACTTCCGGCGAAACTGAAAGTAAAAGAAATCAGTTGTATGTCAAAAAGTGCCGCTTATTCTGTAGGTAGCATATCCTAAATTTCAGTCACTTATCTTCAAAACTAAAGGCGAAAAGGCGGGGCATACCATGATCCTGTTACACACGGTATACAAAATTCAAAAAACCTTATATGCTGGATAGAGAATTAAAAGTCCTTACAAATGAGCTATATCACGCATCTTCATTTCATTTAAAAATGTTAAAGGTGTAGTGGCACTCCAAGGGGACTGAAGGGGGAGATATAATATTATGCTCAAAAAATGTCATTTTAGAATTAAAAATTGACGCGTTTTAAAATTTTACTGTAAATTACGTAGACCAGTGTTCCTCAAACTTTTTTATCTCACGTATCCCTTTATGTTGGGCAATGATCATGCGTACCCCTTTCTAAAAAATACATATTATTATATAACTTAGGTGACTATAGTAGGTACAGGGCCCGATTAGGTATTTTAAAGAAGAAATACGGAATATCTTTCTGCCCTATTGATGGCGAAGAAAGAATTATTTTGAACAGGTCCGTACGGAACTTCGCAGTTTAGATTCGGGTTTTAATTAAGCTTCGGATGCATATTAATTGTGCAGTTTTACCTTTCACCTCCATATGTGTTATATGTTTTATTCTGTTATATATATTTTTTGTAGGTTTCTGTTATTTAAATTTATTAGCCGCCATTTGCGTACCCCCTAAAAATTTTCGCGAACGCCAAAGGGTACGCATACCACAGTTTGAGAAACACTGACGTAGATAATGAAGTTATCCGTTACTTATGGATCTCACTGTATAATATTTTTAAAAAAGGGCGGAAAATTCTATACAATTTCCTGAAAAATTTGAATAGGACTAATATACGACGATTCTTTATAGGGAGTACCCTATAGTAGTTTGATTTGTGGTAAAAGGCTCAAAGTAACTCTGATATCTAAAACCACTGTTTAGGCCAGATTTTATAACTCCTTATAGATGAACGACTATTTGTGCTGTAAATAAAGTGCTTAAACCCCATTGTTCAGATCATTAGGTGATTCTTATATATTTGTATTCTTCTCATTCTATTTAAAGTTTATTCGAATTGAATTAAATTAGACAATTAACTGAAATATATCTGTGTTAAAAATAATCGTAAATGTATTTTTATCTAAAAGTCAAACCTCAAAATATAATCTGTATACAAAAGTAAAACTATAAACCGCAATTATCGTGCAGGTTATTATGATGATGATAAAGGTTTACCAGTTAAACCTGTAACAAAGATATTTTTAACTTTTCAATTTCCTCAAAAAGACGACGTCGATCACCTGATGAAATGTGATCTGTAAAATACTCCTTTTATATTTATTAGCACAAATATGTATGGTATTTGAATTTCAATGTTGGCAATAGGCATTGGTTGTTGAGCGAATATACCCCGAGTACTTTAGTAAAATTATTAAATCTGTCTCTAGCTGAGAAGGAATATAGCGCCAGTATGGCCTGAGAGCTAAACCTATCAACGCCCTAGATGTCTTTTGCATTCTACAATAAAATTTATGTATCCGCAACACTCCTTCCTTGATTACATTCTACAGTTATGTATGGTAAATCTATTGTAAAAGAATTAGTAAATATCAGGATGCATGGTAAGCAGTATACAGGATGCCTTGAAATAATGTTAGAATATACCGAGTGACCACGAAACAAGGTACAACCCCACTTCTTTTCTATTTTTCAAATTAAAAATTTGAAATTAAGGTACAGGATATTTGGTATCAAAATACATTTTCTGATCTAACTAGGTTAAGAAATGCACTTCCGTTTTAATGGGAAGTAATGCAGAGTATTTGATTTCAAAGAACACCCCGAATATTATTAGTTTTATTTGATAGAGGTTTTAATTACTGCTACAACGGCTTTTTCAAAATCAAACTCGAATCATAAATCATGTAGAAAAATGGAATTCTATGTCATGGGTTATTGCTCAGTAATTATGAAAATCATAGTTAAACATTTTAACATTCACAGTACTTAACCGAAATGTATTTTAAACATTTTTCACCCATAGCAAATTACTGTTTTGGCAATTTAATTAATTTATGATGTCTTAAAAAAAATGCATGTTATACAAGGTGGTCCAAAACTGTCTCCTGATATTTCTGTGGCTGATACTGCATCCAGAAATAATGGTAGTCTTTTATATAACTTATTTCCGAAAATGAATAATAAGGAAGATACTCCCCCTAGAAGGGGGGCAATAAATTTAATACATATATATTTAGCATTAAAAAAATTCTATTACCGATTAAAAAATATGATTTTTCACCAATTGAGGATCTTCCTTCTTAAGTAAGGGAATTACTTTACCTAATTTTAATATATCAGGAAACTGTCCAAAATGTATTGATAAATTAATAAGATGTGCAAGAGAATCTGCTATAACGTATTTACTAAATTTCAATAGTCGAATAGGTATTTCGTCAACAACCGTTGAATTTTTATTTTTCAAATTACTTATTATAATAATAATTTCGTCTTCTGTGACAGGTTCAAAAGAAATTGTTGTACTCTTATCAGCTTGCTTTATTTATTTTCCCCTATTTACTCCTATTTACCCCCAACCCTTCACCGGATGAATTCAAAGAACAATCCAGTTCCAGATCTCGTTATAATACACACGTGTATAAAATTGATATCCAATTTTAGATCGAGCATATCCTTCAATTTCGGCCCTACAATTTTATCTTTAGATAGAACATTTCAAGAAAATCTGGTAGCTCATGTCAGACTCTTTACTACCTGAAGTTACATTTTTTATATTCTACTTCCACATCCACGTAGTGGAGTGGAAGTAAGTATAGTAATAATAAAAAAAAAATCAAACATTTTTTTTCGTACGTATTGCACTGAAAAAATCATTATGAACAACTACGACTGCTTGTACAACAGTACGCATGTTCAGTGGTGGAGGTGATATTAGTGGCATTGTAAGGTGTATCTTCGCCTACCAGTGTTAAAATCCGCTTTTTTTGATGCGATGCATTGGTGTACATTTTTAATAAATAAATATATCTGACGTATAGCCTCCATTTCGAATTTTTCGAAAATGTTAATTACAAGAGTCTCAACAGAGCCAAAACTAAAATAATTGATATCTCGGCTTAAAGTGGTTCAAAAAAGGTCCACAAAAGGTGAAATCAACGTATTTTTTCCGACGAATTTAATGCCGTTTGAATCTCATTAAAATTTACATAGTTGAAAAAGTTATTACAAATTTTGTTACTTGAAAATTTTATTTTTCATAAATAAATAAAGCTAATTTATTGAAAACATTTTTTTGAAAAAAAATAGGCAGTACTAACCAAACCATGTAATTTTCAGCAAAAATAATGATGATAAGAAATTGCCTTGGTCCAAAGTTATAAGCAAATTAATTACTTCCCACGAAGTGGAGTGGAAGTACCTATAGTAGGTAAGTAATCGTAAAAAAAATCAAAATTTTTTTTTTTGTTGAAATGTGTTTAGAATGTCATGAAACGTCGAGATTTTAATTTTAAAAAAATGTCTGTCTGTCGGTCTGACTAACTTTTTTGTGCGCACGTTTTCTCAGGAACCGTTTGACATATTGACTTGAAATTTTATACACGTTTGTATTATAACGAGATCTGGAACTGGATTGTCTTTGAACTTATCCGGTGAATGGTTGGGGGATAAATAGGGGTAAATAAGGGAAAATAAGTAAAGCAAGCTGATAAGAGTATAAGAATTTGGGATTTGGTGTATACACTAGAAGCAAGATCTTTGATTTTTTATAGTATTTGATAGAATAAAATAAAAATATTCACTTGAAATTTGGTACACGTGCATAATGCACGTGTGACACCTGGAACTGGATTATATTTTGAGATGATTTCGTTGAAGGGTTGGGTGTTAAATAGGGCTAAATAGGGGAAAATAAATAAAGCAAGCTGGTAAGAGTACAGGAATTTGGCATTTGGTGTATACCGGGTGAGTCACGAATTGCGCTCGCCCCGATATTTCCTAAAATATTTGGAATAGAAAATTTAAATTTGTAGGCCTTATTACACGACTAAAATGCCATCTTTTCAATAAAAAATCAAGTTTGGTGCACATCCGGTTTGACCGGAAATGCCCACAACTTTCGATTTTTAAATGGAACACCCTATATATTTTTACATTTTTGGAATCTAGAGGAAATTTTGAATACAATACATCCATTTTGGTCACATTTTGATAAACATTAAAAATTTTATTAAAAAATCTATTTCTGAATCCAGAGTGCTGTGGTGCCCAAAATATATTTTAGTTTATGTGCTACGTTACTATAAAAATAAAAAGAGCAATATGATTGCATTACTTAATTCTCTAGAGGCGTTTAAAATTTTTAAATGTGATTTTTACCCACTAACTCGGTTTTTTAAATGGGAATTTAATCGTTCACCAACATGTTTAAATACCTCATTTTCATACGAATCTAATGATACCAAAATTTTGAAAATCCGCTCAGAAATATTTGAGATTTCAGCCAAAATACAATGCAACCAAGCTTTTAGAAACATGCGGCTAATAGATAATAGATTAGTGGACTTTGGAAACTAAAATGGCACATTTCTGTGTAAATCTGGTAACCTAATAACATTGGAAAAATCATAGTAGCCATTGAATGTAATAAAACAATATCAGCTGTCAGACAGACTCGTGTAGTTATAGGCAATCTTGAGCTATCAAACATTTAATAATTGTGAGCGCAAAGAACGTTACAATTAAGTTTAGCATAGGTATGTGGAGGTAAACACAATTACATCCACAAGGACATTTGCAATAGAATGCGACATCAGTTCGGTTTTCAGAGTTTTATTTAAATGAACATAAATATCCGGCCTATAAATAAATAAAAATCAATTCCGTTTGAACAATTAAACTTAAACTAGGTAACAGTAGGTATCTTTAAAATAATTAATATAATTAAACCATAAATTGACATTTATAGATATTGTTCAAAATGTCCACCATTTTTTTCTATACACAATTCGGCTCTGCGTACAGTTGCTTGAATGGCTCTACGCAATTCAGCCGGCGTTATTTCATTAAGAGCCCGTACAACTTTATTTTGCAGCTCTTCACGGGTATTTGAAGAAGTTTTATAAACTTTATTTTTGAGAGTGCCCCATACATAATAGTCGAGGGGTGTTAAGTCAGGTGACCTAGGAGGCCACCTGATATGACCTTGATTTGCGATAAGGCGTTCACCATGCAAGTTGTTTAAATATTCCATCACTCTTCTGGAATTATGTAGGGGAGCACCATCTTGTTGGAAAAACAGATTTTGTAAATAGGCAAGAGGAAGTAAGTCAAGAAATTCTGCTGTCTGGTTTTGTAAAAAGAATAAATATCTTTCCTGAATATTCCCCCGCCCTACCAACCTCGGATTTTCTTGAGCCCAGTACCTAGTATTATTTCTGTTAAACATACCTTGGTTCGTAAATCTACTTTCATCTGAATATAAAATATGAAAAGGAAAACCTGGGTTTTGTTGTACTGCATTTAAGAACCAGTTGCAATATACTAGCCTCCTGTCGTTATCATCTCCATAAAGATGTTGGTGTATTTGGCATTTATAACACCAAAACTTATGTTTCTTTAAAATTCTGCAAACCGAAGACTGACTAATGTCGCATTCCACTGACAATTCCCTTGTTGATGTTGTTGGGTGTACCATCACAAATCCGAATACATCAATTTCTTTGTCCTCACTTACAATAAATGTTTGATGGTCATCTTGTTGATTGGGTTCGTTTCTTAATTCTTGTTCCACTCTGGCAAACAAGTGTCTGCTTGGATGACGTCTGTTGGGATATCGTTGCTGATACAGTTCTGCAGCTGCAGTTGCTCTCCATATATCAGTAATATATCGACCTTTTCATTTCTACTAAAATTATTCATTTTCTTTAATTTTTACTCAAAGAGATTTCCGCAACGCTTTATTTTGTATCTGTCTGACAGCTGATATTGTTTTATTACATTCAATGGCTACTATGATTTTTCCAATGTTATTAGGTTACCAGATTTACACAGAAATGTGCCATTTTAGTTTCCAAAGCCCACTAATCTATTATCTATTAGCCGCATGTTTCTAAAAGCTTGGTTGCATTGTATTTTGGCTGAAATCTCAAATATTTCTGAGCGGATTTTCAAAATTTTGGTATCATTAGTTTCGTATGAAAATGAGGTATTTAAAAATGTTGGTGAATGATTAAATTCCCATTAAAAAAAACCGAGTTAGTGGGTAAAAATCACATTTAAAAATTTTAAACGCCTCTAGAGAATTAAGTAATGCAATCATATTGCTCTTTTTATTTTTATAGTAACGTAGCACACAAACTAAAATATATTTTGGGCACCACAGCATTCTGGATTCAGAAAGAGATTTTTTAACAAAATGTTTAATGTTTATCAAAAAGTGACCAAAATGGATGTATTGTATTCAAAATTTCCTCTAGATTCCAAAAATGTAAAAATATATAGGGTGTTCCATTTAAAAATCGAAAGTTGTGGGCATTTCCGGTCAAACCGGATGTGCACCAAACATGATTTTCTAATGAAAAGATGGCATTTTAGTCGTGCAATAAGGCTTCCAAATTTCAATTTTCTATTCCAAATATTTTAGGAAATATCGGGGCGAGCGCAATTCGTGACTCACCCGGTGTAGGTACTAGAAGCCAAGGCCTCCGATTTTTTATAACATTTTTCAACCACTCCACCACTCCGTTATTAAAAGGGTTGATAAAATGAAATTGAGATTTTCGCTTGAAATTTGGTACATGTATGTATGTATTGTAACGACATCTGTAATTAAATTATATTTTGAGATGATTTCGTTGAAAGGTTGGGCGTTAAATAGGGCTAAATAGGGGAAAATAAATAAAGCAAGCTGGTAAGAGTACAGAAGCTTGGAATTTGGTGTATATATTAGAATTCTAGACCTGAGATTTTTTTTAACCCCCCATTTTATAATTAAAAGGGCTGATGAAACAAAATTGAGATCTTCACTTGAAATTTATGTACTATAACTACATCTGTAATTAAATTATATTCTGAGAATATCCTGTTGAAGGGTTGAGGGTTAAATAAGGATTAGTAGGGGAAAATAAAAACAGGAAGCTGGTAAGAGTACAGAAATTTGAGATTAAGTGTATATACTAGAATCCAAGGCCTCAGGTTTCTCTCTAACATTTCTCAATCCCCCCATCACCACCACCACCTCCACTCCATTAATAAAGGTGTTGATAAAATAAAATTGAGATATTCACTCGATAGTACACGTAGGTATTGTAATGTCATTTGATTGATATGATTCCGTTTACGGGGTGGAGGGTGGGAGGTTGTGAATAGGGGAATATAAGTAGAGCAAGCTAATAAGAGTCCAGAAACTTCATTCTTGACGGATGTGTTAGAAACCAACTCCTGAAATTACTCTATGATATCTGCTCCAAATATTATTAAAATTCTATGACCAATAATTTCCACATACTAGAGTGCAAATATTGTCAAGATGTTTCCTTTAAAGTGACTTGGATGAAGAATTTGGATGTGGAAGTAGTGATTCCTTAGGCAGCGCAAAACGTCATATTTTGCGAAAGCTACACTGTCTTCTTCGTGAAATTTCCTTTACCTTTTCCTTTACCTCATACCAACCTCATACCAACGTTATTATTTAAATAAAATTACTATAATTTCTATGATTTTAATTTCATTCGACGTCGCAGCAATATAAGAAGTACTGGCCTCGACAACATACCCATTTTCACAAGGCTGAGAATATGCCAAAATGTTAGTTTAGTCTTCCCAAAGGAGTGAATGATTTTGTAAGATTTTTTAAACATTCCATTCATCCCCTAAACGTTACATGATTTTTACAGCCAAACTATCAGGTATGGTTTGTAAATGCATATCTCTTAGCATTCTCGAATTATACGCAAAATAAAATTGTTTTATTCTTTCTCCACCCTTAAGTAAAGGATGGGAAATAGTAATACATTAAAAATTTTCTTATCTCAGCCCAATATAAGTTTAAGTTAAATTAATAAATTTAGTTGATCTCTGGTTAAGACACAAAGCTTAAGTGTTTACTATGATTGGTAGAAAAGTGTGCAATGTGGCGACTTCTACAACATTCACGCAAAAATGACATTTGTGGTTCTACTTCAAAATTATTTTAGTTTTACTGCTCTAAGAGATTGATTGATAACACAAAATACCCCTTTGGTTTATCCATTGATTCTTTAAATATTGATGCCATGTGGCATACAATTTGTCTATAAAAATTGGCATGCTTGAGAGAATAGTAACAAAATATAGTTTCAGAAACTAATAACACTCAAAATTTATTATTGGAATATAGAATATATGCAGATATTATTACAAGATTTAAAGTCATTTTATAAATAATGTTCAATGAATTTGATATAAACACAAACATGTTTGAAAATTGTGCTTTGGCAACTGTTAAGCTATTAAAGTAAATATATTTATGGTACAGTATGCAGTGCATTAATAGTAACACAGTATATAAATTGCATCATTCATGGTTCTACTGCAATGGCTTCAGCATTGTTACATTGGTTAACTTTCAGATGGGGCTCAAGAAGTTTTAAATTAAGAAACAAATATAATACTGTGAATAATTTGCTAGACATGACTAGAGGGAAAAAAAATGAAGATGTTTTTAACACTCTATTATTATCCTCAGATACTTATCTTTTCCAAAGAAAAAGGCAAAATTATTTAGCAAAGATGTCTTAAACTTATTACTGCCTCTGGATGTTAATGCATCTTCCACAAAGTTAAATGTCCCGAAGAAGATAACTCAGATAATGGCTACCATGAAGAAGTCAACTCTAAAAATATACTTTTTAGCTTGTAGTTTATTCCGGAAATAATGAATTGTATTATCAAATATTTTATTTTGTATATTTATTACGCAATCTTAAACTTAAAATAAATATTTTTGAAATAAAAAGAATATGATACTTAATAATTTTACAAATTTGGCGGTCATTCTGTTTAAACTAGGTGTTATAATTTCTTACGTCGTAGCTTTTCGTTGTAAAATAATAATTACGAATTACTTCTTATTTCAAATTCCAAGTCATGATTTATCCAGAGGCGGATTTAAGTTATATTGCGTGCGCCATACGCATTCCGATTTGACGCCCTTTGCTTATTTCGTGATGGTATACAGGTTCTAATGAAAAATATGCAAAAATATATAAACTATTCAAATAGCTATTTTGCTATATGAAAAAAAGGTTTTTTTAATAAACTTTTTATTAGATATGTTCCCGATTAAACACTCAATGGTGTCATTTAGTCAAATTTCACACTGCATTCTTTAAGACGTTAATACGAGGTAATCGTCAAATAATTAACACTGAAAATTCGAGATTAATTTGATAAGTAGTTTCAGAAATATAGAGTTTTAAACATGAACCGATGCGCAGGAAACTCTGACGTCATTTACTCCCAAAATTAGTGCCGAAGATATGTTTAATGTGCGAAGCGGATTATTTAAAAGCAGACTCACCTATCAGTAAAAGTATCTGATCAACAATGACAAGCAATGTCAAAGTTGTATAACGAATAAGATGTAAAGAACATTTGTTTTATATAAAAAAACACTAACACATGGAGAATAAAGAGAAAAATAAATTTCATAAGAAAAGAACATTTTAACATTATTAAATCATGTATATAGCAGTTAATATTATTCACACAATTCGTTTTACTTTATATTAGATTTATATCAACTATTAGTAAAAGCACAGTTTGAGATATGTTAAATTACCATAGAAGTAAAAGATGTCACTGCTGTTAATATGAAAGCGCGTTCTTTGTTAATTTTGAAGTCTACAGAGACTACAAGATTCTAGTTGTTTGGATTTTGCTCTAAAATCAAAAGATCTTTCAGGAAATATAGTTAAAAAATATGCTAAACGACCCTATTATTTAAACAAAATAACTATACTCTTGAAATTATTATATCTTTCATGCATGGAAACAAGAGAAAAAGCTCAAAGATGTGTCATCGGAGAAAAGAGAAACCAATTGATTTCAATCTTTAGTCGCCCCTCAAATTTTAGAGTCCGAGGCACGGCTTCGCAGGTTTAAGCCTATATCTATGGCAGAATTTATCAAGTGATTTATATTTTGGACTGTTCCTTTTAAGTTAATATGTGAAGGAAAGGCATGTATCTGATTCTTTGTTAACTGTGAAGCTTGCGTCTTTTCGAAGGAATTTAAATCACTTTTCAATTCCTTATATCATCAGTCATTTTGACTTACACAACTACGGTGATATTATATTATAGGCTTACTAAGAAAACAGAGAGGAAAGTTTTGTATAACTTCTTTTAAAATTTAAACATATTTTTTAAAAGAGTGGCTTTTAAATTCTACTATTTCAATAAATCAATTGATATGAATTGTTGGTGGTAAGGAAAATTCAAAAAGAGGTCTCAAATAAAATGTTTTAAAATGTGGAATCAGTCATGTCTATCATGTGGACTTTGCTATGTTTATCTATCTCTATGCATTAAAGAACCCTTTTAAATAAAAAACTGCCAATCATAAAGGGTAACTGTAACGCGATATAACAAATATATTTGCGTCTGAATGATTTGCCTAGATGTTTCCAGACATGCTAAAAACTTGAAATTATACTTGCAGAAGAAACTAACCCCAAACTTTCACGAAAATATGGAAACTGGAAAATTCAAAAAGGATCTAAATTTGAGTATAATTAACGAACCCCGTAGCAAATCATGCTAGTTGAGTAATAAAATAGTGGATTATCTATGTAATAAGATAAATTTAAAAAGGTGTGTATAATTTTTTTACTGGTTACTAACTGTTGAGAAAACATTATTGTTACATATAATAGGGCGAGTTCCCCATGACATTTCGATAAAATGGCTACAAAACGAGTGTCGAAAAGTCGTTTGGATGGGTCGATTTTTAATCAACTTGTCTATGAAATCTATCGCAAACTATAGAGTATGACCCAGCGGTGGTACCATATTTCTTTCATTAAGTAATGAACAGTATAAGATGAGCAAAAATAGAAAGAAAAGTATTTTCCATAAATATTTGAAATTATGGTGGATGCGCCGGAGCCACTAGAGATAAAATTCGGTTTAAAGTGATAATTACGTGTTATCGGAGTAGGTGATACTGATTCTGATGTTAAAAGTTAAATATTCAAAATGGCGATTCCAATAGGGTTGTCATAATTGCATAAAAGTTTCGATCGATTAAGTTGTACAAAAATGGTGAGAAAGAAAATTTTAATTCGCGAAAAAGCGTTTAGCAGACTTAATTCATAGTTTCTTCCAAACTCCTCTACACATCCACAACTCCTCTACACATCCCCGGGGACGGAAAATAACCCACAAACGAGAAAATCTGATAAAGTCAAAATTTCGTTCAGGGTTAATCAGTCTTCGACCGGACGTGTCCCTGACAATATCCTATATGCAATAATAGAGTCAGGATTTTGCCCGCTTTTGAGGGTAAAAAGGTTAGCATTCAGGGCAACACATTCAAATGACCCAAGCCCACCCCTTTCGCGTGTGTACTTTCATTAGTGCTGGGCAATACTTAGTTAGAGGGGAGCAGATGGAAATTTAATAGTAGTCAAACTACATGGGAATGGTGATGGCCAGGGAAGTTTGGCTTAACTCTTAAGGATAGATTTTACCCTCCCACGGGGTGGAAAAATCATTTACTCCCCCTAGCAGGAACGAATCAATCCCCACGGATTGTCCTAAAACTCCCAAAGCTTTGTTTTGATTCTAATTGTATAATATTTCGAGCCACCCTACTCCAAGTAAGCATTGCCGGGCATTACTTAAAAGGAGCACTTGAAAGGGGTGGCTATTATCCGCTTACGGGGGTAGGAAGGGATAAACTTATCTGAACTTATTTGAAAGTATTCCGTCATCAGCATCTTCGAGAACGATGGGAGGGGGGAATAACCGTGTAAACTGAGAAGAGTAGTAACATCACTTTCCATAAAATCCACCCTTAAGAGTTACTCCAAACTTAATTGGCCGTCCCCCTTCCTGTATAATTCGACTACTGTTTTTCCATATATTTCCCTCTAAATACTGACGAACATTAATGAAAGTATACACGCAGAAGGGGTGGGTTTTGAGGAGGTAATAAAAGTATTTTATTCGTCATTAGCATCCGAAGGAGTAAAAGTTTCAACGAGAAGACACATATTGTATCATTTTCCCACCCCCTAGAGGGTAGATTCAACTCCCAAGGGTGCTCATGGTCAGTCGTGTCTGTAACATTGTCCTAAAAACTTATCTACAACCTTATGAAAGATCTTTGGTCGGAATAATCCAATTTCGTACGTAATTGTGCCCTTTAATTCTTTAATATTATTGGGTCTTTTGAGACAAACCTTATATTTAAGTAACCCCATAGGAATACTCTGTAGGAATTAGGCCAGGAGATCTAGTTAATTACTCTATTAGCCCTCATGTATCATTGAAAATATTTTTTTGAACATGAATAGCTTTAGAAATTAAAATTGAGCTTACATAATGTTTCCCCTCACAATTAGTGAGGAACTAACAAAGTGAACAGCTAGATCTCCTGATCTAACCCTTCTAAATTATTTCTTATGGGTATTGATGAAATGGAGGATGTTGTTTCAAGTAATGTCGGTTATATCATAACTTTAAAAGAAATGGGTGGGTAGTAGACGGGGCTACTAACGTGAGGTTTCCGTGACAACGTCGCCTCCTCCCTTTATTGGAAGGGGGAGGGAGGATTTCGGCTGGTCTGCTTATTGTTTTCAATACATTCTCTCGTAAACTTGTGATAAAATCGTTAAAATGTACTGAAATAAATATCATACACAAGTCCCCTCTTCAGAATTGTTTAGAGAATACGAATTAATAATTATTTTTTGAATTTAACCCACATAAGAGTCATAAGATTCTTTTAGAGAACTCCAAAATGACCACATGTTGATAGAAGTACAGTATCGTGTATTTTTGAAGTTTTTCATTGCTTATTTGCGATTTCTGTTGCATTATTCTAGTTTGTGTTAACATTTTAATGTTTTTCAAACTCTTTAAACAATTATAATTTATTTAAACAATTATAATTGACTATAAAGTAACATTTTTTAAATTTCACAAGTTAGTTCTTCAAATATTGTAGATTAAGAGTTTGCTAATGAAACATGCAAATTATTTAAATAATTTATTATTAATAATATTGTCATCCATCTCCAGAATAAAGCTAGAGTTTTGTAGTTATTAAACACTTCTCAACTTTTCTTCGACACTGATTTAAAATACAAAATATTTTTTAAACAATCATCGACTGTTTATCGTTTAAGTATTCCGCATCTTCTAAATTTGAAAAGAGCCGATGGAAAGTTTGAAAGTTTATTCTGAAAAGACATGCTAATAAAGAACAATAAAACGCTATAGCAAAATATAATTGTTTAAATAAATTGTAATTGTTTAAACAATTTTAAAACATTAAAATATTTACACAGACTAGAATCTAACTAATTTAATTTGTGGAAAGAAAATTGCCAACAAACAGTAACAAACGTCAAAAATGCGCGATAGTCTATTCTTGTCCTTATGCAGTCATTTTTGGGACCCTAAAAAAGGGTCTCATTCAGGAATAATTTAAAAACGAATTGCCAATTCATAATTCCTGCACAATTCTGAAGAGGGAACTAGTGGGCAATTTTTATTTTGTTACGTTTTAACGATTTTATAGCAAATTTACGAAAAAATGGTTTTTACCCATAAGAATTATATAGAAAACTTCATGGTCTCAGAGGCTCCTATTAATATCAACCAATTTTGCTCAAATTTGGAGATAATCTCCTTAGAATTTTGAACAAATCTGGGGATGAGACAGAAAAAAATTGAAATTAATTTTTTACAAGTATTGAGAAACCCAGTAGTTCATTGAAATGTTACATTGACCTTGCATTTTGGACAGGACTAGGGGGGTTCAATGTGAGTATAAAACTTGCTTTCTGCGATTTAAAGCCCCCCCCCCATTTGGCCGCCATCTTAAAAAGGGGACGAAAACAGTTTCTCTGCGATATCTTGAGAACCGTAAGTCTCACAACAAATTTTCTAAGACTTTTCTTGTAGAGAATTCAATTCTTCTTCTTACCGTAAAATTGAAAATAAAAAAATTATAATTAAAAATATACTAAAATTTTCAAGAGAAATATTATTTAAGGGTTATAACTTTTTTCCTATTTATTTTATTGAAAAAAACACATCAGATGTTTTTTGTAGATCATTTCACTGTGAACAATTTTCTCTACTCATCTTTTAAATTTCGGTTCTTTGGAGAAGTGTTAGGACGCTGCAAAGAGATCAAACCAACACTTCATTCAAACTGCGCGAAAGGGTGCAGGAAAGAACACCGCCGTGACACTACTTTGACTATATGTTTTTCGGGTCGTTGATTACGAAAATCGAGGTCCCGCATCCTAAAAGTTGGGGAACACCCATAAGAACGCCAGAAGCACCCCTTTTATGGGGTTTCTCGCGATAATTTGAATATAAATAAAAAAGGATCCTATGAAATCTCCTTTTTTAATACTAATTTGCATATGTGGTTGATTTATACCAAATATTAGCCAAATTATATGATTAGGGATAATCAAAGAGGGTTAAAACCAACATAGGGGTGACTTAAAATTTAAAAAAAATGGTAAAAGATATTTTCTACTTTTTGCTTCAAATTTGGTTGAGTGGACATTACCGGGCAAAAGTGAATTATTCTCAACCTTTAAGGGGGTAAAACATCCCCTCTTACCCCTTCACTGAAAATGTTTAACAATATTTTATTTTTGCCTAAAGGAGCCCATGTATCCAAATTTGAAGCTTAAAATAAATACATATTTTTTACCAGGGGTGGTTTTACCCTCTTAAGGGTTGAGAATAATTTACTCTTGCTCGGCAATGCCCATTCAACCAAATTTGAAGCAAAAAGTAGAATTTCTTTTTTACCAATTTACTAAATAAGGGTGGTTTTGTCTCTCTCTGCCTATCCCTAATCATATAATTTGGCTATATTTGGTATAGATCAACCAACCACGTTTGTAAATTAATATTAAAAAAAGTTGATTTCATAGGATCCTTTTCGATTTTTATTAAAATTATGGCGAAAAACCCTCCAAAAGGGGTGCTTCTGGCGTTCTTAGGGGTGTTCCCAAACTTTTAGGATTGCGTGACCTCGATATTCGTAATCAGCGACCTAAGACACGTATAGTCAAAGTAGTTTCAGACCGTTGTTCTTTCCTGCACCCTTTCGCGCGTTTTGAATGGAGTATTGGTTTGATCCTTTCGCAGTGTCTTCACACCAGTCCAAAGAAATTAAATTTAAAAAATGACTCGAGAAAATAGTTCGCAATAAAATTATCTACAAAAAACATTTAATGTGTTTTTTCAATAAAATCAATAGAAAAAAAGTTATAAACTTTAAGTCATATTTTTCTTGTCAATGTTAGTCTATTCTTGATTACAACGTTTTCATTTTCAATTTTATGGTAAGAAGAATCTAGACCAAGAATTTAGAGAATTCAATTCTCTACAAAAAAGGCTTCGAACATTTTTTGTGAGACTTACGGTTCTCAATATATCGGGGAATAACAGTTTACGCCCCCTATTTCCTGATGGCTGCCAAATGCGGCTGTCAATCCCGGAAACCGAATTTTATACTCACACTGGACCCCCCTACCCATAAAAAAAAAATCTTGTCCTGTCCAAACTGCAAGGTTCGGCCTAAATTTTGTAACATTTCAATGGACTATTATCTGCATATTAATCAAATGAAAGTTGTTCGATACTTTTAAAGCTTAGGAATTATTTCTGTTTCTTTAACATAATAATGTATTATTAATATGAATTTCATCCGCTTTTGAAAGATAAGAAAAATAATAAGCTTAAAATTAATTAATTTAAAGATACAGATACAATATTTAAGAATAATCCCTGTACAACATATTTCTTAATTAGGTATTTCAGTGAAATTGATAATTTTAAAAATAGCTACACAATTTTCTGAGATTTTAACTTTAGTTATCTCCCATGCCAATATGTATAGGTACATTGTACATTTAAATCAACAAACAGTTTAAAAAAAGTTTAAAATAAACCAAGGCCTCCTGCTAATTTAATTGTTCTGTACTCTATTATTATAAAAGTATTTTTAAAACCCATTTGTTTTTGTTTTACAAACATTTTATCCCAACAACGTTCTCAAGTGTGATGAATATAATTTTACTTTCATTCAAGATTTGAAAAATATTACTCCCACGCCCACCTCACATAAACATTTGCATACTTGTTGAGCGGTAAAAACAACCCAAACTTACCGTACGTAATGTCGTGTGTCACAGTCTCAGCCAACGAAACGATAACAGTCTGTGTCATGGAGCGGATAGACGGTGACGCTCCTGGAGATTTGGATAGGGGTACGGGTGTTTTAGTGAATTTATCACTGTCACTCTGTTGTCTTAACACGGTCGCCTCCATAGTGCAAAGAACTACCACCTGTTATCAAAACAATTCACCCACGCACTGTGATATTTCAGTAAATATAAAATTCTAGACAGTTGCGCGTTTTTATTAAAACACACTAAATCTTTAGCGATTTTTACCTTATCATATGCAATTTTATTTACTAGTTGTTGATTTACCGTTTTTAAAATTTTAATTCAAACCGCGCTGTTTATTCAGTGGGAATTAGTAAGCCCATGTTTTGAGATGTCAAATCTGCAGATTAGAGTAGGCCATGGCGCTCCTTACTTCATTCACATTCACTTTCCCTTTCCGCGAACACAAGATTCAAATAAATAAATACGAATCGGACTCAGAACCCAGATAACGATTATCTCGATTGGTTTAAAATGTACTACTAGTTATTTCTAGGTGATTTGTCTTTCTTACACAAATATTGTAAAACTTGCAACAATGGTGTAATTTGTGTGTTATTTTTAGACGGGATCCAGCTTAGTTCATTCCAACTCTCATCGCATCACTTATTTAATATCTTTACAATAATAGATTCGCCGGTGGCATTGAAAACAAAACACTGTCAAGTTCGAACTTCGCACAGTTTATTAATAAGATTTCGGTTGTTTGAGTTAAATAGATTTAATTTGCTGAATAAATTTGAGAATTTTCCGGCGAACAGTTGCACGAGACGCAAATCATCGCTTCTATGACAGCGACACCGACAATGAATTTTATTATATCCATCCACTTGTTGCTACATAACACTAACAATTTGTTCAAAAATTGAGACAATGTCATATCGACGATTCATTGAAAAAACTAAGTGTTGTTTATGCTGATAAGAAATATAAATGGTGTAATTATTATTATCTCATATTTATTTACATAAACGTTTAATGTGTACAAGGAGATTCTGGTTTTTCAAATGTCCTTGAATGCTGGGAAACGCAGAGAGGAAATCAATATCCGATATGAACGGATGTAGGTACATAAGTAAAAGCGGAAAGGAAATATGGAAAGCAGCCAATATTTCTAGTCATATCATATTTTAGGGAACTGACAATTGTGTTAGTGACATTTTTATGGATGTCACCACGGTATCTTTTAATTTCATATAATTTGGTGAATGCGCCGGTTATAGCAACATGCTCCTTCATTGCGCTTATAGTCCGAGCGTTTTATATAATATTTTACCAAAATCCAGACAAAATATCGTAAATCCGTAAATTAGTTGAAATGTATTTATAGGCACGTGCACACGGGTTTAGTTGCTAGCACAAGTAACTAAAGGAAGTCAGTATCTTCTACCCAGCAAACATTTTTGTCAAAATTAGCTCCAATTCGACTTGGGACAAGACAAATTTACTTACCAAAGTAATTATAACGTAAAATTGACTGGAAAAATAGACCTCCGATAAAAATTGACCAATTAGTCTTAATTTAGATTTAAGTTTACGTAAATAATACCAATTAATCTACCTCATACACAATTTTCTTTGAAGGTAAATTTAACGAAAACAGCAAGTGGAAAACTACTAAAAAAATCTACCAAAATTGACGTCAAGGGTAAATTTCCAATAAGGTCGAAATAGGTAATATAAATAGGTAGTATTTACCTTTTTAGCGACTAAAAATATTTCTAATAGTCGAATATCTTTCTAGGTAGATTTTGTTGGAAATCCTACGTAATATATACCTAAATAGTAACTTATTTGGTCACTTTTATTACTCTTCTTTGAAGTAACATTAGGTAGACAACATCGGTAAATTCTACCTAGATTATCTACCTAATTTCACCAATTAAGTCAATTACCCTTAAAACTGACCTTAAAGTTACTCTAAAAAATACATTTTAAACCTCTTTGTCGCAGTAACCTGGCAAATCGACCTCAAAGTAAACTTCACTATAAAATAGTAATTCAGAAGCTAACCCCCGTCTAACCTGTTTGTAGAATTCATATTATTTAGGTTATTTGAACCATTAGGTACTTAGGTTGTATAGTCATTATCTAAAAATTATTTCAGTCATTAAATGGGGCCATTAACATAGCATGGTTGGTGCCAATGTACAAATGAAGTATGCCAAAGGTAAAAAACCATCGCTTAAGGAATCACTACTTCTGCATCCAGATTTCCCATCCAAGTCTTTTTAAAGAAGAACATCTTGACTATATTTGCACTCTAGTATGTGGAAATAATTGCCTATAGAATTTCAATAAAAGGGCATTGCCGAATGCCAGCCGAGCTTCCAGAACTTTCGGGCGCTGTCGAATACCAAGGCAGTATCTTATGGCTCCATTATGACAACTCACTCGTCAACACAATACACTAATCGAGTTAAAATTTACACATAATAAGTAGAATTTACCAATAGGTAGTATATTCAAAATAAGGTAATATAAATAGGTTATATTTACCTACAAGTAATTATTTGATATAACAACAAAGTTAATAATACTTTCAATAGGTAAAGTTAACCAAAATGTCGTAAATTTTCGTGTAACTTGACCTGTGATAATTTCCACCTATAAAATACGTAGATTGTCATGGTAATTTTAACTTGGAGGTCTAATTAGCACAAGACGCCATATTTTCTCAGCGCAGTTGAAGTATGATTCCAAATTGTAGTTTGTAAAATGAGTGTATATGGAAATAAACTGACGAAAAGTTTAAGAAAATACATAATTATACCTGTAAACTAATATTTAACAAGTATAGTATACTTTCGGCTCAAAATATTACAATAATTTTTTTATTTGGTAACATAAATTTTCTTATAGATGAATATTTTTGAGGCGCATTAGTATTTTATGGAGTACAGCTGCTATTATTCACAGAAAAATTTTCGGCGCATTGATTTCAATAAGCGAGAACTGCAAATACTTTCCTCATAAATTGTATTTATTTTAGTTACTGGCATTCATCTTGTATTGTTATTGTGAGTTAGGTATCTCTTCAGTTTTGTAAGTGACTGACAACCATATGTCGACTACTTAAAGAGAAAAATACCAAATAAGTGTAAAAATCTTACTTTTTTCCACTTGGCGTCATTTTTAAATTTCACATATGTCCGTAAATTCTACCTAAAACTAGTCAACTTGATGTCAAATTGACGTTGATTTCAAGTAAAATTTACCTAAATAGGTATTAGTAACCAAATGTACTGTGCGACTACAAGTAAGATTTATATGTAATTTTACCTATTTTAGTTGATATAACTTAATTTCGACATCGTCTTATTCTCCACTTATGTCGATTCCACGTAGCATCAACGTAAATTTTACCAAAATATGGTTAATTCTAATTTTGCGACTAAATTTATTATACATAAATTAGGTAGTCTTGACGTCAAATAATACTGAAATGTTTGCTGGGTATCTACTCGCCTTATGTGAACAGACATTCCAGTAGCGAGTGGAGTGCTTGATTGTAGTAGCGAAGCTAGGCTAGTACTAAAAAGGCTCTGAATATATTAAGAAGCAAGTACACCCCCTCCACCAGAATTTTTACTGTACTGTATGCACTAATAATTGGGGAAATAATTCGTGTAGTTGCCAATTTCGGTATAGTTGTCGGGAGAAGTGTCCAGAACAACATACTAAAAGTCCTGGCCACTGGATTGTCTGCGGGGTGGGGTGGGGGGTACTTTAAAGGTCCCCTTTTAACGTTTTTCTTAAATAACTTGAAAGCCACGCCCTCTAGCGAAAAAGTGTCTATATACAATATTAAACAACATAAAATTTCCTACAAATTAGTTCTTTTTCATCATTCTATTACAGCAGTTAAAAAATTTAATTTTTTTTTTAAAGCTTTAGAATGTCAAATTTGAGTGGAATCTTTTTTTCACTATCTATCCTGTATATTTTCTAGTGAATGTCTAACCATTTCTTCGGTGGCAGTAGCGTCAGCTATCTACCAAATTTAACTGTTCTCCGTCAAGTAGTTTTTTTAGTTAATGCACCAACAGACATACCGACAGACAGACAGATAGACTGACGAAATTGAAAATCCTATATTTTCGTAATCTACATGATCTGAAACGCGAAAATCCGAAAAAATCTCTGAGGGTGATTTTTTCTCGGATAAAATACTTCCCTTTGGTTTTCGATTTTTCCACCCTCTGTATCTCGTAAAGTTTTAATTCTAGAAAAAAAATTAATAGAAACTTATTTGTTCGAAATTTCATTTATTTTAATATTGTATACAAATACTTATTCGCTAGAGGGCGTGGTTTTCGAGTTATTCTAGAAAAACGTGAAAAGGGAACCTTTAAACTACCCCCTAACCCCCACAGACCATCCACTGGCCAGGACTTTTAGTATGTTGTTCTGGGCACTCCCCCCAAGAACTATACAGAAATTGGTAACTACACGAATTATTTCCCCTATTTTTCCGTCGTTGATTGGACTAAGAGTGTCCTATGGTGTTTAGCGTGCAAGATGGCTATAAATGTAGATCAGGGTTGAACTAAGAAATATTTCTCTGCAGACTGCAAATACTTATAGCCTATTTCGTCCATTGCTAGAGATGATAACAAGACAAAATATGTCAAATTGAGATAAAATGTTAGTCTTAAATTGTAGCTGTTTATTTTCATAATCTGAAGAGAAATATACTTATAATTTTATTTTAGCTTAGATTAAGTTTAAGCCAGATTTCGCGGTTGACACCAACTGAAACAATTAAAAAATAAAACAGTATTGTATTCACTCTTTTTCACAATTAAAGTTCAGACTGGTAAATAATTGCCCATAGAAATTAGAATTATGAAATATTTCGTTCTGGCTTAATTTATTAAAACTCTCATTTATTATAGGGTGACCATATGTACGGAATTTCGCTGTATTGTCCGGAATTTTAATGAGGTGTACAGCATTTTTTTATGTACAGTAAAACGTACAACATTGCGTTTTACTCGGATCATATCTGCTTTTTATTACTACTGTCGTTTTTAATTTGATTTAACATTTAACATTTATAGAGTGGCAATAGTAGCTAAATATTTTGTTGATAGAGTAGAAAGTATATAGACGCAAAATAAATACCGACTGTGATATCTTGCGGCAAGTAGATTAGACATGAGAAGGCGAATTTACACGCGTTTAGTAACTAAAACAAGTTACTAAATCAAGTAGCTAAACAAAAGTTGTTAAGTGTTTAGTGCGTGTCTACATTACTTTTAGTATTCTTGTTTAGTGTTGCTTCTTAAACATGGCCGCATATTAAATAAATGTAATGAATTAGCAGAAATAATTTTGGATGCCATGAACAAAGAAAAGCGTTGTTGGCTTAAAAAATTCTTTGTTGTTTGGTTGCCTCGGAGAGAAAATCATGGTGCTTCTGCTACGTTATTGAGAAAACTTGCAAATGAAGATTTATCAGAATATAAAAATTGCTTGAGGATGTCTAAACAACAGTTTGAGAAACAAACTTTATTGTCGATTATTCGTCATGCTTACACTATCTATGCACTGTCTACTGTACTTTACTAAACTGACCTGTCTACTCTTTTTTATGTTGCTGCTAAATAGAGTGGGGGAAGCTACTTGGTCAAGTAAATAGAATCCGTTTCTATTCACTTGACTAAGCAGTTTACTAAATGCGCTACTTACTCAAGTACTAAATTGTATTAAATCAGATTGTTTACACGACACAAGCAACTAAATTTAGTTACTTGATTTAGTAACTTGCTTTAGGTACTATACGCGTGTAAATTCGCCTTTAGACAGAGCAGGCAGAATGGGAAACTTTTGTAATGGTTGATGACTAAAGAAAATTCAGTGATTCACCGTGAAAACAGAAACAGATTTGTGTTTGTCTGTGGCCAGTGCTGCATGTTATTTAGATCACGCACCTATATTGTTGTAAGTTTATTCCTTCGTCGAAAAATATTAGAAAGAAATCTGAGGGCTTGGCTTTTAATATATGCAGCAAATCCCAGCTTGCTTTACTTATTTTTTCCTATTTACCTCTGCTTTCCCCCCACTGCTTCAAACGAATCATCTTAAAATATAATCCAGTTTCAGACACCTGTACCAAATTTCAAGTGAATATCTCAATTATATTTTATCAGCCCCTTTCATGATAAAGGGGGGGTGGTGGGGGATGGAAAATCTAAAAAAAATCTGAGGCCTTTGCTTCTAGTATATACACCAAATCCCAAATTTCTGTGCTCATACCAGCTTGCTTTACTTATCTTCCCCTATTTACCCCCAACACTTCACCGTATAAGTTCCAAATTCAATCTGGCTCCAGTTCTCGTTATAATACATATGTGTACAAAATTTCAAGTCAATATCTTAAACCCTTCCAGAGAAAACGTGCGCACGAAAAAGTTACATACCGAAATTTTCTTTTCGCTCTAATTTAAAATCTCGACGTTTCGTGACATTCTGACCATATTTCACAAGAAAAATTTTGAAATTTTGTTTACAATTACTATACTTCCATTCCACTATGTGGATGTGGAAGTAAAAGGTCCCACTCCACCATGAAGTCTCCCCAGCAGAAGTGTACAGCAATTACTCAACAAGAATCTGGTCATCTTAACTTATTATCTAAGGTATTTGTTACATATTATTAAAAAGGTGGATGATGTTTATGTTTCAATATTATATTCATAGGCATTGCCGTAAATACGGAATAATCCTGAAAATAGTAATAGGTCAGGTCATAACCTCTCAGAATATCATAGCTTGACCTTATTGAAAACCCTACGGTTTTCGAGATATGGATACTTTTTTGAAATTTTTAAAATTTCTGCTCTAGGATAAAGTACCCATATATCGAAAGCAGTGAGGTTTTCAATAAAGTCAAGCTGTAATATTCTAATAGGTTACGGTCTGGCCTATTATCATTTTTAGGATTATCTATTATTTACAGGACACCCTGTATAGGTTTGCGGTGTATTCCAAATTGAGAGCGATGTTTTGCTACCTCCATTATTATAAAAGATAGGAAGTTAATTAAATAGAGAAAGTTTTAGATAATTTTTTGGGCATTTCAAAGGTGCTTTAGGATTTGATCCAACTTTTTTAGTTTCTGAAATAATTGGGAAAATTAACAATCGTGCATTTTTGAAAACCTACCATACTTCCTATTATTTGAATTGTTGCACTATTTTAACTTACATTTTGTAATGGACACTCTTTTAAGATCGTTACATAAGTGTAATAGAATATTGTCTTTTGTTTTTGAGATACTGACTACAACTTCTGTTTTTTATATGTACCCCACATTGTATTTTTTAGGTATTCGATAGTACTTTTAATTTAATTTTCAATGATGTTCTGCAATGTGGCAAAGTTAGTTTTTAATTAGTTGAAAACAAATAAAATATGTATTAATACACCAATACTTATAAACAAACTTCGTGTTTTGTTTAACCGCGTATTCCAACCAAACACATTTTTAAAATATAGTGTTGAGTACAAAAAGAACAATATAACGTCGATATAAATAACAAGAGCTGTATTCAATATCTCAAAAACAAAAAACGTGATTTTCTATTCTGATTTTTCCCAATTATTTCAAAAACTAAAAGAGTCAGATCAAATTGAAGAGCATCATTGAATTGACCAAAAAACTATCTAAAACTTTATCCATTTAGCTAACATTTTACTTGGTTAGGGAATATGTACATATGCTTTTGTTTAATAATGCCAAAATACAATTTTTCTATTTCAATCCCGAAATCCCGGGATTGGGCTTTTGATTTGAGAAGTTTTACAACACAGAATAATCAGGTAACACCTCGTATGTACAGAAATTTCAAGGATATAGATAAACAATTACTTTATGAGCATCTAAAATCTATACCATGGCGTAACATTTATGACATTAATGACATAGACGGAAAAGTACAATTTCTTAATGAAAATATTACAATTTTAATGGATATGCATGCTCCTTTAAAATTATTTATAAATAAAAAGCCACACAACCCTTGGTTTACTAATAATATCAAAGAACTTGTAAAGTTAAGAGACAAAGCTTTAAGTAAATTTAAAAGAACCAAAGCTCCGCAATTTTGGCAGGGGTATAAAGATTTAAAAAACTATACTACCGGTGCAATTCGACGTGAGAAAAAAGCTTATCTAAATCAACAAGTGCAAAAAAGAAATAGCAAGGATGCATGGGATGCTATCAAAAAACTGCACATCCGCAATGAACAAAATAAAAAAGTTATACCGCCTAATTTATCTGACGTCAATTCTATAAACCAATATTTTTTGAACTGTATACCACAAATTACGCCAGATATTAATAAAGTTTCCAATTATTACAATTATACTAAAGAAAATATAACCTCAAATCTTATATTTAAAACTGTCACAGAAGTAGAAATTTCCAAACATTTACTATCAATTAAATCTAATGCAATAGGTGCCGATGGTGTACACCTAAACTTTGTCATATTATGTTGTCCTTTCATTGTAGAATATATTTGTCATATTGTTAATTTTTGCCTTAATAATTCAGTTTTTCCTAAAGTATGGAAAGTGGCACATGTTGTTCCTCTGCCTAAAACTGAAAATCCGCTGGATTTTAAAGACTTGAGGCCGATAAGTTTACTGCCAGTTTTATCAAAAATATTAGAATATGAGGCCAAAAGTCAAATCATAGAACATATTGAAAAAAATAAAATTTTGCCAGAAACACAGTCTGGTTTTAGGAAAGGACATAGCTGTGCAACTGCCCTTTTAAATGTTACAGACCATATTTTTAGATCCATCGATTCTGGAATGTGTACTGTGCTCGTGTTGCTTGATTATTCTAAAGCTTTCGATACTATAAACCACGATATTCTGTTATTAATCTTAAAATATGTAGGCTTTGATACAACTGCAGTAACTTTTATTGCGAACTATTTACAAGAAAGAGAGCAAAGAGTCGTCTTAAATGGGGATGTTTCAGATAGTCTACAACTTTCATGCGGGGTACCACAGGGGTCTATACTAGGACCAATTTTATTTATATTATACACATCTTTTCTACCAGCACTTACCGAAAAATGCAGCATACAGATGTACGCAGACGACACACAATTGTTTTATTCATTTGATCCTAGTAGTTTTCACAGCAGTTGTGAAATTGTTAGTCGTGAACTTAAAAAAATTTCTGAAATATCGCTAGAACACTGTCTTCATTTAAATCCGAGTAAGTGTGCTGTAATGCTTTTCGGCCGTCAGGCTGATAGGATTAACCTAACCCCAAATATTAAGCTTAAGATCAATAACGTAATGATACCCATAAAAAACAATATAAAAAATTTAGGACTTATACTTGACACCGACCTCAGATTTCAGGAACATGTTTCGAACTGTATTAAAAAAGCCATATGTAGACTAAAATTGCTTTATAATTCCAGACATATCCTTAATCAACAACTTAAACTACTTTTGTGCGATTCCCTGGTTCTTTCTGTTTTTAACTATTGTGATACCGTTTATGGACCCTGTCTAACAGCATTTTCCTCCCAACGTATACAAAAAATTCAGAACTATTGCTTAAGATTCGTATATGGAATCAGAAAACGTGAGCCAATCAGTCACAAATTAATAGACGCCAGGTGGATAAGCATGAAAAACAGACGTAAGCTACATTGTGCTACATTATACCATAAAATAATATTGTTTCATAGTCCCAGCTATTTATTCAGAAAAATTGTATTTCGGACTGATGTACATAACATAAATATTAGATACAAGGGCACTCTAACGCCGCCAGTTCATAAATCCGCGATATTTGAAAGATCGTTTTCTCAAAACATCTCTACCCTATATAACTCTATTCCCTCTGCAGTTAAGTCTCTCTCTGTTTCTTTTTTTCCCAAAAATTTCAAACGAACCTGCCTATCATAAAGTTTTTCTATCTTAGCGTAACAAAAAAATTAGAAAAAATGGTAAAACTAAGAACTAATGAAAAGGGGAAAAAAAGAGGAAGGAGAATTGTGTATGTAATTCTGTTGTATTAAGTAAGTATGCATATATAGATATATTTTCTTTTTTTGTATGTGTATTGGTTGCCTCTTTTTTCTGGGTTAAGTGGAAGAACAGCTGCTATAGCGTCTGTGCTATACTAAGCTGAACTTCGCCCTTTCATGTCTTTATTGAATAAAGTATTATTATTATTATTATTATTATATTATTATTATTATTATTATTGTATTTGCCCATTGATTCCTTGTAAAGTAACTGAAATTCCAATACTACCTAATCATGACAGTTTAATATACCCACATCCAGTCTCAATTTGGGAAATGGTTGAGACATGTAATAATTTAAAATATTCAAACTCAGTAGGCCATGCTGGGGGCATTTCTAAAATAATAAAGTTATATACTCATCAATTAACCGAACCACTGACAGATTTATTAATCACTGTTGAATGAGAGTACTATCCCTAGTTTATTAAAATTATCGTAAAATATTCCGTAATATAAAAAACGTAAGAGCAAAAAAATTACTGACCGATTGCAATGTTGCCAGTAGGTATCTATTTTCCAATATATTTGCATAGTGTTTAAACACATAATAACATTCCTAGAATCTGGTATCACTTTATCTCCACATCTACTTGTACTTAGAGATTATCGGCCAACAATAACATCGCTATTAAGTATTTTGGATCATAGATTCATAGATCCCTCTAAAGCTTTTGTTCTCGTGAATTATGACACTCATTTAAAACATTTTGAATGTCATGGTATACGAGGACCATGTAATAAACTCTTGAAGTCATACCTAAACAATAGATAACAGTCTATAGGTTGTTTCGGTGCTAAATCTGAGGAGCTGCCTATCGATAATTGCGTACCACAAGGTAGTGTATTATATCCACTGTTGTTTATAATTTATACAAAATATTTAACCGACTATTTGTAAATATTTTATGGCCCTCTTGCTGACGTTATTATTATTGCAAGTGTATTTCTTTACTCGCAAATTGAGAAGTAAAATTCTACTCATGTTATCTCATTATAGCAACAACAAAGAACTGGTAATGAACCAGGAAGAAACTTTTTTTGAATTTCAATTTGTTGGAAAAATTTGCATCAAATGTATTAACTAAGCACAATCAAAAATCAGCTCAGTTCAGTATGTAACGTCACATAAAGTTTTAGGAGTTAATATAGATCTATTCCTAGATTGGAAAACACATATTAGTTCCGCATTTGCGCCCCCTAGGGGCTGATAGTTCATGTATCCATTACTGGATTCATTTACTTCTGTGCGCCATCTCTGACACTAGTAGTACAACTTTTCTAGAAGCTGCTATGCTGTTCAACAACCACACGACTTTACTAGAAATGTATGGAGGGTTGCGGAGAAGTTTGAGATGCATTTTGTAGAGTATATAAGGTGATGTATACACACGGGAAGATAAATCTGAAGTGATGCAAAATAAATAAAAAGGTAGAGTGAAAATATCAAGTAATAAACATTGTTAAATGTCATTTTAGTCAGTGTGTTGTAGATAATAAACGTATTGTAAGGTTAAGTTAATCAATAAATATGGTGTTATTCTTGTTACAATTTTTGAACCTACTGATTTTAAGAGTGGTCTCCAGAGGGTGGAAACTCGTTACATTACATTTATATTCAATAATTGCGCTATTTCACCTGTTCAGATATTCTTAAGATGTATAGTCTAGGAAATGGCGGGCAAAATTGATGACGAAAAGTTACCATCTGCCACACAGTAATCAAAGAGAGCATATAACTACGAAACTTTTTTATCTCCAAACATTTTTGGTATTGTGAGAGAATTTGGAGGTACATATTTTCAAACGAATGGTTATCGATATCTGTCCGCATAAAACGTTAGTATATCTACTTCACATAAGTACTCCAGTTTCACTGACAGACGAAAATTCCGCTTGGTGCACGGTAGAGAGAATTTCAAAGAAAAAAATGTTTACTTTTTAAAATTCCTTTTACCACGCACAGAGCGGAATTTTTGTCTACCAGTGTGATTGGGGTATGTGAAGTACATATACTAACTACCTATGCGAACAGATAGCGATAACCATTCATTTTAAAAAAAACGCCCCCCTCCATATTCTCCCACCATACCAAACATTTTCAGAGAGAAAACAGTTTCGTAGTTTACTCTCTTCGATTAATGAGCGGCAGACAGTAACTTTTAGTCGTCCATTTTGCACGCCATTTCCCTAACTATATTAGTATTGAATTCGATGAGGAGTTATTCTTTCGGAATATTTGGCATCTGCGAGCAGAGTATTTGTATTGCGAAATAAGACCACATGATCTATGTTTGGAATGAATATTAGAACATCGTTATAATACACAGAAGATATTTCATAATTATTCCGCACATTGACGCGCGATGTGCTGATTTGAAGTACTATGGTGCATAGTTTAGAGTTATGGAAAACAACTTTTTTTTCAACTATGGCATATTTTTTCGATAAGTACTCTAAAGTACGTATGACAAGCTACAATTAAAAAAAATTCTCTACGATGGTTGCCCAAAACTGGGAAGCAAAATACAATTTTCACACTAACGCCATCTGCAACCGCTCCACTAAATATTTTTAAACAAAATTTGGCACACTTATTAATCACTATTAGTATCTACTATAGTTTCCTACAGTTTCATTTAAAAAAACGCTGCCTAAGGAATCACTACTTCCACATCCTGATTTTTCATCCAAGTCACTTTAAAGGAAACATCTTGACTAGATTTGCACTCTAGTATGTGGAAATTATTGGTCATAGAATTTTAATAATATTTGGAGCAGATGTCAGAAAAGTTTGAGGCTTTGGTTTCTACCATATACGTTAAAAATTAAGTATTTAGTTTACCCTACTTATTTTCCCCTATTCACAACCTACCACGTCTCACCCCTTCAATGGAATCATCTCAATCAGGTGTCATTACCATACATACGTGTAGTAACTTTCACGTAAATATCTCAATTTTGTGTTATCAAACCCATGAATAATGGAGCGGAGATGGTGGTGTTTGAAAAATACTAGAAAGAAATCTGAGGCCTTGGTTTCTAGTATATACACCAAATCCCACATTTCTGTACTCTTACCAGCTTGATTTGCTTATTTTCCCCTAATTACTCCTATTTAACCCTCAACCCGTCAACGAAATCACCTCAAAATATAATCTAGTTCTAGATGTTGTTATAATATATATGTGTCCCAAATTTCAAGTGAATATCTCAATTTCATTTTACCAACCCCTTTAATAATGGATTAAGGGTGGTGGGGGGTTGAAAAATATTACTAAAAAATCTGAGGCCTTGGCTTCTAGGACATATACCGAATTTCAAGTTTCTGTACTCTTAACAGATTTTTCCCTATTTACCAATTACCTTCACTCGTTCAACGCAGTCATGTCAAAATATAATTTAAAATATCGTTATACGTGTAACAAATTTCAAGTGAAAATCTGAATTTAATTTTATCAACTCTTTTAATAAGGGAGTGGGGGTGGTGAAGGGATGGAAAATGGTATAAAAAACCTGAGGCCATCACTTCTAGTATATACACCAAATCTCAACTTTCTATACTCTTACCAGCTTGCTTTACTTATTTTCCCCTATTTAACCATATTTAACTCCCAACCCTTCAACGGAAGCTTCTCAAAATATAATCTAGTTCCAGATGTCGCTATAATACATACGTGTACCAAATTTCAAGTGAATATTTCAATTTTATTTTATGAACCCCTTCAATAATGGAGTAGGGGTGGTGGGGGTTGAAAGATATTATAAATAATCTGAGACCTTGGCTCCTAGTACATACACCGAATTTCAAGTTTCTGTACTCTTACCAGCTTGCTTTACATATTTCCCCATTTTTTGTCCTTCAATTCTTTGGGACTTCCTGCCATATGTATGTTTTGTTTTTAAGCGGTGCTCGGGGAATCTACAAAATATCACAGTATGTTACTGGTAAATAACCTCTAGGCCTGTGACTTTTACGTCAAAGGATCAGTTAAAAGTTGCATTTTTTTAATAAACAACACAAATAAGTATAAAGATTTGAAATTAAATGTTTCGCCGACGTTTCGGAAATCTATTCTGTTTCCTTTTTCAAGGCTTTTTTTGAGAAATCTTTTTTGCTGTGTATGATAATGATAAATACACAGCTCTAAGAATGTTTGTTATATTCAATATGCATAGACACTTAATATTTACATAGAACTGTTGATATAGTTAACAGTTTTTTAATTTTTATATAATGTTAAGTTTGTGAAGTTCTTCTTTTAAGATTGGCAACCAGGTTGTACAGACATCTACGGAACAATTCTACACGCATCTATATTCATTCAATAATATTATCGCTGATTCTTTTTTTTTTTTTGCTGTCGGCCTCTTTTGTTAAAATTTTTGCCGAGTCCCAGTTTATTTTATGTCCGTTCTCTCAAAAGCGTTCGCAGATCTTGGACCTCTGTGAACACAAAAATTGTATCATAAAAAATGAAATTCAGAGGTGCAAGATCTGCGAACACGCTTGGGAGAACGGACATGAATAAACTGGGACTCGACAAAAATTTTAACAAAAGAGGCGGATAACAAAAAAAGAAAAATTAAGGAATCAGCGATAATATTATTGAATGATGATACATGCGTGTTGAATTGTTCCGTAGATGTCTGTGCAACCTGGTAGCCAATGTTAAAAGAAGAACTTCACACACTTAACATTAAATAATTTTTTTTTTAAAACTGTTAACTATATCAACAGTTCTGTGAAAATAGTAAGTATCTAGGGATATTGAATATAACAAACATTCTTAGAGCTGTGTATTTATCATACACAGCAAACAGAATTTAAAAAAAAAGGAAACATATTAGATATCCGAAACGTCGGTGAAATATTTAATTTCAAGTTTTTATACTTAATTGTGTCATTTATTTAAAAAAAGCAACCTCTAACTGATACTTTGACATAAAAGTCACAGGCGTAGATCTTATTTACCAGTAACATACTGGCTAATTGTGATATTTTGTAGATTCCCCGAGCAGTGCTTAAAAAGAAAAAATACGTGTGGCAGGAAGTCCCAAAGAATTAGAAAAAGTATACTGCGATTTCAGCCGATTTGGCTGAGAGCTATTTTCCATAAGAATTGTGCCGGGTCCTTTGTAAACGTATTTAGGTAAATTTCGTATTTGACATCTTTTATTTATTATTTATTTTTCTGTCGGATGACCACCCTTTATATTTGCTTAACCAAAAGTTATCGGGTTTTCTGTGAAAATACCTTTACCGATATTTTTTTAACAGCTGAAGGGATGAAAATGAGGTACGTAATCCATTTTACTAAAAACTTTATTGTGTAGCGCAGGTGAAGACATTAAAAACTGTAAAATGATAATTACCTCATTATTTCATTCGTTCAGAACATACTCCAACCGCCATGTAATAATTCCAACAGTAACACAGCCACACAAAAAAAAATCTTTCTGGCCTGTGGATCTGATCATTTTTTTTCTTTCTTCAATTCTTTGGGACTTCCTGCCACATGTATGTTTTCTTTCTAAGCGGTGCTATGGGAATCTACAAAATATATCACAATTAACCAGTATGTTACTGGTAAAAAACCTCTACGCCTGTGACGTTTACGTCAAAGGATCAGTTAAAGGTTGTTTTTTTATAAATAAACAACACAAATAAGTATAAAAACTTGAAATTAAATATTTCGCCGACGTTTCGGAAATCTAATCTGTTTCCTTTTTCAAGGCTTTTTTGAAAAATCTTTTTTGCTGTGTATGACAAATACACAGCTCTAAGAATGTTTGTCATATTCAATATCCATAGATATGTATTTGTCATACACAGCAAAAAAGATGTTTCAAAAAAGCCTTGAAAAAGGAAACAGATTAGATTTCCGAAACGTCGGCGAAATATTTAATTTCAAGTTTTTATACTTATTTGTGTTGTTTATTTATAAAAAAACCAACCTTTAACTGATCCTTTGACGTAAACGTCACAGGCGTAGAGGTTTTTTACCAGTAACATACTGGTTAATTGTGATATATTTTGTAGATTCCCATAGCACCGCTTAGAAAGAAAACATACATATGGCAGGAAGTCCCAAAGAATTGAAGAAAGAAAAAAATTAAGATAATGCCACAAATAACATTTAGACAAGATCTGACCATGTTCACTACATATTTTTGGGGGCGCTGAATACGAGGTTTATTTAATTCCATCACATCAGGATTTAGCTATAACCTCAAAAAACCCATACTTTAAGCGATTTCGACATCTCTTCACATAAATCGCTGTCACTTTTTCTAGACAAAAACGACTTCCTCTTTTTTGTACCATATCGATTGCAAATTAAATTTCCAATCTGATGATGTGGGGCACGATGTTTTCCAGGAGCTTTTTAAGTGAGATATCGACCGCCAATGTAAGAGGTCCGAGGATATTGCTCTCGAGCGACACGGCCCAGCTTCGAGGGCCATTTCTGCCAAACGAAAGCTAAATCTGGTGCGCGCCTTGATTTTCGAGATATGGCCGCTCAAAGTTACCAGATGGTGAAAATTGAATTTCCCTACCGCTTCCCGAGGGTACATCTCGAAAACGAAACGAGATACAGAGCTACGGTCTAAGCCATTCAATTTCACTGACCTTCCTACGCATATTTTCAGATTTTTGCAAAATTTCTAAGGTAAAGCATCTAGAAAATTCAGAGGTATATAGCAAGGCGAGAGAAATCGAATAGAGTAAACCGCAGCTCTGTACCTCGTGTCGTTTTCGAGATATAGCCTCGAGAAGCGGTAAAAAAATCGATTTTCACCTTCCGGTGACTTGGAGCGGCCATATCTCGAAAACCAAGGCATGCCTCGACCTCAGATTTGTGCGAAGCGATTTCTTCAGCGATCTTTCTTCAGGCCCCTGAATTTTCATATTTTTCATTTGTTAATTTTCGTTTGGCAGAAATGGTCCTCGAAGCTGGGCCGTATCGCTCAAGAAGCGAAATCCTGACCTCTCACTTTGGCGGCCGATATCTCACTTACAAAGCGCCGAAAGAATATCGTGTCTCACATAATCGGATTGGAAATTTAAATTTCAATCGATCTGTACAAAAAAGAGGTGGTCATTTTTGTCTACAAAAAGTTACAACGATTTATGTGAAGAGATGTCGAAATTGCTTCAATTATGGGTTTTTTGAGGTTATGGCAAAATCCTGATGTGATGGAGTTAAACAAACCTCGGATTCGGATTCAGCGACCCCAAAAACATATAGTGAGCATGGTCAGATCCCCAGGCCAGAAAGAATATTTTTTTTTGTGTAGCTGTGGAATAATATTGTCCACGACTATTAAATATTTAATATTTATTTAATTCATCTTCATTTCATTTCTCCGATTGAAGAAAGAGTCATATGTCATTATATATAATTATTTACATTTTTCGGGTAACAAGTTTAATGAGGCGATTTCTGCAACTTTCTTTATCTCTGGCGATGTCAAAGAAATCTAGTGTTCACTGTCAGTATCTATTTATTTAATAATATTACTCCTTTTGAGTACCTACCTAAATGTATAATTATTGTAAATAACGTTGGCGTTGAAATCGCACAAATTTTGACGTTTCAAATCAATTACAGAATTACGCTTTGACACATTGCCATGGCTTACTATTAAAAACATACAGTTTGCAGGCACCTAGGTAAATGGTTTCAAAAACATTGTTGGGGATTGCGGCGTATCGATAATAGATGATGCTTTGAAAAAAAACTTACTAATGTACTTTTTGAGTGTTCATTAAAGTACCTCCTCGGCATGTACCATTTGAGTGCTTCCTAGAAAACTTTGGTTGCTACAATTTTCACATTTTAAATTTTGAGTAAAAAGTCACTAATGTCATTTCTTATCAACAACTGACTGTCCTCATTATTCACTGCAACCAGTGAATAATGAAATCATTATTCACTGCAGGAAATAATGGATAGCATTATCCTTGAGGAAACACCTACAAAATAAGTACATTATTTAATAGTCGTGGACAAATGTCTTTGTCCACGACTATTAAATAATGTACTCAATATGTATGTGTTTCGTTAAGGATATTGCTCTCCATTATTCTCTGCAGTGAATAATGATTTCATTATTCACAGTGCAGTTAATAATGAGAACAGTCAATTCTTTGCAAGAAATGACTTTTTACTAAATATTTAAAATGTCAAAATTGTAGTAACCAAAAGAGAAGTGTTGTCTCTCTAAGTTTTCTAGGAAGCAGTCAAATGCCGAAGAGGTAAAACACTCAAAAACTACATTAGTAAATTCTTTTCAAAGCATCATCTATTTCTATTAGCAACACGTGGAAATCCCCAACATTGTTTTTGAAACCATTTACCTACATGTCTACAAACTGTATTATTTTATTAGTAAGCCATGACAATGTGTCAAAGCGTAAATTAATTTGAAACGTCAAAATTTGTACGATTTCAACGCCAACGTTATTTACAATAATTTTACATTTTAGGTACTCAAAAAGGGTAATATAATTAAATAAATCAGTACTGACAGTGAAAACTAGATTTCAAAGATACCGCCAGAGATAAAGGAAGCTGTAGAATTCGCCTCATTAAACTTGTGGCCCGAAAAATCGAGAAAATTATATATGATGTCTGATGACATATGAATTTTTCCTAAATAGGAGACATTGAATGAAGATGAATTAAATAAATATTAAATATTTAATAGTCGTTGACAAAGTATAGTATTCTACTCGCATATAATGGCTATTATTCACTCTGGTGATATTATTCACTCTGGTGAAACTTCACCCTCGTGAATAATAGCCATCATTATATGCTCGTTGAATAATATACTATTGTCCACGACTATTAAATAGTGTACTCATTATGTATGTGTTTTCTCAAGGATAATGCTCTCCATTATTCTCTGCAGTGAATAATGAGGACAGTCAGTTCTTTATAAGAAATGACATTAGCGACTTTTTGCTAAAAATTTAAAACGTCAAAATTGCAGCAATAAAAAAAAAGTGTAGTCTCTCTAAGTTTTCTAGGAAGCACTCAAATGGTACATGCCGAAGAGGTACTTTAATGAACACTCAAAAATTACATTATAAGTTTTTTCAAAGCATCATCTATTAGCAACACGCGGCAATCCCTAACATTGTTTTTGAAACTATTTACCTACATGCCTACAAATTGTATTATTTTATTAGTAAGCCATGACATTGTGTCAAAGCGTAATTCTGTAATTTATTTGAAAAAGAATAATATAATTAAATAAATGAATACTGACAGCGAAAACGAGATTTCTTTGACACCGCCAGTGACAAAGGAAGCAGCAGAAATCGCCTCATTAAACTTCCGAAAACTTGTCCGAAAAATCGAAAAAATTATATATGATGACATATGAATCTTTCTTAAATAGGAAAAACGAAATGAAGATGAATTAAATAAACAGTAAATATTTAATAGTCGTAGACAAAGTATAGTATTCTACTCGCATATAATGGCTATTATTCACTCTGATGATTTATGATACTCGTCGTCTCTTAAACTTCACCTTCGTGAATAATAGCCATCATTATATGCTCGTTGAATAATATACTATTATTTCCCAAAATATACTATTTGTTGAACAAATACTATGTCTATGGCCTATAATTTCAAATATTGATAGGGCAAGTTCACTAAAGAAGTGCTTTGCCACTTAACTCTTGTGCAGAAACAAGAATACACACGACGAATAAACGAATAAAGAAAATCGAAGAAAACATGAAAATCAGCGTATTAATGAAAATTTACATATGAAAACCTTACTAGTGCCCATAGCATATAGAAATTTATGTCATATTGTTACGCGTTACCCCCTAGGGGCTGGTGCCGATAGCTCATGAGTAGTGAGGTAGCAATGGTGGTAGGCAAGTGTAACTGCAGTACCATCAAAGCCTGTAGTGTCTGAGACAATGATGAGTATGTTTTCTAGAAACTTATTAGAAAATGAATTAAGGTGGCCATTCCCTAGAAAGAGACATCCGATAGGGAAACATTTATTATTTTTGGCTATAACTTTTTATTCTTAGTACGTATATTTAAAAAACCTGTAAGAGTACCTAAGTAGAATCATAACAAGACTATCACTATGAATTTTCGCTCAATAATTTCAGTGGTTTGCAAAATAGCTAGATTTAAATTTAAAAATTATGTTAATCTTCCTATTTCGTAGTTTTAAATCTAGCTATTTTGCAACCAACTAAAATTATTCAGTGAAAATTCATATAGTTTTTTTAAGAATACGTACTAAGAAAAAGTTATGGTTAAAAATAATAAATATTTCCCTATTGGATGTCTCTTTCTAGGGAATGACCACCTTAAGAGGTCAGAAGAGAAGTGATATAAAGTGAACAGTAGAGTGTAAATATCAAGTAATAAACATTGTTAAAGGTTATTTTAGCCAGTAGAAGAGTCTTTTAGTTAATACAAATATTTCGAATTTTTCAGTAAGTTATTCAATAAAATGTGTTACTTTTGTGGAGAGGTGAAGTGACTGGTCCTCTATTTCCGATACTAATGTTGAGAACGGCACGTCCGAACGATATCTTATGAAATAAATATGGAGGTATTTTTGTCGTAATAATTTTCTTGTATAAACATAAATCATATACTTGTTACCGATTTTTCTAGATGAGCCGTTTTAACTTCACTGATTCATGCGACACATGATCTTACTTTCTGATATCGTATGCATGTAAAACGTATGCAAGAGTTCTGAACACACTGTGTTCTATTTAAATATTCTTACTCTAAACAAGGGCACAATAGGTAAACTAGAATAAAACCAGTGTTTCACATAATATTTTCTTCATTTCTTTATTTTAGTAGGACCTCTGAAGATGATATAATTTAAGTGCGACATGCGCCCTCTGATATTTTTGGTATCATGCTTTCGAAACTTAAGATATTTAAAAACAACGTAATTTTGTGTCCTTCTGCCCGTCCCCACAAAAAAGTGGCTCTGGTTTCAACTAAAGAAACATTTTCATTGATATCTCATTTTTTTTAATTGCAAATTTACTAATAATTTTACTGCACTGAAAATTACTTACCTTTACAAAAGTTTTTCATTTACACTGCCGGTTTTAGCACTACCGGCGCCCTGGGTGAGATTTCTACAGCGCTAGGACGCCAAGGACCGATTAAAGAATTTGCCGCTATAGGCAATAATGGTAAGGAAATCGCAGGACCATCGAGAGAAAATCGGGGCCGGGGGGTTGTAATACTCTCTCTTCGATAGATATAACTTCGAAAAGCGGAAGGTGGGTGGCATTCCTTACAATAACATCTTTGTTTTAACATTTTTTCTCTCAGTTACAATTTCGAAGAGTAGGGGGGGCGTAGTATTCCATACGAAAGAATTCCTACTTATCTCGGTAGAAAATAGGTTAACCATTGTAGAAAATACAAATTACATGCTGCAGAAAGTACTTAATTTTAAGTGCTTATTGTATTGAGATACGCTTTTCTTCGGCGTAAGAGTATCATTACTTTTGAAATTTTCTCACTGAAAAGAGCTTTGTTCATTGACAAACCACAATTAATGATTGATGTCATTATTTATCAATAAATCTTGAATTATACCAATTTTTCATCAAATATCTTGGCACCCATAGCAGATAAATACTTGATATTTGACGTCAGTAAAAAACTCTTTCAAATCGTGCTCCTTTGGTATTAAAGCAAGTAGAGTGTTCATTTGAAAAAAAAAAAAAAACAGGAAAAAGTAGATTTGGCGTTCCCTGACTCACCCGACATAAAGTAGCCGATATCGTTAGATCTGGTAAAAGAGTAAACTAAAAGTTCTTGGCAAATTTTTGGTATAAGCTAGGCTTCCAAATGCTATTCCCTGACGTCACACTTACCTCTCAAAGTTGTCATGTGTTTGGCATAAACTCACCCATATCATGGTACCAACCCATCGCCGACCCATTAAGCGGCATATGCATATCAATTGAATCGTCTTTAAAACGAAACTTCAAATATATTGTAATATAAACTTACAGTTCCTCTCAATTTAAAATGCAGTGCTTGAAAAGGTAATTAACGGGTGTCCCTGTCTCTGCTTGGTAAATTAACAAGCCAAGTTTAAGCAGGGAAATCAGAACAGATTTCTTGCCAAGTTCGGGAAATAGTTGTATTTAAATAATAAAAAGAATATAGAAGAATATTTTTGTATTTATTATATAAAACTAAACCAAGTTAAAACCAAGAAAGAAGAAAATATATACAAATTGGATAACATAGTGGAACAGATGGAATTATTTGTAGTAAATACAGGTTCATCTGATTAAGACCCCGAATTTTCCGATTTAGATGAATTTGCCATTTTCCCGGAGTAAGTTGTAATAATTTACCCATTTTATGTAAAACTCATGTTGTTTAGGTTAATGACTTTTGTGACATATTTTATTTCAATACACAATTTTATATTAGCAACTTTGTATTTAAATACAATAAATTGGTGTAGTATCACAAACACTCATTGCAGTCCTTGAATTCGAAATGATATCATTTTTTTACAATTTTTAAAAAATTAACATTAATTAGTAATTATTATCGAACCATGTTAAATGTGCACAATAAATAAAGTCTATTTTTATTCTTACTGCAATAAAATAAGAACATTTATGCTGCAATTTAAATTAAATAAATTTGATGTGTTTATAAGATACCCAGATGCCAAATGAAAGCAAATTTAAAACGTTAATTTTTATTTTGTGTACCAATGGGCTTGAGACGGCGCGGCCGTTAGGGGATTCCACTTCCTTGGGAATTTCCATGTGCCTGTGTATACTGTGCTCCGCTCATAACGTAAACAACTGCATTCTTAACTGAGATCGACTATAGTGCTTCATTTAAAATAACAGGTTTATGACAACACCGACATTGATCAACTTGTATATTTAAAAATATTTTCAAACTCTACACTTTTGTGTCCCCTGTCACTGCGTTTTTGGAAATGTTCTACATCATTTATAAAAGAGCGAGGTTTATAATACTAGGGTATTATTAAATATACGTATGAAAACGATTAGATAATTTACTGTAGTTCGGAAGAATTTTCTATAGAATTCAATTCAACGTAGATATCGAATTAAAATAAAAAGGCAAATTACTGTATTCTTTAGTTATTTGAAAGTCAATATACATACATCAAATTAATAATAATAATGTTCACATAATGAAGAAAAACGCTTATAAATATTATATTATTATGTTTCGTATAAATTAATTATGGAACAAGATAAAAACATTAATTTTCTTTGATCCTATATACAGAGATTCTTTTGTAAACAAGTTTTTTTTTAATATGAAGAGGTACCTAGGTTATAGAAGTTAGGTCCATAAACAACAGAATCGATGGGTTGTTTTAAGGCTATGGCGTGGAATCTAAACACTTAAATCGGTTTTATGCCCGATGTGATTATCCTTATTATTAGTATTAGTACAGATTTTATATATATTTGTATCTAAAGCATATCTTCGAAGAGGCTTTCTCTTTGGTATTGCTTATCTTTGTGTGCAATTACTTTTAATAGATATTTTTGAGAAATGCAAATGAGTTTAAGATTTGCAGGGTATGTACTACCCCCGATAGATATTTCGTATCTCATAATTGATTAACCATACCTGCAATAATATTTTATTTATGTTCAATGTTTATTTAGTAAATATGATCTCTACAGTTATAATTGTACAAAATCAATAAAATCTTAAACTATGGTTTTCTGCATATACCATTTTCAGCATTAGTACCTACGTGGGTAAGATTAAAAACTTATTTTGAATATTTATTCATAATTCATATTTTTTACGTAAGGAAACAAATTGTTAATAATAGTATTATCATATTATTAAGTAATTAATAAAAATTACACAGGCACACACGAAAAAAGGTGGTCTTTTAAGTGTTAGGAAAATAGTAGGTATGAACGAATTAGAATTTTTGCCTTATTAAATACATAATTATTTTGTTGTGAAAATCAATTCAAACTAGTACAATAGATTATTCTGAACAAAAAGGGAAAAACATCTTTTTTACATTTTAGAATTCATGTATATCTATCGTTACAGAAATTTTGAATTGCTTGGTAGTTGATTTGAATTATGAAGAAATTTTAAAAAGTGGTCAAACATAGTAGTGGAAGCATTACTCTCATTTATTAAACGTCTACGTGATAAAGAAAAGTACTGTGAGGAAATCTGTTATAATCGTTTCGTACGAAATGGGACAGGTAAACGATTCTATCAATAAATTACTAAATTTCGTCATATTTCGAATTTTCTTAATAACTGTTATTTTATCAAATCTCAATTGTTAGAAAATTACGCAATTTTATTCTAATTTCTTACCCCCATAGAAAAATTTTATGGGCTTTAATCATTTGTTTAATTTTCCCGAGAGAATGATGAATGAATGAATGACTTCATTTGCATTAACAAATTTTGCTCGCACAAAATGTATTTAGTAACTTATAGATATCAATAAATTAGAATTCTACTAATATATCTTTTAGTGGTTTCCTTTTTAAGTCAGGTACCAAACAGTCCTCAGCTGGATATCCGACTGGTAGAAGAAGCGTTAATTTTTCTGAAGTTGGCCTTCCTAGTAGTGTTCTTAAAGCTGGGCCACAGTTCAAAGGTGTTGATGTTAGTGAAACCAATCCAGCATACTAAAAAAAAATAAGAATAAAATTGCACAAGTCACATAACACCAACTGTCATGTGTAAAAGTGTTGAAAAGACAAAGCCTCGCTAACGGAAAGCGTTTCCGAAACAGTTTTTAAAATAAATTTTCAGTTGTTGTTTAATAATTTTGTTTTAGTTTATACAGGGTGTCTCGTAATAACGTGGAAACAATTTAACTATCAATTCCTTGTCGAAAGTGAAGGTGCGTTCTTCATATAATATTTTTTAAAACAAGCTTTTCCTGTTCAGCTACACCCCCTTATAGGGGTGTTGGAAAAACGGTTTTCAATTTCTATCTGGAAATAACGTAATCGGAAGAAGATGAAATTTGGCAGCCTACTTATTGTTTGGACTAATATAATAATGCTTGTCACTTTTGATTGATCACTTAGGCAGATGTTATTTAGTTATTTTTCTAAAAAAACGGTCGATTTTACGAAATGTTTTCAAGAGGTGAAAAGCTAATAAATGAATCATAATGTATAGTTTTTTTTTAATTGAAAGAAAAAATAGTAGGTAGAAGTCGCTTAAAAAATTATAAGAACGGTAATTAATATCACCCCTTTGTACATACGCTAGGTGGTTGAAATAATTTCGTTCGATGGCTTCTCATTAGTAACCAAGATGTGCCAAATTACATTATTTTCAAATACAAATTAAAAACCGCCTTTTGCACACCACATTAAGGGGGTGCGCGGGTGTAGCTAAACAGGAAAGGCTTATTTTGAAAAATTTTATATGAAAAACCCACCTTCATTTCCGACAAGTAATTGGTAGTAACATTTTTTGCATGTTTTACGGGACATCCTGTATGTTGTTAGATGTGATGCATTTTGTGGTAATGAGAAATACTGAAAACCAACCTCCTCTGCCTTATCCATTTATCACAGAGCAGAGTTTTTCTTTAAATTTTTTTAATGTTTTTTTTACAAAAGTGGAAAATGCCCAATGAACAGTATTGAGAATTTAGCTATTATTGAGAAATTAAAATAGTTGAATATAAACATAAAATATTTTTGGCACATGCCTCCAAAAATATGACTATAAGTAGGTATGTGGATTTGACCCATATTTATTTTGAAAGGAACAGAAATAGTAGTTATTCATTTGAGATTAGATATAAAGAACGTCCTACATAGGTGTTTAGTCCATTTATCAAAGACGATAAATTGCTTGAACCTCGAAAAGAAAACTAGAACATCTGAAACTCGGCATATGGCATTTTCAAAGTATATTACTTAAAAACACAAATGTTTGCGTCTCTATAGGGGGCGCTTCAATGAAAAAAGTGAGGCTAAACTTTGAAAATTCTGTTTCACTTACATATCTCGAGAAATACTGATCAAGCCAAAAAAAATTTAAATTCTTTAGAAGAGGGGATTTAAAAGAAAAAGGGTTCCATTTTTTATTTCTTAAGATACTTTTTTAAAATCTTCCTTCCACCCGAAAGATTTTGTTTTATTTCGTTTGCTTGCTTCCTAGATCCCAAACAAAATTTTATGCAATAAAATTTCTGCACTTAGATCGTCTCCACAAAGAGCATAATAATGAAAATTGTTGAATGAACGGAGATATTTCTTTTGCTTTTGTCATTTTGACCATATTTTTAACAGGCACGGTAGCTCAGCCGGTTAAGCGTCTTAGTGGCAAGCGCGCTTGGTGGGTAATGGATGTTGTCTGCGTATTTTCAAATGTGTAACCAATCCCCTTCCGAGCAGATTAGGCTTTGGATTCGAGGGTTGTCCAATATGTGTGATTTGATGTGTTTATGTTATGTTTACTTTTGGCCCAGATTGTAGCAAAACTTTTAAGGATAATAATACATCTAATGCACTACGCATAACATAAAACTTACACTTGTACATAAACGACATAGATTCACGGGTGCATTACTCGGTTTCATAAGAAAAACTCGCGATAGAAGTGCCACCAACTTGGCCAGCTACTTAGATTAAAACGATTGAAGTTGTATTATGTTTGTCTTACATGAATTGCTGCTAAAAGAATTCCAGAAGCCAAGGAAACACTTTGTTCATTGTAATAATGCAGTTTCTTCCCACCATCATCTTTGAAACTATACATTTGTTTAAAGACTAATATTATATATGGTGCTTCGGTTAAGTACTCTTTAATCCAGTTCGTCTTGAAAGGTTTCAGATCTGTGGTCCACGTTTTACCCATACGTTTCTTATAATTTATTTCTTCTTCATCTTCAACTATCTGCCGAATTTGCTGCTTTACCTCTGGAGACTCTACTACGACAAATGTCCAAGGTTCTGTGTGAGCGCCACTAGGGGCGGTGCCTAAAAAAATTAAATTATGTAAAAATATGTAATCTTCATTATTCCGAATTGTTTAAACACTTCTTATAAGTTACTCATTTGAATAATTTTGTAAGAAAACAAAAAATATACACTGTCACATTTAAAGTACACAACCTAATAGCATATTAATTTAGGTGAAAATCTAGTAAACAATAAATCACAAAAGAACTAATATTTAAGGGATAATATTTTTCCCTGGACTATTAACGGATATCCTATCTTTACGTTCCCATCCATACAGAGAAGATATTGTAATCGTGAAAAATCGATTTTTCGCTTTCAAAGAAAGCAAATTAGAAAAATTTGTTTGGTGTCTTTGGTCGCACCTAGCAGCCCAAACCACTAAATTGATTATACTCTTTTGCATCTAAGATCAGAATGGGATAGGGGCCAGCATACAATTTACCTGACGCGTTTCTAACCACTAGAGACATTATTAATTCTATTCCTTAGAGAATAGCAGACAAAGAAAGTGATATAAGAAATGTTTTTGTGGTGGAAAGTTCACTAAATACTTCAAAATTTATCTTACAATTGTTGCAAGTATTTGTATTAAGCGAATCTTTTTACAATACAATTGGCATACATCTCGGTTAGTAAAGGTACAAGGACAGACATTCTAAGCCACCAAGCTGTGTCACTGGGCATGATAAAGGAGTACCTAATTTCTTTGTTATCAATCAATTACCATTTAGTTATTACAAAAATACGATCAGCATACATCCCGGTTATTGGACGCACAGCGGTAGACCTTAAAAATGCAAGGTGTTACAAATCTGTCAGTTAATTGTACGCTGGCTTCTGTATCAGAACGGTTGCATCTCGAATCGATGTCAGAAAATCGGCTCAAATGTGTGGGAGTAAACGCCAAAAAATATTTTAATAGATGGATGCCTCCTTAGAACTAATACGAGATGGAGTGGCTAGTTATTCCTAAGAAATGCAGTGATGGAGGCTCATGTGGGGAGTAGGGCTTGAACTATGGAAATAACTCTTTCGCTGATACGTCTTACGATATTGATTTAGCACATGGATACTTTCCTTACGATCATATCAGATAACATGACTAATTACTTTTAGAAAATGCAGCGAGTGTGACTGCGAATGGTACGTTTTAGAGAGTAAAATTGTCTGTTCCTCTAAAACCGCTCACAATTTTGGTTAAATTTAACACATGTACATTCGCTTAGTTCCATATGAAATAATATATCTACTTCCTCCTAGAAAAGGAAGAAAGAGAGTAGAAGATTTGAGTAAAAAACATTATTACAAGCTATTCTGTAGTGCGGGCGGTTTATTATCCATAAACGTAAATACGGATGTGACATAAACGTAAATTTAAACGTAAACTTAAGCGTAAGTTTAACCGCAAACGTAGATATCGATGTACACGTAGACGTAAACGTAACCGTAACCATAAACGTAAATTAAAATATAAACACACCATACATATTAAACAATCCCCACTTTTAAGGAATACGGTGATCGGAAGGGGGTTACATATTTGAAAATGCACAGACAACATCCATTCTTTGTCCATACGTTCGCATACGAGTAGAATGTCCGCAGAGGACTGTGTTGTGACTTCAGCGAGGCTTCTGACTTTATTATTTTGAGAAAAACGTATTATTCAGGGAGCTGTCTCGTTAATTTATTTGTGTAATGCCAAATATTTTAAAATTAGCTCAAATGATAAGTACGATAAACGTTCATTTGTGCAAGACAATATATCCCAAACTGAGGTTTTATTGCTTGTCGAATAATGAAAACAACAATAAAATTTACAAAAAAACCATTACAGTGAGGGACTACTTAAATAATATCTACCCACTTCTATGGATTGGAAGAAATGGTCCCACTAAATCGCCTGCTAGACCTCTACAAAATTGGATTTATTTTTATGAGGATTATAGTTTTTCTGTTAAATTATTTCAAGAAGCTTCTATTTTTTAAAGTGTATTCTAATTTTGTACTTACTGCTCAATAAATCGAAAAGGGTTACAAATAGCCATAGGGATGTATATACAGAGATGTTTATTTTTCATTTCTACACCACATTGTCAGGGTGTTCCATTGAGAAAATTCATTTCAAAAAGTTCTCAATTAAAATATCATTATTTCTGATCACCCTGTATATTATTAGAAAGTGAACGTGATTCAAAAACATTAATTAAATGTCTCGTAACCAGTAATCACATATGTTTTCCCTATAATCCCATAATTGTGACTAGTGATTTCTTCAATATGCATCTGCAGATGGCATTATTTCAACAAAAAAATTCATTAGGTACATATAGGTATATCCAAATGGTTGGGAGATAATCAATAATAATATAGGAGCGAAACGAGTCTAGAGAGTTTTTCTAAAAATGAACTGATATACATAGCATTCCAATAAGAAAGGCACTTGATCCTGTAATATTGTCTTGGTTCACCCTATACAGGTCGACCATCCTAGAATGGCCAACGAGATTAGGATGCGCAGTAGTTGAAACCACCCCACCTTTACGGAGCTCACTTGTTTATGTTCATTCCTCGTGTAAACATCGGTACAGTCTTGAGAAAAGTGCTCGTAGTGTATAACTTATATTTAACACATGGTACCTATTAGAAGTATCTACTTATAAACATTAATGTTACGTGTACAAAGAACTGTTGTTCAATCGAAAACATCAATTGGCCTGTGACATACCCGTATTGTTGGTAAATAAGAGAGCACCTTTTACTTGAACTTCTTCCCCCGACTGTACTACATTCATAGTTACGAAACTTGTCTCTATTCAACAGCGACGATATTTCTTCTCTCTCTGCGCGGCTGCCGCGGCTGTTGGCCATCCTACAATGGTTTACTTGTACTTGAAAATAATTTTCAGTTATAGACCTTTTTTATCTACTTAGTTGCTAGCTGTCACAGAACTCGAGCTATCGAAGTCCAACGCACTATTGCCCCGCCCTGTACAGGCACTATCCAGAAATATACAGATTCGGAAAATGCAGTTTAGGGTATAGGAATAACGATGCGTAATTGACCACGCCCCGCTAGTTCCATAAATCGTGAAAGCAGAGGCACACAATGAATTGAATTTAGTACGGCATGAACTAAGGATGGATGCGGACGTAGGTAATAATTTCTACGAGAAAATATCTCTTCGTCAAAAGCGAAGAAGTTATTTGTCACATTTTTGACAAATAATTTCTTCTATTGAAAGCATATCTGCAGTTTATTTTTTAGCCGTAAATGCTATGGGAATAAAATAATGATTCTTATTAAAACCGAAATGAAAATAGAACATTAAAATAAAATTAAATAACTCGGAAACTAAAATCAACTAATAATTATCAAAAAATAAATTATTCTTATTAAATTGCAAAAATAGAACATTAAAATAAAATAAAATAACCCTCAGAAATTAAAATCAACTAATAATTATCAAACAATAAATTAATGAATTAAGGATTCAAATAAACTACCTTCTCGTGCCAAACAATAGCCAAACCGATTATACAATGAACCCCCCATATCATTGAGTTGATTTGGAGTAACGCTTGCACAAATTTGGATAAGTTTTTCCCGTAATTCAACTAAATTATTGGCTCGTTCAAACGCATGTTTGTACGCGGTTTCCTTCGAAAAACCCCACAGAAAGAAATCATGGTGTGCTAGATCAGGTGATCTGGGGGGCCATTTTATCATTCCCCTCGTAGCTATTAAACGATTGGGAAATGTTCTTTCCAAAAAATTAATGACAGTTAAGGTATTGTGGTAAGTAAGATTTTGAACTGCAGGAATTATTTGGTTTTGTAAAAGCTCTAAATATTTATTGCCATTTAAATTGCCATTTAAATTGCCATCGATTAGCAGTGGGCCTATAATATGTTTGTCTAAAAATCGTTCGCTCTGGGTGAAGTAATTAACTACTTCACCCAGAGCGAACGATTCCATTCTTTCTAAATGGTCTAACAGCTCTCTGTGCTTCCTTTCATCCAATCTGCAAATTGTCGTACCAATCATTTCGTAATATATTTGCCTGAAATATACTTTTTGACACTCGAAATGGAGTTATGGTGACTCAATTCTACAACGATGATTTTGATGCATCTCGATTAACTTTGCATAGAGACATGTTTTTAGATATGTCATTGCAAGAAAAATAAAAAAAATCGATTCACTACTGACGTTATAATAAAAAAAAAAAAACATAAGGAAATCTGTGAACTTTTGACGGAATATGTGAAATTCATTTAAATAGAATTGACTATTCCTGTAACCACATGTACAGCAGAAAGATCACTTTCATGTTTACGTAGATTAAAATCATATTTAAAATCTATGATGACCCAGAAAAGACTTAGCTATATTATGCTTTTAAATATTAATCAGGATATGACTGAGAGTGTAAATCTTGACCAATTGTGTGACGAATTTATTAGGAAAACAAGTGTTAGGAGAAGCACATTTGCTTTAAGTTCCTAACAATACTCTAAAATAAGTGATATTTTGAATTTTAAGTTGCTAATTTACCCACTTTGTTACCTACATTTTTATTACTTGAGAATAATTATTCCCAATTAAGTGAAAGAGTGAAGATTTATTTTTAGTAGAATATTTGTTTTGTTTTTGAAGATAGGATATATTTTTGTTAATACTATCAGAAGTATCTAGAACTGTTAATATTAATTTAATACTGGTTATTATAGTATAAAAAATATAGAAATAAAGTTTTTGCTTTAAAATTATCTGAAATATTTATATAGTAGGTATTGCCAAAGAATTGATGGGCCCCTGGCCAAAGTTTTAAAAGTCGGCGCCTATGATTGTTAGTGTTTCAATATCTGGGATAATTAGAAATTCGCAAAATTAATGAATTGTCATAAATAGAAATTATGGGTACTGTTGGTATGCAACCAATAATACACCTAAATAAATACAGAACATTATTGTATAAGTTTGTTAAATGTTATTAAAAATTAAAGTGTCCGGATTTAAAAGAGAAAAATAGAAGTTGGGACAACAACGGAAAAAATAAGGGAATTGATTAATTTTTGAAAAAGGACTGATACAAAAATATTTAAGAGGAGAGAAAAATAGGAGTAAAAGACGAACTCAACCAACATAAAATAAGAGAGGTTAAAATAAGAAGCAGAAAAATAAAACAAGGATAGACTGAAGATTGATATTTAAAAATAAAATAAATTGAAGAAGAAATAATTTATTTACATTGCAAGATAATTTAAAAGTAAAGAGGGAGAAGTCAGAAAAAAAGAAATAGGTATAATGAGATAAATAAACTAGAAGTATAATTGTTGGTGAAAATTAAAGTGGTGTCTAGAAAAAGAAGAAATGGAAATGATGACGTACAGAAGAAATATAAGAAAGGAAGAAAGGAAAGTGAGAAGATAACGAATAGTATAAACGATACAGTAGATTGGTGAAAGAATAAAGTCAAAAGTTAAAAGTAAGACCACCGAAGACAGGAACTGTATAGAAGCGAAAGCTCGCCTTTGCGGCGGGACCAAATTTATTCATAGTCGCCATGACGACATATTTGGTCAAAAGGTATATATTTATCAAAAGCCATATGATAATTCTTGAAGTTGTGCGTTTGACAATCTTTCAACGATTACACGGTGGTTGGTGATTTTGGTGGCTTATTCGTTCAATTGTTATTCTGTCTTTATTATTTAATTTTTGATATTTTGTAGCTCAGTTGTAGCTACCAACTCAACTGGGTGAACTCAAAATGCGATTTAAAAATAGCATTTTGATAAAGAGGATTGAGTTCTTTGACATCATAGGAAAACTTAAATATTATAAAGGAATATAATTATTATTTAACGTGAATTAAGTATTTTCAGCTTTGCAACTTGGTTGAAGGCATGTTTAAGGCATGATCTACTTGATATAGACGTGAATAAGCTTCATTTAAATTATGAGTTATATAAGAAACACTTTGGGAAAAAATATGTTTGTGTAGGAACACGTAAACGTTTGTTTGATGAAGCCGTTCCAGCAATTTTTACACATATACTGAAACTAGACGCAGCTGACAAAAGTGCCGTTGAGGAGCCAGCCAAACACAGAAATTAACATTTTATCAGGCGGGTCTCTGTTATAGAAATTTAAAGAACTATGTAAGTGGATATAGAAGAAAATACAGTACCTATGTTTTTGGAATTGCAATACTTAACATTTTCTAAATTATTTTCAGGCACTACCATTGTTCCTCATTTATATGAAAAAAGTCATACAGTTATTTCTGGTTAAAGTTTTCCTACTGCAGCAGGTATTAGCCATGTACTTATCTAGTCAGGGCCGTCGAGGCCGTCGAGAGAAAATCGGGGCCCGGCGGGTTGTAACATACGACTCCATTTCGAAGAGTGGGGGGTAGCATTCATAATAATAAACTATTTATCTCTATAAAAATTTCGAAGAGCGGAGGGGGGAGTGCTCCTCAAAATTGAATATTTTTCTCAATCGAAATTTCTGAAGAGCGGGGGGTTACATACCTTAGAATTAAATATTGATCTCAGTCAACATTTTGAAAAGCGGGTGGGGGAGGGGGTGATATTCTTCAAAATTGAATTCTGTCTCGGCCTTAAAGAGCGGGGGGGGGGGGAGGGGAGGTTCCCTAGATTTCAATATTTATGTCCATCGAATTTTCAAGAGCAGGGGTAATATTCCCTCGGACTAAATATTTATCGCGATAGCAATTTTAGGAAGCGAGAACAGGGATATTATCTAATTCAAATGCTAACCTCACGATCTCCCAGGTGAAATCCGGGCCCCCTCAAAATCCACCGGCCCGGGGGGAAACAGCCCCCCTCTCGTCCGGCCTGTATCTAGTAAATATAAAACAAGACAGTTTTCCCAGCGTACAGTGTATTGGACCGAAATATTAATACATTTTGTGTGTACATCATTTCTTTGAATGTAGTAAGACATTTTACTGTCACCTCGAGGTCACAGAAATCAGACCCCCGATATCAAAGGTACAGCGGCCAGCTCTCGCTTCTGTGTAGCTCCTGTCTTCTGTGGTAAGACTAATTTTAAATTTCACATAGGTGTTATTTATCTGATATTTTCTAAATATTGTAGTAAATATTATCTTAGATAGATCAGGAAAATTAGGGAGAAATTGTTGAATTAAAATTTGTTTAAATATATTGTTTCTTATAAAAATAAGTATTGAACAGATTGGGCCATTACTTGATGAAAATCCATGATAATAATTAAAGTGAAAATGAAAAACTAATATAGCCCTTGAGATTTTTCACTAGAAAATCTATCCGGAGATATTCAAAGACCAAAGACTTGGTAATATAATATATTCCCTAAAAACTTGGATTTAACATATTTATGAAAAAAAAAACTGTTTATACGTTTGCCTTTGCTCTATTTAGAGAGAAACTGTTTACAAACATTATTTTGCAAAGGCTGTAAATGATGCACATTATTGTATGTACAAGGTTTAAATATATATTTTTAGTATCTTATAGTTGCGTTTTTGTATAGGCAACCCAAAATACAGTACAGCTGAATAAAGGGATATCAGTCTCTAGTTAACATAAATGTTGGCCTTTAGACTACCCTTTATATTTATGTATTGATTATCCAAGCACACATATGCGAGCGCTTTACCATTAAGTCCGCGCGACGGTATCATTGAATCGGTAATCGGTGCCTTAGAAATACGAAGTCAACTTATACCTTTTAACTAGTTAATAGGTATATGGATTTACACCGTCTAAACTCTGTTAGAAATGACACTAACCGATCAATCAACGTTCTAATGGCTGAAAATGATTTTAATAAATTCCTTATATTTTTCTGAGAAAAAACATTTATGTTCGTCGTATTTTTATGTCCATTAATAGTTATAAATATATTTTTTGTTTAATAAATATAAATCTCCTTAAAGAAATCTAAATAATTATGTAAGCTTCGTCGGATTAAAATAAAAATTTTTTTCTATCATCAACATTTTTTAAAAATCAATAGCTTTTATGATTAAAAATATTTAAATTTGAAAAAATCATGGTGGGTGCACACAACGGAAACCATGAAGGAAGAAAACGATGTTTTGTATCCAAATTATTTTGATCGCGGATCAGCAATGTAATTGTTATATTGTAAAAATGTTTTTGTTATTGTGGTGGAAAATCTCTTTGTACAGCTAAAACATACTCTTGTTTCGCTTCAGATTTATAATGTTGTTCAGTTTAGAGATATTTTAATACACGTATGAACAAAGAAGATAAAACCGCTGCCTAAGTAATCACTACTTCCACATCTAGATTCTCTATCCAAGCCACCTTAAAGAAAACGACTTGACTATATGTTCACTCTAGTATGTGGACATTATTGGTCATAGAATTTTAATAATATTTGGGGCAGATGTAATAGAAAAATTCTACTATTCTACTTATTTTCTCTTATTCACAACCTTCCACCCCCACCCACCCCTCAACGGAATCATCTCAATCAGATGCCATTACAATACATACGTTTACTAACTTTGAAGTGAATATCTCAATTTTATTTTATCGACCCCTTTACTAATGAAGTGTTGGTGGTGGGAAGGGATGGACAATATTGTTAAAAAACTTGAGGCCTTAGCTTCTAGTATATACACCAAATCCCAAATTTTTGTACTCTCACCTTTACTTGTTTTTCCCTATTTACCCCCCAAACCCTCCATCGGATAAGTTCAAAAACAGTCCAGTTCCAGATCTCATTATAATATGTACGTGTATAAAAAAATGACAAACTTAGCCTGTTTGTGAATGTTTGGGAAAAATATTAATTTTTTGTATTTAATTTATTCAAGTAGTTCAGTCATTTTTACAAATACACCAATATTGCTAGGTAGTATCGGCAAATTTGAAGCCTTTGTTTCTAGAATATACATCAAATCCCACGATTCCGGACTCTTACCAGCATACATTATTTATTTACCCCTATTCACTTCCAACCCTTCACCAGAGTCCCATACAGCACAAGGACATCCTCAGAACATACTGGGGACAACTTTTCAGGACATATGGGATGTCCTGGGAAGATCCCATTATCACCTTAGGACGTCCGTAGGATATCCAAATGGGACAGTTCGGGCTTTGCTGACGACGTCCTCAGGACATCAGTACGGGTGTGTACAGGACATCATCAGCTCTTATATGGGTTGTGCCTGGGCTTTATTATGAACAACCTGAGGACATTGATTGGACTTTATATAGGATATCCCCAGTTCTTTTAGGGTTTATTGGATATTTCTAAAGACAGCAAAAAATACATGTTATTTTATAAGATCATTACTTTTAAACTAAGCCAATAAGACAAAGGAATACAAGTTTATATAATGGCAGAGGTAAAATGCCTAATAAAAATGTGATAGGTACATATATGTACAACTCCATTCACATATTTGTATCTATCAATTGGCTTATATCGCTTTCAAAGTAAATCTACCAAACTAATAGAGGTTATATGTAGTCCAATGAAATAGGTCGAAAAATCAATATTTTAAGGTAAATACTTTTTTTTGATATGTTACTTTGAAGTATTAGAACACGATTAATGAAAGACATTTTTTTTCAACCCCTAGAAGGGGTGAAAAAATATAACAAAATGGTTTTTTTTTTCAAAATTACTCAAAATGTATAAAAGACAGTAAAAAAGTTTAAGAAATATTAAATAAAAATGATCTCTTGCCCAGGATATTCCGACAGTGGATATTTTGTTAGGCTTTTAATATCTTTGCAGGATATTACTAGGACATCCTGCCAGGATTTATCTAGGATATCCCCATTTGGGATATTCTCAGGTTGTATATATTTTATTGGGATATCCTAAGGATATCCTGAGGAATGTCGTCCTCGATTGGGATATACGTGACCAAATGAGGAGATCCTAGGGATGTCATGTGCTGTGTGGGGTAATCTCAAAATATAATCTAGTTCCAGATCTCGTAATAATACAGACAGTTATAGAAAGTTATTTTTTCTTTCATTTTCAATTTAACTGTTTTTTGTAGAAATGATAATGTAAAAGTTACAGCTGTTTGAAAAAAATGTTTTTCTTGTCAATTTTTGAACCATTAAGGTGGCCATTCCCTAGAAAGAGATATCCGATAGGGAAATATTTATTATTTTGGCCCATAACTTTTTTTTCTCAGTACCTACGTATATTTTAAAAAAATATAAGAGTACCTAAGTAGAACCATAACAAGACTATTAATATGAATTTTCGCTCAATAATTTCAGTGGTGTACCATAGAAAATCAGAATGTCTTGTACGGTAGCCATCTTAAGGCGGCTACAGACGCAACTGCTTACTTGAACGGTATACATGCGCAAGTTTATTGTACAAGTATACTGACATCTCATGATATCTGCATCGCCGCCACACGTAAAAGTATACTTGAACAGTTGCAGTGACGGTTAAGCGCGAACAAAGGATGAAAATGGCATCAACGAATGAAGACGATGCCTCTACCAGTGTTGCTAACTCCGTTAGGCGGAGAAACTGTAGATAATAAAACAAAAAACAGTAGAAAACAGGGAATTTATTGTAGTGAAGCACAGGGCCGTCGAGAGAAAATCGGGGCCCGGAGGGTTAGTAACATACGACTCCCAGCAATCTTCAATATAAATTTCGAACAGCGGAGGGGTGGCATTCATGATAATAAACTATATCTATCTCTATTTCGAAAAGCGAGGGGGTAATATTGCTTAGGATTGAATATTTTTCTCGATCGAAATTTTGAAATTTGGCAGACCCAAGGGGTGACATTCCTTCGAATTGGATATTTATCTTAATACAAATATTAAAGAGCGGTGGGGGGGGGGCGATATTCCTCAAAATTTAATATCTATTCCGATCGAAATGTTTGAAGGGCGGGGGGTGATATTCCCCAAAATTGAATATCTGTCTCGATCGAAATGCTATTCCTTAGGTTTAAATTAAAAAAAAAGCGGGAGGTAATATTCCCTACAATTTTCAGTGTGTAATTATTTGGCGATTACCTCGTACAAATGTACTAAAAAATGCAATATGGCATTTGACTAAATGACCTAATTATTCCAGTAAGGGCGGCATTTTTCCTTTTTGGTGGACTTTCAAAAATTCAGGTAATGCCTTAATAAAACAATTGATCTATACGATATGCAAAAAAAACAGTAGATTTAGCAGTTCGGACAAAAAAGAGGGAAGAAAACCAAAAAACTGTAGATCTATTGAAAAAACAGTAGTGCTGGCAACACTGGTCTCTACATTTAGAGTTTACACAAGTCTGCCCTTTGAGCATATACTATATGCTCGATGAGTCTGCCGACTTGCCGTACACACGCTCAAGCGTTCAGGTATACTTGCGCAAACCCAACATGTACAAGTATACAATATAGAATTTCATTAAGTCTCATGTCACTTGTACAGTCACAATACTTGTGCAAGTGTTATAATACACACGTTCCAGTAGACTTGTACAATAAACTTGCGCATGCATACGGTTCAAGTATGCAGTTACGTCTGTAGCCGCCTTTATATGAGAACACTTAACCGACATCAGACACGTGCCTTTACAAGGAGCAAGTACCGGCTGTGCTCGTGTACTCCAACGTAGCGACTACAAATGTCAGTTATATCACTGAATATTACTCATTCAACAGAGGATAATAAAAATTGTACACAAAATTAGCCCATAGTATCCTTTTGTTAACTTTAGTTAATAAAATTATTGAAAACTAAACACTTGCTCATTCTTATTCAAGATATTCTAAAATTAAGGTACCACAAAACGTGTCGCGATATTGTTATTGCAAACCGAAGATATAAAGTCGTGTTAATTTAGTATAGTTGCCTTCATTCGTTTAGTGCAGGTAAAAAAGCTGTAAAAAACGGACCATAAATTTGGCTCGTTAAGAATCGATGTCTCACAGAGCCGTACTTAAAATTTTTGTGCACACTGATAGAAATTTAAATCTGTTGAGCAATGATGAATTTTGAGTCTAAATTAGAATGATCAAATATTCTCTTATTGCTCAGTTTCGGCAACAATAATTTAATCTATTCAATTATTACTGTTGCCAAGCAAGGCCCACGAGGAGATACGAGCAATTCGTTGCCAAAAAATGTGGGTTTAGAGTTAAGGTTATTGCTATTTATATCAATAATCCTAACTTGATCTAATTGACCCAGATTAAATAAATAAATTCAATTCTAGAAAACAAATAAATAAGCATCAAATAAATAATTTCGATTCTAGGGAACTTCGAGCAACTTCGAAATTTTTTAATACTTTGCAAATATTCATTCATTACACCACAGTACAATTCTGTAGCTTTCCATAATACTTGCTCTTTTGTGAATCACTTTAAGGTTAAATCCTATCTTTAAGCGCCATCGCCTACGTGTTTGTTCACTAAATGACACTACACCCGTTATTATCAGTTCCATATGTACCTACTGATTGTACTGTTGGTATCTCATTTTCCTTATACTTACTGTAAATTAAATCTCTTAACAACTTCACCACGTTGCAAATATTTATTCATTACGCCACAGTACAATTCTGCAGCTTTCCATAATACTTGCTCTTTTATGAATCACTTTAAAGTTAAACCCTATCTTTAATCGCCATCGCCTAAGTGATTGTTCACTAAATGACACTATACCTGTTGTTTTCAGTTCCATATGTACTGATTGTACTGTTAGTATCTCATTTTCCTTATACTTACTGTAAATTAAATCTCTTAACAACCTCACCATAGACGAATCTAATGCTCGTGATTTTCCTTTGTCCGATTTAGCTTTTCGATTATATGGCCCTTCCTTAATTAATTTATGAATAGTTTGTTCTGGAATTTCTGTTAAGAAGGCGGTTATTTCCACAGCTCTGGTTTCTCCTTCATTTTTTAAAATATTTTTATAAACATTTAAAACTACTTTTTGAGTATGTTCACATAAATGTTGTCTAGAAACTTTCTCTGTAATTTGCGAGCTGTTAATAATCCCCATACTTTCCTGTCGTTCTCTGCTAGTGCTAGGTAAAGAACCTTCCCAAGGCCTAAACATTTTCACGATATTGTTTTACCACAGCCACTTATAAACACAAAACACCCGAATAATTCACTACCCGCCAAAATATTTATCAAAACACAATTGCATAAAATACGCTAAAACACAAAGGAAAATATCATGTGCCTGTTAAAGTATATTACCCTTTTAAGCTCTTACAATATAAATATAATATAAACACAGATCAGCAACTATGTTTATTTTATAAAGCACATACAAATATATTCTTAACTAATGGGGTTAATTTGAAATTCCGTGACACTGACAATATTAAAAGATCGACTCTGTCGTCCCCGCTAGGTCGTAAAATATTTTCTGTAGGGGCGAGTTGGTAAATATGAAGAAAATAAACATCTGTAACTTTTACAGTATCAATCCAACAAAAAAACAGTTAAATTGAAAATGAAAGATAAAATGATTTACTACAACTTTAGTTCTTATAAATTTTCCGCATGTTTCTTTGTGTTTATATTATTTTGTGTCCTGTAAAATCTTGACTTTCGCTGTCGTCTTATTTCCTTCATAAGCACTACATTTAATGTGGAAATAAATGATGAATACGTTACCTGCGGTTTTTATAATGTTGTGTATGATTTGCTTAGGTACAGGTGCAGTGCTAAAATGACGAACGGTGCGCCTCTTGCTCAGTAAATCATAAAATTCCTCTGATTTCTTGATAGCCTCATCGATTGGTATTTTCTCAAATTGTAATGGTATATGTTTCAGATCTTTTGGTAAAGCAGGAGCCAATATTTCTTCATCATTATCGCTGGATGATTCTGGATCAGTCTCAGCAGCTAAAATAACATACATCAGTAAATAAGTTGTTATACTGGGTGCAATGGTAGGTAGTAATGGACCACTACCAGGCCAATCATGGAGGAAGAAGAGCCAGTACAAAATGCCCCAGCAGTCAAGGGGTTGCTGGCTGTATTAAAAATTTCATGAAATTGCTGTCTCGTCTAGACTAGTCACTGTTGTTGCATAGAGCGAAGCTTTCGGTAAGCTCGCTAGCACGAAGAAAGAATATATGAAGTTATATTGTGTCAAACTTGGTTGGCATTTTTACAGTGGCGAAGTAAGAAGTTATAGTCCTTTCGCAGAAAATTGATATGGGCCCCTAAACAAATTCAACAATATTTTTTTAATGAAAAGACCCCGCACCTTTTTTTATGGAAAGTTGGGTCTCGGTAGAATTGTCTACATTTTATCCCGAATAACAGTTTTAATGGGAACGAATTTAAATAATGAACAGTTTTTGAGATATCGCTTGTCAAAACTGACCAATTCTCGTAATTTTAGACTAATAGTATTACTTTAAGTATAATATTTATACGATTATTTTTTCAAAATCTATTGATAAAACTTTATTAATATTAGCCAATCAAAGTAGAAAAATTTCAAAAACTAATTCCGATCAGAAAAAAAATCAGCAGGATTATATTTACTACATGAAAAATATCAATTTTCAAAAGAGTGCAGCCAAAAAAAATTTGCAGAATCAAAATGGCGTACGTTTTAAATAAGAAAAAATGTGAAAAAATCGACAATTCTCGTCTATCTGTAACTTTTTCATCGAAAAAAATTTCAAATGACAGTTGTAGACATTTGAAAAACCTACCAAATGGCGTCTACCGAATCAAAATCCGTTTATTAGATTTCTCAGAATTAAAAAAAAAACATTGAAAACTGATATTCTTTAATTTTGCAACAAATTTTGCAGTAATTAATTTATGGTATAAACAATCTCAGGACATATGCGTCATAATGTGCTTAAAAAGTGGACGTAACCCGAAACCGATGAATGAATAGCTTCCAAGAAATTCAATTGTTTATTGAAAAAGTGATTTTAGTAACATTTGAATTCCCCAAAAGGAGGCGGTCCGATTTCAATTTTGCAGAAAGCTTTCTACCCTTCAAGAGTTGTACTATCACTGATGTCGAAGCCGAAGTCAAATATTTTAATTAAATATTGCTTAAAAACGCCTTTGAAAATGATACTTATTTCTTCGGTACAAACAAACTTTGTCAATTATTGTTTGTGTATCGAAATGTAAAGTGGATATTCCCGTAGTTGGCATTTTTATACGAATTTAAAAAAATGACCTCCCTCCGACCTTCAGAACTCGAGATATATTTTTTTTAATTCCCGAGACCTTATTATTAACTTACATCGCTGAGATTTGCAGGTATTGCACAGAAGCATTTTTTTAGGTACACCAGGAGTCAACATGTGGACGATTTTGTAAGCGCGAATGATTTTGAAAGCGCTGCCCTTCTTGGCGCCACGCTGCTCATAAATCTGTTGGAAGACCGGATCAACCTGCCGTAGTGTCCGTGCATACAGGATACGTGTAAATATCTTGTAGCAGGAGTTCAGACAGGTGATTGGCCTATAATTCCTTGGATCGGACAGATCTCCCTTTTTGGGGATTAGCACAGTACGTCCCTCGACAAACCGGTCCGGGATTTGCTGCCTTTCGTTCAACCACGTGTTGAAAACACGAGCCAGGCGGCGGTGGGTGGAAGGAAATTTCTTCCACCACCAATTATTAATGCCGTCTGGGCCCGGAGCAGCAAAGTTCTTCATTATTATTATTATTATTATTATTATTATTATTATCACTATTTTTTTTCGATTCTCCGACGCTGGACAGTTTTTCCGTGGCCTCACACGGAAAGAGCGCCAGCAAAAATTATTATTATTATTATTATTATTTATTTGTACCGAAGAAATATGCGTCATTTTCAACGGTTTTTTAAACAACTTAATTGAAATATTTAATTTAGGCTTTGAGCTCAGTGATGGTACATATCTTGAAGAGTAGAAAGCTGTTTGCAAAATTAAATAAACTAACTATTCATCCGTCGGAATTCTGGTAACGGTCACTTTTTAAGAACATTATGACGCATATTTCCCGAGATTGTTTATACCATAAATTAATTACCGCAAAAATTATTGCAAAATTAAAAAATAATAATCTAATAAACGGAATTTGATTCGGCGGGCGTCATTTTGTAGGGTTTTCAAATGTCTACAACTATTGTTTGAAACTTTTTTCAGTGAAGAAGTTACATTCGCAGATAAACGAGAAAAAACGATTTTCCATATTTTTTTCTTATTTAAAAAGTCCGCCATTTTGTTTTGGATGCACTCTTTTGAAAATTGATATTTCACATGTACTGAATATGATCCTGCTCCTTTTCTCTCTAATCGGAATTACGTCTAAAATACGACCACCTTGTTTGATTGGATTAATATGTTGTGCGTTGTATCGATTTTTTACTAACAGCTAAACATTTTCAAAAAGATTCTTGGGCGTCCAAAATGATGAAAATGTTCTAATAAATCGATTGTCGAAACCGTTACTTTGTGATAGTTAATCAAGATGATATGGCAAAGGACACTACTTTGCTATTTATCATTATTTTTTTTTTAAATTAGTAATAGAAAACAAATTTAAGTGTCCTTTCTCGTAATGAAAATTGCTAGATTCAGAAAGACAAATAGGGCAAGTACATTGTTTGTCGTTGGTACATGTTTGGCCCCCTTGAGGATTCGGGCTCTTCTGCATTGCACAACCGTGCTATCCCATAGCAGCCGCCCCCCCCCCCCCCCACTGTAACTTTAGTAACATTAGGTATGAGAATGTTACATGCTTTCTCATTATCTTTGAGTATACCAGTTATAGGTGTTTATTTGTTTATGTTTAAGTATATTATACTCTTTTTGTATTTTTGAGTATATCTGTCGAAAGCGTTTATTGGTGTAAGTTCTAACCAGTAATATATTGTTGTTATTAATTAATTATGTTTTTATTTTTGCACATATATGTATAAATTCAGTATTAACTGGTTTTTCTATAGTTTTTACGGGAAATTCAAAATAAAACAGTGGCGCCCTGTACGTTTTTTTAAAACTTTTGTTGATTGCAGTTATAATAGAGTAAGCACTTGGTGACAGGCTTTCAATTTTTTACATTTTTGTATATTGATTAACTGGCAGATTATTCTCACGCGCTGCTTTAAAACCGCTAGGCCATGGTAAATTATTAGTAAGTGTCTTTTCCATTAGCTTAACTTTTTAACATTACAACTCTACCTTTCCATCTCAACGTTGGTTTACCTCTGAGACGTATTCCCGCAGGTCCTGACTTGAAAATCCTTTTTGGTGGGTAATCTTCATCGGTTCTTGCAACGTATCCGGCCCATCTCAGTCGTGCAATTTTAATGTGGGTATACTTCTCCCATATTTACGTTCTGGCCTATGTTTCGAGCCCTATTCCCTGGTGAGGAGACCATGAGTTTAGCCTTGTCCACATTCATATCGCGTCCCATACTCTCAGCTGAGGTGGAGAAGGATTCAAAAGTTTCTTTTATTTTCCGCAGGGTGGTTCTATTGTGGGACGAGGTGTCACTTAACACATTTCTGAATGAAGGAATAACAGGGATTTCTGTCTAATTGAAATAATAAAAACTGGCTCTTTGAAGGCTGCAGCCTTGGGCACCAGCCAGTGAATTGACGTCCTGAGGTACCTACCTCTTCACCGCTAAAGTCACTATACCAGCCCAAACCTGGACTTATGGGCATTCTTGCTTTGAGCGACTTCGTATTTCTTCCTCTATTTCAAGCCCTCATGCTTGTGAGCAGGAATGAACCCCATATCTTTAGTTGTCATCGCCTCGATTGGTCCACGATGAAAATAGTCGTGGACCACAATATCTACACAAGTACCTTCCGGAACTAATGGAGCTCTTACTTTACCAACGTACTTATTAGCTACCATGTAAACATGCTTTTCATGTAAAAATAAACATGCACCATATGCTTTTTCATGCTACCATGCATAATTAATTGCTTACCCATTGACAGCATGTAGTGGATTATGGTTGTATGCTTTAGTTAATTTTCTGAAAAAAGCAGTATGATATAAAAGTGATATACGAAACATGATGATGTTTATTTACATAGGACATCTACATATTCTTATTCGGAGTTTAACTCCTAGGTGAGAAGGGTGTCTCCCTGTGAACTTTCCTTTTATTGTCAAGTGTTCCTCAAACGTAAAATGAATTTAATACATTGGGTTGATTCTACGGTTGGTTCCTTGTGAAACATTCTTCAATAATTTAAACATACAGGAAAATTATGCTTTTTAATGTTTCAAAAAGTTTTATTAAAACTCTACACGTGTTTCGGCTTATTAGGCCTTTATCAAGAGTACAAGATAATAATAATATGTTTTCACTTTTTGCGGTATTTTTTATTACATTACACCCTTTTGATGTTTGTCGTCTATAGGGTCATAGATTCAGTAAATATTCGCGATTATTTCACTAATAATCACTAAAAATTAATAAAAAAAAACTTACGTTTTAAAATTTCAACCACATAGTGCCAATTATGTCAGTAGCCCTCTAATAAGGCTGAATGGAAAATCATAATAGAACAAGTGACAAATTTCAAACTACTCGGTGTATACAGGGTGATTCAGAACTTATCCGGAAGAATTTAAGAAGATATGCACCCTTAAAATTAGAGTCGATACCACGAAAAAAATATAATAAAATCTTAACAGAACTTTCGTAAAAAAATATTAAAGTTATGGTATTATTAAACGCTACTTAGCTGGACGACTGGTTGAAACACTGACCTATCCCGTACTGTATGCGCAGATCTCCTCAATCAAGCAAGTAGCAACTAGTTCCGGTGCCGTGCGTTCTGCGTTGTCAGTTTGTGATTTAATCGCGTTGTTAGTGAGTGTTTTTTTTAAATTTTAGTGCTGAAAGTGAGTTTCTTTCAAAATGCCATATGTGTATAGTAACGCGCAGTATATGGACATGATTTTAACTTATGGTGAGGCAATGCAGAATGCTTTAGCAGCGCCTGAAATGTATGCGGAATATATTCCCGGCAGACATGTTCCTTATCCAGAAACTTTTACGGCAGACGTTCAACGTGGCCGTGATACTGGAAATATACAACTCAATCGTGGACCAGACGGGGGACCTGGTCGTCCACCACGTATTTTAGCAGCCGAGGAAGAAATTTTGGAAATTGTAGCCGAAAATCCTCGTATAAGTACGAGACAGCTCGCCCGACAGGGCCAATAATTTACGTCTCCAGGAACAGCAAGAAGGGGGAACATTTGCATTAGTACGGCAAAATAGGATACGACGTTGTTAAAAATGCATACAGGTCGGCAGACAAAATTTCGAACAGTGATTGTAACATCAGGTATGTACAAAATTTGTAATCATTTAAAATAAATAAAAAAATGAAAGTAGACTTCTAACTTCAAAGATAAGTTACGTTAGGTTAGATTCTTGTCGTTATCGATTTCTTTTACGTAAAGTTTTCGCATTTCACAACTATTCATCCAATATCAGCTGTTTTCAGGATTCATGCTGTTTTCAATTTTTATTGCAGTCGGTCAGAAAAGCAGTAGCGTACAAGTACAATTTTTAAATTTTTTTAAAGTGCTTTTTTTTTCATTTTTTCTTTGCGCTATTATATTTATATGGACCCGTTGCATATCCCCTTAAAGTTTCCGGATAAGTTCTGAATCACCCTGTATATAGATTTATCACTAACGTGGCGCAATCATTAAGTTATGTGTGAAAAAATAGTCATAGTATGTGTTCTGCATTAAAGAGGCTCTATGAGATTACTAGTAAAGAAGTTACAAAATCTTTTATTACTCAAATTTCTAGTTTGTTAGGTACCGGTTAATTTTTAAATCTTTGGTGAAGTATTGGCCTTACCATAAATATTTTGTTTCTAGCTGATTGGACTAGATCCACGGTGCCAGAAAAAAACCTTCTTCTATTAGAGTTTGATATAAGATCGTGCAATGTCTTAATAGTGTATATGCAACAAGCACAAAATGAGCAATTTTGTGCAAATTGCATACTATTCTTTTTCTACGAAAACGTTAATTAATCTAGATTTATAGCAACGAAATTATCTGTTACCTACAAAGATATGTGGACAGAAACAAACTGATGGCATTTATCGCCTAAATAGAGGCTAAATGTGTTTACCATTTTTAAACGTTAGTCGAGTAGAAATAATCGCTTAGTAATTTTAAAATATATACCAAACAGACACTTGAAATTTTTTTTAAAAAGTATTCCCGTAATTATCGCCAAAAAAAATGGCAAAATGATAAAATTTTATAATTTTTAAACGTTAGTTGCGTAAAAATAAATGCGAGGTAATTTTAGAATCAGAAATAGCTGCCAAAAAACTCATAGTTTTTTTTTAATTAGTCCGGTACGAAAATGCAAAAAATAATTAGGTGCCCCAAATTGAATTTTTTAATAGAAGAAGTCGGTTCAAATTCGCCCATTTTCTGACACCCCTAGTTTTTTACGATTACTATACTTCCACTCCACTTCGTGGATGTGGAAGTAAATTATCAGTCGTTTTAAATTTTTAGACTTTAACACTAGACTCGTTGTCAGAGAAACCTGATCTCCCCATGTTCCATATTTTTCTTGTAAATCTCCTACAGTTTGGCAATTATGGCAGTCATATTGGATTCACCCTTTTGAATTTTTAACTTTTGATATTAGATTCGATACCAGCTATGCCGAAAGCACTTAACTATCAATTTTAATGCAATTTAGACCGAATTTGAATACCGTCTAGTTCTTGACAGACCGTAAAATAATGTAAAAAGATATATTGTTACAAATACTATCCCTAGCAAGTCTCTCAAATTTACGATTATAATTGTTTTTTGTTAAATCTTTGCTCATCTTACACTAGATGTATCATAATGAAACTATAATGGGATCACGGCCGAGACATACCCGACAATTTGCGGTTAAACTAACCCAGAGCAAGCTTGGTTTAGAGACGAATTATGCTAAATTTCCATATTTTGACATGTTCTATACAGAATTGTTTACTTGCCCACTTCTGTGATATTCATTATATCTTGACCCCTCCTTTGTGTCTCTTATTAATGGAGATAAAAAAAAGTTTGGTATAAGAGTTGTAGTGTTATATATACATAATATGTAAAATGCAATTAAAATAACAATTGATCGCATAGGTTACGTGATATAATAATTAAGTTTTTTTTAAATGTATATGTTTACATATTCTTTTCGATTTCCCCCCCTGATTTCAAGAATATCAGGGTTGATAGGTCTAGCTGTAATATTTCTTGACATATCGGACATTGAATATGCTCCAAATATGCATATAGGTATTTCATCGTTATCAAAGGAAGCGAAGTAATTACTTTTACGCAGTAGGCTGTGATGATACTGTGACAACAATGTTAGCGTTTGACAGATCGTAATATTATTTGATCAAAATGGATTGCAGAGAAGCAGAAAAGTTTGATATAATATAAGAATAAAAATAAAATCCTGATAAGAACAACATCTTATAACATAAAATAACAATGAAAGTTTTACAACAGCGTCACCATTAGGTTCATAGCAGAAATACTGAGAGAAATAAAGGGTGGGGTCAAAATATAATGAATAAACAAAATATCACACACAACAGATAATACAGCCACCTGCATCATTGAATCACTGAAATGACTATGCAGAAGGCAAGGGATACTTGGTCAATATCCGAGTATACTAGAATTAACCAGAATTGGTTTCTTTTTTCAAAATCGTCCCAGTGCAGTGTCACGACCGAGAATCGAATTCATCGCTCCAAGGTAGGGGCCTAGTGTGCCAAGTGCGTCAACAAATATGTTAGCAAAAAAGGGCTCTTTTTGACCCCTCCCCTCCCCACTTTGAAACATTTATAAGATGTCCTTATACGAACGTTCATTTGCAAAATCCCTCTCCTCTCTACAGTTAATGATTGAAAAATAACACTTTCTTAAAACAATGTTGTGTTGGTTTTTTGAGAACGCTTACTTTTTTGAACCCCCTCCCATCCCATCCTTCACTTTGTCACGTTTTCGGTACCCGCCCTTTAAAAGCAATGTATTTGTTGAATGATCTCTTATATCTCTCCACCACGCAGTCATAATTAATTGAATAAATAAGTAAAACTAACGTAAACATTAGTTTAATCATCATGCATATCTAATGCAGAATCTACTTACTTTGATCAGGTGTTTTAAAGTCGTCGTCCTTTTTGGTATGCGAAATTTTCTTTTTTTGAGTTCCTTCATAAACTGTAAATCCAACTCTTGCAATAACATAAACAATTAGCCCAACCACAAAATACTGCCAATATAATTCAAAAAACATGTTGTATATATTATATAAACCAACAGATGGTCGAGTTGAAACAAATCAGACTGTATAATATTAACAAGCATGTAGGGAAACAGCGCGCGATTAATAATAATTGTTTTGACCTAAATTTCTATCTCCCTGAGACCGATAAAAACTTATTTTTATATTTTGTATAATAATTATTATTGCTTATAATTTGCTTGTCTGATGGTGTCTGTCGTAGAGTTGGGTTATAATAATACTACATAGAATGGAATTGTTTCGTCTTATTTGGTTCACAATAGGGGTGTGTGTTTTATGTATACATTGCGTGATGAATATAATCGATTTTGATAGCAGCATATTACCTAATTTAATATTAATGCTCCCACCACACATTTTCAGTAGACTTATTATGAAGCTCTATGAATAACAAAATTTCCATTGAATAATAATAATAATAATAATAATAATAATAACATAATCAGCCAAATGCAGGAAATGTTTAACACAAGATGAAATCATAGACAACATTACATCAGGATGCGGAAGGCTTGCAAATACAAAATATCTGTAGAGGCATAATCAAGTTGCCTGTATTATCTACGTTGAGTTGCTAAAAAAGTACAAAATAGGGCGAAAGGAAGAAGAAGGGTACGGAAAACGGATCGGCAGCCTCCACGCGGTGTACCTGGACAGGCAGAGGTAACTCTACCTGACAGATGTCGGACGTGGGTCTCAGGGCTAACCACTCTGAGACTCTTTTTCTCTGGTTCTACCTCTCAGAGAAAGGGCCCCTCACAATCGACCTCGCTCGGATGGAGGTCAGAGACAAGTTGGAGGGGTCTTACCGGATGGTCTCAATGGAAACGACATACGCAATGTACATGGACGCTTTAGGTGGACCAGGGAACTCCGGGATGACTTGCTGACCTGCTATGAGAGCAGCGAACCTGCGCGCAGGGGGTACATGGCGCGATTGCACGAAATCTGGTGTGATCTGCACCCAGAGCATCGCGCCTTCTCTGAACAACAGCTCAGAGATCAAGTATCCTTCCTGCGCAGATCAGGCTACGTAAGGGCGCCTCGTCAGCAGGGACATGTGCCAGCCGCACTGCCACCGCGGCAAATCGCAGCTGACGAGGAATATCCCATAGAGTACACTGATGTTGACTTAAGGACGAGGGTTAGCCTTAACAGCAGGGCTACCCTAAACCCACAAGACCTGGTACGGATGGACGCTGTTATCGATGAGGAACTACCAGAAGACGCCGACATTTGGCAGATCAACACTGCCGTGTACAACGCTGCTAGCCAACTCGTCCCCCGCGAAAGGGCAACCAGAGCCCCATGCGGTATCGAGAAGGCTAAGCGGCGTGTACAAAAGATCGAAGGCAAAATACAGTTGGCCAGACAACACGCTTCTCGAATCCAGAGTGTAGTGGAATGCGTAACAGCTGGCAATGCATTCACGCCTAAAGTCCGGCGAACAGCAGCCGGCCTAAGACGCCAGCACCACACACTAAATCTAACAGTGATGCTTACTATTAAGCAACACTGTTTAGATCGGATTCGAGCGCTCATGGCTATCAAGAAAACGCTAATAAGGCGGGTAAGGAGTATGGAGGAAAATACACTGTTCCGTACGAACCCTTCCCGCCTATTTCAAGAGCCACAGCGTGTTGTCGACAATCCGCCAGCTGTAGCCGATGTCGAACGCTTCTGGAAGGGAATCTACGAAACGACACGTCCGTTCGATAGCAACACTCCAGCAATAGCACACTTCGAGGTTCTTTGCCACAGAACCTTAGAAGAGCCAGAAGAGGTGTGCCCGGCAATCAGTTCAGAGGAAGTTCAACAAGCTCTTGTTGGGGCCAAGAACTTCGCTGCTCCGGGCCCAGACGGAATAAACAACTGGTGGTGGAAAAAATTTCCTTCCACCCACCGTCGTCTGGCCCGAGTTTTCAACACGTGGTTGAACGAGGGGCAGCAGATTCCTGACTGGTTTGTCGAGGGACGTACCGTGCTAATCCCCAAAAAGGGAGATCTGTCCGACCCAAGGAATTATAGGCCGATCACTTGTCTGAACTCCTGTTACAAGTTATTTACACGTATCTTGTATGCTAGGACGTTACGGCAGGTTGATCCCGTCTTCCAACAGATTTACGAGCAGCGTGGTGCCAAAAAGGGCATGGCGGGCTGTAAAGACAGCCTGCTGATAGACCGCTGTATTACGCAGGATTCTGTGCAGTACAAGCGGAATCTATCGATGGCCTGGATTGACTATCGCAAGGCATTTGACACAACATCGCACGAACTATTGTTGCATTTGCTCAAGTGTCTTGCGGTAGCAGAACCACTAGTGAGATGCATAGAACAACTGCTACCTCTCTGGAAAACTCGCTTCACCATAACATCCGGTGCACAGCGGGTTACAACAGAGCAGGTGGCATTCCGAAGAGGAGTTTTCCAAGGAGACTCTCTGAGTCCCCTCCTCTTTTGCATCTCACTGCTGCCGTTATCTGTTGAGCTCCGCCAAACTCGCGGGTATCACTGTGGACCACCCAGCAACCGGAGGCATAAGGTCACTCATCTATTCTACATGGATGACCTTAAACTGTATGCCTCCGGAGAGCATGAACTCCAAAAAGCTCTAAGGGTGGTCGAGCAGTACACGCGGGCCATTGGTATGGAGTTCGGGTTGGACAAGTGCGCGGTCGTGCAACTCAAGAGAGGACGATGCGGGGACTTTGCTGAAGACGCGCAACTCGCAGACGGAAGCATCCTCAGACATCTGGATGCCGGAGAGACCTACACATACCTGGGTGTGGAGCAACATCACATCCAGGATGTGCAACAAGTGAAAGAATCTCTCCGCGGCAAGTACAGAAGCCTACTCCGAAAGATTTGGTCATCCGAACTTTCGGGGAAAAACAAGGTATCTGCCACTAATATGCTTGCCGTTCCTGTTCTGCTCTACTCCTTTGGAGTAGTCAAATGGACTGTAGATGAGCTGCGCCAATTGGACAGAGGTACCCGCAAGATGATGAATATCCATAGGAGCATTCATCCTAGATCGTCCGTCCCTCGTGTGTACCTCCCACGAAATCGGGGGGGCAGAGGGCTCTTGGGGTTGGAGTGTATGCATGGCAGAGTGTCACTGAGCATGGCATGTAATGTCCTTAGGAGCTCAGACCCGCTCCTGCAATTAGTGAGAGATCACGAAAACGCAGGGGTGGATGCAGGATTGTTTAAGGCAGCAAAAAGAGCCGCAGATGAACTTGGTCTCGTATTCGACGATAGGCGAGGTGGCCGGCGCGGTGCTGATCCAGAGTCAGTCACTGAACTACAGCCAACTCGCCTGAAGGCCCAAATAAAAGCTGCCGAGAAGAAACTTCTGTTTAGGCAGCACGTCGATAAACCCATGCACGGTGTATACTATAAGAACGTAGAAACACTGGGTTTGTCGACTAGGCTGACATTTGCCTTTTTAAGGTCAGCCGGGCTAAAGTCGGAGACCGAGGGATTTATTGTGGCCTGCCAAGATGGTGTAATTAACACGTTGGTCTACCGAAGCCGCGTAATGGGTGTAGAGGTTCCTGATATAAGCTGTAGGACCTGCCACCAGGCGCCGGAGTCGCTCATGCATTTACTTTCTGCATGTCCGATATATGCGATTTCGGCCTACATTCAACGCCATAACGCGGCGTTACGGGTGCTGTACTATCATCTACGGCACTCGTACGGGATAGACCAAACACCAGTGCTGCCTTACGTCCCCGGAGATATTGAGTCCGTTGTCGAAAACGAGAGGTGTCGAATTTATTGGAACTACTCGTTTCCGACAGTCAGGCTAATTCAGTCCTCCTCGACCATCAAAACAAGGTGATGTTTGTGATCGAGTTCTCGGCACCCGCTGAGCCAAACATCGCTTTGAAAGAGGAGGAAAAACGGACCAAATACCGTGATCTCCGGTACGAGCTCCAAGTGCTGTACCCAGGCTACTCGGTCAAGATGGTCGTCCTCATAATCGGTGTACTCGGAGGTATGAAGCCTACGCTGCTCTCAGCATTGAAGACCATACCGGCCTGCCAAAAATCAGCCGAATGGTTGGCAGGCCAAATGCAAAAGGCAGTCGTCTTGGGGTCCCTGCGTCTACTTAGGGCACACGATTCTGGAATTTACAACCACTAACCCTGCAGGAGGTGGGGAGTGGTTGTAGATAATTCGCTGGCGCTTCCCCCGTGAGAATATCGGAGACACGGGAGAACTGTCCAGCATCGCTAACGCGAAAAAAAAAAAAAAAAAAACATAATCAGCCAAATGCAGGAAATGTTTAACACAAGATGAAATCATAGACAACATTACATCAGGATGCGGAAGGCTTGCAAATACAAAATATCTGTAGAGGCATAATCAAGTTGCCTGTATTATCTACGTTGAGCTGCTAAAAAAGTACAAAATAGGGCGAAAGGAAGAAGACTCCCGCTAGAGACACAAACCCAATACAGCTACGATTTAAGCAGCAAGTTTGAAGAAAAGATGACAAAATATGAAGTGGCGAGGGAGGTTGAATATCTATGGGAACTAAAGAAAGCATATATCATCCCAATGCTATTATCATCAACCGCAGTTATGTCTAAGGCATTAAAGGAAAGTCAAAGATACCAGAAAATTTCTACCTGTCGATGCGAAAAGATGTAGCTGTGCAGACATGTACCCAGACAGCACATGATATCCTGAAAATATCCTATTATAGAGGCGTTGCCCCAGACTTGGGATTATCCCATAAACATCTCCCTAGGTCATACCGGGGTTGACCTGACTGGAAACAAGGAAATATTACTATCTATTAAATATGCACTTTTTTTTAACTTGCTCAGTTGCAAAGAACGGTGAAATTTAGGTTAACCATATCGCAATATTGAATCATGCGGAACCCACGCCGTACTTTGGAGCATGACTATCAACGCCAAATGAAGAAGTTCTGCCAAGAAAAATTTACATTTTGTTTTAAATTTGTTCTTGATATATATATAAAATTTCAAGGTGTAACTAATACAAAGTAAAAATGTCATAATGAAATTTAAAATACCAAAAAATTCTTTTTTAGATATTTCATGACATGCTGTATGTAATAATCCTATTCTGAGAATAATATCCTACAGAATAATTTAAAGTTTGTCAGTAAATTGACTTTTAAGATATAAATGTTTTACTCTTACCTGTAAAATGTCAACACATTTATTATCATAGAAGTGAGGTAGTAGAAGCGACTTTTCAGAACTGCAATACAAGTGGTACAAAACGATACCTAGGAAATCACCGTTCAGTAACCTAACTTAAATAGCTATTACACTAAATGGAAATTTGTTTTTAAGCGATGTTAGCAGCTTGTCACTCTATTATATCTTGCAATGCGAGGGAAACTGTTAGCATTTTATGCCAAAATAATATTTTTGTTACATATTTTTAAATTTAGATGCCCCAGTAGTTTCAACATAAGCTTACAAGTAGCAAAAATATTATTTCGTAGTGAAATGCTAACAGTTTTCCATGTAATAGTGAATGGAGGACTTCTTAGTAGCATACCAAGTTGTAAACATTGTCTTGAAGTAATTTGCAGCCTGGCTATTTAGGTAAGCTTTGGCCCTGAAAGACTACAATGATATCCTATGGATAGCATAAAACAGATCCTCTAACAGCCGGTTTTACAATCGCTGGTTAACTTCCAGTCAGAGTTAACTTTCAGGTTATTATAGAAATTGGGTTTTACAATAGCTGGTCATTTTCAATGTTGTAGTTATCTAGTAGTTAACTTTACTAGCAGATGAGGTGTGGGTTAACCAGAAGTTGGCAGTTTACTGGCAATTTATAACCTATAAAATAACTGTCACAAAATGATTTTTTGATATTTCGCTTAAAAATGGATATGTGCAAAGTAAATGCAAATAGCAGTGATGAGGAGCCAAGGTAATCCGGTATAGACCTAACTTTTTCGAAGAATACGATGGAAGAGATTTTTTAAATATATCGAGATTAAATACTACCTACTTACTTAATAATAGACTAACTCATAAACTGCTTCTGACATTTATATTTGATAGCAGGTGACGTGACTTTGACAAAAATTCATGCATTTTATGTATATTGCCCATTTTTCCAGTACCAACATTATAAATTTTATTCATAATCTCTCGTTTACAAATCATCACTTAACTTTATATTGAAAAACGCAAGTGTCGGTAAAGTTGTAGTTAACCTGCAAGTAAGAGTCAACTAACATGAAAGTTAACTTGCGATTGTAAAACCGGCTGTAAGAGTCCCAGGTTAATCCCGAGGATACACAAAAATACGTTGGTAGGATACCTTGAGGATACGGAAAGTAGTGCTACTTCTGGATCCCAGGGATATCCCTCGCATATTTTGGGATATTCTCAGGATGTTATTATATTTTAGCTTTCATATTCCTAGGATGGCCATAGGATGACCTTGTGCTGTCTGGGTAGTATTGTCGGAGTTTCCTTAGTTGTGCCTCTGAAATGGAGTAATTCTTGGTGCTAACCCGAATATTTCATTATAATACCCTAAAAAGAAGACGGAAAAATAATGATTACAATTATAATTATAATAATATCTTAAGTCTCTGGAGATATCTAATCCGTTGTCGAGAATGCAAAATATAGAATTTGTTGAAAGTACTTGTTTCCGACAGTCAGGATAATTCAAGCCAATAAGCGATTGTCCTCCTCGAACATAAGAACAAGGTGATGCCTGTCATCGAATTCTCAGCACCTGTTGAGACAAACACCTCTTGGAAGGAGGAGGAAGAATGAGCCAAATACCGTGATCTCCTTGACGAGTTCCAAGTTACTCAGGCTACTTGATCATGATGGTCATTGTAATGATCGGTGTATACGGAGGAATATGCTGGTCAACTGAGCGGGCAAGACTGCAGAAGATCGCGTTATTGGGAATGGCGCATATTATAAGGAGTATGAGTTTCTATGAACCCTTGTTGCGATTTGGACTCTGAACTTTTGGAGTAAACATCATCACCGTCGCCAAAAGTGCCCAAAAACCTGTAACAAGCTCATATACTTCTTGGTGTAGTAACGCTAAGGGATTAGTAAAAATTATTATTTAAAAAAGAGTGCGCTAAACTCATAGATAATAACAATCCCGCACGATGCTAAATATCAATAGGAGCATTCATCCTAGATCGTCAGTTCGTTGTATATAATTTCTGTCATTGGTGCGTCGAGGGTGTGAATGATAAAAGATACCGATTCTAACGTAGTGCATGCGTAGTACATTAACATTCATAATTTGTTAAACTGCACAAGAAGGTTCCAGAACTGAAAATTCAGAACCTAAACAGTTAACAGACCTAAAGTATCACTAAGCGTGGCATGCAACATCCTCAGAAGCTCAGACTCGCTCCTGCGCAATTAATGGCAAATCGTGAAAGCACAAGTGTGGATGCAGGATGTTCAAGGCATTAAGAAGTGCCTCATATTGAAGTTCGTCTCGTATTTGACGCTAGACGAGAAGACCGGCGCGGTGTTGACCCAGTAGCGGTCGTTGAACTTCAGCCAACTCATCTGCAGCTCCAAAGAAAAACATTTATCTAGGCAGCATGCCGATAAACCCACGCACGTTGTGTACTATAAGATAATAGAAATACTGAATTTGCAACTAGGTTGATATTAGCCTTTGTATGGTCAGCTAAGTTCAAGTTGGAATTGAGAGTCTTATTGTGGCCTGAGAAAATAGTGTAATTAATACTTTGGCTACTGAAGTCGCATAAAGGGTGTAGGGGTTCCCAATACTGTGGATGAACTGAGTACCGCGAGCATGTAGGACACGACAATAATTGATAATGAACGGCGCAAGATATTCCTTCGCTACGGTATGTGGCTACCTCCACTCGCAGGCGGATTAAGGTGTAATGATAAGTTTACTAACCATGATTGTTACTGTGTGTCTTCCGTCGTATCTTGTAGACCAGTGACGCACTTTCTGCTCAGCTCATCATTTTATAAATCAGCACTTGAGGCAAATTTCGAAGAATATAAGAACCATTGACAGACTTTGTAAGTAATCAGAATATGTTAAATTGGAATTCAAGATATATTTCATAACGAACATAATTTTTTGAGGATTATAATATATACGATTATGTTATTTTTTTTCGGATTATCCGTTGCTGGACAGGGCTTCCGTGCTTTCCCACCGATACCACACGGTAGCCGCGCCAGCTATAATTATAGCCACTCCACACGACCTGTAGGGTTAGTGACTGTAAATACCAGAATCGTGTGCCCTTAGTAGGCGAAGGGACCCCAAGATTATCGCCTTCTACATTTGGCCTGCTAGCCATTCGGCTGATTTCTGACAGACCGGTATGATCTTTAGTTCCGAGAGTAACGTAGGCTTCATACCACCGAGTACACTGACTACCATCTTGACCGAGTAGCCTGGGTATAGTACTTGGTGCTCATACCGAAGATCACGGTATTTGCTCCGTTTCTCTTTTCCTCCTCTTTCAAAGTGATGTTTGGTTTGGCTGGTGCCGAGAACTCGATCACAAACATCACCTTGCGTTGATGGTCGAGGAAAACTATGTCATGCTTGTTGGCTTGAATTAGCCTGACTGTCGGAATCGAGTAGTTCCAATAAATTCGGCACCTCTCGTTTTCGACAACGGACTCGACGTTCCCGGGGACGTAAGGCAGCAATGGTGTCTGGTCTATTCCGTACGAGTGCCGAAGATAATACAGCACCCGTAACGCCGCGTTATGGCGATGGATGTAGGCCGAAATCGCATACACCGGACATGCGAAAAGTAAATGTATGAGCGATTCCGGCGCCTGACGGCAGGTCCTGCAGTTTATGTCAGGAACCTCTACACCCATTACGCGGCTTCGGTAAACCAAGGTGTTAATGACACCATCTTGACAAGCCACAATGAGTCCCTCGGTCTCCGACTTTAGCCTTATCGATAAACCCAGTGTTTCTAGGTTCTTACAGAACACCCCGTGCATGGCTTTATCGACATGCCTAAACAGACGTTCCTGTTTGGCAGCTTTTATTTGGGTCTTCAGTCGAGGTGGCTGACGTTCAGTGACTGACTCTGGGTCAGCACCGCGCCGGCCTTCTCGCCTGTCGTCGAATACGAGACCAAGTTCATCTGCAGCCCTTTTTGCCGTCTTATGTTTAAGACATATAACAATCATGCATCCACCCCTGCATTTTCGTGATCTCTCACTAATTGCAGGAGCAGGTCTGTGCTCCTAAGGACATTTATTATTAATGAGGGTAAAAAAAGTTTCTATGCAGAGCAAGCCCTTCAAACGGAAAAAGACCACCTCTTTTATCGGTTTTCGTGCACGGACGCACGACAGCAAGGGTTTTATTGCAATTTATTCAGATTTGACAGGGACATGATGCAGGATAAAGGATAATGTCAGAGACATGACCATGACCATCCTTGAGGGTTGAATCTGCCATCACAGGACTTTTGCCCCCCCCCCATTTTTGAGGATGCTAATGATCCTTCCTGGCTCTTTAAATGACCAAAACACGCCCCTTTCGCGTGTATACTTTCATTAGTGCTCGGATGGACAAATTTAATAGTATTCGAAGTACAAGAAAGGACACGGCCGGTGCAGTTTGGGGCAACTCTCCCAGGGGGGTGGAAAAGTGATTTTACCCCTCTTCTCGGTTTACACATTTAACCCACTGTTCTCGAGGATGCTGACGACGAAAGAAATACTGTGATATGAGTTTGAACCTTAATTTCCATCCATTCCCTTCTAACTATGTATTGCCGAGCACTAATGAATGTATACACGCGAAAAGGGTGGGTTTTGATCATTTCAGTAGGTAGAAAGGGTCGATGTCACCTAAAAGTTTCTTATTCGTTATTAGCATACTTGAAAACGGGGTAGTAAAAGTTTCAACGAGAGGAGATATATATATTTTATCATATTCCCACCCCCTGGGAGGGTAGATTCAAGCCCGAAGAGCGGTCACTGTCATGCCTGACATTATTCTTCGTCCTTTATCATGTCCCGGTCAAATCTGCAGAAATTCGCATTAAAAACCTTGCAGTCGCGCGTCCGTGCACGAAAACCCACAAGGGGTGATTTTTGGCCGTTTGAAAGGGTTGCTCCGAATAAAAACTTCTAGTACCCTCATATTCGTATTCACTCTTGAAAACGGGAGAGATGGTCCGATTGCGTTACTCTGTTACAACAAAATCGGGTCAAAATACCAACTCATTGACTCCACTATAAATGCCATCGCACCGCATTCAAGCGACCGTTATGGCGATTGCCGCCAGTCTTTTTTATATGAACTCTAGGCCTAGGGAATTTTGACATCAATATTGAAAACGGGCTGTTCTCACGACAGACATTATGACCAAGCGAGCTTGCTATATATAGCAAGCTCGTTATAACATTAAACTAGCTTTATCAAGATATTTTGGAACCAATTTGTCCACTGCGGACGTTACATGACCCATTACGCGTGAAATGACTTGCAACGGCCGTACTGTTTAAAAATGTGAATTAATTTGTTCAGAATATAAAATGATTGGTTTTATATCAATATAAATGTGCGTACTGTGGCTTTTATTTTGATCTTTTAAATATCAACGATTATCGGAGGTATTTGTGTGGTGAACTGAAGGGGTAGTTGGTCTGTGGGTAATTGTTCTTATGCCCTCCCTTCGTCAGAATTTTTCATGGATTTTGTTGCACAACGCGCTCTTTTGGGGGACTTCTGCCGTACTGCTTCCGGGGGCACTGCAGAAATACAATGCTCAATATGCCAGTCCCTGCTTTTCATTTGTGCGCTCCGATTATTCTCTATAGCCAATACAGTTGTATGACCAGTCAGTGCAGGGATCTGTAATCTACTGTCCCGCATTAGGAAGACAACAGCTCGACGTATGATATTCCTATCATAGAATTGCATTCGATCGGAACATTTCTAAAATCGGTATTATTGATCGTAGAGAAAAAAAATTTCATATCACTGTGTTGGTGATCGAATTCTGAACAACTTTCAAAATGTCCGTCCGTCTATCCGTCCGTCCGTCAGGATTCTTGTAAGCACGATAACTTAAGAACGAAACGTCCGATTGTATTGAAATTTGGATAGTAAGTTAGTGTTAGCTAGAGGAAGAAACCTATTATATTTGAACAATATCGATCAATAAATAAGAAAGTTATTAATTTTTGAAATGAAAAAAAAATTGTTTTGTAGCTAATTAAACAAAAAATGTTTGAAACTAATATCAATTAGAAAAAAAACTGCGAAGAGTATCCTATAGAATGTGCAACAATTATATAACAAGTGTAGTAAATCGGCGAAGAGTATAATGGTTAGCTTGTTTTAGATTAAAATGAAACACTATGTAGTTTAAATTATTTTTGTATTTTTTCTATACATACATATACATTTTTTTTGAATTTACAAAGAACCATCAAACAGATTTTTAATTCTTTCAGTAAAGACTCCAAAATTGTGATATGTTACATCAGATTGTATTGGTTTGCCAGTGAAATAAATTGGTCAAAATTTGTTTCAAAATCTATTTAAAAATTCTTTGCAAATTCTGTCTGATATTTTAAGCAACAATAATTTCTCTAATTTACTTATAAAACGTTGATTTTTTGCTTCTGCTTTTAAATTTCATATAAGGCATATTATCAGTTCCCTAATCAGTTCTATAAATTTAATAAAGACAATTAGAAAGTTAAAGTGTATTTTGATTTCAACTCTATGTAACTTAGGGAACTTTGTTAGGCATTATGGTATTAAATATAAAATAATAAAATATAAATACGTCACATCACACAAAAATAAACAAAATAATATGTACACTTATGTCTTCTAAAATCTAAAAGTTAATAACCTTGGAATATAAATGAAAATGAAATAATTAAAGTACCTACACATATTCCAAAATCATTTACTATACATAAAATTATTCAATAAAAAAATTTCTGTGTTCATAACTAAGAACTATGAGAACATGATTTAAAAACCGGACTAGAGGAAAACTACAAGATTTTGTAACATTTTCAAACAGGAAGAGTTGCAGGAAAAAATTAAATACTGACCGAACTTATAAAGTAAAAAAATATGTATATAATGCAATATTAAAATAAAATATTACAGGTAACTTATAGTTATTAAATTATTTAAGTTTACATTGCCAATTTCTTGATTCACTAACTCTAATATTAAATATAACTTAGTAAAAAATCTATGGCATCTTAAGATTTTCTCATCAAGAAAGAATCAAAAAATCAGCCGCAACATTTACAACATATTTAAAATTTTCTTTTTAATTAACAACTAGATCACAGAATCACTAAAAAATGTAGCAAAATCAATTTGCTACAAAGTTTTAGTAGATTTTGATTTCCATGAAAAATAAATGGGTAATATGAACACAATAAAGGACGTATATTTACAAGGGTGTAAAACGAAAATAATAGGTCTTCAAATAAAGTTTTTGTATAATTTACTTACACTAAACGAATTAAATACTTTGGTTTTCTCTTGTATTTAAGCTACCGAGTGCATGGAAGATTTTATTTGGATAATATTTCTGTAGCAGTCTCACTGTCTATTGAAGAATAAGGTTAGTAGTGCTATACAAATCAGAGATACAGATGATATTACTGCTGCACATCCAGCTGAAATGAAAAATAACAATTTTAAAACCACATATTAACTTTCTTCTCAAATTATATTTTTAAGAAGCCTGTATTTCTAAGACATATTATGACAATTATAATACATTTATTGGCCCACATTCTGTTATAAGATAAAAGTTGATTTCTGTTCGATAGGCATGATTTAGAAAAGGTTATTAATATCAGTGCGTGGACCAAAGTGGTCTGATTTTTCCTGAGTGTGCTGTAGCCTGTATGATCAAATACTTTCGAGAGAATTTGTGTATATCCACCTGACCAAAATTATCGATAATGCTAGAGATAAATTGCTTTAATCAAATCATAATTTTAAGCAGACCTCATATTTGGGTGGGTATTACGGAATTGTCCTCCCCCTTAACAAGATATTTGTTGGTGGGGATGTCCTTTCCCCTTAAATTTTTATTCGCAGCTGTATAAATATATTAGGAAAATATTATTTCGTCTAGTAGATTGAAAAAAAGGCATTCGGGTTGAGTAATTTGATTTTTATAGAAATTAAATTAATCTTGATGTGGCATAAATAATAGATTGAATTTGGCAGTACATGCTATAACGCTGTAATTTTTAAAAACTCTCGAGTAAATATTTTTTATTAAATGAAAAAAATAAATTACTGAAGTGAATACAAGAATCAAACATTGAAAGACCCGAAATCGGCTCAATATACCGTTATATATCACCTATTTTCAAACTATTAGATTCAAAATATTTTTTTGTCGACGTTAACTCAAAAAGTTGAAAATTAAGAAATTCAAGCGGTGGAGGACGGGGAAGGGAAAATCGCTAAAAATTTGAAAGTGAATTTCTTGAGCCCAGTTCGGTGGGACATCGAAATTTTTTATGTCAAACTGTATTCTTTTGTCCATTATGATCTAATGCCTAATTATGAATCACCTTATACAGATTCAGAAATTGTAGTTCGCAATATAGGGAATAAACGCCCCGCCCCATAATTCGTGAACGCGGGTTCTGAAAGTAATCGAGTCGACATTGAATTTAGTATCGCATGAACGTTGCAAGGGTATACGTCGCTAATAATTTCTACACGGAACGAGATTAATATCTCGTCAAAACTTAGCTAGAAGTTATTCGTCACATTTTTGACAAATAATTTATTTTATTGAAAGTATTTCTGCAGTTTCTCTTTTAGCCATAAGGGCTATGGGAATAAAATAATGATTCTTATTAAAAACGAAATAAAAATAGAGAATTAAAATAAAGTAAAATAATTCTCAGAAATTAAAATCAACTAATAATTATCACAAATAAGGGGTTCAAACAAGGGTTCAAACAAACCACCTTCTTGTGCCAAACAATAGCCAAACCGATTATACAATGAATCTCTCATATCATTGAGTTGATTTGGGGTAATGTTTGCACAAAGTTGGATAAGTTTTTTCCATAATTCAACTAAATTATTGGCTCGTTCAAAGGCATGTTTGCACGCGGTTTTCTTTAAAAAGCCCCACAGAAAGAAGTCATGGGGTGCTAGATCAGGGGACCTGGGGGGTCATTTTATCATCCCCCTCGTATTTATTAAACGATTGGGAAATGTTATTTCCAGAAAGTTAATAACCGTTAGGGGCCGTTCATAAAATACGTTCGCAAATAAGGGGGAGGGAGGGGTATTGTTTAGCGCGACGAGATGTGACAAGGGGGAGGGGGGGGGGGTCTAAGGAAATGTGACGTTCGCAGTTAATCAATTTTATTTTAATTTTTCTCTTAACGTGGCAGTTTTCAAAATTTTTTCGTTACGATAGAAAGTCATTCCCAAGTACTAAAAGCTTGTAAACAGGCCTGTTGAGAGGGGGGCGGGGGTGTTTCACCCCGAGCCCGGGTATCATTTAAAGTTAGAGAAGCATATGCATTAGGCGAAATGAGAGTGGAATACTTTCAAATGATTAGTGTGATATAAATAACAATTAGTTTTGAATAAGTAAATATAAAATTGCTGCCCCCCGTCTTTTCAGAACTGCGACCGAGATAAATATTCAATTTCCAGGAATATCACCCCCCGCCCTTAATTTATTATTGGGAATGCCACCCCCCCCCTCGCTCTTCGAAATTGATATTGAAAATTGTTGGGAATTGTATGTTACTACCCCCCGGGCCCCGATTTTCTCTCGACGGCTCGAAGGATAGTCAAAAATCAATGTTTCAGATTGCATACACTTATTTATTTACTTATGTGGCCATAAGAAATATTTTAAATTATTCATCTGTATGCTATTTTTAATCACAAGAAATCGTTTATGGGGGAGGGGCTAGCTTTTGTGACGTAATATTTGTTGGGGGGGTCGCTGAAAGTGTGACTTAGAGTGACGAAGGGGGAGGGAGGTGCCCAAAAAGGTGAAATTCTGAGTGACGTATTTTATGGACGGGCCCTTACTGTATTGTGACTTGGGCAGCCGTCTTGTTGAAACGAAATGTTGTCAATGTTGACAGGAAGAATTTGAACTGCAGGAATTATTTGGTTTTCTAAAAGCTCTAAATAATTATTGCCATTTAAATTGTCATCGATTATCAGTGGGCCTATAATCTTCGTAAAAGCTGAGAAAATTTTGTGTACTCTATTAATAACACAGGCACACAAAAGAGAAGGCAGAGTTATGTATTCCCATGCATTTTTGACCTGCTGAACACAAATCCGATGTCCGTTTTGCCCGATTGGCTCTTGCATTTTTCCTAACCTCAGAAAACACCGTCAGGGTGTCCAAAAAGTCTCAAACAAGTAAATAAAAAGCTTAAATGAGCTGACCATCATTACTATACGTATTTTGGGACGCTGAGATCGGATGAGGGCGGCACGATGATCTATGGTCAATTTTAATATACACTGCCAAAATTAAAAGTCCGAGGATTTCGTTTCCTCGGTGACATGGGTCCCCGAACATTCACAGATGTGCAAAAGGAACGGAGAAATCGAATGGCGCAAACCAGGCATCCCTACGATACTTCGTTTCCGAGATAGGGCCGTTCAAAATCACCGGAAGGAGAAATTTTGTTTTCTCCCCCCACTTTTCGAGACTCTGTCTTGGAAACCAAAATAGCTATAGGCTTTTAGTTGATTCTAGTTGATTTCTCTCACTATCCTACGGACACCTGAATTTTTTCAGATTTTTAGCGACACTTTCATTTTGTCCCAAAATTTTGAAGGTGAATAATCTAAAAAGTGTACGCGTTTTCGACACCTCTTCACATTTCAGGCTCTAACTTTTTCCAGACAAAAACGACCCCCCTTCTTTTGCTTAATCGATTCAAAATTAAATTTTCTATCTGATGATGGGCGGGGCACGATGATCTACGATTATTTTTTAGCGAGATGAAAGCCGCCAAAGTAAGTGGTAATGTAATAGCTAATCGGGCAAAATGGACGTCGGATTCATGTTCAGTAGATGAAAATGCATGGGAAAACATAGGACTGCCTTCTCGCACTTTTCTTTGTGTGTCTGTGTAATACTCACAATGAACGTCTTTATTAATATACAGGGTGTAATTAGTTTCATGTCATCAAAAAACTGGTGGTAGGGAACGACAAGATAAACAAAAAAACCTTATATAACATGGGGTTTAAAGCTTATAATTTTGGAGAAAAAAAAATCTTTAGAGAACTGCTGGAATATTGAGGTAGGTTTAGATCGTCGCGCGTGTCTGCCTTATACCCTGACTCTCCCTTGTGTAATATTTTAGTTACTATGGGTGTTTCGTTATGTACACACGTCCAACCCGCCAAGACGTTCGATGCTTTTGTTATTTTCGAATTTCGGTTCACTATTATTTATAGTTAAGATTTATTTTATTGACTTTACCGTTCAAGTCGTTAAATTCTTGATTACGTACAGACACAACTTACTTGCTCGTTCTTTTTGTATTTCGTTTTGGATTTTGGACCAAGTTTTTCTTTTACTTTTCTTTATTGACAACGTTAGTTGATAGCTTATTGTTTAGTGTTGAACGGAGTACGTATGTCCTTAACTCGACGTACCGAACTGTGTATTGATGCAGATGCAGAGATTTCGAATGATTTACTTAGGTAAGCTTTTAACCCAGGACACTCATTTATGTTACAAACGTTAATAAATCACATTTAAATATTCTAAATTATAAACATTAATCCAATATTTTGTTCCAAATTAAAAGTCACACATGTAAAGAAATGCTCTGTTTAAACTTCTATGGCCATTATTTGCTTGCAGTTGTGCAGGAAAAGATAACGAATTATTTACCTCTTTATAATTGCCTTCGGATGAGGCGGTCCATCAAAGGCGGTCGATGATCCAAACAAAGCCTTTGCTTTGACACCGCGTATGACGAGGACTGCACTTTTTTATGACAATTTAAAAGTTGTATAATTGGGAACTACAAGTCCTTTGACCAAGAAAAGCAGTGGTTCTCAATTATTTTCTACATTAATATAAAAAAAAAAATATTTAATATGTTAACCCAGGTCAGTTTTTTCAAAGTGCCCCTAGAGGGAAAAGTCATAAAGGTTTTTTGTTGTCTAGTCGGTCCCCATTACCAGTTTTTTTTAATGACATGAAACTGATTACACCCTGTATAAATATAACACTAATAGGTCGTTTAGCCTAGTGGACATTCTTACACTTTATTAAGGGACACCTTGTATAAACCTTGAACGCATTGTCAATTCGATTTTTAATTAGTAGTAATAAGTTCTCCTAAAACTAAAAATATATTTTTTCATAGGATGGTAGTTAGCACATCTAAAACTATATGCTTTCTGGGATTTATTAGTGAGAAGACCTGCAAAAGAACACTTTTTCTTTTCTTTTTAACCCAAATAGGTGACTCCGAAGGTTCTTGGCGTGCTGAACACGATGCCGTTGGCCGTTTTACGCCATCATGTCGCAATTTTGAGAAAACCTAACCTAAAAGTGCTAAAAAGACCATTTCTGCCTATATTCGTGCCCTTATAACTGGACAACGGTACGAGATTGAGTAAAACGGACCAGACCATCTTATTCAGCTCTCCAAAATCATAAAAAACCAACAGTAACAATAAAGACAAATTTAACTATAGATGGCGCAAATATTTTTTTCCTTGAGTTTAGCAAGAATACTAGAATTAGTGGTGAGTATATATACAAGCAAATTGAACCTAAATAGACACTTCCATAGGATTTTGACGTGCTGCGCACAATGTCGATACCTGTTTTGCTCTATCAGGTCAGGATTTTGAGAAAGTATAACCTTAAAATGGATAAAATAGACCATTTTCGGTTGACGTCACGCTGGGGGCGTGGAGGGCACACAATTCATTATTTTCTTGTTTAGAGATGGGTAAAAGCTGTTATTTTTTAATAACAAGCTTAAACTGCTTCTGCTAGCAAATGATCTCTAATTGTTTACATTTTTATTCCTTTGTGATTGAATGAGGTTTGTGTGCCCTCCAGACGGTGTCAAAATCAGGTGACCGAAAATTGTCAATAATAATTATATAATATTATTTTATTCATGCTGACCTCATAGCTCAAAACGGGTAACGGCATTGTGTTCAGCGCGTCAAAATCCTATGCAATTAGCTATTTAAGTCCGATTTTCTTGTACATATTCACGACAAAAATTCTAGTATTTCTTACTAGTCAGAATAGTCCAGTCGATGAAGTAAAAAATAGACCAGAAGCTCGCAAAAAATGTTATCTGAGATTTTCCTTCAGTAACTGTTAGTGGGAGGATTAAACATCATAATACCACAAAAATCAGTTCTGAGGGTGCAAAGCAACCCCCCCCCCCCCCCAAAAAACCACCTCTTCGGTGAAAAAAGCCTTAATTTAACTCGTTAACCGTTGAAGAAAAAAAAATGCTCATCATGAAAAAGAAAGCTTGACTAATTACCTAAAAAAGAGTTTGTAATTATCTTGTATATGCAATGGTTTTCGAGAAAATCGATATTGACAAAAAATGTAAAATTTGTATTTTTAATGTGCGTGAATTTTCGTTTATTTGAATTTTTTTGCGCGCGGCCTATAGAAAAAATTTAATTGCTTGAGAACCAAACAAGCTAGGAAGAAAAATCAACATGGGTTTTAAAGGGGATATAAAATACTCTCTTGTGTTGCCATTTTTGATGGCCACTGATATTTATTAGTATATAAAAATAACAATATAATAGTTATCTCTTGTTTTTTTTGTGCATCTAACTATTCACAGGCCCATAAAAAATAACTGACTTTAATATAAGTTATAAATGCATTATCTTTTAGTTCAAGGTAATACTTCAACGCAGAAAAAGTTAGGAATAAAAATATTCACATTTACAAATTTACCAGCATGTTGAAGTTAGCCAAATAAAATCCAAAAAAGGCTGCATGTTCAATTTTTGTTGATATTTTTATTATGCAATTTTCTTACTATTAAATGATTAGAAACAATAGTTATATGATACATAAACTGAAAAAAAAATTGTGAGCCAAATTTTCAAGATATTTGGGTCCTTTTTTTTTAGGAAACAATAAAAAATTGGCCAAAATTTGGTTAACTTCAACATGCTGGTAAATTTGTAAATGTGAATATTTTTATTCCTAACTTTTTCTGCATTGAAGTACTACCTTGAACTAAAAAATAATGCATTTATAACTTCTATTAAAGTCAGTTATTTTGTATGGACCTGTGAATAGTTAAAAGCGCAAAAAATCAAGAGATAAATATATTATGTTGTTATTTTCATATACTAATAGATATCCATAGCCATTAAAAATGAAAATACAAGAGAGTATTTTATATCCCCTTTAAAATCCATTTTGATTTCTTGTTTGGTTTTCGAGTAATTCAACTTTTTCTATAAGGTGCGCGCAAAAAATTTCAAATAAACGAAAATTCGTACCCATTAAAAATACAAATTTTGCAATTTTCTTCAATATCGAAAATAACAAGAGGACCTTTTTTAGGAAATTAGTCCAGCTTTCTTTTTTATAATGAGCAATTTCTTTATATCTTCAACGGTTAACGAGTTATCAGTAAAATAATGCTTTTTTCACCGAAGGGGTGGTTTGTTGGGGGGGGGTTGCGCGGCACCGCCAGAACTGATTTTTGTGATTTTGTGATGTATATATATTCCCTCCACTAACAGTTACTGAAGGAAAATCTCAGATAACATTTTTTGTTATGGAAATCTTTATAATTATTGGACTAGAAATAAAATAATGTTTGCGCCATCTATACCTACGTATTGTTTATTGTTACTATTGGTTTTTGAAGAGCTTGAACAGCTGAATAAAATGGTCCGGTGCGTTTTACTCAATATCGTATCGTAATCCAGTTATTAGGGCACGAATATACTCATTAATGGTTTCTTTAGCACTTTTAGGTTAGGCTTTCTCAAAATTGTGACCTGATGGTGCAAAACGGCCAACGGTATCCTAGTTAGCGCATCAAAAACCTTCGGAATCACTTATTTTAGTTAAGAGAAAAAAAAACTTGCGGGTCAGTGATAATAGTATAATTCGATGATAAATAATTCAAATCCGTTAAATGCATTATAGATGACAACTATCCTGATCATGCATCATGTTGAAAAATATAGAGTTTATGAAGGGCGGGTTGAATCTAACAAATTTAAACCAAAATCAGCTAGATCGAAGATCAAAATCCGTTTTCATGCTTGATCAAGATGATTTTGGTGAATACAACTCACTTTAAGCAACCTGATGAGTTTATTACATGGCTATGTTGATCTAAGTTATGAAACAGCATGAAATGTTTTAGTGTTCTATGCTTGTGGTTAACATAATTAAAATTTACAAGTAGGGGTGCATTAATGTCACTCAACAAGATAAATTATTTTCGTAGTACTGATTACAAAAATATAAAACAATAAAGAACTGACTGGCATTTACAACTCAATAGTTAATAAATTACTATCCAAATTCATTAATTTTGATCTCTCCACTTTTATATGATTTTGAAACTACCGGAAAGATTTAGCAATTTTGCACATTTTTTTTTTATTAAGCCAAGTCCCGCTAAGCGCAACTATATCAAATTTACATTAATTTGAAGAAGCCTATATATTTCACATAATTTCATTATAAGTTATCTGCAACACATCACGACATAGGCTGGCTAAAACTTTCGAACCTCCAGTTATATTCAATGTTAATTATTTGAAAATTGATGCATACAGGGGCAATTTAATGCCTTCATAGCGGTACACATATACATACACATTATTTGCCTTTACGTTTCTCAAATACTGCAAAATTAATAATTTGAATATTACCGATTTAATTATTTGATGATGAATGGCGATATATATATACCCATCACCCTTGCTGATTGCAATGTCTAGAAAATAATAACATATGGCAGGTAATATCACAGGCATTAACTACTCTTAATCTGGTTACCAATCTGTATATTACAGTGTACAATTAAGCAGACTTACATAAACATCAAATATATATAATACAAAAAAAATAAATAAAAAAATAACCTTTCACAGATTCCGAGACAGAGTCATCATCATGATCAATATTTCGATATAGCAGAGGCGTTTCCGATGTCGTGGAAGTAGTTTGTTTTTCTGTACAAAAAAAATGTTCAAATGAAAATAAACAATGTACAAATAAAATTAGCGGTGTAGAAAATAAATAATATTGGATATAATAAAAACATATAATTTATTCGATTGTTATTGTTATTAACAGTAAATTTCTTAAATAGCATGCTGGTTTAGTTAACACGGTTTGACAAAATTACTAAAGTCAGTATCAGAGGCAAATATATTTAAACCGTAAGTAAAAAGAACAAAAATATTTGTGGCCATTTTGGATGTATCTATCTGTACAGTTATATAAACGATTGTAAATCACAAATCACTCCGCTCACTTTTTAAATACTGTGTCAAATGTACGATAACTTAAAATAAATTATACTTTAGAATTTGAGCAAATTAGTTGATATTCGGACCTCCCCCACCACTCAATTTTAAATTACGCCCCATCGCCCAAGTGGGAAATTTGAAAGTGTACCACTAAAAGTACTCTCTTCTGTAACTTTGTTGATACAGTTTCTACAGACTTGCATTTTCACAGTTATTCAAAGTTTTTTACATTTGTCCTTTTGTAAGTAGAGCCTTCCTACTAGAGATGTATCATTCGTTCATTTTGAGAGGATTCGATCCATTCGTGATTGACTACCTAAAAGATCGAATCTTTTGCATCAGTCATTCGTGATTGTATTATTGAAATAGAATGAACGAGTCACTGCTGCTGAATGATCAGTCAAACAGAGGAGTATTGCAATTGAACTTGATTGAATGCTAATACTTATTTAATTAATTTGTTTAATTAACATTTCAAATTCACTTTAACATCTTGCCACTGATATAAGTAAGTACATAGTCATAACATATTTTTTATTTTTACTGCAAAGTGCGAAAAAGGAATGTAAATTATATTTTGAAAATAAAAATTATTAGAACATATTATTTATAGGATTTTGCAAACAGCAGAAAAATAACTATCTATGATAACTAAAAGAAAAACTATGTGTAAAAATATTAATGAGGTCTCTGCATTCTTCCGATAACCTGAATTCTGATTATGTTAGCAAATTAAAATCCTAAAATGAATTTGTACTTATAATTTCTAATTTGAAAATTCTCATTCAACAACTAGCATCCACACAGTCTCCTACGGTCATGCAGATTAAGTATCTACATAACCCCCTACGGTCAGTTAAAAATGAAAACAAAGGCCTAAAATGAATTTATTTACCTACTTTGTCTTGAAAATTTTTCATTCTAATGGATTATATTTTCATGAAATCTATCATTCTGTTTTGGAAATGCTTAGCCTTTGAAAAGTTTTTCGCCCTTATTCTGGAGCTCATCAGAAAGGCACAAAGCCACTCATAAAGATGTTTCATGCAAAACCAAGACAATTTCTATGAATAAGTATGAAATAATTATATTGACATTGACTGATAAAAATAACAGACCTTCACCTACCTATTAGCTAACTAGTATTGGAGCCTATATACTATATGCATGTTTAAAAGTGAATTATTATTTGTTTGCTTAATTGTATTGATGTTAGAGAAAATATTGTTTATTCTTGTTGCAGATGTATCCTTAACTCTGGTGAAGTCATCAATACATTCGTACATACCAAGTGAAATAAGTTTATTAAAATGAGTGAATTTGTTGATTTTTTGACAAAATCGACGTTGAAGTCTGCACAGAAAACTATTTTTTTATCTAAATGTATTTTCCAAAAAAAAGTGTCATGTTATTGTTGAAAATTTCAAAGTCGCCCAAAAAAGAATGATAGCAGAAGCATACAGTTGACTTAAACTTACATAATTCAATCGCACATATTTCAAAATTCATATCCATACACATTTTGTCAGCCCATTCACATGAGTTATATTCCAAACCATATTTGACAAATATAGCAACCCCTCCATGAATATGGTTAGATCTTGTATAAAAACTGGCCAAAGTTTAACCGTTTAGAGAAACTTGTTTGATTTGTTCTTCGTTAAGACCAAATTTCGCACTATGTGTTAAGAATACCAGAAGATGTTGCCGTTCTTGAGTCATACTCACAGCCAATTTAATGTTTTTAATTTTTCAATAACATTTTCTTGCCAAATTAAAAATAAACCGATACATGAAGGTAATACAGTATTTCTACTTCTTCGTAATAAATAGGGATGGAAGAGAAAGATTTCTGAAGAATATTATGCTGTTGTCCATTCAGTTTCTAGGTAAAGGAAAATAATCAAAACAACTTAGCTCGATTGTTTTTAGAGAAATAATCATGCGTATATCAAATGTTTGGATTATTTGAAAGAGTAAATACTGACAGTAATAGAAGAAGAAAAAACCCTTCGGGGTCGTGAAATAGTAACAGGTGTTCAGGCCCGACAAGAGGGGAGGGGGGTTGGCGGTGTCTTCCCTGGATTCCAGAGTTTTTGAGGGGGCCCGGATTCCACCCGAGTGTCTGAAATTAGGGAAAGTTGAAGATGCATATGCAAATTTTGATTGCGAACCTTAAAAAAATTATTTCGAATAGCGGGGAGTAGGGGCTCGTATGTTATTACTACCCCAGGGGCCCGATTTTCTCTTGACGGCCCTGTAGGTGTTAGAAATAATCGTTTTATACTGATTTACCAATTTTCTATCTAATGTTCCTGATTTACTTTATTCAACCGTTTTCCTGTACATATAGAGATACAATCCAAAATATGTGCCAGAATTCACAAATGGAATTTATAATTTCACTGCACTCACGTTTACCGTTAATAACTTTTTAGGTATTATATTATCTTATTATTCATAGAAATATAACACAGCTTGTGAGATAAGAAGTAAATTTACATTTTGTGCGATATTGTTTAATTTACATTCATAAGCTCCTTTGGTCAAATGTTACAATTTAAAGATAAAAACAATTTTAATACGTTAATAACTATTGAGTTTGATTATTTTATCAATTACACCATTGCAATGCACATATTATTGTGCACGATCGTGTTCTTCCATTATATTAATTACATATGGAGCGAGCCTAGAGACGCCCGCATATACTCGAATTTCGATACGAAAATGCAGCAATGTCAGTCGGGGTTAGTTCTTGGATGGGTGACCCTCTCCAGGGAAACACAGTGTTCCCGATCCACCTTCTAACGGCTTGTATATCAACACATGCGTAGAAGGTACGTAACTTTGGGCGGGGGTTACATGGCGGATATACCATCCTTCGGAGGGCATGTAAAACAGTCGGTCCCTTGTTTATTAAATGTTAGGCAAGTAAAACATCCCTACACTTCGATAGAGAAGAGGTTCAGCAAAATTTTCAGGTTAGGGGTAGCTCGTCTCCTGGCGTCGGTGATTGGCCTTTGTAGCGGAAACGATAAATAGGCGATTTAAAAAAAAAAAAAAATTATATGTGTTTACTTTATTTTAGTAAATGTTAAAGCTTTCCAAAAATGTCTGCTTTTGAAACTATTACTAATCCCACGTAATATTTAGAGGAACAGTATTGTTGAAAAACAAAAAACAAAATCCAACAATGTAGCACCTGTTTAGAGGAGTCTGCACATTGTTTTGAAAAAAAAAAAATCAGACTCATAAAAAATAGATCTTGAAATTTGATCCGTATTTCAAATCTCACAAGCTGTGGTTCTCAAAATAAAAATCAAAGTGTAAAATTGTATACCTCTCATGTCTTTTTCTTTATGGTGTTTTTTGTTGTGGGGTTTATGATGTAAGCCATTTTTAGCTAAAACTGTGCAAAAAGCAAAAATTAAAACCTGAGCTCGCTATTATTGTGATCGATTCATGCAAGGCATAAAAATTGTTGCAGACATTAACATATATAAAATGAAAACTTACCTCCTTCGAAAGGCATAACTTGGGAATATTCAGACCAACCGTGAACATTCTGGGATCGAACCCGAGTTTCGTAAACACCTGGATCAAGACCTTTTAATGTATGCTTTATAGTGTATACACCGTCTTCATGTGATACCTCAGGTTCCAGCTCTCTCCACGTATCCTCCTAGAAAACAATACTGTAATAGTATAATGTTGAAAAGATTATTCATACATTAAAGAATCATTTTGTTCAGTATCTGGTTGCTGGTATGGCTCTTTCTATATCAAACTAATATTCAGTTCGATTTCTTTTGCTCTCCCTCCAAACTTGTTCGAAATTTCAAAGTGCAAATCGGTTGATATTACAGCACACGCATATTACCTAAATCCGAGGGGTATTTACGTTTTTACAAGTTGCCGTCATAAACAATGCGATTGTTTTAAAAGTACCATACTTTTTTGAGGTATGTATCTCCCCTTATTTTTTAGGATAAAAAGTGATTAAGAATAATAACAACCAATATAGGTAAAAATTGGGCACTTTTTATGCTCTCTCGCCAATGTCTTGAAAACTGATCGAGATAGGTAAAATACTATACGTGCCATTTTGGCAGATCATAAAATTCTCTATAATAATGGCACAGACAATAGTTAAGTTCGTACAGGCCACCAAAGTGTTGGTCATTTAAAATGCAATTAAGAAACTGAAAAAAATCATACGCATTGTGTTAATGAACAACATACAGACTATCTATTTTACGAGGGCCACACCAAATATCTCGCTTAATATCTATTGTAGAAGAATAAAGTTTTAGAAACAGTTATCCCATTTTTTGTGAGCTATATTTCAGTAAACAGAAATTTGAAATCCATAGCCTACTTTATGAGATATATTACAAAAACCTGAAAAATAGGAAAACCACAAACGGTTATAGCTTCCTTATTTGAGGAGATACGAAAAAAGTTAAAGGAATGAAAGTTGACGGCAAAGATAATAAGAATAATAACTTGTAACAAAAAAATCGAAAAATGCAGTTGGCTTTGACATACGCTATTGTGCAAAAATGAAAAATACATATCTCAAAGTAGGCCATGACGCCATTAATTCCGTTATTTTTTTCTCATTCCAACGATATAAAACATGTCACAGAAATTTTAACCGATAGTGTCAATATTTAATATTTTACGAATACCACAACAAAGAGGTTTCCTCATTTTGGTTAACATAATTCATTACTCTATTCACTTTTCTTACATTATCCGCAACATGCGCTCGCCTTACTACTTTTTTTGAAAATGAACCGTGCGTTTTTAGATTTTGAACTAACTTCCTAAACATAGGTAGTTCGATTTGGCTGCGGAGCATCTGGAAATCTATCTCCGTAAACCGTCACTGCCATCTCAGCGTCAAAATTGCACTGACTATAAATGCTAATCATATCGAATTTGTTATTATTGGTGTACACCGTAATTACTGATATAAAATTTGTCTTAGAACTCGACAACGCAACATACAACATACAACAGTGACAATCTGTCAAATTTATTAATAACTGTATACATTGTTTTTCACTAATTATGGCACAGCTGATTGTTACGATTCAATTATATGAATTGTGGTATTCGTAAAATATTAAATATTGACACTATCGGTTAAAATTTCTGTGACATGTTTAATATCGTTGGAATGAGAAAAAAATAACGGAATTAATGGCGTCATGGCCTACTTTGAGATATGTATTTTTCATTTTTGCACAATAGCGTATGTCAAAGCCAACTGCATTTTTCGATTTTTTTGTTACACGTTATTATTCTTATTGTCTTTGCCGTCAACTTTCATTCCTTTAACTTTTTTCGTATCTCCTCAAATAAGGAAGCTATAACTGTTTGTGGTTTTCCTATTTTTCAGGTTTTTGTAATATATCTCATAAAGTGGGCTATGGATTTCAAATTTCTTTTTACTGAAATATAGCTCACAAAAAATGGGATAACTGTTTCTAAAACTTTATTCTTCTACAATAGATATTAAGCGAGATATTTGGTGTGGCCCTCGTAAAATAGACAGTCTGTATATAAAAATAAGATTTAATAAATACTTTTGAAATTTTATAATTTTTTTTACTTTAAAAAATGTCTGCCATGACCTTGGAAGCGCGATAATCGTCTGTCATTGCTATTTTTAAGTAATAATGATTGTATATTTTAAAGTTTTTAAACGGCAGCTTTTACAACATTGGTGAAATTTTCATACCTGGCGCACCTAAGTAACTCGAGAGTCCACCTCGCCGGGCTTAGCGAGACCCCGTCTCATGAGTGACATGTATTGTATGAGACACTCACTGGCCTAAATTTCAAGTTTTATAATTTACCTTTAGGTTGCTTGCCACTGGCTCTTAGGCTATTAGTATAGTAAATAATAAACTTACATCTTTTCTCTTGTATTGCAGTTCATGCTTAGATATAGGGGACTTTGAGTCAATTTTCCAAGTTAACACCACATCCTTGTTCGTCTTTTCTGGTTTAACAAATCCTTGTACCACTGGAGTTTTCACAAGTTTTACGGATTTTTCCACCTTACCAAGTTTATTCTTAGCCGAGCAAGTGTATTGTGCAAAATTTTCATCAGTCAAATTTCTGATTATCAGAATGTTTTCTATGTCCTTCGATCCTTTCTTTAGAACGACTTTTGGTGGACTTTCTACTAGATTTGTGCCATTTTTTTTCCATATGACTATTGGCACTGGATAGCCATTTACAATACATTTTAGTTCGACGTCGTGTTCCGCATCGGAATTCACTATGTATTTTTCAATGGTGACTACAGGTTTATCTATAAAGAAAACAAATTCATTGTATAACTAAATATTTCTGGTGGAGGCAATACAGTGATGTGCAAAGGAAATTATAAGGCAAGGAACTGTCAATCAGTCGATTATCATTTTTTCCGATAGTCAAGCTGCGCCAAAGGCAATCGATTCCATGCAAGTCGAGATTAGTATGGGAATGTGTAAATGTTCTTAAAAACCTAGGGATTCAAAATAAAATAACCGTGGGGAGGGTATCAGGACACAAGAGACATGAGGGACACAAGAGAAATGAAAAGACTGATGAGTTTGCTAGAGAAGGCGCATCTAAGGCCCTAAGTAAGACCCGAATTCTTTTGAGATAAGGCTGAGTGATGCATAAGAGCATCAATGTATAAAAATGGGTGACAAACCATATCTCTGAAATGGTGGAGAAATTTCCGGCGACAGAGACAGGCCACAGTGTTCATTAAAGGTTTGTTCCAACATGCAGTTTTATCGTTTTATCGTTGAATGGTGAAATGGAGCCGCCCAGTCATGGTACGAATATGTCATAAAGATAGATAGATAAATAGATGGACGACTGAGCGACTGCTTTTGACCGTTCAACGAACGATCAAACTGCCTGTTGGAACGAACCTTAAAGAAGCATGATCCCTTACGGACGACCTATTATGCCAAAGTAGAAAGATAATCCATTAGGATTATCGTGGATCCTGTAACCGAAGACTGTCGAAATTAATAGACATATGAGTCTAGTGGATATGGCAGATGATGCAGTTTGTACATTCTGCCAAGAAGAGGAAAAAACCTCAATTCATGTGCTATGCCATTGTGAAGACTTAGCTAAATTGAGCTTTCAACTACTTGGCGAGGAAAAGAGAAGGGATAGTAGTATATTAATGAACCCTTATCGAGGTTGTCGAGTCTGACACAAAGGACAAAGTTGGATAAGGAGCTCTAAGGAAAGCTAGAACAGGAGCGCCATAATAACGTGTCGCTGCAATCAAGGATAAGTCTAAAAAATTTAGTCTAGAAACATTTAAAATCCTGATAATGTTCAACCTCAAATATCAGTATAAATGTTAATTAAAATTTGTGTAAATGTTAATAGTAATAGAGTTGGCGATCAAAATGTGTGTTCATGAAAGATTGAGGTTCTAGTGACATGTTACCATATACGACATTAGGAATGGTGCAAGTCGGCTAGTATACGGTTGTTGCGTTGGCAAACAGCGATAACTCAAAGAGGTAAAGAAATATCAAAACAAATAAAATCTATCATTATTAATGGAGAAAGTTGGTGATTTATCATGGTGGCACTGCTCCATATCTTTAAAGGAAATTGAAACAAAACCCCTGGATCCGAGGTGGTGATGATGTCAAGACCAGAATCGGCTCTAGACGACATGAACAAAATCATCATTTTCGCGCACAATGGTACAGTATCCTTCGTTCAGATTTGTATCTATAGGAGTCATAAGTACAGTAGTTTGTTATTTTTTACTAACATGCAATAAAAATACTTACGTTCGATGTAAATTTGGATATGACCATGGGCAGGATTTTCTACAAGGTTGTCAGCCAAACACCTATACACTCCGGAATTTCTGAATTTTAATTCCGGGACTGTGAGCGTCTTTCCTTCTATTCCCAAAATTTCGCCGTCCTTGTGCCAGCTAATTTTTGGTTTTGGATAGCCAGTCGCAAGGCAGGTTAAATTTAAAGTATCTCCAGCTCTGTACTATAAAAATAATATTGCTAAGTATTCCTGCTTAAATTTGAAAAAATAATTATTTTTGGGTGTATAACTATCATCAATATTAACTATTGATCCTCAGTAACACACAGGGGTCTCGGATAAAACAAACATTTTAATTTTTTTAATTATACAAGCACCCAAAAAAAGCTATTTCAAAGGACTCACCCCCCCTCCCCCCACCTCTACCCATTCGTATTTTGAATCCGAATTTCGCAGCAGAAATATAGGTTTTATGGTTCAGTGTTTCTGTACCAAAAGGCCACTTTTGAGACCCCTCAGGAGGTCAAAATAAGGGCAGGGGTTAGTCCTTTGGAAAAACAATTTTTTTGTGTTGTCCTGTGTAATTATCGTGATACATGTGAACATGGAAACACTACACTTATAACATAAAAAAATAACGAATTATTATGCCCTGTCTAAAATAATACTATGCCAATATATTCTGTTGCCTCTGCCAGGAAGGGACAGTTTTAGGACGGCATGGGAGCTTCGGCGCCGTAATAAAAAAAATGCAAAACACATTTTCGGTACAAAAATTCATATTCAACTTTTTGAAAATTATTTATACTTATCAATTGAAAATTCCTCAAAGTCTGGAAGGTCAGAACAGTATTGAAAAGTTGTAATCGGGAAGGTTAAGATTTTTTAGTAGAAAACTTGTTACATAAGGAGTTAAGTTATAAAATTTTGTCTAGTAGTAGAAGGTATTGAAATAAAAGTGTCTTAGCATTTTGTTGCTAAGGGGCTCTCTTTATCAAGGGAGGGTTTAAGAACGTCCACATAAAGTAGATCAATAGATGTGGAAATCCGAATCGCTTTTCTAGTCTATTATTATTTATTATTTGCATATCAATACGTGATACATCCGTAATCAATAAAAATTAAACACATGTTTTAAGAAACGCAATGCAATCATAGCATCTGCTCCCCACCACGTTTTAGTGAATAGTTTTGAATCCCTTTATTACATCTAGTTATGAAATAATGCAAGATTTCCATGGTAACTTTTGTCTAGAATTACACAAATATTTAACCCCTGGTTTATATATTATAGTCTTCCATTTGGATATCCACAATATTTGGAGTGTAATGTCTTGAAAATATTGTAAACATAGACTTCTCTTGAGGCACTTCAGTACCACTTGTTTAGGTCTATAAAGGTATGTTCGAGGTATTTACTGAACTTTCTATTGTCTACGTAGACACAGAAATCATTGGCATATTCAACAATATTTACATTCCACGTAATATAATAGTGTAAGTAGGCTGTGTGTAAATTAAATAAGATTGGGCCCAGTACAGAACCCTGTGTGGGTCCGGTACTGTTTAGCCTCGGTTAATTCTTTCATTTTTATTAGTTTTTATAAATATAATTCGGTTGGAAAAAAGACCTGTGATACTTTGAGCAATTTCTCTCGGAATGGAAAGAATCATATAATTTTTCTCTAGAACATGTAGTAAGTATTCACTTAAAAGAAATTAATAAATCACGTGTCAGTGAGTATATGAAATGTATGTATGCAGTATAAGATAATTTCGCCTACATAACTTTAAAACTACACATTATTTAAAAAACTGGATATATTAAACATTTATTTCAGTGCCAAATTTAATTGTTATTAATGCTAATGTAGTTTACTTACCACGGTCGAGTTATCGGAGGACGTAACCGAAATTATTCTCGGTGGTGTTTTAATTATGTGAATTATCTGAGGCTTGTTTTGAATCAATACTTGGCACGAGAATTTACCAAAATCCGTGTCTGACATTAGAGTTATTCTTAAAGTTCCATTGGAATATGCATTCATGTTTGGTTGTTTGGTCATTGGTTGACCAGCTTGGAATAAAAATATACTATCATCCTTGTACCACGCAAGGATAGCATCTGAAAATGAAAATATATTTAGAGGGAAGTGATGGGTCAAAATAATGAGGACTAATGTAGTAATATCAACAAAAAACAAGATGAAGGACAACTACGAATTTTTGAATGTTGTGATTTAGTGCAATAAAATAAGACAGGCCGCATCGTCTCCAAACTTTTTTTAAATTGTTATAAATGCTCTACCCATAAGAGTCCACCCATTAAAAAAGAGCGCTGCTTTCTTATTGTTGCAATAATAAACAATTATTGCAAAATTAAATGATAAATTGTATTGTATGCTAAATTCAAAATAATGAAGCCGGAGAAAATACTAGTCGGGGTTTTCGAGATCGCTGATTACGAACATGTTTAAAATTCAAAATGGCGGAGTGATGAAACAAATGTCATAATATTGATAGTGCATGCAAGATTGAAAAAAATAAAACCTAGAAAATGCTAGTAGAATGTTTTCGAGGTCACTGATTATGAATATGAAGGTAGAAATCGGATTTTTTTTCTAATTTCCGAAGGTCCTATCTCAAAAACTGATCAAGACAGCGACCTGCGACTTACGTCATTCGATTTCTCCCACCTACCTACGTAACCCTGAATTTTTTCAAATTTTTCCTAGGACTTTGACTTCTTTGCACCCGATGATGATCACTTTCACAGCAAAAGAAAAGTTCCACAAAACACATATCTACACGAAAACCTATGAATGGCCATGGAATCATGAATAATAAAAGAGAAAATTCATAGAAAACATGAAAAAATTATTAAAAACACCTAGCACGTGGTTGAGGAATGGGGGAATGATCTGAGCAAGCATATATTAAAAGATATTGACCTCAGTGACAATTTTTTATGTATCTAAACATAAATTAAGCTTTATTTTACATGATTCTCAAAGAAATCTACAATTTTTACAAAATGATGTGATAAACAATGGTTAACAAATTATTGAAAAAATTAAAAAAGCTCATATTAAAAGATATAGATCACAGCTACAACGTTTATGTATTTAGAACATTAATAAAAGTTTTTTTGTTCACTAACAGACGGTTAATTGCAAGATTCAATATTTTCAAGAAAAATAATTTTTTTGTTAGTATTTCATAAATAATATTAAAATTTTTATTTTATGATAAAATAAATTATTCTATTGTTATAAACTGTAAATTGACCATCTACTGAATGCCAATAAGTATTTTACACCTATTGTTATTATTGATTGAAATTACGCATGGAAAAAATAACATGCTAGTTTCCCGAAATTCGTGAAATAAAAGATGCGTATTGAGAAACAAAATTTTTAAATTTTTTTCAATACATATGCCATAATAATGACCATTTCAGAAAACCAATCCAAAATTTTTTTTAAACAATTTACAGAAGTTTTACTGAAATAAGTAATTGTATGCTAATTATTAGTCAATAATAATTGTTTACATATGGTTTTGGTCATTTAAATACATGAATCGAGTAAGTGAAGTATGTTTCCGCAATAGCCACTTCTTTTTATTGCTTTTGGTTTTACCAGTCAAAAGTTATAGCCATTTTTATACGGAGCATGCCTCATTCTTGGTTCAAACGCACGTACTATGCTTTGCAGACCTTAATTAACAGATTCATAAATTAAATTTTAAAATCTATTCGCGAAAAACCGTAACTTTCTACACCTGTATTGTTTAATAATTATTTTTAGGAAGAGAACTTTTTATCATATATCATTGATACAATTTAGAAGAAAATTGAAAAAGTCCGCCTTGTTACAAAGGATTCTGAAACTGACTCCTCATTTTACTGCACTAATTTCATTGTTATGTGAGATGGAAAGTCAAAGTAAGATTAAAATGGAAAGAAATTTGTAATGAACATTAAATTAATATCTTTATATGCATTCGATAATGTAACAGTAAATAAGTTCATAATAGTATCACTAATTAGCAGTTTTTTTCTAATTCTTTGGGACTTCCTGCTACACGTATTTTTTTCTTTTTAACCAGTGCTCGGGAAATCTACAAAATATCACAATTAACCAGTATGTTACTGGTAAATAACCTCTACCTGTGACTTTTACATCAAAGGATCAGTTAGAGGTTGCTTTTTTAAATAAATAACACAAGTAAGCATCAAAACTTGAAATTAAATATTTCGCTGACGTTTCGGAAATCTAATCTGTTTCCCTTTTCAAAGCTTTTTTGAAAAATCTTTTTTGCTGTGTATGATAAATACACAGCTCTCAGAATGTTTATTATATTCAATATACATAGATACTTACTATTTACATTAAACGGTTGATACAGTTAATAGTTTTTTTAATTTTTATACAATGTTAAGTTTGTGAAGTTCTTCTTTTAACATTGGCAACCAGGTTGTACAAGCATCAATGGAGCAAATTAAAAAAACTACATTTATAGTATTCCGTGTGAGTGCAACAAACATGGGTGAGTCATCCAGACCGCTTAGTGTAAGATTGGGCGAACACAAAAATTAGAAAAAATGAAATTCAGAGGTCCAAGATCTGCGAACATGTTTGGGAGAACGGATATAGAATAAACTGGGACTCGGAAAAAAAATTTAACAAAAGAGGCGGATAGCAAAAAAAGAAAAATTAAAGAATCAGCGATAATATTATTGAATGAGGATAGATGCATGTCGAATTGTTCCGTAGATGCCTGTACAACCTGGTTGCCAATGTTAAAAGATGAACTTCACAAACTTAACATTGATTGGTTGATTTGCCAGCATAAGGTGGGCATTGCTGCCGATTCCGGGCATCGATGGAGGTTCGTTCTAACATGCAGCTTGGTCGTCTGTCGAACACGCCCAACGTATGGCCAAACCGCGTGCCAGAACCAAATCTCAATGTTTTCTATACCGTCGGACCGGCTGCATACGCCTGGTTGGACATTGAACAAGTTTGTTGTCAGCAGCGAGAGCCGCTTGACGCTTCGGGTGGGAATACAGGATGGGAAGTGTAGGTGTTTGTGAGATACTTCTTTTAAGTTTCCATGCTTCTATTAAGTTTCCATCTGTCATCATCGGTTGGGGTCTGCAGGTGTTTGCGTGATGCTTCTTTTCAGATTCTATGCATCTTTTAAGTTTCCATCTATCGTCATCTCCTTATTTTTCTTCTTCTAAGTTTTCTATTTCTTCTGTTTCTGAATCTGGCAGATTAAAAAAAACTTTTTTTATTAACCGTTCCACCAGTAAATATCCATTTACGGTGGAGTTGCTGGGAAGGGCCCTATCTCGCGGTAACAATATCTTTTTTGCGCGTTTAAAAATTAAAAAAAACTGTTAACTCTATCAACAGTTCTATGTAAATAATAAGTATCTACGGATATTGAATATAACAAACATTCTTAGAGCTGTGTATTTATCATACTCAGCAAAAAAGATTTTTCAAAAAAAGCCTTGAAAAAGGAAACGGATTAGATTTTCGAAACGTCGGCGAAATATTTAATTTCAAGTATTTATACTTATTTGTGTTATTTGTTTAAAAAAACAACCTCTAACTGATTCTTTGACGTAAAAGTCACAGATGTACAGGTTCTTAACCAATAACATATTGCTTACTTGTGATATTTTGTAGATTCCCCGAGCACCGGTTAAAAAGAAAAAAATACATGTGGCACGAAGTCCCAAAGAATTAGAAAAAATTGAGATAATGCCACAAATAACATTTAGACAATAATTAGCAAGTTTCGGATTTTAGAGCGCCAGTTCACAATTTATAAAGGTCGTACTCAGACTCGTTTGTAAGAGTGTTTTCACTTAGATAAACTATATAAACACAACCAAATAATCATTCTGCATTTATAACGTGCTAGTGACTAGAGATGAGTCGTTATTTCCGTACCGTTATTTTGTCACGGTAGTATCAGGTAACGTGACGTCGATTTACTCAATGCTAAAATAACTCTTTACTCGTAGAGAACTATGAACAACAGGATGTTGGCCGTACTTGCTTGCACGTACACGTCCTTAGAGAACACTACATGGCGATAGTTCCAAAGTAACGTTATTCTGTCGTGGTGCTTCTTTAAAGTGGCCGCGCTTGTAACGCTAAATGAGGGACACAGTTTTTGCCATCTGCTGAGTGAACGCTATTCTAATTCGATGCTTACCTACAACTAATCATCTATGTTGTGAAACAAACACTGGTCGGTGACAAGGCAAACGCGACTGTCACACGCGTGATACCTAAAACTCGCAAGATGCAATTTAATAAAGGAAATACATTTACTAAAGTGATTCGCTGAGATACGGGTTCTACATATAACGAAGATTCGGGGAAACAGCAAGAATATTGTCAATATAGTTTAATGTATATTTGTGATTATCTGTACCTAAATAACTTTGTAACTCATCATGAAATACGTAAATCCAAATAAAAGCATTTTTACAAACGCGTCTGTGTACGCTCCTCATAAATTGTGATGGGAAATGGCTTGCTAATCAGACTGTCCCCCACCTAATCACTTGCATTAATTTTCCTGTACTACAAAGAATTATTTTCTATGACATTCAATTCAGCTCGTTGGAAATGGTATTTGTGAATACTTTTAAGGCTGCCCAATTTAAAAAAATTAGAAAACACTTTTGAAATTTAAAGGATGGTATTATGTGACCTTTCATCGTTTCATGTAGAGAGAATGGTAATACATAGAATAAAAATGTACCAAACCTTTTTGATAGTGATCGAATTCTTTACAAAAAAAGTCTGCCAGGGCATAATCGCGACTATACAGGGTGTCCCAGAATTGAGTTCCCTGACGGGAAATTGTGCCTATTGAGCCAATACAACCCAACTTACCTTAGTTCAAAAATGCATCCCTGAGGAAGTACATAATTTTTTTTCAAATTTTCAGGGGTCCTGTGTCTCTATAAGTGCTCTGTGTAAGCTTGATAACAACCAAATACCTTTTGTTTCTCAAACGCGACAGGTTTCCGGTTTCACAAGCACCTATGATCTACAGAGAAAAAATGATAATTCTTGATTTTTCGTTGGTATTACACATTTTAAAAGGTAGACGTCATGTGGGGCATTTGTTTTTAATGTATTTTTTAAAATAAATTGTACTTTTCTGTTATTACAATTCTAGAATTGTAAATAAATGTTAAATACAAATGTAGGAAAAAATTACAATTTCTTGTATTTTGATTGATACTACAAACTTTTTTAAGAGTACCTACTTGTAGCTCTTTCAATGCTCTATAGAAATGTTTAAGTATTCCGTAATTTTGCAGAATGATTAAAAAATTACAGCCAGTTAAATATTAATTATTGTGAAAAATAAGTTGGACAAGAAAGATATTTGGTTATCAAGTTCACATAGAGTACCTATAGCGATACAGCTCCCATCAACTTTTGAAAATTGTATCTTCAATATAACGGAAATTATTGGAAAAAAATATTTTCTGTCTCACTTTAAGAGAATGTACTTCCCCAGGGATGCATTTTGGACTAAGGTAAGTTGGGTTATATGAGCCCACAATGAACTCAGGAATTACAGGTTCCCGTCCGGGACTCAATTCTGGGACAACCTGTATGTTGCTAGAGATATGTTGGCATTCAATTCAGCTTGATGTACCAAGAGATCTAAATATCAATATCGTGAAAAAGTTAAGCGTGCTTAAAGCTAAATCTTCACAAATTCTGTGGAATTCGCCATGTTTCGTATACATTAGAAATATGCACATTTTTGGATATCAAATATTAACACTTTGTCAGGCTTATAGTTTCTACATATGCCTTCAGGTATATTTAAATTTCCAAAGACGACTTTCAAAATAAATGGATAGATCGAAAGAGCTGGCCATTTCGCTCGCCGGATTTAAATCTATTAGATTATTTCTCTATATTTTTGAGATATCTAAAAACCTTAGCATATTCAATTATTGTTTGAAAAAACCTCGTCAACGAGTGGATAATCTCTCTAATATGGCAGGCGGTGGTAAAGAAGAAGTATCTGGACTCAAACTTAATTTATCTCCACATTATTATTATATATAGTTGAGGGGTTAAAAATTACTAGTGGGAAGTACGTATTTACCTGGGTCGGAAGTCTCACAAGGCAACAATATCGTCTCTCCGATATGCCCAACGAACTCCATGGGCTTTGAACGGAATTCAATCCTTGTAGTATCATTGTTCTCATCAGGAGTAGTGGGATCTGAATCTTCATTGTCAGCATAATAGTCATCGTTTTGTTCATCTCCATTTACATCTGCAGGTCCACCATAATCATCTAATTCCTCAGGTTTTGATTTAACTGAAAATAGAAATTTATTAATTAGTGAAGGATAACTCAGTTTCAATATAGAATTGTATTGTATTTTATAATTATCGCAAACTAGCAGAAATACCAATTCCTTACATGGGTAGGTATGTCTTTATTATTACTGTTATTATTACAACTGTTTGATTTAATGAAATAGGTAAATTCTATTGAATAAAAGATATCTGCTTGTTTGTGTGTACGTATGTATGTCTGTGTATGTATGTGAGCTTTCTTTTAGACTTAAATGTTTGTCTCTTTAGCACGTATATAAAATAGCATGGTGGAGTATTCCTTGTTGAAATTGGGCTATATCTGTCATTCGTTAGAGGCTTGTAAACTATCATCTTTTATATAAACCGTGTATTATAATTTTAGAGCAAAATATTACTATAGTTTTTGATTAAGTACACAATAATACGAGGATGTACAACACATCTAAATTGTATAACACACAGTGTGTCAATCAGGTTCGAAAGAACTTTACATTTCAATTTTAATTTAAAATGTTATTGATGTATGCTTAATAACACTATTACGAGACGAATAAGATTTCCAGTCGGTTGCTACCACGTACGAATGAATACCTATTAAAGACGATAGCTTCTGCGAGATATTTTTTTTCAAATTTGTAACATTTATAAAATAATGGACTTTCTATTGAAATTGGGTCATATCCGTCATATAACGCGATCACCTGAGGCCGGTAAACTGTCTTTTTATATGAAATGTGTCTTAGAATTTCAGAGCAAACTGTTACTACAGTTTTTAATTAAGAATACAAGAATACAAAGATGTATAAGCTATCGAAACTATAATATCTGTGCCTCAGGCTCGAATGACGATTAGGTAGATTAGGAGATATATCAACTAATTTTAAAATGGTATTAAAGTATGTTTGGTAACACATACGAAACAAACGAAAGTTGCAGTCAAACGCTGCCTAATGAAAATACCTTTTAAAAACGATAACTTCACTTAAACCTAAGATTCTTATTTCTAATTCACAATATAATATATGCAAAAAATATCCACATGAAAAAATATCGGTGGCGTACTACTTTTTTGATAAAACATATCAGAGGATATATTCGCAGGGACGCCACTGGCGGAGCGACAAAATAACTTTTCTAACTAAAATATGTAATTTTATATCTTATTAACACATACCAAAATTGAAAATAATATCTGAAGTACTTTTTGAGATATTGAAAAATAACGAATAAATGAAAAATTCAACACCTGTAGCAAGAAATTTAAGCCGTTGCGGACATTTGTTCATATGAACTTTTCTTTATAAAATGATTTAAGGAATCACATCCTGAAATATTAGCACGTCATTAAGAAACACCCTGTATCTTCTAATTTAAAAAGTACGCTCGAACCTAAGAAAATTATTTTAATGATGGGAAGGACAGTAACTTTTTGTTTATTATAATGCATATTTGTTTAATCATTGTCGGTAAGTAAATTAACAGCAGCAGTTAATTAACAACAGTTTATTTAATTCCAATTCCCCATCCCCATTTCTATGATAATTTTTACTACAAAATCTAGAAATTAGACACACTGACAACATTGGTACACGGCCGTGTAGTTCACAACTAAATAACGCAAGGCCAAAGAACACATCAAATGTCTTTGAACTGCAGACGTCGACAACGGCGGTATTTTTGATGAAAGATAGTTAGCAACACTCTATAGGTGGGGAGGTACTTATCTGGCGTTATTTACACTTTAATTTCTTCTTATGGACGTATTGAACATAATAAAATGGGAGATGTAGGTCGCAAAAGGACTTTCAACTTGACTTCATTTGGCCGATTCGCTGACCTAGTAAATACCATCTGGTCTAAAAATATCGTATTTTTAGAAAATATTTAAATTAAGAAAAACAGTTGCAGCGAAACAAAAGTTTAATGAGATTTTCTAACTTGGGCCAACATACGACGCAAAATATTTCCACGTATATGCCAAACACCCTGTATAATTAAAACTCGAGTAGTTTTGTATTTATTTTTAATCGTCTTGTTACGCTTGATTTTCAATAGAGCCAGTAACGCCGGTGTAAAATCCATAATAGCATTAAAAATGAGCAACACAATAAACTTGTTAAAGAAACCCTAGGGTTAGTTAACAACTTTCTGTGCAACCCCTTAGGTAGGCTCAATATCTCATAGGCCAAATGATGTGGCATTTTGTTGGCCTTTTGATTATAATTTAGACGGCAGGTAGGTATACAAACTTTTGAGGCCTGACCTTCCATAACGATTTTACCATTATTTTTAACCGCAGCGTAGCACACAGCTGAAGAAATAAAAGCCACACCAGTTCACAATAGGATTTTTTAAAGGGCTCTGTAATTACTTATTCAGTAGGCATTCAGAAATGCTTTTTTAATATTCATCACCTATTAACGTAATATGGTAACATAAACAAATTAAAAATATGAGGTAGTGACAACTTTACTCATATTGTGTATTACCGTTTAGAAAGTTTGAAAATTGTCAGAAGTAAGATTTTTCATACACATCTGCTAAAAAAATTAGTTAGTTTAAATAATTTGTTCACTAGGTAGTTAAAATTGTGTTATTAAAACCATTTTTATATTTTTGACATATTAGCTTGACCTATAACATTGTAAGCAAACCTTACAACTCACTTTTCACCTACTTCCAGATATCGTATTAATTTGAAATTTGACACGTGTATATAGTTCACATGGCAATACAATTTGACATTCCTCATAGAAAAATCCAAGATGGCGCTTCAAAGATGGCGGACAATAGACTCATTTAATATTCGATTCTACTAAAAATTTGCATACTATTATTTTTACTAGTGTGCCATGGAAACAGGAAACAATTACAATAAATTGTCACTTCACAGTTTTCAATGGCTCGCCTTTTAGCATTTAAACAAAAAATGCATGGTGAACGTTTAAGACTACAAGAAAAAATAGAGGTAATAAAACTATTTGGAGACAATATTCTAATTGGAGGGTGCCTAAGAATTAAGGAACACCCTGTATCTCCTAATCTCAAAAGGTACGCTCGAACCTAAGAAAATTATTTTAATGATGAAAAGGACAGTAACTTTTTGTTTATTATAATGCATATTTGTTTAATCATGGTCAGGACACACGCCGTCCGCATCGGTCCCCTGTTAAACATTGCACCGGTAGCCACGGTAAACAGATTGTTTAACGCTACTGGCAGTGTAATAAAAAATTCCAGGGCAGAACCCACAAGACGAACATAATATCTTGACCAAAAACTGCGAAAATGCAAAAGCCCCATTCTAAGAACTTGTCAATATGTTTAAATTCTTCAAAAGACCGGATAGCATATTCGTATCTAGCGTATGGTGTGGCACAGCCGTAAGTAGTTGAATATTTGTGCATATAGAGCGTGTGTAATCGCAGCATTGTGCAATAATGCGCGCTCGTTTTGAGGCTCCTTAGAACTGTTTAAAATGGCACTTTAATTTTGTATTTTAACTTTTAGCATTGATAAGGCAAGGAGCGTTTGCGTAGATTTCGCAATTTATTTTCAATTGCAAAAACGGTGGAAATGTTCCTTGCCCTTCTCGGATACCACCTACTGACTTTCAATGGACAACTTTGGTCTATCTCAAACAACGGGTACTTTCAACTCTGCCATCGATACGAATATGCGATCGGGTAAGAAGACGTTTGTGCTAAAATTCCTATAATATACATTGATAGAAGGCGATGAAAGTAAAAAAAATAGATTATTGTTATTGGGTCCAAGGTAACTTCTTCATGACCGAAATTTATTTAATAAAATTATGTTTACTGCGAAACAGTGCCGCCAAAAAATTGCAGATATTAGGCTACAGAAAATCCTAATTGGGTAATTAACGGTAAAAGTACTAAAAATCTATACTCCCAAATGGTCAACGTGTGGTGCGCGACTAATTGGCCTCTTGGCCAACAGCTTTAAATGCAGCTCGATTGGTAAGTAATTTTTTTTATGAAAACGATAATAAAACGAGGAGCCAAAATGGCGACGAATTTTGTGTAAAAAAAAAACCGAAGCCTGCAATCAAATTAGCGCAGCCGAATTAAGAAGAGTTGCCGCAAATAATCGAAATCGCATTGAAAGACTTCCTGCAAGAACAAAAGATGTCTAATTCAAATAAAAACGTATACGCAGAATGAGAACATACTAAATTTTATTAGAGAATACTGTAAAATCTTAAAACAAACTATAAATATGTCCAAACAAAAGTATTTCAGTAATGTCATAAATAAATCAGATAATACGATACAAACTACATGGAAATGCATAGATAAAAATAAAAATATAAATAAGAATGACGAAGTCAAAATAGAAAAAATCGCATTAGTATTAAGTGAAGACAACATCATTGAAGACAGTAGTATGGTGGCACAAGTTTCCAAAACTTTTTCATTAATGAACCAAAAGCAACTAAAATGTATAACGATTATTTGTAAAATAGTGCATTCTCTACTCAAAACTCTTTTCACTTCTGTCCAGTGACAGAACACGATATGGAGAGGGTAGTTAAAAAATTGAAAACGAAGGAAACAGCTGGTTATGATGAAATACCAATTACGCTAATTAAAGAAAATATAAATTATGTAAAGAAACCAATAACATTCATAATTAATCTTTCATTCACAACCGGAATTTTTCCAGATAGCCTTAAAATCGCAAAAATCGTACCAGCTTATAAGAAAGCAGAAAACACAATAGTATCCAATTACCGACCAATCTCAGTATTATCATCAATATCGAGAATTATTGAACCAATGGTCAAGGAGCAGATTGTAAAATATATAGAATCTAAAAACATACTGACAGCTGCTCAATTCGGATTTAGGCAAAATCACAGCACAGGGGATGCAATTCCTAATCTAATTAATAACATAAACGATTGCCTTGAAGAAAAATGCAACCCGCTTTGTATATTCTGTGATTTAACCAAAGCTTTCGATTGTGTAGATCATCTGTACTTACTAGAAAAACTATACTTTTATGGATTCAGGGGGGTATCTAACAACTGGTTCCAGTTTTATCTGCACAAACGAAAGATGTATGTTGAATTAAAAGAAATAATAAACAACGAAGTAATACCAATAAAAACGGAGCAAAAATATTTGAAATGTGGAGTTCCACAAAGCTCAATTTTAGGAACGGTGCTTTTTCTAATATATGTTAATGATCTTGTTGATAATTTCAGTATGGTTCAATTTTCACGGTTTGCTGATGACACCAGCATACTTCTCAAACAACCGATGCCTGAATGCAAGGAAATTTTAAATAACATAAATGACTGTTTCTTAGCAAACAGGTTAATACTGAACCCAAATAAAACACACATCATCACATTTCCTGCTACAAATACACGCAACAAGACATAGAATTACACCATGGGACCATCTCGGCTGTAAATAACGCTAAATTTTTGGGTGTACATATCGATGAGAGCCTGAAATGGAAGTCACATAATGGAGCTGTACAAAAAGCTATCAAGAGCTGCCTACGCATTATTTGTCAAAACATCGGATTCGAAACGTATATTATGCATACTTTCAATGCATCCTACAGTATGGGGTTGAATTTTGAGGAGATTCAACAATGGTGGACTCATAATTTATGATCCAAAAAAAGTCATTAGGACAATGTGATTAAGACCAAGATAATCATGTAGGAAATACTTTAAGAACTTATGACCGTAAATAACCTTTATATATTACGCGTATCGATAATAATATTTAGGAATAAAGGTAAGTTAAAGAAACACTCAGACACCCATAAATATAGCACACCACAAAATAGCACTTATTGTCTACTAGCTTATAATTATACCGTTACGAGGAAAAGCGTACTCTACAATGGAATCAAAATATTTAATCACCTACCAATAGATATAAAAACTTCGACTAGCCTGAACGTTTCTAAGCGTAGAGTAAAACACCCCCTAGAAAATAATGTATTATACTCATTAGAAGAATTTTATAATTGTTCATTCTGAGAAACACACGTTATGTAAGATAAATGAATTATTTAAAGAAAGCTGTTACTTTTTACCTGGACACTATCCAATATAATAATTAGATAATTAGAGTTAGTATAAGTAGTTAAGCTTGTATGTATTTTCCCTACACATGAATGTATGTTATTGCGGAAATAAAATATTACTTACTTATGTGAATCCAGATTTATGGTGGGTTAATGGAGAAAGACTACATCCGATAGAATTTAATTTGTTTAATTGTTAGTTAGTAGTTAGTTGTTACATGAAATTATCTTTGTTATCTTTTCTTTTGTATCCACGACACAATAGTAAAAATAATGTCCAAAATTAGATATAAAGCATGGAATTAGCATTTAATAACTAAAAAACAAAAGTGTGAATTTTGAACTGAAAATTGGTACGGGGGCTAAAAACCTGAACATGAGCAACTTTTTCAAATAATTAGTTTCGATATCTTCAATGCGAAGCGAGATATATCATTAAAATTATCATTAAAAATAAGCTGTTTTTTGCAAATTGGGTGATGTTATTTAACTGAAAATAGGTGTAAGTTGTACATAAATAAATACTACAGTGTTGTTGAAGTATATTTTTGGCTAAAATTCGATTATTAGGGTGACATCTCTTCATTTGTCGCTTTATCCCTTTCCCTACTAGCCTCATATATTGTTCAAGCTAAATACCTCGATAGATGCAATTGTTACACCAGAAATTATTTATTTACGTCCAGAAATAACGCAAATACAAGTGTGTTCAAATGCGACACAATGCATAATTAATTTTGTCAACATACACTATGTTTATGTGACAATGTGAAATGTGAACTATTGGAATGGCAAGAACACTGTATAAATATAAAATTTACAATACCTAATTGCTGTTCATCAGTAAAGCAAAATGCAGTTATAGGTATGACATATTCTGTAACAAATTCAGCTAACTTGTAAAAAATGTGTCTGTGATTGACCAGAGGAGGTTTAATCGCCTAATGTGTTAAAAATTATATGCAGCTCAATTACATATTATTCTCAAATTACACTACATTGCTCACGTTACGAAAAAAACCGTGATTCTGCAAAATGTCACAAAGCAACATTTCGTTATATTTCCAGTTCCTTATCGAATAAAGTAGTACGGTGCAAAGTCTCAAATTATACAGGGTGTTTCAAAGTTAAAGGTACATACGTTACTTGTGGATAGAGGGCACTTTGGCAGTTCCAAATTACCCGGCATTAATGCATCCATCGTCCGTCCTTACTGAGATACACGATGTTTTTTGTCTTTGATCATAACTATTGAACCACCCTGTATAATCGGTTCATACTTAGAATATATACTTATTTTTCTTGATAGAACTTCATAATAAACCAAAAAGAAACCCAGATCCGGCTTAATAAAAGATTGACAATATATTGTATGTCAAAATCAATGACAAAATTTTGTAGATCTATTTCGATATTCGAAAAGAGCGAAAACCATTGAATAGAGTAGTTCACTTAATTTGCTTGCGCATTTAATTCGTCAACCTTGATTACTTGCCGTAAATCCAATTTCATTAAAATGGTTGAGGCATAGACAGTTGGAACTTGAATATTTATTTCAGGTTTTAATTTACAAAAAAAATTAACTTGCAGTAGTGACAATTCTTACACTTCTAGACTAGGTACGTGAACTATTGTAAAATAATTTTAAGAACAATATAGTTAACCTGATAATCTACCAGGGAGGATATGTGGCCCAATCAAATGATTGTTGAAAACACCCCACCAAATACATACATATTAACAGCAAATTGATGTTGGGATTTATTCTGTCTTATAGCATGTGGATTCTTTTCTGTCCAAACATGTGAATTTCTTAAATTATAAACACCATCTCTTGTAAATTGTGCCTCATTTGTAAACAGACATCTGTTAAGAATGCTTCGATTCCGAATAATGCATTTACTAAAACTTAAGACATGATTTTATAACATAGCTGCTTTGTAGACAAGTAGGCAATGCTGAAAATTTTAGTATTTGACAGTTCATATTTACTGGTTCGACATACTTGCGTTTTGTTATTCTAAAATATTTGTTATTTGTATTAATATTATTACCCACATTACAAAGTACGTGATATGCCTTATCAATTTTCAAATGGTGAATATGCGGATATAATGTATGTGTATGGATTTTGTGATGGCAATGAATGGACTGCTGTGAGAGAATATCAAAGAAGATTTCCTGGATGCAGAATTCCTGATCATTAAACTTTTGCTAGAGTTGTCAATTATTCTAAAAATCATGGTCGGTATCCAACGGCTATCTTAAATGAGCATCAATAAGGCAACCCTTAGCTGTAGAAGAGAATATACTAAATATTTTTGCAAATAATCCAAAAATTAGCAAAGGAAGAGTGGGTCATGCTTTAGGTGTTCCACATGTTAGTGTTTGGAGAACACTAAAAAAAAATCTTTATCAATTTCATGTTCAACAGGTTCAGAGGTTACAGGAAGGGAATGAAGTTCATCGGTTAAATTTTAGTAACTGGATTATTTGGAATCGAAGAATTCACAGATGTTTGTTTACAGATGAGGCACAATTTACAAGAGATGGTATTTATAATTTAAGAATTCACATGTTTGGACCGAAGAGAATCCACATGCTGTAAGACAAAATAAATCCCAACATCGATTTACTGTTAATATTTGGTGCGGTGTTTTCAACAATCATTTGATTGGGCCACACATCCTCCCTGATAGATTATCAGGTGAACTTTATTTAGACTTTTTGCAATTTTTTTTACTCGTGTTGGAAAATGAAAATATTGCGGGAATGTATTACCAGCATGATGGCGCTCCACCCCATTTTAGGAATATTGTGAGAAATTTCCTAAATGACAATTTTCCAAATATGTGGATATGTCGAAATGGACCTCATCATTGGCCTTCAAGGTCACCGGATTTCAATTCTGTTGATTATTGTCTTTAGGGACACATAAAAGCAAATGTATATGACGTAGCCATTAATAGTAGAGAGGAACTTTTGGAACGTATTAATAAGGCTTAAGTCAGGGTTGGCAAAAACTGTGTTTTTTTTTATTTTAATAAAAAACCACGTTTTTTTAAATTTGAAACAATTCAATATGTTTCAGACATGGATTTTTAATTGTTGAAAAAAAAAACATGTTTTAAACAATAAAAAATATGTTTTTAAACCTAAATTTATACGGGCACGTCGACCCAATACATTGTTTATTCTATGAGCCATGCCCATATTGCATCATAACAAGACGAGGACGATACTTGACAACGGCTCGGCCAATTCGGTGTAATAAATACGTCAAGTTGCGCAATAGTGCAATCATTGTTTGATGATTGGTTATAGACTTCACGGGCACATAAAAAAAAGTCGAGTGGGAGAAGGCAGACCTAAGTATTTTCATGAATTCTGACCTGCTGAACACGAATCCGATGTCCGTTTTGCCCGATTGGCTCTTGCATTCTTCCTAATCTCAAAAAACACTGTAGGAATGCCCGAAAAAATTAAAATGTAGCTAAAAATCTGAAAAAATTGAGGGGCACATAGGATGGCGATAGAAATCGAATGCCGCAAACCAGACATTCCTGTGGCCCTTCGTTTTCGAGATAGAGCATCTCAAAGTCACCGGAAGGAAAACATTTGTTTTTTTCGCACTTCTCGAGGCTCTATATCGGAACCCAAAAAAACTGTAGAATTCTGGTTTGCGCCATTCGATCTGTCTCGTCGTTCTACGTATCTCCGAATTTTTTCAGATTTTTAGCTACACTTTCAATTTCTCGGGCATTCTTATGGTGTTTTTTTTTTTTTTTTTTTGAGGATAGGAAAAATACAAGAGCCAATCGGGCAAAACGGGCATCGGATTCGTGTATAGCAGGTCAAAATGCATGAAAATATATAGGTCTACCTTCCGGCACTCGACTTTTTTTTGTGTGTACCTGTGCTATTAATCGCTTTAAAATTAACACTTAAGAAAATAAATAATAACAGGTATATCTTCTATATAATAGTAATATGTTTCGTTCGTTGTACTTATACTATTATATTATTATAACTAGTTTTATTGCATTACATAAAAGTTCATTTTGTTTTATTTTATTGTTTTTTTTTACCTTATCAAATACAACGATGTTCCAAAAATTGTCCATCAAACACACTGAAAAAGCGCATTGAAAAAAATCATGTTTAAAATAATTGTTTTAAACGTGTTTAAAACAAATGTGTTTAAAACAGGTTACTGTGTTTTAAACACTTAAAAAAGATTTGTTTAAAACATTTTGTTTTAAAACTGCCAACCCAGGCTTAAGTAGAAGTTAGAAATAAACCAGATATGATTAGACGTGCAATTAGAAATATTTACTACTAGAGCAAGGAAATGTATTCAACAAAATGGAGGCCACTTTGAACAGTTCTTGTAGTTATGTATTTATTACTTTCACGTATTTATTGTTATTGTACATACATGCAATAGTAATATTATTTTTAAATGTAGACTCACAAAATTAAGTAGTATTTTGATTTATCTGCGCAAATCTACATTGTTTTCGAAATTATTTTACAATAGTTCACTTATCTAGTCTAGAAGTGAAAGAACTGTCACTACTGCAAGTTAAATTTTTTTGTTATTTAACCCTAAAATAAATATTCAAGTTCCAACTGTCTGGACTAATTTAATTAAATTGGATTTACGGCAAGTAATCAAGGTTGATGAACGAAATGCACAAACAAATTAAGTGAGCTACTCTATCAATTTTTTCCGCTCTTTTGACATACAACATATTGTTAATATTTTATTAAGCCGGACCTGGATTTCTTTTTGGTTTATTACGAATTTCTATCAAGAAAAATAAGTGAAACATACATTCTAAGTATAAACCGCTTATACAGGGTGGTTCAATAGTAATGATCAAAGAAAGATTTGGCCAAAATCAATAAAACATCCTATATCTCAGTAAGGAAGGACGATGGATGCATTAATGCCAGGTAATTTGGAACCGCCAAAGTGTCCTCTACCCACAAGTAACGTATGTACATTTAACTTTGAAACACCCTGTATAATATTTAAAATTAGGACTGTATGACACGATTTAAAATTTTATATAAGGTTGGGATCCTATCCCATAAGTTGTCATTATGTACTTAGGAAGATGAGTTAAAGACCTTATGATGAGGATGAAATGAGTTCATCCCAAGTTGGAACGAATCTATACAAACTAACAGATTACTCTGAAAAATTGAAAGCGACGATGAACTATATCAGATAAGAGAAAATCAATCTTCCAATTAGATAGGAGAATACTCGCTTATTTTTTCAACATTCATTTATTACGCTATAAATTGTGTATCTGCTACAATTGAGTAAAGTCACAATGTGGTTGATTTGTTGCTAATGGCTGATAATTTAATAAATATTTTGACATATTTTTTTAATTTCTGTCTTCTCTTGGGCTTACAGTGTTACAAATATCTACAATCATATTGTTTAGTTTTTCTATAATATCGGTGGAAAAAGTATTCCGCTATTTATTTAGATAGCTATTTATCCATACTAGAATAAAGGATGTGCCGTTTTTTAAGTTCCCTATGCTGGCAATGAGTCTAAAGCCATCGTATCGCGGGACAAACAACAACTGTGCAGTATTGCTAAATATGTTATGGAAATACACCTAGCATTTACGTATACGGATTTTAAATTTCTCCTTATTTAAATGATATGTTAATCAGCGTATAATTTACTTACACATTTTTTATATATTGCACTATTTTCTCGTTAAGAATTGAAAAATATTACTTATTTTAATCCTTGACAGACTATTGCCAAACGAAGGTTAGTGGGATGGAAATTGAATTGGAACATATGGCTTGCATATTGTTTACTTTTTCGTTTTTTGTGGTTGTATTCTGAACATCAGTATACACATTATCATAAAGATGTTAATCTTGAATCTAGATGCCCTCTAGCCTTTCGTTCATTCACATTAATTTTTTGTAGTAGCTTATATTATTGTACATTAAGAGCTTACACTATGTAACGTGTTTTCTAAATTAACATAATGTTCGTCGTTGCTACACACTGACCCTGATCGCCGAATTTATTCGTATGGTATGGTTAAGTAATATGAAATTGAAGTCATACTTCTACTGTTGAGCGAACCATTATACAGGGTATGCGAAAATTGAGTACAAGCCTGACTAGTGGAAAAAATTAGAAAAAGTGAGGTGTATCAAAATTTCGAAAAAGCTTTCTTCTTAAAATACACTTACTTCATGATTGAAAACTTGTAGTTACTTATAGAAGAATTATTTTCAATATCTTGCAACGTTTCCGAAATTTTGGTATACTTGGCTGCTGCCTTACTCTGGCTCATGTGTTGGTGGAGACCGAATTCTCGAACATCCTATACAGATTTAGTATTGAATGCCCCTGAGAATCACGCTGGACTAAAGTACTTTGTTTAAGCATAATAATTTTCGATATGCAGCTATTATATTAATTCAGGTTGCAGATCATGAAAGGGAGGTATCCGTGAATGATTCGTATAGCAGGGGGCTCTCGACGAGGATTTTAGACTCATCGCGTCATGAAGATTTCGATTATTCTGCAATAGTTTATCACTCCATGAAGAAAAATTTCCATTACTACTGACATGCCTCTCGTTGCTAAAGAGGTTTATCGAACATGTAAAAAGAAATTATCCATTTTTTTTTATCGCAGCACGTCATTTTCTTTGTTTTTCTATTAAAAGTAATGTTAGACAATGTAGGAAAAATAACTGACATTTCCCGCCGTTCCCGCGGGGGAAAATTTCCAAATTTCTAACACTTGGAAAATTTTGCGGCACATCAGTTTCCTACATAATTACCAGAGAACCTAAGTAAAATAGTAACTGACAATTTTCAGACGAATCGGACAATAAATGATACAATGTGTCCGGATAATCGTGCCACCGTTTTCAATTTCCCAATTTCCATTTCATATTCGTAACCTGCTACTTCAATAACCCCCACATACCGATTTTCAACGGAATCGGACCATAAATGATAATCATCCACCATTTTGGTGGGCCATTTTGAATTTTTTAATATTCGTAATCAGCGATGTCGGAAACCCCCACATACCGATTTTCAGCGAAATCGGACGACAAATAAGAAAATTATTTTAATGCAACTTTTGGTAATTTCTTCAAATCCTCTATATGGTGTAAACGTGAGGGTTTTTCAGGACCCTGTCTTACCTTGTCGGTAATTTGAAAATTTAACAACATAGACTTTCAAAACGTTCACAATTAAGTGAATACGTGGAATGGAAGGTCGTCTTAGGTCTTCATGGAAAGAGGAAGGTTGGCGTTTTATTCTGATACCAAATCGCAATGGCACGAAAAAAAGAAAAATGGCGTTTTTCGTAAAAATTGAAAAACATGGATTTTTAAAAAATTCATAACTAAATATATACGTCGAGTATGAGGGCGCATGACATCTCTATGCAAAGAGGAAGATTGGCGCTTTATCCATGATACCAAATTGTACCAGGAAAATCGGAAATTTGGCTCGGCAAGAGTGAAAGAAAAATGGCCATTTAGACATCTCAGAAAATGTTGAAATTCATCCTAAAAAGTTGTAAAACGTGGAATTTTCAAACGTTCGTACCTAAATAAATATTTCGACTGGAAGCTCGTTTTGTCTCTATCGAAAGAGGATGGTCGGCGATGTACCGACATCGTAAATGCAGGGTCAAAATCGAAAATTCAGCTCGACACGAACGAACAAAAATGGGATTTTTTTTGCGGCTAGTGAATTTTGCGCGTAGCGAAAGCGTCTAAAAATGAATTTTCACCTCTTTCGCGACATTTTGGGACTTGCTTTTTTCATGGTTTAGCCATGCCGTGATTGCACGAAATTTTCGTCGAGTGCTCCCCTACTAGAATAAAAGACATTTTTTTAATGTATAGGGTTGCCACAACCTTTCATTGAAGTCTTGGTGAAAAAATGACTGAAAAAATAGAAATATAAATAGATGTTAGCTTCATCCGCTAATTATTTATTGCCAATATTGTAAGGAATGAAAAAGCTACAATTTTCATAGAAACAATTGTTCGCTATCGTTAAAATACTTTACGATTTACACCCAGAAAGATGGAGATTTTGGCTTCACTGTAGGTTTCTGTAATTATGTGTTGCATTTACGTAGTAATTATAGTCTACAAGTAAACCATCGTAGGATGGCCGATAGCCGCACAGAGAGAGAAGAAATATTGTCGCTGTTGGATAGAGATAAGTTTCTTAACTATGAACGCAGTATAGTCGGGAAAGAAGTTTCAGTAAAAGGTGCTTTATATTCGCCGAGAATCCCGGTATGTCACAGGTCACAGGTCAATTTGTATTTTCGAATGAACAACAGTTCTTTGTTTTTACATTTGAAATATTTGTAAATTTTAAAATTTAATTGTTTTAGTTTCAAGTAAATAACACAATATAGCAAACATACAAAATAAATACACATTAGATTATATGTAATGAGACTACCATTATAAAGTTTGAGATAAATGCTTATAATATATTTTTTATTTACCTGCGCTCTATCCAACTTCCGAAGTAATCCAGCAAACAACATTAAATTATATTATTAGTAGTCGGTAATAATATAATGATAATGATTCTGTGATGACACTTCAACACGTGATACCCGGCGGCAAGCCGTGGTTACAAAAAATGTCAATTTTTATATTCTGTCTTTATACACTATTTATAATATAATTTTATATGCAATTAAAATAAAATATATTTTGCTATACATAACACAGCTGATAATAGATTTGTACACATACTTTTCAAAATGGTATAACAGGAGCTCCTGCTGTAGAATCCTTCTCCATACATTTTAAAACAAAACTTATAATTTCTTGACAAAGAGTTATGTTTTACCTTGCTTTCAAATACCATGATATTTTCTTGCTAGTGATAGTACACGTAACAATGGTATAAGTAGGTACTTCTAATAGGTCCTGTGCATTAAATATAAGTTATACACTACAAGCAATTTTCTCGAGACTGTACCACAGATGTTTACACGAGCAAGGAACATAAACAAGTGAGCTCCGTAGAGGTGGGAGGGTTTCGACCACTGCACATTCTAATCTCATCGGCCATTCTAGGATGGTCAACCTGTATTCAGTTTAAGAATTAAGTAATCCTGACACTGGTTTACACAACCACACGCGCCACAATCAGAATTGGAAGCGGTCACAGCTCAAGTCGACCGTTAATTGCAAAGAGCCGACTGTAGTGCGAATTCGCGTCGCGTCTTGACTAATGGGAAGAAGAGAAATAGATTCCTATGAACAGAAAACGCTTCGTTCTTAAACTGAATCGAGTAGAGTTATTATCAACATTATTAACAGGAGATGCAGGTAAATTATTGAATCAAAGTGGGCATGTAATGGTAAAAGAGGACGTTGGCAAACATTTTAAATCGCTTTATATGGTGAGAATGAACTTATATGTTATACTGAATTTGGTATGTAATGAATGGTTTTCGGGAGAAATAACTAGGAATAAATTCAATCTAACTTTACTACCATCGACAATGGAAGCTGTACGTCAACACTCATACCGCACATGTCACCAGGTCCCGTGGGGCGTTCAATTGGATCCTCCAAAATGGGTCTGGAAATAAACAAAAGACGACATTTATCCGGCTATTATCATGGAAGATCCTGCTCTCTCAACTTTGACTTGCCTCATATTATGTAAACATATTTAGAAAATGCAGTGAGCTCGTGGTTGTAGAAAAACTGGATTAAAATGCTCCGTTCTATGTGAACACTGTAGTGAAGAAACTTGCGAGAACGTGTCAAAGACTTAAAACGAAGCTTCCGATAATGAAGAAGAGGAAAATATGCCTACTTTGGACGTCATGCTGTACGTAGAAGAAACATTAACTGAAACGAACCAAGATAATGTCGAAGAAGATGGTGCACCAGCTAATTGCGCTGAGGAAAATACGATTGATACTTACACCCGTGATGAAAAAAACATCGAATTCAGCCGGTTTGGACCATGGAAGCAATGTAGATTACGATAATTGCTGTCGTGGACTAAACCTACAAGAGAAACTATGTAAGAAAACACACCGTGAATTCCATTTACGGGCTGGCGTAAAAATTACTCGACGGAACATTAAGGATTCGAGAAACTCACACAATATTTAAGGACGAATATCTACTGAGAAGTCAGGTTAATATGGCAAATGCGAATCTTTCATCACGGCATTACTGGCTTCTTTTTCATTGGGAACTATAGGTAGGTACTTTCAATTTAGAAAATGAAAAGAAAAAATGGGATATTGTATTTATATACATTTGTCGACTTAAATGGAGAATATATGCCGATAAAAACGAAAATGAAATTGCTGAAGTAATTATTTTACCTACCACATACTAAGGCAAGCGCACGAGCACAGTTGTAACATTTTGACACACGTAAGAAAGTTGGACGGTTTGCTGACCTCGTTATAGTTACATGTAATCGCAAATCGAAAAGTATAACACAGCAGGTGTCAGGAATATTAAAATAATCATGTTATACACCAAGTCCATTAAGAACATATAACAATAAATTGTCTAAAATATTGCATAGTGTAATAGAGAAAAAATAACATGGTGATTCTTAGGTTAAAGTTAAATAAAGTTGTATTGCCATCAGATTTTACTAATGCTTTTATAATATAGCCCCCGCACATTATTTCATTATATTCAGTTTATTTTAAGCTGATCTCAAACGGATATTTGAACATATGGTGGAAAGCTTATGCGTAGTGTCGAGCGTAGTATTCAAACAAATGCTGTTTTTAAAGCTTGTATGTGTTACCTCAGATACCGATTCCGATCCGTATAAATTCTTATCGTTTTGGGTGTAAAAGTTGTTCCTTCACATTAGTCAAGGACAAGAATCAGGGGTGGATTTTGGTGATGGGGATGGGGAGGGGAGGTGATTGCCTCCCTATAATAATATAACTGTACAGGGTGTTTCAGGTATGCTGTCATTAATTTTTAGCGGTGATTCTACATAAAAAAAGATGAAAAAATCATATAAATATGGGCACCCAAAAGTGATATTTTATTTAATATTTCAGGAACCCTTTAAACTGTGACAAGTTTTTGCGCGTGATTCGATATCAATAAATGTCATTATCTGATGTCATCTACCAAGGAAAAATTCAATCAGGGGTGCATAAAATTGGAAACGGGGACTTACTTCTTCCCTCATTTTTTATTGTTAATTTTCTGTAATTGTCTCATCGGAATATGATTCCTTGACCACAAATACACTAAAAAGGTTGTCTTGTTGTAACGCCGTAGGACTGGCCGGTTTCGAGAAATTTAAACCTAGGAATTTTTTCCGATCTTGCGTAAACAGAATTTTTCGGCGCCCCTTATGAACATTTGATTTAATTTGTTAATCTTTAAAACCTGTCGAGTCTTTTAATTTAGTAATAAGCCGTTATTTTTTCTTAGTTTATTCAAGAGAATAATAAATGCTTTTTCACTAATGTTGGGTGTCCCCTTCAGAGGCCCGCAGCGCCCCTAGGAGGGATATCCGGACCCATGTTTATTTGAGCTTTTTTTCATATTTTTTTTATGGAGAATCACCCCTAGAAATTAATGACCACATATCTGAAACACTCGGTATAATTGGAATAGCATAAAAATATTTTCACAGAAAGCTGCAGCGCCTTGGAAATTTGAAATTTATAGAAAGCAAAAGTCTAAAAAAAAATGAAAATACTGAACCGCTTTTAATAAACAAAGGGTCAGTAAAAATTATTAAATAAAATTTCACGGTCGCGTCGCGCGTCGCCCGGAATTAAACCTTATTATTCAATATCACTATTGAGGCCGGTTAAAAATACGTTTGATTTTGTTATTTGTTCATTTTTACACCGACCTCAATATCGATAGTCCAGTGTTTGACGGTAAAAATAGTTTATTAAAAAATGCATGTTTTAGAGCGATTTTTCAGTAACTCGAGAACCTTACGTCTTATTAAAAAAATCATCAGGAATAAAAACGAAGGTTATAAAATAGCAAATCAATTGCATTTCTGTAGATGCAATACGAACCAAGTTATGGCTCGTTGAAGGTGACGTTTGATCGCCGAAAACTTGCCGCACCATTTTTAAAGTACTTGAACAGACCTTTAACATAAGCTACTGAAAATCGTTAGCATACAAACTTACTGAGTTATGATGAAAATAAAATAGTTGTCTCGTTTTTTCGAAGGAAAAATCAGCAATGCAACCAATGGCTTAACAGCAGGAAATGAAATTTACAATTTCCTTTATTTAGGTATTAACAATATGTTCTAGAAGAATGATTTAGAATGCGTGAATTTGAAAAAAAGTTTGATTCAATTTTAACATGATTTTTGCAAAAATTTTCTTTCACAATACTTAACTCAAAACTAAAGGAGATACGTACAAGATGTAAGGGTACAAATATTTAGGATTTTTTTTATTGCAAAAATGTTGTTTTATTCCCGGTTTTATTTTTATTCCTCTAGGATGAAAATTAATTGAGATATCACCGTTTTGCCTTCGCATTTGAGTGCGAAGATCACCTTCCCAGAGCCCTTTAAACTCAAAATTCTAAAAAACGGAGGTTTCAATGAAGTTCAACTTTATAGACCCTATAGCACTTGAAATTTCCTGCAAAATGATTACATAAAGCGATTAGATATCTTAAAAATTAAGGAAGTTATAAGCCATTTGTTTCATTGCTGATTTTTCCTTCGAAAAAAAAAGGAGACATCCATTTTATTTTCACCATAACTCCGTCAGCTTTTATGCGAAGCACGTTTACTAAAGCTCACTTTAAAGGTCTTTTCAAGCACTTTAAATATTTGTCAAATTTTCCTCCAAAAATTCGTCGTTTTTCCGTTATTTAACGTTGAAAGATTCGAGTTCAGTTTTCGGCGAACAAACAGTTACTTCAACGAGACATAACTCGGTTCGTATTGCATCTACAGAAATGAAAATCAAAAACAACCGATTTGTTATTTTATAAGCTTCATTTTTGCTCCTAATGATATCTTTGAAGAAATGTAAAGTTTTCGAGTTATTCGTCAGAAATCACTCTAAAACATGCATTTTTTAAATAAAAGATCAACATTTTCAATCGCAAATAACTTGAAAAATATTGATTTAACGAAGAAACTATTATGGAACATCTTTTTGCATAGAATTCATTCCCATATCGATTTCTGCGGTTATTTTGAGTGTACTAATTCCCACCCCCGGCAAGGGGTGGTGTTCACCCCCAGGGCCAAAGCGCACATCGGCACCATATAACTTTTGTTCCGTGAGCCATTCCCTATTTACTGTCCAAATTTGACGTCAATCTATTTTATCCGAAAGAATTCTGAGCGAAAAATCGTCAAACACTGGACTAATAGTTAACTGAGTAATGGTGAAAGGAGAAGCGTTCCTAAAGGGGCCTTTCATAAAATACGTTCGCAAATAAGTGGGAGGGAGGAGTATTGCTTAGCGTGACGAGATGTGACAAAGGGGAGGGGGGATCTAAGGAAATGTGACGTTCGCGGTGAATCAATTTTATTTTAATTTTTCTCTTAACTTGGCAGTTTTTAAAAATTTTTCATTACGATAGAAAGTCATTCCCAAGTACTAAAAGCCTGTAAACAGGCTCCTTGAGAGGGGGGGCGGGGGTGTTTCCCCCCCGGGTCCGGTTTTTGAGGGGCCCGCCTGGGTATCATTTGAAGTTAGAGAAGCATTTGCATTAGGCCTTTACTTTTAAATGATTAGTTTGATGTAAATTTCGACCGAGGAAAATATTCAATTTTAGGAGTATCATCACCCCCTACTATTCGAAATTTTTATTGAGATAAATAATTTATTAAGGAATGCCAAGGAAATTCATATTGGAAATTGCTGGCAGCTGTATGTTAATACTCCCCGGGCCCCGATTTTCTCTCGACGGCCCTGCCTGTAAATAAACATATGGATAATCAAAAATTAATGTTTCAGATTGTATACATTTATTTATTTACTTATGTGGTCATAACAAATATTTTAAATTATTCACCTGTATTCTATTTTTAATTACAAGAAATCGTTTATGGGGGGGCGGCTAGCTTTTGTGACGTAATATTTGTTAGGGGGGTCGCTGAAAGTGTAACTTAGCGTGACGAAGGGGGAGGGAGGGGTCCAAAAAGGTGAAATTCTGAGTGACGTATTTTATGGACGGCCCCAAAGCCGGTTTTCGGCTCCCTTCAATTAAAAAAAAATAAATTGAATTTAATTTTTTTAATGCTTTTTGAATAAAATTAGGTCATTTCCAGACGAAATGAAGTTGTTATCCCCCCCATCCCTTTTATCCCAATACCCCCACCCCTACACCTTTTGTATAAATCTACACTCTGTATTTTAATTAAGAAGAATCCATCTAATGTGAATATTTATACAATGTGTGTTAACTAATATATGCTGGACACATAAACATTTGAAGCCAGTAAACATGAAAGTATCCCACTCAAGCTTCAATCAGGAATAACGGCATAGACATAGTAGTTATCTGTTCCATTTGGAATTTTTTATTATCGTATTATCAAGTTAAGGGCTGTTTCTTACAAGAGCAGCTTTTCGTCAGAAATTGAAAGGAGCCGAAAACCGGCCTTAGGCTTGATTTCATAAGTTTTAGTGACAGTTTTCTTAAAATCAGTTCAATTTTTTTCAAACATTTTTTTGTCATCAATTGTAGTAACCTCTTACTTAGCTTCGACGTAATATAATAGAACATCCGTCGTTTTGCAATTTTTTTGACTGTTCTTATTGGAAAAATTGTGCTGAACACGATGGTGACATTAAAAAATTCATAAAACACAGGCTTTATTGTTAAAAACAATGGTACTTAGTAAAAATTCTCATATTTTGATGTTTATTGACTTTTTAACGAAAACGGTAAGTCGAACAAAAAAAGCCACGATATAAAAAAATAAAATTTTACCAATACGCGTCGCTTGAGACTGTAGCGACCTTCTATCTTTGGCTGTTCAATTGTTGTTAAACAAATTAAGGGTCCTAAATGAACAATCTTTTTCTGTTCACCAAAAAGTCATACGGATATTTTATTGTGGTAAAAATGTTACATTTTGTTCATAGAATTTACAGTTTTTTTTTTGTCGATATCTTGCGTATTTTGCAATTGTTTAAACAGATAAGCTAATTCATTTATTAAAGATTTGCGGCTTACGATGGCATTTTTTGCACTCTCCACCTCCGGAAATCGATAAATATTGATAAAAACTACCACTTCCGATATGTGGTCTTTCTCTCCCTTTTCTTTTACCCCCTGCCAACGTTTAAAAAAAAATGTTTTGTAAACAAATGAAATATCGGCTCAGGAATGTCGTATCGAAATGAAATTGTCGGCAAATGAATGATAATTAAAAAAGGCAAGTTTTGAGCCTAGACCTAGACCTCGATCCGTTAACTAGAACCGAAGATCTAGACCATTTTGCGTTTCGGCATGTCAATTGTTTACTAATTAAAAAAAAAAGCTTGTGACAACATAAAGTTAATTGACAACAAAATCTATTGGTTTTTTGCTATTGTAACAATTTATGAACGCTGTACAACGTTTCTTAGTGTTTACGCTCCGAGTGACTTGCGCAGCAACGACTTGGTATATATAAAATTCAAAGCGCGCTCGGTTTTAAATGCGCCGTAAGCGGTTTAAAGAGTCATTTAAAGGTATTTTTATTTTATTTTTAATTTTTTTAATAATGAAGTTTAATAACTTTTTTTATACAATGACGTGGTAATATTTCAGAGTGTGATTCCTTAGATAATTTTATGAAAAGAAGTTCATATGGACATATGTCCGCAACGGCTTAAATTTTTTGCTACAGGGTGTTGAATTTTTATCTCTTACTCGTTATTTTTTAGTATCTCAGAAAGTACTTTAAATATTATTTTCAATTATGTGTTAATAGGATATACAATCGCATTTTAGTTAGAAAAGTTATTTTATCGCTCCATCGTTCCTGTGAGCATGTCCTCTGATATTATTTACAAAAAAAACTGGTACGCCACTCATAATTTTCCAGGTGGATGTTTTTCCTGATTAGCCTGGTCTATTCTACATGAAAACGGTCTCTCAATAACTTTTCATCGCAAATTTACAAACATTAGAAATATCAAAAAATTAAAAATTAACAACGTAATCGAGGAGTGCAACTCGGTTAAATATCTAGGGGTAACCCTAGATAAGATGCTGAGTTTCGCTCTTCATATTACACAGATCTTAACAGGAGATACGCGGCACTTAATAAACTTTACCCCTTACTTAACACACGCAGCAAACTACAACAAATAACAAAATTTTAATGTAAGTATAAAGTAATATTTCGGCCTATAATGACTTAGGCTTGCATGTCATGGAACATTATATCTAAAACTCAATGCCAACGGCTACAGACGACACAACTTTCACGACTTTTTACAAATTCAAACCGATACACGATTGCTGAACTGCATAGACTTGCTAACATCGAAATGATTAGGAATTACATGAACGAGATTGATTGATTGATTGATTTGCCAGCGTAAGGTTGCTGCCGCTTCCGGGCATCCATGGAGGTTCGTTCCCTCACGCAGCTTGATCGTCCGTAGAACATGCCTAACAGACGGCCAAACCGCGTGCCTGAACCAAATCTCGGACGTTTTATATACCGCCGGACCGGCTGCATACGCCGGGTTGGACATTGGACATGCTTGTTGTCAGCAGCGTGAGCCTCATGACGCATGGGGTGGTAATATAGGATGGGAAGTGTAGGTGTTTGTGAGATGCTTCTTTACACTTTCCATCCATCGTCAGCTCTTTATTTTTCTTCTTCTGAGTTTTCTGTTTCTTCTGTTTCTGAATCTGGCAGCTTTTATTTTTTATTTAATTTTTGTTTTGTTTGTATTTATTAACCGCCCCACAGGTAAATATCCATTTACAGTGGAGTTGCTGGGAAGGGCCTTATCTCGCGGTAATATTTTTGCGCGTTATGAGAAAAAAGGTCCGGAGGGATAGTTTGCTCACCCTGTAGGTATGTCGTTTCTTTTAAACAGTCGGTTTCAATTTACAGTAATTATTCTCAGCTGCCGCCCCCCAATTTCGGACACTTTCCATTTCATTACCTATGTGTTTTCTCTTTTGTGTATTAAACTGTCCTGCGACAAGGATTAATAAACCAATAAACAAATATCTTTTCAATTTCAATTTCCGATTTTTCAATTTAAATAAGGAAACAGACTTCAGCTAAATTAGAATAAAGGAAACAAACTTATCTGCCTCCTTCACATCTAGCTGGCTGGCAGTTGCTGATTTTATATTACCCACTTGAAGAAGGGATAAAAAACAATATTCTGAATCAAGAATTCGCTGCCTCAAGCGGTAAGCAAATAAACAAATTCCGCATATAAAACTAATAACTCTGTAGCAAGAAACAAAAAGTTTATAGCAAATAAATTATTTCTCAAACAAAAGTACCCGTTCCACATGAAGAATTCATTCATTCGCGTATATATGAAACAATGGATTTCCGAATCACAACATTGTTCCCATCTGTGAAGGATTAGTAAACCAATATTTTAGAAATAAATAAAATAAAAATAACACTTATGTTCCATCCTTTTCTTATGTTACTACTTCTACTCGTCACAAAAATGTTTTACAACCAAAATTCAGCAATCGGCTCTGATAGTAGACATCACCAACGTACGCCACGATGACGGTACATCACACGCACACAAATTACTTCATCAAAGACTTCGGTAGATGGTGATCCTGACGACCGACGTACAAATCATGTAACACAAAATTCACACAACCCCCGCAGCGCTCGCCTTCACAAAACCTCGCACAAAACTTACATACCGTGCACATCAGCTTTCCTGCAAAATCACAATTTTATCTTATGACCATTATCTGCAGCAGGTTTTTTTTCTCTTATTTTCCTGCAGGTTTCATTATACACATTTCTCAGATAAACTTTGTTTCTCAGGCATTATTTAGATCTTCTTTTGAGGAACAGAACAAGGCGAACGCACATGCTTTTGGGAGTGTGCAGCACACCGGTCCGATTAAAAGTTCCCTACGAAGTTCCCTGGTCTAACAACGACCCAACATATTATTAGTTTGCATTTTTACAATGTATAAAATATATGTTTGTATCATAGTATTGTACACAATATGAATATTTAAGGAATGTATGGTATATAGGTAAACAAAATAAAACATGTCAAAATGGAAAAAATGGAACACGGTCTCTTGTGTTTTTCTTGTCAAACGCCACAATTCTTCATTGAAACAATTAAATTCAAATTACTTTATTTAGCAGTATTGACTAATAATAATTTTTGAACACATAAATCTAATCCTGGAATAAATGACGTTTTTACAAACATCATTTTCAAAACAATATTTGTTTACCCAAAGTAAGTTGTTGGTGTTCCAATCATCTTATCGTAATATTTCTTCGAATTTTAGTATTTCATTGAATTTATTTTATTGTTTCGCTGTTTATATTCGAATATCTCAGTAAATATGAACGCGGAATGCGGAAATGACGAAGATGCATTACGAACATGATTGCGGAGCACCTCGGCAATGGCCAGCAAGATCCCCCGATCTCAATAGTCTGGATTTCTTTTTGTGGGGTCATCTTAAAATCCTGGTGTTATATAAAACTCCCATTAACACTTTAGAAGATTTAAGAGAACGACTGGTTGCCTCATGTAAAACAAAACGGAATACGTCGGGGATATTTGAAGGTGGCCATTTCCAACAATGTTTATAAAACAAAATTTATCATTATCAGTGTTGACAATTATTAATTTCAATTTGAATTTAATTGTTTTAATAAAAAACTGTGCGCCTGACGAGAAAACCACAAGAAACCGTTCTCATGTAGAACTAACCAGGCAGGAAATAATATCCACATAGTATAATATCAGTGGCGTACTACTTTTTTGGTTAAAAAATATCAGAAGACATGTTTGCAGGGACGTCGCTGGTGGAGGTATAAAATAACTTTTCTAAATAAAATGTGTGGTGGTTTTATATGCTATTAACACATACCAAAATTGAAAATAATATCTAAAGCATCTTCTGAGATATTAAAAAATAACTTCGAAAATAACGATAAAAAACATATTCAATACCCTGTAGCAAAAAATTTAAACATATGTTCATATGAACTTTTATTCATAAGATGACCGAAGGAATCACACCCTGCAATATTAGCACGTTATTAACGAACACCCTGTATGTATTGTCGAAAGAATACGATCTACTTCTTACACCGTTACAACATTTCTTCCTAAGAAAATCAAATACAATAGCTCTACTGTTTGTTATGTTTATTAGTTTAAATCATTATTATTAATCATAAAACAAATAAGTTAAACAAATAATTACGCTCATTGAACTACTTTTAAAATAGCTTCTTAACACATTGACAATAAATTGTTTCAATTGAAATTTATTTATTCATATACATCATGTATTATTTAAAACCTGTCGCGTCAAATATCTTTATACGGTTTTAGCATTTTGATATTTAGAATATAAATGGCACCATATTTTTTTTAGAATATCTTTCAGAATCTGGTAATAATTCGGCAAGTAGCAAAATATGTGTTTCAAGGATTTTATTAAATTACCTCAGTAATAGGTACCTAATAATAAATATTGAGAAATCTACCATTGAAAGCCGAGTTGAAAACTAAAAGAATGTTTCAAGCGTCAAATATTTTCTAGATTTTCGAGGATAACGTATATTTGATTCTATCTCCTGGTGAAAAAAGAATTAATCCCAGTGTATGTAGTAGAAAGTTTATAAATGTGGAGACCCCTCCTTGACGAGGTTTCTTTAAGGAAGTAACAGGTTATGTTACCTATAAAAAAAAATGCCTAACTTAAAGAAATCTGATGAAAGGGTTATTTCCTTTGCATGTACATAATTTGTACAGTCATTTACTATGATATAGTAAAACGCAAATAAGCATGCCCTTGAGTCTGGTTATGTATAATGATATTAGGAAAATCAAAACCATTCTTTAATTAACACATGTTGAGAGCAGTTAAAGTAATATTAAATAACTGTTGTCTGTTTTTATTAAAATATGGGTTCTAAAAATAATATGAATATAAAGAGAAGGATTCATTTAAATTTTTATCTTTCATGTTCTATTTTTGAAGCAGTGTCTGTTTCCTATGGTATATTTTAAGAAGTACCGTCATCTTAAAATTCTTAAAGCTCTTAAATAAATTATATACCTACCGAATATAATTTCTAAATTCTAATATACTTTAATCTCAAGTTTAATACTGCCTGCAGTACTGAAAATATTCATAATAAATCAAGAGTAATTTTTTTCTTTCTTCTCATCATTATACAATAAACTAGACACACGCTACCTATTAGATGCCAAGAAATGAAAAATTAATTACTATTAAAACTTATGAGAAATGAAATAATTTTCATATGAGAATATCGAGGGGTCTACCACTGGCCCAAAATTTGCACAAGTATTCCAGGAATACTGCATTCCCGCAGCATTTCCGAGAATACTGAGTATTCCTGAGTATTCCCGAGTATTTCCGAGTATTCCCGAGTATTTGACATTATTTCCGAGTATTCCAGAGTATTCCCGTGGTATTTCTGAACATTTGTACTCATATTTTCGGTAGTGGTTAACCCCTCAAACCTATCAAATTCACATTGATTAATATTTGTTAACCTGTTATAAGACAATTAATAATGACAAAACTAATGGTTCAAATCCAATACATTTATTTATTATTTTTACTTCGATTTTAAAATATATACAGGGTGCCCCAGATTTAAACGAACATACTCTAGTGGAAGGTAGAGCACACTCAGCTGAGTTCAAAACACCCCTATACTTACCGTTGAATATGAACCGTTTTTGAGATACGGGGTATTTTATGGTTTTTGACCAGAACTTCAGTCCGCCATATTTTTGAAATGACTGCACTTATTTAGATAAAATTTGGTATACATATTATACTCTTTTAGGTTAATAAATAGCTGAATTGATTATGGAAAAATTCCAGGACCGACCTCCATTTTTTAAATATGGCTCTTAGGGTCGTTAACATCACACTGTATATTAATTTTTGGCAAATGTTAGTAAACTTTTAAAAAGCCTACGGACCAGTTTATAAAATAATGTCACAATATTTGATGGCACGTTTATGGTTATTCTTCAATACATTTTCAAAAGTATTGAAAGACCAAATTTGATTTTCTACAAATAACAGTCCAGTTGATAACATCATTATTTTATTAATTTTAGCTAAATACCCCGTAAAATGGGTTGTTATTTGTTTTTGGTTTGAAATTCAGTGTTTCTAAGCTTTTTTTTGTTTAAATTTCATCCAAAATACACATTCCATTTCTTTCATCAAAGAAAACTAATGCTAGTGAAGAGGCTTGAATTAACAAGCACAATTTAAAAAAATATTAAATGCCTTTTGAGAATAACTTGAAAATATTAAAGACAAAAGTTTGCAATTTTATTTTGACAAAATAAATTGATTTAGAACTTTAAATAATTGAAGAATAAAATTAAAAACAGTGCAATTAAAACTATAACAGGTTTTCAAAATGAATGCCCCCAGCGTCAATACATTTTCGAGAACATTTTAATATGTTTTTCACTAACCTATCAATCACTTCCGGGTTATTTTATTATCACATACAGTAATAATATTTTCTAGAAGCTGTTCTCGTGTATTGAACTCTTTATTGTACACCTCTGACTTGAGACGACCCCATAAAAAATTATCTAGAGGTGTAAGATCAGGAGACCTCGGCGGCTAGTTTACCGAACCTCCGTGACCAATCCATCTGTTGGTGTAATGCTGGTTCAGATGATCCCGGACCGGTACAGAAAAATGGGGTCCAGCACCATATTTTATTTTTAGCTCGAAGAAAAAACTCACAGAACCGAGCACAGAACACTGCGAAAGAACTGACGATCGAACGGAATGCGACCTTTGATATGTTACGCGATCGTTTCGTGCCCTATTGAGTGACGCACCGCGCTTCAAACACGTCTTTTAAAAGTCGTATATTTCGAGAACCACATATCGGATTCATCTAAAATTTTCAATATCGCCTAATTTTAAGTAACTAATACATTGCACAACAAATACTAAATGAAATTTATTAAATGAGCCCATTAACGTAATACATATTGTTATACTAAAATACACAATACACGTAATTGAAAAGTTAAAATAAATTTTATTTAATCCGACGTATTACACCAGAATTGTTTTTTTTACCTGCTGATTCCTATTTTAAGAAGTAATGGTCTATTGCGGCCGACATCCGCATATGAACTGAGGCGGTTTTATTCTCGGTTTTATTATCTAGCGACGGTATTATATATTATACATAGGCACTAATCATACCATCTACAGGGTGTAATTAGTTTCATGTCATAAAAAAAAAACTGGTGGTAGGGAACGACAAGGCAAACAAAAAAAACTTATATAAGATGGGGTCTAAAGCTTATAGTTTTGGAGAAAAAAATAAACAAAAATTTCGCAAATTTTCAATAAAATCTCTTGGGAACTGCTGGAATATTGAGGGTAGATTTAGATCGTCGCGCGTGTCTTTGCCTTATACTCTGACTCTCCCTTGTGCGATATTTTAGTTACTATGGGTGTTTCATTATGTACAAGTCCTTTGACCAAGAAAAGCAGTGGTTCTCAATTATTTTCTACATTAATATTAAAAAAATATTTAATATGTTAACCCAGGTCAGTTTTTTCAAAGTACCCCTAGAGGGAAAAGTCATAAAGGTTTTTTGGTTGTCTAGTCGGTCCCCATTACCAGTTTTTTTTAATGACATGAAACTGATTACACCCTGTATATAGACTATGAGCCGGTGCATATCCTTGACTATTTCCAAAGTATTCCGGAGCATTCCTGAGTATTGCCGGGGTATTCCTGAGTATTCCAGAGTATTGCCGGGGATTCCTTAGTATTCCCGGGTATTGCTGAGTATTCCCGAGTATTCTCGTGGTATTCCTGAAAATTTATACACGTATTTCCGGCAGTGGTTGACCCCTCGGAGAATATTTAGTGTCCATTAATTATTTTCAAAAAAAATCATCATTTTCAATTGGATAAGTTAGCAAAAAATCGACTTTCATTAAAGCGTTTTTAAAACGGGAAACTACACTAAAAGATATCATTTTTAGATGGATTTGAAATGGTAATTAAGCTCTAAAATTACTGTTGGAAATTGGAAATGCATCTCTGTCAGCTGATGTTTTCACGAAGAAACACTCTACAAGTCACTATGTTAACGGATTCACTTCATTTTTAGATCGATTCGCCTACTATCAGAGTAGTACCCTATTGAATTTAATAATGATCCGTCGAATATTTTATTAATCATAAATAATTATTTAGCATCGTTGTCGCAGACCTTGTCTCCCATTCTCGGCGTCTGCGTCTATTGAATTAATTGTAATACTTTTTAATTTAACTCACTCTAGCTGATAAACAGCAATCAATTGATTTCAAATATTTATTCTGTTATCACTACATATTTGTTCACAGAATGTGTATATAAGTTTAAATTTTAATAAATACAGAAAATAAGAATTTTTCTCTAAGGATGTATTAATAAAAGTCAGCATTTGCAGGGGTGAATACAGTAAGCGACAATTTTTTTTATTCCTCGAGAAGTGATAAAGGATGGAGGTGAGGCAACTTCTTTATTTGAAATTTTTTTCAAGGACTAATGATTTTACAGGAAAATCGCATTTGGAAATAATACCGAACGTTGTCGCGATAACACGACGACGCAGTAAATGCAAATGGGTTAGTTGTATTATTAGACATTGAACGTAAACTGATATTTGCTCTTACATTGACATGCGAAAGGTAGCAACAATGTATAATGAATTAATTGACTAGTAAATCATTGATTCATGTTTAAAATTGTTTAAACACATATCATGGCAGATCGTTCGTGTATAAACATATTTTACAAAATATTTTATTTTTTATATGATATACAATCCAGTGCATTTAAATGAAAAAGGTGTGTTACGGAAATAGTTTGAACTTCAGGGAATTGAACGGAAACTTTTTTAATGCACTCTAAAAATGCCAATTTAAAAGTTTACCCATTAAAAAGTGTGCATATTAAAAAAAATTTTGAAACTGTAATATTGACAAGTGATCAAATTACGAGTAGAAGTTTTCGAGGTTGCTAATTACGATTTTGGTGTTATAATTTCAAAATTATAAATGGCCGATTCAAAATAGCTGATATAAACTCGAAAATCATGCAATACTTACACACACCTATAGTAGGACCAATAAGTCTAGTCGGTAGAGCCCGGGGCGTGCGGACTGAAGAATTTCGTAAATTCGCACGTACGTAATTCGAAGAAATAAAAGCACTCGGATTGTGTTAATAGTGCATGAGCTACCATGCAGACAGTACCAAACTTTGGTTTAATTACAAAAAAAAAAAAAATAAAAAAAATTTATTTAAAAAATTAATAACTTTTTTATTTATTGATCAATTTTGTTCAAAAACAATATAGTACAGGCAATGAAGGCAACATTTTGTAAAAACCTCGCAAAAATTAATAAAAGGATCATCTCTGGTATTTAAGTAGGTAATAATCTGTAGAACGGAATGATGCATTCTTTGCACTTCCAAGTTCCGGGAAAATTCAAAAAGATTTGGAAAAACTTTTTGATTTTCGTTTTTTTTGTTCTAGCGGCTAAAATAATGAAAATACAGAAAAATTTTCGTCTTACTTAAGCCGTTTAGGAGATAAATCCAGTTTTCCACTTATAGTTTTGAGCCGCTCCGAAAAGCGCGGAAAATGAGAATTCTCTGGGAGTTTCGTACGACCGGACACATCGATCGATAATTCTTACTATTCAGAGCCGGTAAAAAAATGAAAACAACATAAAATGTAGAGAAAAGTCTCAGCTTTAATGTGGAACTAATCACAAAATTCATACAAAATTTTATCATAGAGAAAAACGTGTTAGAAGATGGCTCAGTAAATTTTAAACACTTGATTTATTCATATCTTTGAGTTTTATGCATCCTGCCCATTTCTCCCGTAACAATGGGTGCTTTTTCACTGCATGGATTCGATTCCACGCACTTTAACCCATATTTCGTAAAGAATGTTAAGAAACAAATAAGTTGTATATGTTTTACTGTTTAATTGTGCATTTTCTGGACAAGTATAGAATAATGTAGACAAATTCAAAAAGTACTACACGCATTTAAAGAACTGTAAAGTCATTCGAAATAATATCTTTTATTGTACTTACAATCCAAAAATTAAGACTGTGCTATTATTACTAATTAAGATATAGCGAATTGAACTCCAAAATTTGGAGGTCATTGATTGATGAGAAATATGCCCTCTAATTTGATCGCAAGGCATATTTTTCCAACAAAAGCAATTGCAATAAAATGTTAATTGGATTAATATGTCATTGTATAGAATATACAAGCAAAATGAATTATCATTCTAACGACTCCCGGCAAAGATATGAATAAATCTGTGGATCAACTGTACAAAGTTTACTAAGCCATCTTCTGACACTTTTTCTCTATGATAAATTTTTTTATGAATTTTGTGATTAGCTCCACATTAAAGCTGAGATTTTCTCTACATTTTATGTTATTTTCATTTTTTTAGGGGCTCTGAATATTAAGAATTATCGATCGATGAGCGAGGTCGTACGAAACTCCCGGGGAATTCTTATTTCTCGCGCATTTCGAAGCGGCTTAAAACTATAAGTGGAAAACTCGATTTATCTTCTAAACTGCTTAAGTAAGACAAAAATTTGTAAAGACCTTTTTTATAGAGAAAGAGATGAGCTACAACTTTTGTTGGGAACTTTTTTCTCTATTTTCATTATTTTTGGACGCTAGAGCAAAAGAAACGAAAATCAAAAAGTTTTTCCAAATTTTTTTGAATTTTCCCGGAACTGCAAAGAATGCATCATCTCATTCTCCAGGTTTTTACCTACTTAAATCCTAGAGATGATCCTTTTATTAATTTTTGTTACTAAATGGCTAATTTGCCTGTACTAATAGGGTTCTTCCTCTAGCTAACACTAACTTCCTGTCCAAATTTTAGTACTATCGGACTTTTCGTTCTTAAGATATCGTGATTACAAGAAACGTGATGGACGGACGGACGGACGGACGGACAGACAGACAGACAGGCGGACGGACAGACGGACAGACGACGGACATTTTGAAAGTTGTTCAAAATTCAGGAGCGGCTAGATACCCGACAGCGCTCCGATGATTGCTCATGCGCAAACTTAACCTCTGAATGTATGTTTATATTTATTTCTTAATTTGAATTTTGTGTTACCTACCGTAGTGAAAATTCAAACATGCCTGTTACATGTGGAATGTGTGGCGTGATATTTACACAACAGAGAAATTTAAATAGACATTATAAAAATGTGCATAACGCTACTAATATAACATCATACAATTTTGAAAAATTCATAAATAAATGTCTGGATGGTTGTAATTGTTCCTTTAAATACTTAAAGGACTTACGTGAACATTTGAAAATTACTCACAATTATGAAGTAATTCAGGAAATTCACACTTTCGAGAGTTCTCAAGGTAGGTAATTAATCTTTTTGTTTTATAGGTATACCTATATATTTAAATTTGTATATTCATGGATATTTTTTATAGATGTTAACGTGTGGCTTAATGATATCAATAACAAACATAATTTTCAATATTCTCTAATGAAAAAGGCGACAAATAATCAGGAAAAATCCAGAACGTTTTATTATTATTGCAATCGGAGCGGTAAGTTTTATTTGTAGACAGTATTATACTTATTTAAAGTTGATAATTCTTTTATTTGTAGGCGTTTATGTCCCCAAGAAAGCAGAGAAGGGTAGGAAACGTAACTTAAAGATGCAGGGTTCATGTAAATTGAATAGAAGCTGCACAAGTTCAATAATAGTAAAGAAAGAAAATAGTGGGAAATGTATTGTTACTTACTATAAGACACATTATATGCATAAAACTGAACTGCAACACTTAAGACTACCTAAGCAGGATAGAATTAATATTGCCCATAAACTTTCCAGTGGTGTAACTGTTACAAGGTTGGTACTTATAAGAAAATGTTTAAGACGTGGCAATAACTGACTGAAAGAGAAATGGGTATAATGTATCATATCTATTTTTAGGATTTTAGATAATAATCGGAAAGACATTAACACTACAGTTCTATCAAGGAAGGACCTGCTAACACGCAAAGATATTAACAATGTCATACATTCTTTTAAAATAGACATTATTAACGGAGTAAGTTTTACAATGTGGATTTTCCTTTGCCTGATATATACAGGGTATTATAAGTATATAAATGCACATATGTCTTGTTTTAGGTTCAGCATGAAAATGATTCTATTAGTGTAGATATGTGGGTGGAGGAATATAAAAGAAGTAGCTTTGTGTATTACAAAAGGCAAGGGGAAGATCATGATATTTTAGATAATAAGGATTTTTGCCTGATATTTATGAATCAGTCTCAAGAACATTTATTAAAAATGTACGGGAATAAAATTATCTGTGTAGATAGTACGCATGGGCTTAACAGTTACGACTTCGAGTTAACAACAGTTTTAGTGGTGGATGAGTATGGTGAAGGGTTGCCAGGTTCATGTATGTTTAGCAATAGAAAAGATACTATCATAAATGAAATATTTTTTCAAAAAATAAAAGAGAGGATTGGTATATTGAATCCGATTTCATTTATGACAGATATTACCCATACTTTCTATAATGCTTGGAAAATTGTAATGGGTCCTGTAGAAAATCAGTTGTTTTGTTCCTGGCATGTAGATCATGCCTGGCGTAGTAATTTAAATAAAATTACGAATTATGAAAAAAGAAAGAATGTTTATGAAACACTTAAGTATTTACAACACCTTTTAGATGAAAATAAATTTAATACAGAACTTAATTCAACACTTAAATTGTTATGTTCAGAAGAGGAAACAAAAGGTTTTGGTGAATATTTTTTTAAATATAGTAACAATTGTGAACAATGGGCTTACTGTTTTCGTAAAAATTGTCATATCAATACTAACATGCGTTTAGAGTCCATGCACAAAGTCCTCAAGTATAATTATTTAGATGGCAAAAAAACTAAAAGGCTCGATAAAGGAATAAATTCTGTTGTTTCATATGTCAGAAACAAAATTATTGAGAGAATGATTAAAATTACAAAAGGGAAAAATTCCTCTCATATCGTTGATATTGAGAAACGTCATCATATTGCTGAAGAATCTGATTTTGCTGTAATCGCAAATTCTAATGACACATGGTCGTTAACATCTGAGGAATCAACATATTTTGTGTCAAAAACAAAAGATCAACCTTGTTGTAAGTTATTGTGCCATTCATGTAATGTTTGTGTTCACTCCTATGCATGTACTTGTACAGACTTTTTTATTAAATCTACAATTTGTAAACATATCCATTTTGTTGCTTTAAATATTGAAAATACACATCCCGACTCAAGTCAGCAGTTAGTAATTGAAAATGAGAAAAATGAAGAACTTGTCGTCAATCCAGAACTAGCCATTCATTTAAATACTGTAGGTTCTGCTGCTATTAGTAAGTCCCAAGAACTAACCAAAACCAAAAAGATTGCTGAACTCAGAGAAATTTTAAACAACGTCAGTGAATATCTTTCAATTGCAGATGAAGACACATTGCAATATACGGAGAGAACTCTAAAGGTACTGTGTAATTACATGTGTACAGATACTGCTAAAAGATCGGCAGCTACATTACAAGAAGTGCGAACTAGTCCAAAACAAAAATTAGATGAGTTGGAAATAGAACCGATCAGGGAGCCGCCTAATAAAAAAATTAAGAAACAAAAAAACTTTCTTTCAACAAAGAAAAATAAAACAACTCGTAAAGAATCATACAAAAAACCAAATTCAAATCAGATTTTAAATATTGAAAACTACTTGCAAAATAAACCTTTTGTGTCTACAGATAAATCTAATGACCATAATTATACCGCCACCACTGAATCATAGTAAGCTAAACGTTATACATATTGTTCAATCCTCAAATGCATCTTTATCCAAATAGATACCTATAAGTATTAGTTTTTAAGATATATATGTACCTATGTTATAGATTTTAGAACAATAATTAATTATACAGAGCAACAAAATATTAATAAAATACTAGTTCTGATTATTTTTTTAGGACTCGTTTACATGAAGTATATTTGATATAGGTATATTAAAACAATTTCTAATGAAAGTATATGTGTATATTATATATTAAGTAAAATTAAATTTGAATTTGTAACATTAATTTCAAATATATGTATGTGTATATAAAATATCTACAGTTGTTGTTATTTCCGTCATTATTGTACACCAAGCTGTACACTTTATACAGTAGGTAATTTTAATAAATCACTTTTCACTGTGTCTAATTCCTACATGTCACGTATCGTATATACATCGTCATACAAAAAAAATGCGGTTATAATTTACTAACGAGGAAAGTTTAGCCTATCCTCAACCTTCATAAAATAATAAAATATGAAAATTTGGATGAAAGTTCAAATATTCAGTTTAATTTGCACTGAAGCGGGAATCTCAAAGCTGAGCGTGCGCTCTTCGAAGGGAGCGCCGTCGGATATTTAGCCGCTCCTCAAAATTCGATCACCAACACAGCGATATGAAATTTTTTTCTCTACGAGCAATATTACCGGTTTTAAAAATGTGCTGATTGAATGCAATAGTATATTGCATTCAATCAGCACATTTTTAAAACCGGTAATATTGCTCGTAGAGAAAAATCGATCTTCGTTTTGTATTTGCGAAGAGTATACTTATACGATTCTGAATATGCTATTGGTCCCTTTAACTCTGGAGCTCCAAAAAAAATGATTCTATAGACGAGTATAGATATTTAAGTTTTGTAAAGAATACACGGAACAATAAAAGAATATAGTTATCCTGTCTTCCCTCAAGATCTGCTGCGGCTTATCAACATTTATATCGTGTCTACTATCAAATTCAAGTATGGCTCGGCAACGAACCGGACCTAGAAGATTGGGGATGGAAATTAATAGACAATAGTTTGGAGCCAATTCAAGCTCTTCCCTCTCATGCTCCAGAAAAACTTCTTAATACTATTTTTTTAAATTGTAAGAAGGGTTGTAGTAATAACTGTTGCTGTAAAAAAGTCGGATTATTTTGTTCACCAGTGCCAGTATGCACCAATTGATAAGGCCAGTCTTGCTCCAATGTTAAATCAAATGCAACACATGAGAATACTTATGATATCAATAAGGAGATAACTGATCCATCTTTTTTCTTATAACAATTTACAGAAATCCAGCAAGGAGAGGAAGAAGAAGACGAAGAAGAAGAAAGCTAAGAAGAAGACGAAGAAGAAGAAAGCCAAGAAGAAGACGAAGAAGAAAGCTAAGAAGAAGACTTGACTGTTGAAGTGGAATTCGAAGATTATTAATCATACGATGATTGTTGAAAGTCAACAATAATCCGTTCCACTTTGATAATTACTAACAGTACCATTTTTTAATCGACACGAAACTGTCTAATCAGACTTGTTTAATCATAATCGTTCGCGGATTATGCCTACTGGAGACACTATCTCATAGGTTGTGCGGAAATGTGTGCATATTAAGCAAAACGCGACGTTTCCAACTTCTGAAAACGCGATATCTCATGAATGATAATTCGTATGAAAAAAGTATTCAAACAGTTTTTGTAGATAATTGCATGATCTACATAACTTTTATGATCTATTTTTACGACACTTATCGTTTACGCGAAATACGCGAAAAACTAATATTTGTGATCTTTGATCTTGAATAAAATTTTTAGCCGACGACGTGGGATCGGTAGGGACTTTTGACATTTCATGTGTAATAGTCTATTTAAGGTCTGTACCAACTTTCAGTTCTATGCGAATTATTAGGAAGTTGAATGTCTATTTTGACTGGGGTATTAGAGTTGAATTATCTTTTTTCGGTGCAAAGTAATGACGTACGCAAAAACAGGCTAATTTTGTCACTGTTTCATTTAATAATGTTGGTGATCTATTTCTTGAAGGCGTTTTGATATTTTTTTAAAATTGTTACTATTTAGTGACCTTTTATGTAGTGTGCCCAATAAGATCGCAGCACCCCACTAATTTTGCCACGTTGTAGAGAATATGGACGATTCTTTGGAAAATGGTATGTTGACTGGGTGTCACTTATTTTGAGTAGTAACCATTTCCTGATGAATTTCCAAGGCCTACCGTGATTCGATATGTAACACCAAAAGTGAAGAAATCCCAAGTTTCATCAAAGTTTGAGAAAATTTAAATTTCCATGCAAATTACCAAAAAATGGTTTTACAAGTTCTGTCAAGTCGCCTATGGACTTGTTTGTTTGAGGGTGATTTGATTGGAAAAGATGTAGGTAATGTAAGTTGAATGTTATAGTAATAAACTGTTTTTCCAATTTTCAATTTTTCATTATTTTTATTAGCATGGAAATTTAAATTTTCTCAAATTTTGATGAAACTTGGGATTTGGGGGTTTTAAGCGATTCTGAATAACTTTCTCTTATAAAATTTCTCGATGAAGTAATGCCTAATATGACTTCTTCACTATTGGTGTTACATATCGAATCATGGTAGGCCTTGGAAATTTATCAGGAAGTTGTTACTACTCAAAATAAGTGACACACAGTCAACTTACCATTTGCCAAAAAATCGTCCATATTCTTTACAACGTGGCAAAATTAGTGGGGAGCTGCGATCTTACTGGGCACACTCTGTATATAGTGAATAAAATATTGTGATATTAGTATGTCAGACTCCCAAAAAAATCATTTCTCAAAAATTTGGCGAATGCGCTAGTATACGCGATTAATTAAAACTGTGTAATTATCAGGTTAATAGCATCAAACCAGGTATAAAAATAATATCTAAAACCTAAGTGGGAGAATTATAAATAGTTTGTCGAAAGACTCATAAAAATCAATTTAGTCATTCTTGAATTATTCGTGGACAAATGCGGTTATAAATAGAGATGCAAATGATGAGCTCTTTTGAATATCTGATAATAAATATGTCCAATTAATTCATTTATTCGCATAATTTCAATATAAATATTTAAACATTTTTGAGTGTAGATAATTTGGGAATTTAAGAAAAAATAAAAGTCTAAATTTATTATGCAAAACTTAGTGCTATGCAAATAATTTTTATAAGTTTTATTCTTTTTCAGTTTCGGTAATCTATAAAAGCTCGTCTATAAGTATACGATATTTCAGTTTAGATGAACGATTTCAACACATGACAGCAGGTGCAATATTTACAAACATTGACACTAAATCGTACACCCGTATTTCTCTCGCTTGTTGTAGTTTCTGCAAACATTTAGAATTCACTTAAAAGTTCATCACTTTTCTTTACATTTCATCGTTGTATTTACCATAAGTGTGCTTTTGTGAACTATCTAGTACTGTGGTCTATGCATAACATTCCGATTAAAGTTACTACAGTGACAGTAGTTATTGTCAGTTGGGTCACTTTAACTGAAATATTAATCTAAGAGGCAGGGACGATTTCTGCGACGATAAGTAGAATGGTGGTATTTAGTTCTATAGATTGTAGAGTACTCTGATGAGAATGGCGTTGGTATGCCTGCTCTAGGTGGTTGCGCTTCAAAGATATGGCGCCCAAAAGACACATTATGGTTGCAAAAAATTAACGAAAAGTGGAACGGGTGAAATTAGGTTGGAAAGTACATCCCCGATCGATATCGATATGTAAACTGGAATTGATTTGTGTAAATTAGCCCAAGAAAATAAACTAGCGATCAACAGGAGGCGACTCACTATAGAAAAGATACATTGTTATTATTTTTACTTATACATTAAATATAGGATCTACATAAATATCCCGCAACAGGAAGGTTTCAACTGGCAACTGTCACTTGGTTTATATATTAAAGTTGATTGATTGGCCAGCGTATGGTAGGCATTGCTGCCACTTCCTGACAGCCAGTCTGGATGTTTTTATATCCCGCCGCGCCAGAATGGCCACACGCCGGATTGGACAAGGGACATGCTTGTTGCTAGTAGCGAGAGCCAAATGACACATGGGTTAGGTATATAGGATGGGAAGGGTAGGTGTTTGTGAGATGCGTCTTCTAAGTTTCCATGTTTCTTGTAGGTTTCCATCTCTTATCATCGGATGGAAAATGTAGGCGTTTGTGAGATGCTTCTTTTAAGTTTCCATGCTTCTTTTAAGTTTCCATCTATCATCATCTCCTTATTTTTTCTTCTTCTGAGTCTTTTGTTTCTTCTATTTCTGAATCTAGCAGTGTGCATCTTCTCCTGTCCAGTTGCGTCCACATATGGTTTCACGCTTCCCAGAAATCCGTTTTCTCTTCAACGTCCCACATCAATGTTTCCACTTCGTTTGTTTGCCAAGATACATTAGCTCACCGCTGGAAGCTTTTATTTCTTAACTGTTCCACAGGTAAATAGTCATTTACAGTGGAAGTACAAGGAAGTGCCCCAAAAAAATTTAAGACACCCTGTATACCGATCCGCCAAGGTAAGGTAAAATAAAAAATAAAATCTGCAAAAATAAAAAAGAGATATAGTAGAACATTTGGGACGCTCTGTATGTCAAGCAGACGCCGACTCCTTTGACCGGAGAGACATTTTTGTATTCGTAAATAAGCCCAATATATGGACCATGTGACTAAGGATTAATAAACCAATAAATAGAACTTAAACAGAACTTATCATTTCATCCTTTGCCTATATTGGCAGCTCTTCTGTAGGATTCCTGCACTACGTTCACCCGTTAGAAACCAGCTCGCTGCCCTTCACTAAGAAGATAACTTTATGGTGTTCAGCCTGTATTATATTGCCAGATGTTTCCTTTATCGCAATGAACCACTTGAAAGGGTCTTGGGTCGTCTTGGGTAAAGGTAGGTATAGGTAGAGGCTGCACTTACACTCGTTTGCTTTATTTGATACTATCAGAACTTTGTTTTTATTATGGTATTTCACTTCACGCAGAATTTCTTGATCTACCGGCGGTGTAAATTATATCGAGTTTAACGGAGTTTTTACCGTTTTTTTTTCGGGAGCGTCCTACAATACGTCTATACTCGACAGAAACTTAAACTCGAGTCTTGGTTCATATATTGAACTTATTTAAAAATACCAAAACATTTCTTAGATCAAATAATTATGGTATGTTTAATATACAGAATGTCCCAAATACTCTCCTAGATCTCTTTATTTTTTCTGCAGATTTTACTTTTTTATTTTACTTCACATTAGCAGATCAGTATAAAGAGTGTCTCAAAAGTTTTCTAAGGGCTCTTCTTTGCACTTCTACTATAACTAGCTATTTACTTGTGCAACGGTTAATAGAAGAAGGCTTCTTACAGCAAGCTAAGATACCTATGTCTTGCAAATAAAATGGACATACTAATACAGATCGTTGAAATAACATAAACTAGGTAACATGAAACCGCATCTGGAAGCAAGACTCAGAAGTACATCAAACAAGGAGATGATGATAGATGAAAACTTTAAAGAAGCATCTCACAAACACCTACACTTCCTATTACATATTTTTACACCATGCGTCATGTGGCTCTCGCTGCTGGTAACAAGCATGTCTCAGGCCCAATCCGGCGTTCGTAACCGGTCCGGCCGTATATAGAAATATCCAGATTGGATATCTGGAAGTAGCAACAATGCCTACCGTACGCTGGCTAATCAATCAATTAATATATATGTATTTTTGATATAATATTCGAATAAGATGTCAAAAATAACAAATTCAAAATGATGGATTCCAAATGGCGGCTACATTTACACATGAACAAATATCTATGCAAAGACTATTATCTCGACTACTACATCGAAGGTTTCAGAAATTCATACATATTACGTATATTATAGGATGGCTCAAAAAATGTAGTTTAAATTTGTTTTGTTTTCATCCTCCAGATCCGCTCCAAATTCTAAAAATGATTGAGGTAATATTAATATCTACCAAGACCATGAAGTTTCATATATATTTCTTAAGGGTAAGACATTTTTTCGTAAATTTGCGATAGAATCCTTAAAAAGTAGTGAAATAAAAATCGCAGACAAATCGCCTCATCAGAATTCTCCAGAGAATACGAATTAATAATTCCTTTTTAAAGAAAACTCTCATAAGATCCTTTTATAGGATCCCAATATGACCACACGAGGGAATATGTAGAATATACATAGTTTTCACGTTTATTATTGTTTATTTGCTGTCTCTTGCAAAAATTATTATTAATAGTCCATGGACAAGTTGCAAAAACATTCGACGAGACTTGGGTATCCCCCCGTTTTCGAGGGTGACCATCCAACATATTATCAACCCCCGAGGTTGAAACTACCCCCTCCTCCGATATTAAAATCTCCCCAAAAATTTGAAAATTGATAAAAATTTATTTCTATTCGTTTTCAAGGGTGCTCAACACGATAGCAACATAAATTTCTCTCCTACCCTCCACTAACCACCCGTAAATCCCCAAAATTATCCCCTTCTTACATTTCTGGCCAATTTATTTAAACAATTATATTTTGCTACAAGTTTCTAACATGTGCAACTTGTGAAATTAAACTTAGGTTACACCTGTTTTTAATTCCACACCACCTATTTTTAATTTCATTCTATTCTGAGGTTTTGCGCTTTGAGAAAAGTAACAGTAAATTTCCGAAATGTCGATGAAATATTGTATTGTTATGTTTTTACTTTTATTGCGTAGTTCTTACGAACACTAGAGGTTTTTTTTTTGAAAATTACACAATAAAAATAGACACCTTTATTCTCCATTAATATACTGTATAATTTTGTAATTTCTCGAACGTTATTTAGAAGCGAAGATATGTGTGGCAGGAAGCCCCAGAAAGAAAGGAAAATAATTTAACACTCTTCAAAAATAAGGTAGTTAAAAATTATGAAATAAAAATAATACATTATAAGGTCGGTTTAAAAATGAACAAATAACGAAACCAAACCAAACATATTTTTAACTGACCTCAATATCGATATTAGGTAATAAGCTCCAACAAACTGGACGGATGGATGAAATTTTATTTCGTATTCTTTTGTTACCTTTTTTTAAAATCAGGTTCATTTTCTACCAATTTTATTATATGTATGCTTTAATAGAAAATTAGAACTAAAATCTATTTTGAAAAATAATCTTTCAATTCGTTGAAGGCGCGAAGATCAGTTATGAAGCTGAAGACCTCATTTTGCTCATACTTTTTACATGCTACCTTCTTTAACGATAGATTAATTTGGTACTCCTATTATTTGCGAAAACTGTTTTGCGATTCAACACTAAAGATGAAAAATTAAGCTTCTTTTAAGTATTAGTATTCTAATAATAAAATTAATTATTATTATTTTTGTAAAATTTATCAGAGCTAATTAAAGAAGAATATAAGTGCAATAATTTGAATGCTATAAAACTGATAAACCCTGCTCATAGCTTGCTTTGATCTTGAATTAGTTTTAAAATTTTTATTTATTATACTTTCAAGTGGTGTTCATGAATTAGATATATCATGGCTCTTGCGTATATACGATAGTTAGTAGCCATCATAGTCGCAAGACAATCAAATACATAGTACGATTTTATTATACTCTTCGCCAATATAAAACGAAGAATATATTGCATTTCATCGGCACATTTCTAAAACCGGTAATATCGCTCGTATAGAAAAAAAAATCATATCAATGTGTTGGTGATCGAATTTTGAACAATTTTAAAAATGTCCGTCCGTCTGTCACGTTTCCTGTAAGCACGATAACTTAAGAATGGAAAGTCCAATTATTAATATTATTTGAATAACAATTTTTTTTTAATTAAACAAAACATATCTAAAACTAACATTATTTACAAAAAACTGCGAAGAATATACCATAGAATGTACATCAATTATATAAAATGTCCCATTAATCAGCGAATGCTCCAAAGAGTATAATGTTTTCTCTAGTTCTTAGATATACTTAAATTTCAAAATTGACGCTCGCAGGTCTTATAATATAGGTACTAGATGAAGCATTTGGTGCATATACAAGTCAAAATATGACAATTTAAACTAAATCACCTCATCAAGTTGCACTCCGGAGGAGATATAGTTCTCCAAATTCTCCGTTGAAATTTCGAAAAATCTATATACTCTGGAAACCGATTGACTTACATTGGTACATAATTTAGACCTTAAATGATACCAAGTTGAAGTTAACTGTACTACTATAAGGATTAGGGACAGGGGCAAGTCATCACTATAGGCTATTGAAGGCAGGTCATCCCTAAACATTCATGGATTTTCTTCTTCCATTATGCACAAATTTTATTTCAGGTTATGTAGAATTATATTTTGAAACAATTTTATTCTTAGGGATGTTTATGAAAATTGATAGTTTTTTAAATAAATGCAAATAATAAAAATATTTTCAATAGTATTTATGAAAGATGGAAAAATAAATCCATCTATGAAAATAATAATTCTTACTAGTTGCATTATTTTGATAACCTACCTCTTGACCTACATTTAACTAAAAATAAAAACTATGAAATGAATTTATTTACAAAACACCTGTCTATTCAATTACATACGAAATTCGAATTAAAATAGTAATTTTCAATCTTTGTAATTCTCTGATAACCCACAATTTGGTTGTGCCCAAGAATAAAGAGCCATAAAATGAATTTATTTACAAAAACCTGTCTCAAACTATTATATTCTAAAGGTCTCAGAGAATTACTAAGACTGAAAATTAATACTATAATTATTTTTTTCCTATTGATTGAAAATGTAGGTGTTTTGTAAATAAATTCATTTTAGAGTGTTTTATTTTCTAGTACAACTAGAATGTAGGTTATCAAAAGAGTGCAAAGATTGGAAATACATATTTTCATATATAAGGTCTTATTTGATTTTTATTAGATTCCTTTTTCTACTGTTTGAGAAATATATTGCTACAACTAGGTATAAGCAGACGTGAACTATTCCACTTAAAAAATACAGCTAAGTTAAGCAAGGTGTCAATTGCCTTATTAAAGAAATAAAGAAAAGGAAACTATTAAATTCTTGCTTGTGTTACATCATTTACGTGTGTCTCAAAAATTATAAATTTTCATAGAATCCGTAAGAATAAAAACAGTTTCAAAATAAAATGAAATTCTGTATAACCTGAAATAAAATCATTAATGGATGGATGTACGAAAAATTTCTACGAATTTTTGGGGGCGACATAAGTACCTCTTCAAGAATGCTACTTGATATACAGTAGACGCAAAAGTTCTTCGATCATAGGATCTACCAGGCGAATTTATAACTTCCATCGAATGGTATATTATAAATGCATACGCATGCGTAACCGACTCGCCGCAATCTCACATCACATCAAACTCGTACTCAAGCTAGTACTATTTGGGAATTGAAAGAGTGACCTTGTCGTTAAATTAATTCTTAGAAATGTTTGAAACGGCCGAAAATGTTCAGATGGGGTTAAGTGGTACTATCAAGGAAAGCCAAGGCGTCAACTTAAAAATGTGTTTAATTGTGCATTTCCCGGCTGGCTTTCACCTGCATTATCCACACTTCATAATATTATTCACAATTTTGAAATACATGGTTGTGTTGATTATAAACAACATAAAAAATCGATTCCTCCCAATGAAGCCCGAGATGAAAGAGATATTATGATTTGTGCACTGGCAATCAACAACCCGGTACTTACATGGGCCTGAAGTTTTGATCGATCAAAGAGACGAAAAAAAAAAAGTTCTTATACCACGCTGAATTTAGCGCTAAAATATTTTATTAATTAAAACACTAATGTAGGAAAAAATTCCCTCCTTCTACGGCCATCGGAACCTACCCTTTGGGCAACCCTTCGTATTTGAAAATCGTGCACATTCAAAAACAGGCCGAATACCACGCTGGTTTCAACGCTAAGACACATTATTAATTAAAGCATTAATTTAGCAAAAAATCCTCGCCACCCACGGCCATCGGAAACTACCCTCTGAGCAACCCCTCGTATTTGAAAATTGTGCACGTTTAACAAACTGACGTATACCACGCTCGATTCAGCTGTAAAATATTTTATTAATAAAAACACTAATTTAGCGAGAAATCCACGCCTCCCACGGTCGTCGGAAACTACCCCTTGAATAATCCTTCGGAATTTGAAAATTGTCAAGATACAAAATCAGAGCGAATACCACGCTGATTTCAATACTAAAACATTTTATTAATTAAAACATTAATTTAACAAAAACTCTGCGTCTTCCACAGCCATCGAAAACTACCCCTTGCTTTCGAAAATCTCCGACGTTCAAAACCAGGCCGTATACCACGCTCGATTCAGCGCTAAAATATTTTATTAATTAAAACACTAATTTAGCGAAAAATCCACGCCTTCCACGGTCATAGGAAACTACCCCTTGAATAACCCTTCGGATTTGAAAATTGTCAAGATTCAATACCAGGGCGAATACCACGCTGATTTCAATACTAAAACATTTTATTAATTAAAACATTAATTTATCAAAAACTCTGCGTCTTCCATAGCCATCGAAAACTACCCCTTGCATTTAAAAATCTCCGACATTCAAAACCAGGCCATATACCACGCTCGATTCATGTACCTGAAGTTTCGAACGTTCACTTGAACGAATTTCAAATGAAAAAAAAAATTAATATCAACTGCAAATCGACTTAAGAGTAATTTTTCATTATTATATCGATTGGTACCAATACTCATAATGCTCCCTCAAAGTCTCCCTTACGTCGAACGTAAAGCGCACCCCTAAACAACCCCCGACTTAAAAAAATTACTAAAAATGCAAAATGGCCTAGACGTAAAAAAATTCTTTCTACATGTGCTACAAATAATATCCTAAGCATATCCCAAAATCCTCGTTCGGGGATAAGTGGCGGAACACACCCTTAGCCAACCCCTAATCAAAAAAATAAACACCATAAATCCTATCTAGCTTAGACCTAAATTTTTCCTGACTACACTTGCTACAAATAATGCCCTAAATATACCTTCAAGGCCTCGTTCACCGCGAAGTGGCGGAACACCCCCTTAGCAACCCTTGTATATAAAAAATCAGCATTAAATGTAATCTGGGTTAAGCATAACATTTTGTAAGCTAAATTTACTATAAATACTACTTTAAACATATTCTCGATATTTCAATGGCACACAGTGTACTTATGCACCCCCTGTTTCAACCATTGATTGTAAAAAATTCGTAAAAAAGTCAAACTGACATAGACCTAAAAGTTTTTTCGTCCTACTAGTTGCCAACAATACCCCTAACATTCCCTCAAAGCCTTGTTCTCGCTGAACCGGCGGAACACCCCCTTAGCAACCCTTGTATATAAAAAATCAGCATTAAATGTAATTTGGGTTAAGTATAACATTTTGTAATCTAAATTTACTATAAATACTACCTTAAACATATTCTCGATATTTCAATCGCACACAGTGCACTTATGCACCCCCTGCTTCAACCCTTGATTTTAAAAAAATTCGTAAAAAAGTCAATCTGACATAGACCTAAAAGTTTTTTCGTCCTACTAGTTGCCAACAATACCCCTAACATTCCCTCAAAGCCTTGTTCTCACTGAACCGGCGGAACACCCCCTTAGCAAACCTTGTATATAAAAAATCAGCATTAAATGTAATCTGGGTTAAGTATAACATTTTGTAAGCTAAATTTACTATAAATACTACTTTAAACATATTCTCGATATTTCAATCGCACACAGTGTACTTATGCACCCCCTGCTTCAACCCTTGATTGTAAAAAAATCGTAAAAAAGTCAAACTGACATAGACCTAAAAGTTTTTTCGTCCTACTAGTTGCCAACAATACCCCTAACATTCCCTCAAAGCCTTGTTCTTACTGAACCGGCGGAACACCCCCTTAGCAACCCTTGTATATAAAAAATCAGCATTAAATGTAATCTGGGTTAAGTATAACATTTTGTAAGCTAAATTTACTTTAAATACTACTTTAAACATATTCTCGATATTTCAATCGCACACAGTGCACTTATGCACCCCCTGCTTCAACCCTTGATTTTAAAAAAATTCGTAAAAAAGTCAATCTGACATAGACCTAAAAGTTTTTTCGTCCTTCTAGTTGCCAACAATACCCCTAACATTCCCTCAAAGCCTTGTTCTCGCTGAACCGGCGGAACACCCCTTTAGCAACCCTTGTATATAAAAAATCAGCATTAAATGTAATCTGGGTTAAGCATAACATTTTGTAAGCTAAATTTACTATAAATACTACTTTAAACATATTCTCGATATTTCAATGGCACACAGTGTACTTATGCACCCCCTGCTTCAACCCTTGATTGTAAAAAATTGGTAAAAAAGTCAAACTGACATAGACCTAAAAGTTTTTTCTTCCTACTAGTTGCCAACAATACCCCTAACATTCCCTCAAAGCCTTGTTCTCGCTGAACCGGCGGAACACCCCCTTAGCAACCCTTGTATATAAAAAGTCAGCATTAAATGTAATCTGGGTTAAGTATAACATTTTGTAATCTAAATTTACTTTAAATACTACTTTAAACATATTCTCGATATTTCAATCGCACACAGTGCACTTATGCACCCCCTGCTTCAACCCTTGATTTTAAAAAAATTCGTAAAAAAGTCAATCTGACATAGACCTAAAAGTTTTTTCGTCCTTCTAGTTGCCAACAATACCCCTAACATTCCCTCAAAGCCTTGTTCTCGCTGAACCGGCGGAACACCCCCTTAGCAACCCTTGTATATAAAAAATCAGCATTAAATGTAATCTGGGTTAAGCATAACATTTTGTAAGCTAAATTTACTATAAATACTACTTTAAACATATTCTCGATATTTCAATGGCACACAGTGTACTTATGCACCCCCTGCTTCAACCCTTGATTGTAAAAAATTCGTAAAAAAGTCAAACTGACATAGACCTAAAAGTTTTTTCGTCCTACTAGTTGCCAACAATACCCCTAACATTCCCTCAAAGCCTTGTTCTCGCTGAACCGGCGGAACACCCCCTTAGCAACCCTTGTATATAAAAAGTCAGCATTAAATGTAATCTGGGTTAAGTATAACATTTTGTAATCTAAATTTACTTTAAATACTACTTTAAACATATTCTCGATATTTCAATCGCACACAGTGCACTTATGCACCCCCTGCTTCAACCCTTGATTTTAAAAAAATTCGTAAAAAAGTCAATCTGACATAGACCTAAAAGTTTTTTCGTCCTTCTAGTTGCCAACAATACCCCTAACATTCCCTCAAAGCCTTGTTCTCGCTGAACCGGCGGAACACCCCCTTAGCAACCCTTGTATATAAAAAATCAGCATTAAATGTAATCTGGGTTAAGCATAACATTTTGTAAGCTAAATTTACTATAAATACTACTTTAAACATATTCTCGATATTTCAATGGCACACAGTGTACTTATGCACCCCCTGCTTCAACCTTTGATTGTAAAAAATTCGTAAAAAAGTCAAACTGACATAGACCTAAAAGTTTTTTCGTCCTACTAGTTGCCAACAATACCCCTAACATTCCCTCAAAGCCTTGTTCTCGCTGAACCGGCGGAACACCCCCTTAGCAACCCTTGTATATAAAAAGTCAGCATTAAATGTAATCTGGGTTAAGTATAACATTTTGTAATCTAAATTTACTATAAATACTACCTTAAACATATTCTCGATATTTCAATCGCACACAGTGTACTTATGCACCCCCTGCTTCAACCCTTGATTTAAAAAAAATTGTAAAAAACTCAAACTGACATAGACCTAAAAGTTTCTTCGTCCTTCTAGTTGCCAACAATACCCCTAACATTCCCTCAAAGCCTTGTTCTCGCCGAACCGGCGGAACACCCCCTTAGCAACCCTTGTATAAAAAAAATCAGCATTAAATAAAATCTGGGTTAAGTATAACATTTTTCAGCTACATTTACTATAAATACTACTTTAAACATATTCTCGATATTTCAATCGCACACAGTGCACTTATGCACCCCCTGCTTCAACCCTTGATTTTAAAAAATTCGTAAAAAAGTCAATCTGACATAGACCTAAAAGTTTTTTCGTCCTTCTAGTTGCCAACAATACCCCTAACATTCCCTCAAAGCCTTGTTCTCGCCGAACCTGCGGAACACCCCCTTATCAACCCTTGTATATAAAAAATCGGCGTTAAATGTAATCTGGGTTAAATATAACATTTTGTAAGCTAAATTTACTATAAATACTACTTTAAACATATTATCGATATTTCAATCGCACACGGTGTACTTATGCACCCCCTGCTTCAACCCTTGATTTTCAAAAATTCGTAAAAAAGTCAAACTGACATAGACCTAAAAGTTTTTTCGTCCTTCTAGTTGCCAACAATACCCCTAACATTACCTCAAAGCCTAGTTTATGGCTAACCGGCGGAATACCCCCTTAGCAACTCTTGTATAAAAAAAATCAACATTCAATGATATCTGGATTAAGTATAAAATTTTGTTAGCTACAAATACTATAAATACTACTCTAAACATATTTTCGAAGTTTCATTCGCATACAGTGTTCGGGTGCACCCCCTGCTTCAACCCTTAAAATAAAAAAAATCCTCAAAAAGTCAATCTGGCTTAGGTGTGAACCTTTCTTGTTCATTCTAATCACAAAGGAGGCTTCAAACATTAACCAAAGCCTCGTTACAGTTAAGACGCGGAGTATACCACTTGCAACCCCCGATGTGAAAAGTATCACCACAAGCGCAATCTGGCTTAGAGGTACAATTTTTTTGGTTACATTGGCAACAAATAATAGTTCAAGCATGTCCTTAAAGTCTCGTTCATGGTTAAAGTGCGAAATTTCAATTTATGTACAAAAAAGGTCATAAAGAAGGTATTTGGCATCTTTTATTATCATCACAAAAAATTGTCAAAAATATTTCCTACGGAGTTAAGAACATGGACCAATCTCTCTGAACATAATTGGTTGAAATTTGTCCTACCAAATAGATGATTCGTTGAAATAAGCAATCTAGTCAACGTGGACTTCTAGGGGTGGAGTAACTGTTTCTTTGTCATAAAATTATACTGCACGACTCCGGCCATACACTAATCAGAAGCGGTCAGTCTCCTTTAGGCGTTTTTGCGAACTTTTTTGTATCGCTGGATTTCATATGGAACCTACTACACCCCTAAACCAGATAAACTTTTTGGCAAATTTGTTTAAATCAAGGGTTGAAGCAGCGGTAATATTTAGAGTAAACGTGGATAACAAAATTTTCTACCTAAGTAAGCCAGACTTTGTATATATAATCCTGATTATTGCTATATTTATATTTTATAAAACAGCACACATTGTATAAGGGTTGCTAAAGGGATGCTCCGCCATTTAGCCTTAAACAAAGTTCTGCTGGAAAGTTTGGGGTATTATTTGTAGCTGAAGCAACAAAGAAACTTTTACGCCTAGGCCATATTGACATTTTGGCGAACTTTTTAAAATCGAGGGTTAAAGCTGGGGTGCATTCGGACTTTACACGCAAATGAAATTTCGAGAAAATGTTTACAGTAGTATTTGTAGAATACGTGGCTAACAGAATTATATACTTAAACTGGATTTCATTTAATGCTGATTACTTATACCTATACCAGGGTTGGCAAGGGAGTGTTCGTCCACTTCCCCATTATATAGGCTTTGAGAGAATGTTTGGGGTATTATTTGCGACTAGAGTAAAGAAAAACCTTTTACGTCTAAGGCAATTTTTCAAAAACAAGGGTTGAAGCAGGGGGTGCATCCGAACACTGTGCGGGTAAAATATCGAGAATATGTTTAGAGTAGTATTTGTAGTAAATGCAGCTAACGATATTTTATACCTAACCCAGATTTCTTTTAATGCTGATTTTATACATACAAAGGTTGTCAAGGGGTTGTTCCGCCACTTCCGCCAACTAGGCTTTGAGGGGATGTTTATGGCATTATTTGCAACTAGAAGGACGAAAAAACGTTTACGTCTAAGACAGTTCGCCTTTTTGACGAATTTTTTAAAATCAAGGGTTGAAGAGGGGGTGCTTAAGAACACTGTGTGCGAACGAAATATCGAGAATATGTTTACAGTAGTATTTGTAGTAAATGTAGCTAACAAAATGTTATACTTAACCCTGATTTCGTTTAATGCTGGTCTATCATATACAAGGATTGCTAAGGGGGTGTTCCGCCGGTTCTCCATAAACTAGGTTTTGAGGGAATGTTAGGGGTATTGTTGGCAACTAGAAGGACGAAAAAACTTTTAGGTCTAGGTCAGTTTGACTTTTTTACGAATTTTTTAAAATCAAGGGTTGAAGCAGGGGGTGCATAAGTACACTGTGTGCGATTGAAAAATCGAGAATATGTTTAATGTAGTATTTATAGTAAATTTAGCTTACAAAATGTTAGACTTAACCCAGATTACATTTAATGCAGATTTTTTATATACAAGGGTTGCTAAGGGGGTGTTCCGCCGGTTCAGCGAGAACAAGGCTTTGAGGGAATGTTAGCAGTATTGTTGGCAACTAGAAGGACGACAAAACTTTTAGGTCTATGTCAGATTGACTTTTTTACGAATTTTTTAAAATCAAGGGTTGAAGCAGGGGGTGCATAAGTGCACTGTGTGCGATTGAAATATCGAGAATATGTTTAAAGTAGTATTTATAGTAAATGTAGCTAACAAAATGTTATACTTAACCCAGATTTCATTTAATGCTGATTTTTTATATACAAGGGTTGCTAAGGGGGTGTTCCGCCGGTTCGGCGAGAACAAGGCTTTGAGGGAATGTTACGGGTATTGTTGGCAACTAGAAGGACGAAAAAACTTTTAGGTCTATGTCAGATTGACTTTTTTACGAATTTTTTAAAATCAAGGGTTGAAGCAGGGGGTGCATAAGTGCACTGTGTGCGATTGAAATATCGAGAATATGTTTAAAGTAGTATTTATAGTAAATGTAGCTAACAATATGTTATACTTAACCCAGATTTCATTTAATGCTGTTTTTTTATATACAAGGGTTGCTAAGGGGGTGTTCCGCCGGTTCGGCGAGAACAAAGCTTTGAAGGAATGTTAGGGGTATTGTTGGCAACTAGAAGGACGAAAAAACTTTTAGGTCTATGTCAGATTGACTTTTTTACGATGTGTGTAATGCTGATTTTTTATATACAAGGGTTGCTATGGGGGTGTTCCGCCGGTTCGGCGAGAACAAGGCTTTGAGGAAATGTTAGGGGTATTGTTGGCAACTAGAAGGACGAAAAAACTTTTAGGTCTATGTCAGTTTGAGTTTTTTACGATTTTTTTAAAATCAAGGGTTGAAGCAGGGGGTGCATAAGTACACTGTGTGCGATTGAAATATCGAGAATATGTTTAAAGTAGTATTTATAGTAAATTTAGCTTACAAAATGTTATACTTAACCCAGATTACATTTAATGCTGATTTTTTATATACGAGGGTTGCTAAGGGGGTGTTCCGCCGGTTCAGCGAGAACAAGGCTTTGAGGGAATGTTAGGGGTATTTTTGGCAACTAGAAGGACGAAAAAACTTTTAGGTCTATGTCAGATTGACTTTTTTACGAATTTTTTAAAATCAAGGGTTGAAGCAGGGGGTGCATAAGTGCACTGTGAGCGATTGAAATATCGAGAATATGTTTAAAGTAGTATTTATAGTAAATGTTGCTAACAAAATGTTATACTTAACCCAGATTTCATTTAATGCTGATTTTTTATATACAAGGGTTGCTAAGGGGGTGTTCCGCCGGTTCGGCGAGAACAAGGCTTTGAGGGAATGTTAGGGGTATTGTTGGCAACTAGAAGGAGGAAAAAACTTTTAGGTCTATGTCAGATTGACTTTTTTACGATGTGTGTAATGCTGATTTTTTATATACAACGGTTGCTATGGGGGTGTTCCGCCGGTTCAGCGAGAACAAGGCTTTGAGGGAATGTTAGGGGTATTGTTGGCAACTAGAAGGATGAAAAAACTTTTAGGTCTGTCAGATTGACTTTTTTTACGAATTTTTTAAAATCAAGGGTTGAAGCAGGAGGTGCATAAGTGCACTGTGTGCGATTGAAATATCGAGAATATGTTTAAAGTAGTATTTATAGTAAATGTAGCTAACAAAATGTTATACTTAACCCAGATTTCATTTAATGCTGATTTTTTATATACAAGGGTTGCTAAGGGGGTGTTCCGCCGGTTCGGCGAGAACAAGGCTTTGAGGGAATGTTAGGGGTATTGTTGGCAACTAGAAGGAGGAAAAAACTTTTAGGTCTATATCAGATTGACTTTTTTACGATGTGTGTAATGCTGATTTTTTATATACAAGGGTTGCTATGGGGGTGTTCCGCCGGTTCAGCGAGAACAAGGCTTTGAGGGAATGTTAGGGGTATTGTTGGCAACTAGAAGGATGAAAAAACTTTTAGGTCTATGTCAGATTGACTTTTTTTACGAATTTTTTAAAATCAAGGGTTGAAGCAGGGGGTGCATAAGTGCACTGTGTGCGATTGAAATATCGAGAATATGTTTAAAGTAGTATTTATAGTAAATGTAGCTAACAAAATGTTATACTTAACCCAGATTTCATTTAATGCTGATTTTTTATATACAAGGGTTGCTAAGGGGGTGTTCCGCCGGTTCGGCGAGAACAAGGCTTTGAGGGAATGTTAGGGGTATTGTTGGCAACTAGAAGGAGGAAAAAACTTTTAGGTCTATGTCAGATTGACTTTTTTACGATGTGTGTAATGCTGATTTTTTATATACAAGGGTTGCTATGGGGGTGTTCCGCCGGTTCAGCGAGAACAAGGCTTTGAGGGAATGTTAGGGGTATTGTTGGCAACTAGAAGGATGAAAAAACTTTTAGGTCTATGTCAGATTGACTTTTTTACGAATTTTTTAAAATCAAGGGTTGAAGCAGGGGGTGCATAAGTGCACTGTGTGCGATTGAAATATCGAGAATATGTTTAAAGTAGTATTTATAGTAAATTTAGCTTACAAAATGTTATACTTAACCCAGATTACATTTAATGCTGATTTTTTTTTATACGAGGGTTGCTAAGGGGGTGTTCCGCCGGTTCAGCGAGAACAAGGCTTTGAGGGAATGTTAGGGGTATTGTTGGCAACTAGAAGGATGAAAAAACTTTTAGGTCTATGTCAGATTGACTTTTTTACGAATTTTTTAAAATCAAGGGTTGAAGCAGGGGGTGCATAAGTGCACTGTGTGCGATTGAAATATCGAGAATATGTTTAAAGTAGTATTTATAGTAAATGTAGCTAACAAAATGTTATACTTAACCCAGATTACATTTAATGCTGATTTTTTATATACAAGGGTTGCTAAGGGGGTGTTCCGCCGGTTCAGCGAGAACAAGGCTTTGAGGGAATGTTAGGGGTATTGTTGGCAACTAGAGGGACGACAAAACTTTTAGGTCTATTGTCAGATTGACTTTTTTACGAATTTTTTAAATTCAAGGGTTGAAGCAGGGGGTGCATGAGTGCACTGTGTGCGATTGAAATATCGAGAATATGTTTAAAGTAGTATTTATAGTAAATGTAGCTAACAAAATGTTATACTTAACCCAGATTTCATTTAATGCTGATTTTTTATATACAAGGGTTGCTAAAGGGGTGTTCCGCCGGTTCGGCGAGAACAAGGCTTTGAGGGAATGTTAGGGGTATTGTTTGCAACTAGAAGGACGACAAAACTTTTAGGTCTATGTCAGATTGACTTTTTTACGAATTTTTTAAAATCAAGGGTTGAAGCAGGGGGTGCATAAGTGCACTGTGTGCGATTGAAATATCGAGAAAATGTTTAAAGTAGTATTTATAGTAAATGTAGCGAACAAAATGTTATACTTAACCCAGATTTCATTTAATGCTCATTTTTTATATACAAGGGTTGCTAAGGGGGTGTTCCGCCGGTTCGGCGAGAACAAGGCTTTGAGGGAATGTTAGGGGTATTGTTGGCAACTAGAAGGACGAAAAAACTTTTAGGTCTATGTCAGATTGACTTTTTTACGAATTTTTTAAAATCAAGGGTTGAAGCAGGGGGTGCATAAGTGCACTGTGTGCGATTGAAATATCGAGAATATGTTTAAAGTAGTATTTATAGTAAATGTAGCTAACAAAATGTTATACTTAACCCAGATTACATTTAATGCAGATTTTTTATATACAAGGGTTGCTAAGGGGGTGTTCCGCCGGTTCAGCGAGAACAAGGCTTTGAGGGAATGTTAGGGGTATTGTTGGCAACTAGAAGGACGACAAAACTTTTAGGTCTATGTCAGATTGACTTTTTTACGAATTTTTTAAAATCAAGCGTTGAAGCAGGGGGTGCATAAGTGCACTGTGTGCGATTGAAATATCGAGAATATGTTTAAAGTAGTATTTATAGTAAATGTAGCTAACAAAATGTTATACTTAACCCAGATTTCATTTAATGCTCATTTTTTATATACAAGGGTTGCTAAGGGGGTGTTCCGCCACTTCGCGATGAACGAGGCTTTGAAGGTATATTTAGGGCATTATTTGTAGCAAGTGTAGTCAGGAAAATTTTAGGTCTAAGCTAGATAGGATTTATGGTGTTTATTTTTTTGATTAAGGGTTGGCTAAGGGTGTGTTCCGCCACTTATCCCCGAACGAGGATTTTGGGATATGCTTAGGATATTATTTGCAGCAGATGTAGAAAGAAATTTTTTACGTCTAGGCCATTTTACATTTTTAGTGATTTTTTAAAGTCAGGGGTTGTTTAGGGGTGCGCTATACGTTCGACGTAAGGGAGGCTTTGAGGGAGCATTATGAGTATTGGTACCAATCGACATAATAACAAAAAATTACTCTTAAGTCGATTTGCAGTTGATATTAATTTTTTCTTTTCATTTGAAATTCGTTCAAGTGAACGTTCGAAACTTCAGGTACATGCTCGATTCAGCGCTAAAATATTTTATTAATTAAAACATTAATTTAGCAAAAAATCCCCGCCATCTACGGCTATCGGAAACTACCCTCTGAACAACCCTTCGTATTTGAAAATTGTGCACATTCAAAACCAGGCCCTATATCACGCTCGATTAAGGGCTAAAATATGTTATTAATTAAAACACTAATTTAGCGAAAAATCCACGCCCTCCACGATCATCTGAAACTACCCCTTGAGCAATCCTTCGGATTTGAAAATTGTCGGCCTGGTTTTAAATGTAAAAGATTTTCGTATGCAAGGGGTAGTTTCGGATGGCTGTGGGAGGCGGAGAGTTTTGCTAAATTAATGTTTTATTTTAGTGTTGAAATCAGTGAGGTAGTCGGTATGGTTTTGAATGTTGACAACCTTCAATTAAGAAGGGTTGGTCACAAGGTTTCCGATGACCGTGTAGAGCGGGGATTTTTTGCTAAATTAATATTTTAAATAATAAAGGGTTTTAGTGTTGAAACCAGCGTGGTATTCTGCCTGGTTTTGAATTAGAACAATTTTCAAATGCTAAGAATTTCTCAAAGGGTAGTTTCCGATGGCCGTGGAAAGCGGTGATTTTTTGCTAAATTAATGGTTTCATCAATAAATTGTTATAGTATTTGGTTCAGCGTGGTATTCGGCCTGGTCTTGAATGGGGGCAATTTTCAAATACGAAGGGTTCTCAAGGGGCACTTTCCGATGGCCATGTGAGACGAGGATTTTTTGCTACATGTTTTAACTAACAAAATGTTTTAAAGCTGAAACGAGCGTGGTATACTGCCTGGTTTTGAATGTCGGAGATATTCGAATGCAAGGGGTAGTTTCCGTTGACTGTGGAAGACGCAGAGTTTTTGCTAAATTAATGTTTTAATTAGTAAAGTGTTTTAGTGTTGATATCAGCCTGGTATTCAACCTGGTTTTAAATCTTGACAATAATTTTCAAATCCGAAGGGTTGCTCAAGGGGTAGTTTCAGATGATCGTGGAGGGCGTGGATTTTTCGCTAAATTAGTGTTTTAATTAATTACATATTTTAGCGCTTAATCGAGCGTGATATAGGGCCTGGTTTTGAATGTGCACGATTTTCAAATACGAAGGGTTGTTCAGAGGGTAGTTTCCGATAGCCGTAGATGGCGGGGATTTTTTGCTAAATTAATGTTTTAATTAATAAAATATTTTAGCGCTGAATCGAGCGTGGTATATGGCCTGGTTTTGAATGTCGGAGATTTTTAAATGCAAGGGGTAGTTTTCGATGGCTATGGAAGAGTTTTTGCTAAATTAATGTTTTAATTAATAAAATGTTTTAGTATTGAAATCAGCGTGGTATTCGCCCTGATATTGAATCTTGACAATTTTCAAATCCGAAGGGTTTTTCAGGGGGTAGTTTCCTATGGCCGTGGAAGGCGTGGATTTTTCGCTAAATTAGTGTTTTAATCAATAAAATATTTTAGCGCTGAATCGAGCGTGGTATACGGCCTGGTTTTGAACGTCGGAGATTTTCGAAAGTAAGGGGTAGTTTTCGATGGCTGTGGAAGACGCAGAGTTTTTGCTAAATTAAAGTTTTAATTAATAAAATGTTTTAGTATTGAAATCAGCGTGGTATTCGCTCTGATTTTGAATCTTGACAATTTTCAAATTCCGAAGGATTATTCAAGGGGTAGTTTCCGATGACCGTGGGAGGCGTGGATTTCTCGCTAAATTAGTGTTTTTATTAATAAAATATTTTACAGTTGAATCGAGCGTGGTATACGTCAGTTTGTTAAACGTGCACAATTTTCAAATACGAGGGGTTGCTCAGAGGGTAGTTTCCGATGGCCGTGGGTGGCGAGGATTTTTTGCTAAATTAATGCTTTAATTAATAATGTGTCTTAGCGTTGAAACCAGCGTGGTATTCGGCCTGTTTTTGAATGTGCACGATTTTCAAATACGAAGGGTTGCCCAAAGGGTAGGTTCCGATGGCCGTAGAAGGAGGGGATTTTTTCCTACATTAGTGTTTTAATTAATAAAATATTTTAGCGCTGAATTCAGCGTGGTATAAGAACTTTTTTTTTTCGTCTCTTTGATCGATCAAAACTTCAGGCCCATGTACTTACTGCTTCCCAAATTGCTGCTGAAGTAGGTTCTACACCCACAGTTAGGCCGGTTAAAAAAAATGGGTACAAATCATACAAGGTTCGGAAAACTCATGAAATTTTTGAGGCGGACAATATCAGAAGAATGGAATTTTGTGAGCAATTAATGGAAAAGGAGAATGCGGATGAACATTTTCTTAGAAACATTGTTTTTACCGATGAATCAACTTTTCCATTAATTGGTAAACATAATTCTACTCGGACACGATATTGGCCGCGAGAAAATTTACATAAGTTTTACGAACTTCGCACTCAGTATCCTCAAAAACTAAATGTTTGGGTCGGTATACTGGGTGAACATATTATTGGACCATTTTGTATCGATGGCATCTTAAATGACCAAAAATATTTGGATTTGTTTCAACAGCAAATTGTCCCTAGGATTCAGGAACTAGTAGGTGTTAGGTTTAATAAAATTTGGTTCCAACAAGATGGTTGCCCTCCCCATAATAGAGTTATCGTTCGGTAGTATTTGGAGGAAACATTTCCGAATAGACTTATTTCTGGGCATGGTAATATCTTATGGCCAGCTAGGTCACCAGATCTTGCGCCTTGTGATTTTTTCTTGTGGGGCTACTTAAAATCAAAAATTTATGGTTTTCAGGAAAATAGGCCCAACAATTTGCAGGAACTTCAATTAAATATTGAAAACGCCAGCTTAACTGTTACCCCTGTTATGTTGGGTAATGTTCGCCAAGGATTTTATAATCGTTTGGGATATTGCATAGCTCAGCAGGGAAGTCTATTTGAGCATTTATTACATTAAACTTGTTAGGTGTAAGTAATAAATGTTTTCCTTAACTCCATACATTTTTAAAAACGTTTAGAATATTGTTATTTTGTTTCACTCATTTTTAAGAATTATTTTTGTGTTGAGAATTACTTTATAGTTTCCAAATTATAAAATTTTTCCATAATAGTATCAACATTTATAATGATTTTAAAACCAATTGTTTTCGCAATTTATTAGATTTCGCGAAGGGACGTGCATCCCACTTTACCTTTCCTGCATTACTAAACTCCTACACTGCCTGTCTACTAGATGGGCAGCGGCAGTGACAACCCTCTCGGTCGATGTTTCGATGTCCTTGTCGTGCTCAATAGAGGACAAGCCTTCAAGGTATTACTGCATCAGTGTTTACAGAATATTTCATTTATCACGCAAACAATTTATATTTTTTTAAACCCAACTCTTGGTTACGTTTTAGTAAGATAAAAAAAGCAAATGAACTAAACATAGTGATTTCATTGTTAAATATAAATTATAAAAATATGAATTTTATTTTATTTTAATCAGTTAGATTCTATCATTCTACAAAACTTGGCGACATTATGTATGAATAAGGTAGATCTGCCAACACTGGATACCTCATTGGATATTTACGATAGTGAGATTAGGTAAGTGTAAACTGCGCTCAACTTTCTCATGATCGATGAACTTCTGCGTCTACTGTATATGTAAGTTAGATTTTGTCATGTTCTTGACCTCTTCTACATGTAGTTGTTCTGTATGTGCTTACTTAAGCGATACCTTGTATATAAAATGATAATTACAAGCAGATAAAACAAATTTTGATTGTAGTTTTGAAAAGTCATTTGCTAGAACTTTTTCAGCTTCAGGACTTAATGGTTTCCACCATTAATACATTCTATTTCTCATCGACTCCATTCAATCTGTGTGTGTACCTATAGGTTTTTCACTTCTTTAATCATTACTTTGCAATGGCTTCAGCGATTTCTATAAATCTTCTCGGTATGTGCTGAGCAAAAATCGGAAAAACATTTTTCCATCTGGTGACCGCGCCAGTAAAATTTTTCATCGGAAATGCAGTAAAATTGGTAGATAGTTAAGAGTTTCCGAAGTAGCTCATAAATACTGAATCTGATCTCAAAATCCCAAAATTTTAAATGGCGAACTCAATAGGGCAGGGCTGTGATAAGTGCAAAACGACTGCAGATTTACATGAAAGGTACATGAACACACGAAACTTAAAAATTTTAAATGACGTATATTTGCTCCAACTTTGTAGAAACTACATAAAGAGACACTATAGAAAACAACAATCAAAAATAATTTGAATTGTTAACGGTCACTAAAAATTGTGAAATAAAATTTTACTCTCGCCCGGTTCATTGGCCTTTATTATACTCTACGCAAATACAAAATGAATATATTGCATTCCATCGGCACATTTTTAAAACCGGTAATATTGCTCGTAGAAAAAAAAAATTCATATTACTGTGTTAGTGATCGAATTCTGACCAACTTTCAAAATGTCCGCCGTCCGTCCGTCCGCCTGTCTGTCCGTCTGTCTGTCTGACCGTCCGCCACGTTTCTTATAAGCACGAAAAGACCGACTGTATTGAAATTTGGACTGTAAGTTAGTGTTAGGTAGATCTAATCTAATCTAGTGTTAGGTAGAGGGAGAGCGATATTGTTTTAGAACAAAATCGGTCAATATTATTTAAGTAAATACAAAAAAATGTTTTGTAATTAAATAAAAAAAATATGTCTAATACTAATACTATTTATAAAAAAAACTGCGAAGAGTATCCTATGTAATGTAAAACAATTATATAAAAAATGCAATAAATAACAAAATCGAATGTATTTTTATCTTTAGCCACCTTAATAACGATAATAGGTAATAAAGGTCAGTCGATTAACCGGGAGAAAGTGAAATTCTATTTCATGATTTTTTAGTAACCGCTTTTTTCAAAAGAGGCCTCAATTTTTTAATTCATGTACATTTTTTATTTAATAATTAATTAAGTCTATCACCTATCTATTTTTAAAGGATTGTGGTAACATGGACGTTGGAATATTTATCCTACTACATCTTTAAAAGAAATAGAAAATGTAAAAAACTGAAAGAGATTCTCCTCCTCTGAAAATTTACGATAGTTTCATTTAACACTTTTTAATTTGAGAAGTGTAACCTCTTCTACTTATATGTACTTATATAGGTAATTTTCGAGATCAAATTCAGTATCAGCCACACAGAAAATGCCCAATTATTAATTGAAATACAATTATAGTTGCGTTGCTATCGCTACAATCTCACATGGCCTCGCATTGAAAATACTTTTTTTTTTAAATATTTGGTCACCTTGTACTTGACATAACTTGATGAAACTAATAGGGACTACCGTCGAACCATAATCTACAGTTTGAAAAAGATTTCCACAGAAATCGGTACCTACTTGAAAAAAAAAAAACGTGGTCAAATCTACATTAAATGGAGAACTTTTCTAATAGTTAAGTAAGTAATAGTTGGTGAACTTTTTAAAGTATATATGTGCATTAGGATTTTTACGATGCTCTATTTAAAAAAATTCATGTAGTGCTTAATTACTATTTATTTTTCCGTTAATTTTTAATAATGCTGGTAAAGGCTTGCAACAAATCTATAAAAATATTTACAGAATACAAATGACACCGAGGGTAATACAGACATTTTAACTGTATTCAAAAGCAAACAAATACGACTCAAATGTATTGACTCCTCATTTTAACCGCGAATATCTCAGAAACGGAGGAGCGGAAAAAATTTAAAAAAATATGTTTTCATTATGTGTGTATTCTAAATCATTCACTCAAATTTGAATAATATACATTGGACAGTTTTGAAGTTCTGTTAAGTAATGTTGAAAAATGTCCAAATTTTGACCATAGCAGTTTAAAATCCATTATTATATCTTGAAAAATATGCCTACTATGTAAATAATATTTTATATACCGATAAAGTACGGCATTTTTGTACAAGGACATTTTTTGATAATTTTTATTCCAAAATTTTGCAGTTATTCTCAAAAATGTGACCTCATGTTTATTCGGTTATTTTTATCAATGTATATAAAATTTTTCTAATAAAATACTTATTTATATACTTATAAAATGTAAGCATTTTCAGAAAAAAATATTGTTATATATTAAATATTAATTTAGTTATTAAGCGCAATAGATAATATTATTGCAAGCTTGCAATAATATTATCTATTGCGCTTGATAACTAAATTAATATTTGATATATACCAATTACTTTGTCTGAAAATACTTTCATTTTATATAAATAAGTATTTTATTACAAAAATTTTATATACATTGATAAAAATAACCGAATAAACATGAGGTCACGTTTCTGAGAATAACTGCAAATTTTAGAATGAAGAATTAGTAAAAAATTTCCCCGTACAAAGAATATCGTGCTTTAGCGGTGTCTAAAATATTAATTACATAGTGAGCATGTTTTCCAAGATATAATGGAGTTAAAACTGGTATGGTCAAAATTTTCTTAAAAAGTAGGACATTTTTCAATATAATTTAGCAGAACTTCAAAACTGTCCAATGTACTTTATTCAAATTGTGAATGATTTAGAATAAACACATTTAGAACACATAATTTTAAAAAAAATTTTTGATCGTCCGTTTCTGAGATATTCGCGGTTAAAGTGAGGGGTCAATACATTTGAATCGTATATTAGTAAAATATCTTTGCCTCTGGACATAAAAACAAATAATTACATAAGTAATTGATTTTAATGAATTATTTATTGTTTACGTAAAATTGTGACTCAACAGATGTTAAGTACAAGAAGTCTTTTACTTAATTAGCCACTGTATGTGGCGAAACATTTTTTTATCAGATACCAGAAATGTGAAAATCAAATAGTTACACAGAGTTTTTGTGTTAGGTGTGTCATGGATTTTCATAAAGGTTAAATCAATAAAACTCTTTGCCAATCAGTAACAGTATGAGATTAAAAAGCGTACGAGACTTGTGATGACATTACATTAGTAATCTTAAACAAGCTAAACATTATACTCTTCGCTGATTTATTGAATTTGTATGTAATTGTTGCACATTCTATGGGATATTCTTTACAGTTTTATGATAAATAATGTTAGTTTTAGACATTTTTGTTTAATTACAAAACTTTATAAAAAATATACATTCCGTTTTTAAGTTATCATGCTAACAAAAAAATGTGATGGACGGACAGACACACGAACGGACATTTTGAAAGAATTCGATTACCAACACAGCGATATCATGAATTTTTTTTTGTCTACGAGCAATATTAGCGGTTTTAGAAATATGCGACCAAATACAATATACTTTTCATTTTGTATTTGCGAAAAGCATAATAATGAATACAATTTTTTAATTTTTTTGTTTTGAAATTGTTGGAGTATACAACCAGATATACATTATAAAAAGAAGACGATAGGTGTCAAATTAATTTAATGAATGTCAGTGAGTTTTATACTTAATAAAGCTTTGTGTATTTAGTTTCTGTTTTTACTGGAGTATAATATTCATCTACGATCTACGAGACGTCCCAATAGGTTATGGGCCCAGGAAGTGCTTAGAGAAGAATAGAAAACTTGGAAAGGATAAAACAGAAGTTAGTAAAACTTTATTAAAAAAAAAAAAAGAAATAAATGAAGGAAATGAAAATCCTGTTGTAAGTACAAAAAGGGGAAGAGGAAGACCACGGATTGTACGAACTGGAACAAGGGGAAGACCGAGGAAGATATATAAGGAAGTTTTAAATGACATTGAAGAAGAACAAGAAAACCAGGAATTTACAGCATTAGCTGAAATATCAGTAAAAGAAGCATTGTCTAGTTCTAATGAAAATGAATGGATGGACGCAATTCGAAGTGAAATTGGATACTTACGTAAATGACGATTTTAAATTTATCATATTCAATGACAATCAAGGTGCTCAGAAATTGGCGAAGAATCATGTTTTTCACTCGAGAACCAAGCACGTAGACATTAGTCATCACTTCATACGTGACGTCTTAGAAACTGAAAATCTTCAACTTAAGTATTTGCCAACAGAAGATATGGTGGCGGATATATTTACTAAAGAGTTAAATGGACCTAAGTTCAGCAAATTTCAAAAGGACCTGGGTTTAGTAGATTGTAATAGATAATGAGATAACTGGTTGAGGGGAAGTGTTGGAGTATACAACCAGATATACATTATAAAAAGAAGACGATAGGTGTCAAATTAATTTAATGAATGTCAGTGAGTTTTATACTTAATAAAGCTTTGTGTATTTAGTTTCTGTTTTTACTGGAGTATAATATTCATCTACGATCTACGAGACGTCCCAATAGAAATGAAGTTATATTTAGTTTAAAAATTTTAGTTTGTAAAAACGTAATTTTTCTTACAATGATTATTATTTTCAATCCGATAAAAAGGTCGAGCATGAACGTATTTCATTTGCTGACGTTTCAAAAAAAACAGCAGACTTTGCTAATAGCCCCGCTTATTTCTAATATATGGAATAGGTATATGAACTTTTATGAATAACTCGGGTACTAATAATTGAAAGCCTGTTACAGTTTTCTTTAAATTTCATTATTTTCTCTGATATATTCAGATTTCCTCCAGAAACTTTGGCCCAATAGTTGCAGAAATAGAGGGAAGCATGACATTTTTATTGAAAATATCTCGGAATACGTATATTAAGAATAAGCTTAAAAATTAAAAAAAAAATGGAATTAGATTCAGAAGTTCTTTCTTAAAGTCACACATTTTAACCAACAACGGGCGTAAGTAAATATTTTTGGGACATTGAGTTTCCTACGGGATTCCCAACTTTAATTACATATGAAATCTCATGTTTCTAACTATTATAATTCGGATATAAACAGCTATGACAGGCAGACGGACGAGTTATTCCATAAGGGTGCCGCATGCCGTTTTTGTACTTTTGACTACGGAACTTTAAAAGTTTGTTGAAAATATATGATCTCGAGCGGTGGCTACCTGAATCTTAAAACTTCATACCATTTTTGCAGTGCACCTTATAATTTTCCGTTATTTTTGAGTACATTTTCCAATAATATTGAATTTCATGATATAATAACTGCGTGTTCTCTTTTGATATCGCCCGTTACTATGTTGATAAAGACTATATAATACGCGGTATAATATGTACGCGGTGCTGTTAAGTCCTATGGAGACTTCCACGTTTTCTCAGTTTTCTAAGGATCCACATTTTTTTGCATCTTATATCAAAATTCATATTAATTGGGTCTGCACATAGTTAAGAACAGTTAAAAAGTAGGAAAATTTAAAATACTCAGTAGGTTTGTTTAATCCAAAAATTTCATTACGAAAAAAATGTTCAAAATTGCAAACTTCACCTATTCACACATTTTTTGAAAAGAATAAATTTCAGTACGTATTCGACAAACATTCCAAAAAATTACCACTCAAGAACTGAAAAGGTTGCTCGATAAATGTATTATGTTGGATGGTGGTTTAGTTTAAGCTAGTGGAAGTTATGTCTGTTAAATTTTGTTAATTTCCTGATGATAGTAATATTAGCGTACCTATTTGTAAAAACGTTCGGTTAATATTTCAACTACTTGAATAAATTAATTACTAAACATGAATATTTCCCCCAAAAATGTGTATATAGGCTAAGTTTGCAATTCTGAGCATTTTTTTAAATTAAATTTTTCGTCAAACAACGCATGCTATGTTTTTTAAATTCTGATTTAAATTTTTTAGGCACAGTTAGCTTTGTTGATTGCATAACAGACGAAGATTTGAAGTCAATTTGGAAAAAACTGAGGAAAATGTGTAGGTGAGATAGTGAGACATACTGTATAATAGATATTAAAGTCGTAGCGCGCTGCAAAAAAAAAAAAAACTGGAACATTTTATTGGAAGTAAAAGTGATTTCCTAAAATATGATCTTAACAAAGACTTAAGTGCGAATCTTAAGTACCTATAATAGTTGTAAACGTGATTTCATTATAAAAGATGATCTACAGATGCACAGAACAAACACATTCTTTGATACGTGACTCAAGATTACGTATTTTCTGTATTTCATGTCGTACTTTTCTATCGGTGTCTAATTACTTAGGTATTATTCACTTATTGCATGATCTCAGGTAAGTTCTATTGGAGGTTTACTAAAGCAGCATTTATTGTAAACTTTCCTTCTTACCAATCTTCATCAATGAACTTTCACAATTCTTGACTCATAATTTCGAAATCATTCTAGATTCGTATTGACAAAAAAATGCAAAAGTCAACAATTCAACAAACATAAATAGCGCGCTCTCCATATAAACATCTTAATAGCTTCCAAAATATTTATATAATTACCATTTTTGGCACTAATCACAGCAAAGAGCACACACATGAAGAAAAATGCTTGCAGTTTCACTTCCATTGTAACAAATAAAATAAACAGTTGCACTAATATTAATCCACAAGTTTCACTGATAATCCAAAATATAACAAAATCACAGGCACATAAAGCGTTTGCGGCACTATCCTCATAAAAATAAACTTAAATCACTCAAAGTCATGTCACAAGGGCATAAGCGGAGGTAAACCAGCATAAATTTATCGCACCTTGACTTCCCGAGCTCTTCAAACAGGATCTTGAGGTACACTGTATACTGTGTGTTAACTGAACCCGCTGAACTCCCTCGCGTCGCGACTTGCTTCTATGGAAGGGACTGACTGAGTGACTGGAACGATCCCCACCAGTTCACCATTTGACTGCCGCTATGCATTGCAGCATTTGCAGCAGAAACCAAGAACAAGCAACGATTGTAACGTCTGTTGTGACACCGGCACACGGCAGGGCAGACCATGGACGAACAAATGTGTAGTTAAGATAATCGCTGTTCGTTCAAACTTGATTGTAGGTGCATATCTTGTATAAATATAAATATAGAATATCACAAGTCACAGCAAAATCCATTTTCTGCCTCTTTGTTATGGCTTAGATTACGAACATTCCGTGATTTAATATTTGTTAGGCTTTGTAAGCCTCCCAGTAAATGACGAATGACAAAGTATTCTGTAAGATGTAAACTACCGGAATAAAATCATGTTCATTCTGTTTGGTTATGACTAAATTATTTGGGCTAATCAATATTGATTAATTACAAGTTATCGCACTATTTCTCGACAATGATTGTCATTAATTACTAAATTTTGTTAATAATTCTAAAAAAAAATTCGACTACAATAGTAAAAGTTTGTCATCATTACAAATTTCTTTTTATCATTCTTAACGCATCAAGTGATAAAAATAATGACACAATTATTTTTACATTATTTCAAATTGTACAATGCCGTGTCGAAGACTTGGAGGAATATTGTAGGCAAAGGTGCACTCTCGGGGCAGAAGCTGCGAAGATACCCCCTTGATTGTCGTAGGCGGAAAGGGTTTCAAAATTTCAAAGCTACTATATAGATGAATAACTACATTTTTTATAATACAACTAAACCCCCTCTATCACAAATTAGAACTCTGTTTTTTAACAAATAACTTCGTCACACGACAAATTACGAACAATATATACAAGATATTCGCTGGGTACAGATTGTACTCTACACCTTCATTTCATTTAAATAAAATATATTCTAGTAGTCCCAATTTTGCCGGTGAACTTTTCCTTATTGCAAAAAACTTTAGAATAGGTTGTAACTAGTCTTACTGGAAGACGAAAATTTCCCTGTCTAATAAATAACTTAATTGTATATTTCTGTATATATTTGAAATTTCTTGGAAGAGAGTGGATTAATTGCCCCCGTTACTCCCTTGTAGACATCCTTTCATGAATACATAATCGTTTAATACAAAATTTAAAGAGCCTCAAAGGCGCACGAGGACAAAATGAGTTAAAAATGCATATTTATTTCCCTAGAAGTGGAAGACAACAATGAATGAGACCTTCCTACCTAAAATCAATTAGAGGTTGATGCAAAAATGCGTAACTTCAAAAATACATTTGGTATTTTTCTCTTTTGGTTATGAATAACCACTTTTCGTGAGCCGGAAAGTATTTTAACCTAAATGAAATATACGAAAAGGGTTGTCAGAATTTGTTGCACCGTATTTAAGGTAGGATTTTTTAAATAATGAAATTGTGTTGTACCTACATATTAATACAAATGTGAGACTGGATCCTTCGCCATTTTTGCAAATTATTTTTCGTTCACTGAAGAAATCGTGAAAAAATCACTTCCGCGTCCTCGGATTTTTATGTTTCAGACTATGTAGACTACGAAAATTAAGATATTTCAGTCAGTCTATCTGGTCGTCTATGTGTCTGTCTGGTGTCTCTGTTGGCGCCATATCTGCAAGACTATGTGACGGAGAAGAATAATGTTTGGCAGCTAGTTAGTGCTATTGTCAACGAATAAATAGGATATACTTCATTGAAGAATATACAGAATGGACACCCACAAAATTAATTAAGGAAAAACAGTGTGAGAACAACAATATTTGGTATGTAATTAGGTACCACAATTATAAAATTCTCACTGAAAAAGATACAGGGTGAATATCGTAAAAAAACGTTGACAAAAAAAAGTAAAACGGAGGACAATAATATTTCTAACGTAATTAACAAAACTGCCAACGAAGAAAATTGCTACAGTTTCAATGAAAAATATACAGAGTGGACAATATAAAAAATTAATAATTGAGAAATCAGGATTCAAATAATATTTGAAATATAGTTGACACTATTACCGAGGAGGAAATCGGGCACTATTTATTGTAAAATATACATGGTAGGCACTCTAGAAATAAAATTAATTACGACACGACGCGACAGAGGAAATTAGTTCTCGAAATGTAGTTATCACCAGAGCCCGGCTCAGAGGTAGTTATGACGTAAAAGCCAGAGTCGGCTTTGCGCAATATGAACTATATAAACATTTTCATGAGCAATAGTACAATATTTTACCTTATGATTATATCTAGTGAATTCCGTAATATTTAAAGGTAAATGGCCCCGAAACGGTTATAAATCATACCTACTTTGATGCACTTATTGTTGGATGCACAAACACAAACGCCTAGTAACTATACTTTATTAGAATAATAAAAATATATTATTTGCACTTGTTCTAAATCGTTCGAACTCCGGTGCCTGTCACTGAATATCCCACTTGTGTTGTGAAAAAGGATCGTTCAACCGTTCAACGTCTACCGATGTAATAGGCGCATATTTAAAATAAGTACAGTTTCTTATAGATGGCAGATTTATGTCCGGCATTGAACAGTCCACTTCTTTGCCACACACAAAAATGTTGAAAAACCGGGGTTGTTTCTTAACACTGTTATGTATCCAATTTGTATTTCACTCAGCAATATCTCCTGAGACTCTAAAAATATATTGACGTAGATCAAATACCTGTAATGTTTATTGCATCAATTACTGTACATTGATCTGTTTTCGGCTTACGTTGAACGTTGCGTATAGCTAGAGGGATCCGTGAGAAATATCCATGTAAATATGCTAAATTTTAGTTTTTATGACATTCAGATGAAACTTGTTTTAAAATGTTCGAATCGCATGTCCACGAAAGTGTTTTTTCACAGCTGGCACAGAAAAGTTCTACACCGTTAAACCGCAGTTCCAGAAAATCTTTAATCTACGAAAGTACTATTTCATTTAATGGAAAGCCACTCGACGCCATAACAAATCACGATTTACTTCTATCAAATGTACTGACAAGTCTTAGTCTGTAGTGTTGACTCCATAATGCGTATGTGCATATGAAACAATCTCACATGTCATTGGTCATTGTGTAATAAATTAATAATAATTGTTGGACCTTTTTTTATTTTAAATGCTTTCTGTATGTTTGAAGTCATCTGCAAAATATAAAACGCAATCTGCTGTTTATTTTACTATTATTATTGTTTACCGTATCCTATTTGCTGTCGTAAAAAAGCAGAAAGAGAGTGACAAGCGTGGCGGTGACTTTGTGGTGTCGAAAATTCTCCTTATATCTTTTTAAATTATAGTGTCTTATATTATGTGCACAGATAAAAATTATATTTTAAATTGAAAATTGTTTAATATAGTTGGGAAGAAACATATGGGAGATGTTTACATTTCCTTAACTGATGTAAAAAGTTGAAGTGGTGTATGCCGTTTAAAGTGCCGAGTTTTTTGTTTTCGATTAGATAATCAGACCGACGCGCGACGCTGCAGGTATATATAATGTGCGGCCGAAGTCGGGTGTTTTTTATCCACCAGTTTCAGTAAACATCTCTTACATCTACTTGTTCAACTATACCAAATAAATAATTTCTCCAAACCAATAATAAATTATTTATTCATTATTTTATGAGTTTTATGAAATACTTTTTATTTCTCACCGCAAAAGTAGGTATTTGTTTCCTATAAATAATGTATTTATTTGCTTATGTGAATCATACAAAACATTATATTTATCTGTGTGTGGAGACCGTCTCTGGCATAACTACTTTTGCGCCGGGCTCTGGTTATCACTCTGGTGATCATTCAACAGAAGATGAAGATATAAATATAGGGTGCCAAGCAGAGATGGAAGGTGTTAGTAAATACCTTCAGAGAATTTATTTTGTATAAAAAAGTTTCTTGCTTTTTAACTGACTTACCCGTTAAATGACTTACTGATTAGTTTGATTTTGAAAAATTTCAGTAAATGTAAATTTTATTCCAAGCATGCCTAAGAAAGTAAAAAATAATTCTCTAAAATGGGTATAACAATTTTTTTAAAACTTAACTCATAGATAAGGGACGTGCGCAGATTCGTCTTGACTGTATTCGTACTGTAATATGAAGATTTAAGCAACGTTAGGCGTAGTTATTATTATACAATATAAGATGACATGACTAGTTTTACTAGAAAATACAAGGAAGGAGGCTAGGATAGGGATTAAATTTTGTTCTCTAAATTAGCTTCAATGACTTGGATGAAATTTAACACATGGACCTTCCGTTAGTACCAGTATGAGACGGAATGACAAGTTCCTTGAATAATGCAGCATGAAGGCTGTGGGGTTAGGGTTCAAAAGTGGAAAATTATTTTTCTTTAAAAGCACCAGTACCTACGGGGTAACATGATTGATCCTACTAGAATATACACGAAGAGGGCTGCGATAGGTAGAGTTAAAAAAATATTTGTTTTTTTTCTAAACCGACTTGACAATTTTGACTAAAGTTAGCACATGCATTGGTACTTTTTTGGTATAAATATGGGTAACTTGACTAGCTTCTCGTACAAAAATAAAAAAAAGTGTCTGTTGTATGGGTAGAGGTTAAAAGGTAAAAATTTAATTTCTTGCAAAAAAACGTCTCTAAGTCATATTTAATACATGATTCTCCATTATATCATGAGATGATGGCACGGCTGTGCTCGGCTTCTAACTAGAACAAGTGTTTCAAATTTATTGTGCCAGTTTCACATAATGATAATGTTGCATATATTTTAATACACATTTTATAAGTTGTTCGATGCGCTTGTGCGTGAGTTATTGGTTTTGTGTTATCTTTTTCATACCTATCGCTCAGCTAACAAAAAATTCAAAATACATTAACATTTACAATTGCAAGTGAAACTGTTAATATTAAATGATGAAATCATTCACATTTACCGCCAAAATTTTTGTATCAATTTTCTGTTGTCAGGTCGCTTATTTCTTTTTATGAATTTTCGAAGTTGGAATATATATAAAAAATCCGTGATTTTAAGGAGTTTGTTTATATTTCTTATTATATTTTATTATACTAATATATTTGAAATGAACTCGGCTGTCCCAAGCAGAAACACAGTAATTGACAAATTTATAAAAATTGAGTTTTCTAAAGTATTGGACTTACTGTGTCCCAACGAGTCTTGTGAAACACTTATAATTGATTAAATAATGAACATTTAAGAGTTATTATGTGTACAAAACACAGTAAGTGACACTGAATGAGTAGCTGTACCGGAACAAAACACAGTATTAGCCAAATACCATTGGAAAACACAGTAAGTACTTTGACATTATTGTGTTTTTGCATGGTCTGAGTAGTTACTTTGTTTTGAAAATGGTGGTTAGATCATCATTTCCATAATTACCACCACTTAGTGTGTCAAGTTCAATGATGGGTACCATCCGATTCAGTTGTTTAAGAGACCTTCATTTCTATTTAAATACCTACGTGTGTCTCAATTGTCAATTTCCTACACCCAAACAAACTTACTGTATATCTAATGTTTAATTTTTGAGCATCTACCAGTTACAAATACAGTAAATGCAGTTACTGTGTTTTGCATATAAATAAGTATGTATGTACAGATTGCGAAGCTACTTAAAAACAAAGTATATGCTGCTAATCAAACATTTTTAAATATATTTTCACTCTGATAATGGAGAATGACAAATCAAGTCATTTACGCAACTTCTGTAAAAATATATGACAATATCTCTTCAAATGTTGTGAGGCTAACATAATTCATTAAAAATCAATTTTCCCGATATTTAGCTCTCGACTACAATTACTGTGTTTCTACTTGGGACAGCCGAACTATACTCTCTTTAGCATTTGGAAAACGATATAAAATTAAAATCAATTCTAATACAAAAAAAAAAACAAGACTATCTTTCTTATTTCAGTTAGTTTTGTTGGCTAGAAATGAAACTCTTTTCAGAACTCGACATTTTAAAACAATTTAAGAAATATTATGAAAATATTTTCGAAGTAAATTTATTATATTTCCAAGATCTTATACTTAATGAAAATTGGTAAATTACTGCATCATCTCACCGCACTCACCGCACTCTCTGCTCTCTTAAAAAATAACCTTTTACCTTATAGGCAACTGAGCAGTTATTTTCTTGTCACACTTTCCGAAGAACATCAATATGCCAATGTTAATGAATCTATTCATTCAAGGAACGTCGCACTAGCCCTTATTTTAATTAAGTCATTTAGTTAACCATCAGGGTGACCAATGTACGACGAAAGTGTACGAAGGTTAAATACACTTTCGTGTTGTAGCCTTATAAGTTGGTTTTTCATACAATACCTACAATAGTCCTGGAGGGGACTGGAACCTTCGGTGTGTCGCTGCCTCTGGAGAAGTAATTTCCACAGACACTAAAACTCTTGAAACAACACTCGCCACGAGTTTCGCTAACTACGTTAGCATTATCGAAAGATTATCAAAATTGAATCATCACCATAATCATCTCCCGATAATACTTACGTGAATAGCAAAACAAGCGTTGCGTATTAACATTCTAGTTTTATGTTCAAGAGTTTTGATGTAGAATTGGGGACACGAGAGTGACTGACGCCGAGGGTGGACGTGCCGTGGGACGCTCCCGAAGAAAACGCAAAAAGAATCGGTTAAAACTCCAACTCGATGAAACTTAAGTCATCGGTAGGTCAAAAAATTCTGAGTAAAGTAAAGTGTCATAATAGAAAAATAAAGTACATACCGAATTAATAATTGAAAATTACTGGTAAAATGTTTGTTAATAGTATCAAAAATAAAGTAAACACGTGCAGTGCCTAGTTGTGACCGTCGCGCGTTGACAGAAACAGACCGATTTATACCTGGGACCTTTCAAGTGGTTGGTTATTGGTAAAGAATTCTGAATTCTAAATGATGTTTAGTGTCAAGTGAGCATCATGTGTTTATAAAGCAATACAGACATGTTAGCTGTGTCGTGACTTAAGAGTAATACAACTCCGATTAGAACTGTTTTTGGAAAGTGGAATGTGGGAATCCTGCAGAACAGAGAGGAAAGCTGCCAACATATACACACTAACGAAAACGATAAGTTCTACTAGTAGTATTAATTAATCTTTAATTACTGAACCAAATTGAATTTCTCAACATTAAAAATGTATTACACATAAGGCTGGTTCCACAACAGAGCGTCCCAGATGTTCTAGACCTCTTTTTTACTTCTCGCAGATTTTATTTTTAATTTGCTTTACCTTGGCAGATCGGTATACAGGGTGTCTCAAAGGTTCTCCCAGGGCTTTTTCTTGCACCTCCACTATAAATGGCTATTTATCTGTGGAACTGTCAATAAATAAAAGCTTCTTACAGCGAGCTAATGTATGTCTGGGCAAACAAACAAATGGAAGCACTGATACAGGACTTTAAAACGAAAACACAAGTTTCTGGAAAACCTGAAATCATATCTGGACGTGTGGGCAGGAGGAGGTGCACACTGTTGATTCAGAAACAGAAGACACGGAAGAAGAAGAATAAACAAGGAGATGATGACAGAGGGAAACTTGAAAGAAGCATGAAAATTTAAAAGAAGCATCTCACAAACACCTCCACTTCCCACTCGATCATGATGGATGGAAACTTAAAAGAAGCATCTCACAGACACCTACACTTCGCATCTATATTCCTACCCCATGCGTCATGTGGCTCCCGCTGCTGTCAACAAGCGTGTCCCATATCCAATCCGGCTTATGCAGCCGGTCCGGCGATATATAAAAATATTTAGATTGAATATCCGGAAGTGGCAGCAATGCCTACCACGCGCTGGCTAATCAGGCAATCAATCAATCAATTAATCAAGAGTTTGATGTGGAAACTACGTCTCTAGAGGTTTCTTCAATAGTCTTGTAAAATTGGATGCTTTAGTTTGTTTATAAAATGCCCTATATAGCAGTACTTTCTTCATGTTAACATCTTAGTCACACACTAACTAAGACCGAACTCCTGCCATAAAAAGAACTACTCATACGAAAGCGACAGAAAAGATTCGACATTTGCTCGACAAAAATTTTATATTGTTAAGGCACGTCTCCATTATGGTCGGCTTTGCCGATCGGCATTGCCACACTAGTATACTCGGCTTGGATTCTCTTGAAGTTTCCGACCGGCATAAGCCGAATTGTACGTACCCACTTGCCAACAAATGCCGATCGGCAAAGCCGACGATAATGGAGACGCGCCTTTAGAGTCGGAACGGCTTAGTCTATTTTTGGTGGGCCTTAGAATGTTTTCCTCATTGGGTCAAAATTGGGTTAATATTCTTAAACTGTTCGATCAGTTACATACAAAATTGTTTTGGAAAGCTAAATTAATGTTTGATTTAAAGTTATAACATCATGTTCAACAATTTATATTGATTAAAGAAAAATTAAAGCTTGTCACTTGAGCTGGGTATCATTCGTACAGTCGTTGCTTATAAAGTAGAAGCGATCCCTGGGCGTGAAGAGTGTGTCCCTGTTTATCCCTTGGTCGTTTCTTTTCTTTTCTTCTTTCTCATTTTCGATTAGGTTAGAATGCATGGAATGACTTTCGCAATACCTACAATTATTTATCGTGGCTATACGGGCCGCGTTCCTTAGGAAAAAAAAGAAGAGATAGGACAATGAATCTTTATTTTTTACATTTGCATTTTTTGCATATTTCTGGGATATGAGAAAGAAATAAGAAAACAAATTGTATTTTGAATTTTTTAAATCGAAATAATTTGTTTTATAACAGTAAATCAAAACGACAGCAATTAGCTCTGCAAAACATTTTTTTAATGTAATTTGATCGAATATTTAAAAAACTAGGACGCAATTTTGAATTATGAGGAAGAAATAAAAGGTCCACGAAAAAAATTAAACCGTTCCGACTCTGACAATACGAGTTTTTTGTGGATCAAATGTCGTGTTCTTTCATCTGGACAGTTTTTTGGGACATGCTGTATAATAGGTAACCAATTTACGGAATATTCCCTCTGTTGTTCTTCTTGGTACCGTAATCTGGTGACACACTGTATATTAATATTTAATGCTAGAACTTAATTCACAATCTCTTTGAATAGCTATGATGGATTTTATATACAATTTTATTCTACCCGGACCGTTACTGTCTCATATATAACGTAATATTTATATCATCAATAAATCATTTTCCAGATGTGACAGCTTTTACCGTAAGTAGGTTATTTATTATCGCTTTTCAAATATTAAGGAATTGTTTCCTCCAGTCGAGTAGGTACAATTTTATGTGTGTGTTCCGAATACATACTAAGTAAAAATGCCAGAAAATATTAGTGGCAAAAATATCATATATTTTCTTTTTCTACAACGGCGTCGAAAAGCTAACTGTTTGATTGCTATTTTTTTAGTTTCCAAATGGTTTACTTTTACACACTAATGTAAAAATTAAATAATTTTTTCTCAATAACGCAAAACTACAATAATTATCAGATCTATGTTATGATCTTGATTGAAAGTCAGCTTTTACTACATATAGACCGGGAGCCAGAGACAGATTTTCATGACCAAGTCCCTCTCAAGCGGTAATTAGTGGGATGCATCAGAGAGTTGTATTATGAAGCCTTGTGAACGTCAGCTGCGGTTCCGTGGGTGGGATGAGCGGCGGTAGCCTCCCACGCACGGGGAAAAATACATTTTTAGTCATTTCCTCCTGACCAAAAATTTGTGAAACTATAGCTAATCCAATATATTAAAGAAAAAAAAATTCAGTTGACTATAACATGGTGTATTATATGTCAGCTGGTGGCTTGAACGTGAAAAAAAAAATACATTCAGTGATTTCCTCTCAACTAAAAATTTACCTGATGATAGCTTATATGCTTCTGTGAATAAATATAAATGTCAGCTGGCTATACCTCGGTGGAAAGATCGTCAGCTGATACCTTGAAAGTTGTGACGCAGAAGTTAAGCGGGAGCATAAGTTCGTTTCTAAAGAAATATTGATGATCTTTTCTCCTGATTGCATTTCGATCGAAGTCCAACAATTTTTTATACGGTTGGTTTTTGTCACCGAAAATTTATGGTTAGTGGTATACTCTCTGACAATTTTATAAACACTGCGGCCACACACTCCTGTCATATTTGACACTTTTTTTTACAATTTCATCTTTGAGTAATATAGGATTTTCTTGAATTTCATACTTATACACGCTTAAAATAATTTCCTTGGTCTTTACATCGAAATGAGAGTTTTTCGACCTTTTTTTAAGAGACAAACAAATTTCTGTGGATTCATTAGCTGTATCCGTGCTACTAGACATTTTTAGGTGTCCTTGATATATATGATACATCGATGCCAGAGAGGCAAACACACTTATTTAATATACTCTGAGAGCATATAATTAAAAAACAATAATCATATCACAAGAGACGATATTTACAAAGATGCAATTTAAACAATTAAATGAAAAGTAAACAGATACAACAACGATGTACTTCCAACTGAGTCTTAGTACGCACCTGTACCGAAACCGCGATGAGTGTTATCTGTTATCACCAGTTTATGGCCATTTGACCAATAGCATTACAGAATCCAGCACGCGAGTAGGCGATCACAATAGAATACGTAGTCAGTCCTAGAGAGTGTTCAAGAAGAATTAGTATAGCGACCGTTAAACACAAAATAAAAATGTCTAACGAAACGCCTTAATGCGTCTTTTGTAAAAAACAATTTCTCACTTAAAATCATTTAGTGAAGATCATTGAATGTATAATTTTTTTTTCATGTTCAAGCGACCAGCTGACGTATAATACACCATGTTATAGTCAGCTGACTTTTTTCTTCAAGATATTGGTTGGATAAGCAATAGTTTCACAAATTTTTAATCAGGAGGAAATGACTAAAAATTTTTTTTTCTCCGTACGTGGGAGGCTACTGCCGCTCATCCCACCCACGGAACCGCATCTGACGTTCACGAGGCATTATGATACAACTCCCTGATGCGTCTCACTAATTATCGTTCGAGAAGAAATAATTGACCAAATTTTCACCTGGCTCCCGGACTAATAGATGTGTGCTAGTGTTGGAAAAGTTGGGAATTACCATGTCTGTAAATGTTTAACCAAACATCGAGAGTTGTTCTTTGAGATCACCCTTAGAGTCATTTTAGAAGTTTGGCCAAAATGTGCTACCGGGAAGTTTTATGCAGAACTCCGGAAAAGACAGTGGTAGTCAGGAATATCGAAAATAACTACAACTCAGGTTATATAACTCAGCAGCACGACAAACGTTTTTTGTAAAACTCAAACCTCAGTTGCAACAAAAAGACCAAACTAACACTGTACAAAAATCAGTGTGGAATAACAATACATATTATATTGACCAAATAAAACAATACTTCTGAATATATACACATAAATATAATATAGCTTTAAACAAAAATTCAGAGAGCACGGACAAAACCAGTTCTAACTCTAACAGTACTAAAATATTAGAAAAGAAACCAAATTATTACCGAAGATAATACATGAAATGTTACAAATTACTTGAAGGACACAAGGCAACAAACCAAAAACTGACAGAAAATTTAAGTCCAAATATATTAATTTATTAAATTAACTATAACAGAATAATATTGTTATACCATTTAAATATTTTACATATTTCCACCAAGTCCACAATGTGTTTAAACCTTATCATTTCACACCACCATTCATTAACACAAACTTTCGATCTAATATACATATAAATGAAACCTTATCAATAGTAACATAAACAAACCACTAAATACAACACAGACGTGAAAGCAAACAGTAGATTATTCTAGTTTTAGTAAGTCAAAATACTCAACTGAAATATACCTAAAATGTAACCTAGAGTAGAAGAATTTAATAATAATAATTATAAGTAATTTATATCCATTGTTATTAAAGTACACACAAAACTTTGTTTTTTGTGAATATTGTATTGAATCGATAAATTGATTTGTTGAAAAATAAATGTAGGTGATTCGTGTTTATGTGTATTTATGTCTGAAAATTTTAATCAATTTCCAGTTAAGTCCTTTCATGGCTTCTCTTTGTATTTTCAATTAAAGAGGTTTTTCTTCTTGATCAATTCTGTTTCAATTCACTCAATATAAGAATGATTGTTATTGAAGGGTAGATAACCTGATAAACAATGGTTTCTATAAAAAAAAAACTGAAAATGATCAGTAAGCTTAGAAATGCATGCAAATTACAAAAATTTCATTAGTCTATGCACAAAAAATCGGTTACGTGTATGTAAGGTCAGGTTTTAAACTAATATATTAATTGACACCTGGCCTATTCTTGTAAACAAAATTTACAGAATAAATTGATTTTATTATTATTATAATTATTAAATTAACAGTACATAAATTGCACTGTTTGCGAAAGATATATAAATTGCGAAAATTGGTTATTGTGTCCGCAACTAAATCACAAACTTACCACCTTTCAAAATGGTTAGAGTTCGACCATTTACCCACTGTATAACCTAATTTTGTAGTCATTAATACCAATGATGCCATGAATATGATTGATAAGAAACGTTAATAATGTAGAAAAATCTAATATTAATTATCAAAATTAAAAAATAAATACATAGGTTTTAAATAAATGTGCTATGCAGTTAACCTATAACCTACTGGTCTCCTTTTTAAATATATGTATTATATTATACAATGCTGATTTATATTAACGATTGTAAACTGAGTTATAAAATGAGATACTTATCCAATTTTAAGAAATGCATTATCCAAGTTGTTAAATAAAATAAAAGTATTTTAATGGTAATAGTGTTAGGTTGGCGACCACGGAGTCTCGAGAGCATATTCGTATCGAGCGTATGCTGTGGCAGAGTTGGAGTAGCCGAATATTTATGCATATCGAGCGTGTGTAATAGCAGGATGTGTGCAATAATACACGTTCGTTTTGAGGCTCCTTAGAACTGTCTAAAATAGCACTTTAATTTTATATTTTAACTTTTAGCATTGAAACAGACAAGGCCGTTTTCGCAACGTATTTTCAATTGCAAAAACGGCGGAAATGTTCTTTGCCCTTCTCGGACACCACCTACTGACTTTCAACGGACGACTTTGACCTATCTGAAACAACCTCAGAGTATGGATGCTTAGTGGCGGTAGTAATGGAATAGACCGCTATTGAGTGGTATAACGTGTCTAGCGGCTGATATCACTTCTGAGTTCGAGTCTCAGCTGCGGAAGTATCGATGACGTCACCGTCACTTAGACTGCACAGTAAATTTAAGTTACCTATGTTGGCTGTATTGATTAAGACAAGTTGACAAGTGACGAAGCGATAATTGGCTTGTGTCTTCATAGCAGAAAATTCAAAATGTAACGTAGTTTCTCTTGTACTTTTATCATTTTAAACCTCAATTTTCTTCTATTTTTTTCCTTGAGAAGGCAAAGGAATATTTTATTTGGTAGTCGCGTCATTTTGGCACGACAAATCTGAAAACCTCTAAAAAAAAAAGGTACAGGGTCAATTGACTTCATTTTTGTTGCAAAAAATTCAGAGAGGCATTTAGAAGAAAACAGTACCTTTTAATTTTTGTTGGAAATGTTAGGTTTCATTTCTTTCCCAATAATTGGCCAATATTAATGGCCAATTTAATTAAATTAATTAAAAAAAATTGTTATCGTACACAATATCTCAGAGTTAGACGAAAATGGTTACTCATGGGTTTTTGGAGTTGCTGATCACGAATCTGAAGTCCAATTTGGGAAATTCAAAATGGCGGACCGGAAGTCTAGTCATTTTTCAGAAGAAATGAGAATGGACATCTTGACCTTGAAAATTTTTACTCTAGAGTTTGTGAGGTCGCAGGTTACGAAACCGAGGTCTAATTTAATAAATTCAAAATGGCAAACCGGAGAAACTCGTATTTTTTCCGTGTTTGGGCTGAAAATGATTACTCGGGGGTTTTTGAGGTCGCTGATCACGAATCAGAGGTCCAATTTACGAAATTTAAAATAGTGGACCGGAGGAACAGTCAATCTCTCCGGAAAGCCTCGTATTTTTTACTTTCTTGGGCTGAAGTAAGAAAAATACGAGTTCTTCCTGAGAAATTGACTCTACTTCCAGTCGGATATTTTGAATTTACCAAATTAGTCCTAGGATTCGTAATTAGCGACCTCGAAAACCCCCGAGTACAGATTTTCAAGGTCAAGATATCCATCCTCATTTTTTTCTAGAAGATGGCCCGATTTCCGGTCCGCCATTTTGAATTTCCCAAATTGGACTTCAGATTCGTGATCAGCGACCCCAGAAACCCCCCAAGTAACCATTTTCGTCTAATTCTATGGCATATTGTGTATGATAACATATTTTTCAATTAATTTAATTAAATTGGCCATTAATATTGGCTAACTGTTGGACAAAAAATGAAACCAAACATTTCCACCAAAAAATACTGTGTTTCCTAAATGCCTTTCTGAACTCTTTGCAACAAAAATGAAGTCAATTGCTCCCGTACCTTCTTTTTCGAAGCAAAATTCCAAAATGAAGCGACTTTGGGGTATCATAACTGTTACTTGAATAATTTGGTACAGAACATTCCTTAAACATTATGTCTTGGCTAGTAAACCCAATCCTAATCTAACCTTCAACTGCTGTAAAATGACAAGTGAATGAATGACGACTCAAGAGAGCAACTTCGTAAAATAAAATTGAAATAGTAGTAGTGACACCATCCAAATCGGCGTTTCAAGAACACGCTAAATTTCACTGTTTAATTCTTTTTCCTCTGTGAATGAAACATTTAAAAAAATATGGTAATGCTTATCAATAACGTAATAAGAAATTTCCACTGAAATAGGTCATTAAGCTGCACTTTTGAAGTTTACAGATATATCCATTTAATTCGGGCCTGCATGATATTGCTTTAATTAAGTGTTTAGAGGGATGCCTCGAAATAATTTAAATAAATATGTTCGTGGCATTCTATTGTAAGGAGCAAGATTGGAGGTAACCATGGTGAGATTCTGCAATTTTCAATCTAGTAACAATGCAATGAAAGCCTAGGGAAACTCTGCGACGAATTCCTATAGAATATGCAACAATTATACAAAAAGTTTAATTAAACGGCAAAGAGTATAATACCGGGTGAGTCACGAATTGCGCTCGCCCCGATATTTCCTAAACTATTTGGAACAGAAAATTGAAATTTGGAGGACACGACTAAAATGCCATCTTCTCAATAAAAAATCAAGTTTGGTGCACATCTGGTTTGACCGGAAATGCCCACAACTTTCGATTTTTAAATGGAACACCCTATATATTTCTATATTTTTGGAATCTAGAGGAAATTTTAAATACAATACATCCATTTTGGTCACTTTTTGATAAACATTAAAAATTTTATTAAAAAATCTATTTCTGAATCCAGAGTGCTGTGGTGCCCAAAATATATTTTAGTTTGTGAGCTACGTTACTATAAAAATAAAAAGAGCAATATGATTGCATTACTTAATTCTATAGAGGCGTTTAAAATTTTTAAATGTGACTTTTACCCACTAACTCGGTTTTTTTTAAATGGGAATTTAATCGTTCAAAAACATTTTTAAATACCTCATTTTCATACGAATCTAATGATACCAAAATTTTGAAAATCCGCTCAGAAATATTTGAGATTTCAGCCAAAATACAATGCAACCAAGCTTTTAGAAACATGTGGCTAATAGATAATAGATTAGTGAGCTTTGGAAACTAAAATGGCACATTTCTGTGTAAATCTGGTAACCTAATAACATTGGAAAAATCATAGTAGCCATTGAATGTAATAAAGCAATATCAGCTGTCAGACAGACTCGTGTAGTTATAGGCAATCTTGAGCTATCAAACATTTAATAATTGTGAGCGCAAAGAACGTTACAATTAAGTTTAGCATAGGTATGTGGAGGTAAACACAATTACATCCACAAGGACATTTGCAATAGAATGCGACATCAGTTCGGTTTTCAGAGTTTTATTTAAATGAACATAAATATCGGGCCTATAAATAAATAAAAATCAATTCCGTTTGAACAATTAAACTTAAACTAGGTAACAGTAGGTATCTTTAAAATAATTAATATAATTAAACCATAAATTGACATTTATAGATATTGTTCAAAATGTCCACCATTTTTTTCTATACACAATTCGGCTCTGCGTACAGTTGCTTGAATGCCTCTACGCAATTCAGCCGGCGTTATTTCATTAAGAGCCCGTACAACTTTATTTTGCAGCTCTTCACGGGTATTTGAAGAAGTTTTATAAACTTTATTTTTGAGAGTGCCCCATGCATAATAGTCGAGGGGTGTTAAGTCAGGTGACCTAGGAGGCCACCTGATATGACCTTGATTTGCGATAAGGCGTTCACCATGCAAGTTGTTTAAATATTCCATCACTCTTCTGGAATTATGTGGGGGAGCACCATCTTGTTGGAAAAACAGATTTTGTAAATAGGCAAGAGGAAGTAAGTCAAGAAATTCTGCTGTCTGGTTTTGTAAAAAGAATAAATATCGTTCGCCAGTAAGTGTCCCATCAAAAAATATGGGTCTAATTATTCGATCTCCAAGTACTCCAAGCCAACAGTTAAACCCAAATCTGTCCTGAATATTCCCCCGCCCTACCAACCTCGGATTTTCTTGAGCCCAGTACCTAGTATTATTTCTGTTAAACATACCTTGGTTCGTAAATCTAGTTTCCTCTGAATATAAAATATGAAAAGAAAAACCTAGGTTTTGTTGTACTGCATTTAAGAACCAGTTGCAATATACTAGCCTCCTGTCGTTATCATCTCCATAAAGATGTTGGTGTATTTGGTATTTATAAGACCGAAACTTATGTTTCTTTAAAATTCTGCAAACCGAAGACTGACTAATGTCGCATTCCATTGACAATTCCCTTGTTGATGTTGTTGGGTGTACCATCACAAATCCTAATACATCAATTTCTTTGTCCTCACTTACAATAAATGTTTAATGGTCATCTTGTTGATTGGGTTCGTTTCTTAATTCTTGTTCCACTCTGGCAAACAAGTGTCTGCTTGGATGACGTCTGTTGGGATATCGTTGCTGATACAGTTCTGCAGCTGCAGTTGAATTTTTGAGACGCTCTCCATATATCAGTAACATATCGACCTTTTCATTTCTACTAAAATTATTCATTTTCTTTAATTTTTACTCAAAGAGATTTCCGCAACGCTTTATTTTGTATCTGTCTGACAGCTGATATTGTTTTATTACATTCAATGGCTACTATGATTTTTCCAATGTTATTAGGTTAGGTTCCATTTAAAAATTGTTGTGGGCATTTCCGGTCACACCGGATGTGCACCAAACTTGATTTTTTTATTGAAAAGATGGCATTTTAGTCGTGTAATAAGGCCTCCAAATTTCAATTTTCTAATCCAAATATTTTAGGAAATATCAGGGCGAGCGCAATTCATGACTCACCCGGTATAATGTTTACTTTAGTTTTTACTATTTCCCTGGTATACATCGCTTTCTTTACTTAAAACTCGTAGATCTATCACTTGGCCATTATACTTATAAATATAATTTTTTCCACGTCAACTCTCAAAACAAGTTATTAAATAAATACATGACTTTCCATATGAGAAAATCTTATGGGGTGATTGTTTCGAATAAGGACTACATAGGTCTACTTATAATTTCCTGAATATAATTAATACAACTGTGAGTCAGCGTTACAATTTGTGTGTGGACAATAGAGGAGAGACATTGGTGAGGAGAAGGCTACACTGACTGTGTTCGTTGATTTGCAGCGCGCCTTTGAGACGATAGATAAGTCTAGGTTATTGTGCAAATTACAGAAATATGGTATAAAATCGACTGCCCTAAGATGGCCAGCAAGTTATTTAGAAAATAGGTGTCACAAAACTAAAGTTAATAACAAAATATCAAACTCGGTGGATAGTATATATGGGGTCCCGCAGGGAAATGTGCTAGGGCTACTTCTCTTTGTGCTATACATAAATGATATTAGTAAAATAGTTTATTTGCAGATAATACACTAATATCTGTGTCAGGGTACGACCTGAAAGATATAGTGTAAATTTTAAATGTAGAAGTTGATATTCTGTATAACTGGTTATGTGTTAATACATTAAAATTGAATTCGGCCAAAACAAAATGTATGTTAATTGGATATAAACGTAATTGCCAAAAATAATCCGAAGATGATATTAATGTATGTATAAAAAATAATAAAATTGAAGTAGTGTCTGAGATAAAGTATCTGGGAGTGATTTTGGATCAGTAACTTACCTTTTCTCATAATGTTGATTATTTTTGTAAGAAAATAGGATAAGAAATTGTTTTTTTCTATCGTATTTCTAGGAATTTGTCAGAATCGAGTAAATTGTTAATATATAATACAATTCTGTCACCTCATTGTTCATTATTGTATTTCTTTGCTAATTTCCTGTTCAAATGAAAATATAAATAGATAAAAGGTATGTTTGCAGAAAAGTGGTGATGGTTTGAAACTTTTCAACGCTTTGCCGGACGAAATAAAAGATGCTCGTAGTGTTGGGTTATTTACAAAATTAGTTACAAATTTTTATCTCGATTAAGTGTGTAAGCTCTTATAAAATGTTGTATTCTTTTCTTTTTCATACGTTTGTATCGAAAGTTGTTTTTTCTATGATTCTATGTGTTCCATGTATCTCTCTTTTTTGTATACAATTAGCTTTTTGCTAAATAAAGCAATTATTTATAACTACAAGTTCTAGTTTTAGTTCAATGTTTTGATTGGGCGTACCATTTGCCTTCAATCTTAAAATTTATAATATGGTGTTTCTATAATGCACTAAATGTTATTTATTTATTTACATTATTAGAGCGAGCTACTTTCAATTAGTTCTTGTTAAATAATTATTTACAAATTTATTAATATCTAAATGCCATTTTCAACTGTCAACTGATCTTTCTATTGTACAATTATACATATACTGAAAAAATAACAATACATTTTTTGAATCCTTGGCAATGTGGGAATGCATGTAATTATTTTTCATTATCAACCTAATTAACTATTTACATTTCCACACGTTACTCTTGAAGCTATTAACAATTATTACCATCAAAGCATTGTTATCATCATCATTATCATCTAAACATTGTTTTAGATTATGGCTTAAGTGTTAGAAATTAAGAAAACAGAAGAAATAAGATTTCACAGGTCTAGTGACATTATTTATTTATCTATATGATAGGTTATCTCAAACTGTATTTATTCAAGATTAGTTTCTATAAAGTTTTACATGATGAAAATACTTCATATCAAAGTTTAGTCTTATTACTAGGGTAGTTAACAAAATTGCTTAAAGCAATATCTGTTCATTTCATAAATAAATACGCAGTGGATAAACTAAATCTAAATATTGACCTTTTGTTGCAAGGTTTTAGCAACGTAATATTGCTAGGTGTTTTAAAATAAAATTTGAAACAATTGCCAGATGTGTAAGAAAAACACTAAAATAAAATTCACTCAATTCACTTATAATAATATTTCCACTTTATTTGGTATTAATTATTACAAACTATGTTTGTTACTCAAATATCATCTCTAGACTGAATTTCTAATGCGTTCTTGCAAACTCAGATAAGTACCTTATTACAGAGTCATTCTTTATACCAATCTATAAATACATTTCAGCGAACTCAAAAATATCATATTTATATTATATGTTCTAAACATAAAATAATGTTGAAGTCTAGGATATCAAGTTTAAAGAATATACAGGATGTATAAAAAACTAAGTAACTAATTTTACATTCGGTCATCCTGTTATGTGGTCTGTCCTCAGACCATGGGTCGTGTTTTTCTTTTTACTACCTTGATGGTTTTCACCATTTGAAAATCAAGCGTGGCACAATGTCCACTTACCTTTGTGGCTACAACCACTACTTAACCTGAACTACTAGAAACTGGACAACCTTTGCTCGTGTCAATCACAGCTGCATCCTCTACTTAATCTTAAACTGGGTAATGTTTACCTGTGAGGCTACGGCTGTAACCACTGCTTACTTTTGAACTAGTCATCGTTTACCTCTGAGGCTACGGCTGTAACCACTGCTTAATCTTAAACTGGGCATCGTTTTCCTGTGAGGCTAGGACTGTAACCACTGCTTAGTCTTGAACTGAGCATCGTTTACCTGTGAGGCTACGACTGTAACCACTGCTAATCTTAAAAATGGTGAAGGTTTGTGAAATTGTTCTATTAAAGCACTTTTAAGATCATTCCATTCAATTTTCAAATATTCTTGACTGTCATATCATCGTCTTGCCTCGTAATCGGTTAGCAATTATTCTTACTACTGAAATATCGTTCCACTTACAAATATTAGCCGCATCGTCTACGCGCGAAACCCAAGCTTCAATCGTAAGATCACATTTTTACGGATCGAATATAGGTATAAGGGCCTCATCAGCAGAATTTGGTAAAGTAACATGCGAAGTATTACCTTCCGTCCTTCCATAGCCTTTAAACGCCGCTCTCATCTGCGTAATTTTACTCGAGCATCGTCTTGGGAAGATGAACTTGAGGCCGAGTCCCTAGAAGTTCCCTTGCGAGCACGCCTATGGTGATGCCGGCGGTGTTTTGAGGACCGGCCCATTGCTTAACCATTTACATTTAAAAATGCAACTAATGCACTATCACGGGCGTGATTTATCCCACACTTCTGATTTGTAAGAAAAACACTAAAATAAAATTCACTCAATTCACTTTTATAATAATATTTCCACTTTATTAGGTATTAATTATTACAAACTATGTTTGTTACTCAAATATCATCTCTAAACTGAATTCCTAATGCGTTGTTGCAAACTCAGCTAAATACCTTATTACAAAGAGTCATTCTTTATACCAATCTACAAATACATTTCAGCGAACTCAAAAATATCATATTTATATTATATGTTCTAAACATAAAATAATGTTGAAGTCTAGGATATCAAGTTTAAAGAATATACAGGATGTGTAAAAAACTAAGTAACTAATTTTACAGATGGTAATAGTATATTATCAGATCATTGAACCTTGTAAAGTAACACATTTTTATCCAGCAATATCGATATATTCTGACAGTAATATTTCACGAAGTTGTATAACGTCACTTCTCAATTACACCAAAAATTTGTTGGTATGTTATGATTCATTCATTCGAACATTTTGGTAGTAATATTTTATAAAGTTTATTACTATACTCTTTGCAAATACAAAACGAAGAGTATATTGTAACTAATCATGATTCAATATGTAATAGCGGGGTAATTGATGTAGGTAACATTACTGATCACTTCTTGGTGTTCTGTAATGTGAAATATAACGTAACAAAGACAAAACAAAAATTTCACACGTATAGAGATTTCAAAAACTTTAATCAGGAATCGTTTGATGAGGATTTGTTTAAAATTCCTTGGCACAATATATTATACATCAATGATATAGACAGCAAAGTAGAGTTTTTAACCAATAATGTAATATCTCTTTTTGATACACATGCTCCAATTCGAATGGCAAGAATGAATAAACCTTTCGCACCCTGGCTTAATGATGGTTTAAGATTATTGAAATCCCTTAGAGACAAAGCATATGTTAAATTCAAAAATAATAAAACAGATCAAAATTGGCGTGACTATAAAGCATTACGTAATTTTCACCTGGCGTCAATTCGTAGGGAAAAAGCAGCTTATCTAAATTACATTAATAAAAATGATTCCGGTAATTTTTGGAAAAGTTTAGAAAAAATGAATATTAAATCCAGTAAGAATGTAGTACTACCTGATGATATATTGGATTTCAATGAAATTAATAATCATTTCTTATCCGCTTTTAATAATAATACCGTAAATTATGATACTGTAGACTATTATAACAATACAACTTTCAATAACGATTTAAATTTCAAATTTGCTACCGTTGAGCCTAGATTAGTTCTAAAAATAATAGGTAATCTCAAATCTAACTCATACGGATCTGATGAAGTCTCATTACAAATGCTTAAACTATGTTTACCGGCAGTATCTCTGTACGTTACTCATATAATAAACTGTTGTTTAGACTTAGGTATTTTTCCCACCAACTAGAAGACTGCAATTATTTCTCCGATACCGAAAGTAAATAATCCTACTGAGTATAATCAATTACGACCCATTAGTTTACTACCTGTACTTAGTAAAATTCTTGAAAAAATAGTATATCATCAAGTTGAAAATTATTTTTCTACAAATGACCTTTTCCCAAAAAATCAATCGGGTTTTAGAACTGGACACAGTTGTACTACTGCGCTGGTAAACATATCAGATGACCTGGTGAAACATTTAGATAAAAATCGTGCAAGCACACTCATCTTATTGGACTACTCGAAAGCATTCGACTGTGTAAGTCATGAATTAATGTGTGCTAAATTGAAATATTATGGTTTTAATGAAAATGCAGTGTCATTTTTTACGTCATATTTGTATAACAGACACCAAATAGTGCGTACTAAATTTGGTCAATCTGAAGCTAAGTTAATTAAGTCTGGAGTACCTCAAGGTTCTATATTGGGGCCAATCTTATTTTTAATTTACACGTCGGACATTTACCGTCATGTCACTCATTGCAATATGCAAACTTATGCTGACGATACACAACTGCTCTATACTTTTCATCCAGACAACTATAATCTTGCAGTTAGATGTATTAATGCTGATCTCATGTCAATTTATACCTATAGTGTAAATCACAATCTTGTTTTAAATCCATCTAAATCTGCCGTGATTTTATTTTGCTCCAAAAATTATTATTCACATTTAACTAGCAATATGACAATAAAGATCAATAACGAAAATATGCCTTATAAAAAAGAAATTAAAAATTTAGGAGTTATCTTTGATCATAAATTGGACTTTGAAAAGCATGTCAACAGTCTAGTTAAAAAATCTTACGTACGATTAAGATTATTATATTCTAATAAGCATATTTTAAATGATATTAAGAAAAAGCTTTGTGAAACAATTGTTTTGCCTATTCTGTACTATTGTCTTATCATGTATTATCCTTTTTTAAATACAGCTAACAAAAATAGAGTACAAAAAGTTCAAAATACTTGCTGTCGCTTCATTTTCAATTTACGTAAATATGATCATATAAGTACAAAAATCAGGGACTTGAAATGGTTAAAAATGGATGATACTTGGAAACATGATTTATTGGCTTTTGTGCATCGCTTGTCGCTTACTACTGAACCGGAGTATCTTAAGAATAAACTTATACCACGAAATCAATTTCATGCTGTCAATATAAGAAACATAGAAAATTATACAATGCCTTTACATAGATCTGCTCTTTTCCAAAAATGTTTCACTTACAATGCTGTAAGATGCTATAACAGTGTTGAAAAATCCGCAAAAACGTTTTCTATTAGCAAATTTCGTAACTATATAAAAAATAAATTACTAAATCCATAAAATCACTTTCACTGATTGTCACCAGCTAATTTTCAATCTTTGTCGAGTTGTTTATTTCTGAATATATCTCTAATTTGTTGTTAATTTGTAACGTTGTGTTTTATATAAGTATATGTGTATATACATTGTGCATTCTACATACTTTATTCCTCTCTCATTTGTACATTTCATACTATTATATGTTATTATTTACTATATATTATTATTATTATTTTTTTTTATTCTTAATATTTTGTATTATTTAGATATAAGGTTAAGTGTAAGAGTAGCCTATGGCTAAATTTCGCCTTAATAAAGACGTTTTATTATTATTATTATTATATTGCATTCGATCGGCACATTTCTAAAATCGGTAATATAGCTCGCAGGGAAAAAAATTCATATCACTGTATTGGTGATCGAATTCTGAATAACTTTCAAAATGTCCGCCCGTCTGTCTATCTATCTATCTGTCTGTCTGTCTGTCACGTGACATCACGTCACCTTTCTGGTAAGCCCGATAATTTAAGAACGAAAAGTCCAACTCTATTGAAATTTGGACAGTAAGTTAGTGTTAGCTAGAGGAAAAACCCTACTGATTGATTGATTGATTGATTGATTGATTTGCCGGCGTAAGATGGGCATTGCCGCTGCTTGCGGGCACCCATGGAGGTTCGGTTTTTAAATTGATCAATAAATATAAAAGTTATTAATTATTTGAATTGTTTAAATTTATATATTTATATTATCTAATAATGAGATAAGATTATGGACCTAGCTTTGGCGAATTTCATTCACGTCACAGTTAAATAAAGCCGTCACTCGCTAATACAAACTAACAAATTGTAAACAATAACCTATAAATAAAATCATTTCAATGGTTTCAACACAATAAACATAATGCTAATAAAAATTTTATTTACTTTGTAAGAAGTTTTGTGTACTCATGATTAATAACAATTGAAACAAGAAACAATGTGTTTTTTATTCAAGAAAACATAAAAAGCAAAATGACGCATAGAACACATTACAAAACTCCGTGCACATTTATGCGGAAAAATTCCGCGCCGCGGCGCTGGGACATATTCTGCCAAGTCTTGAATTTTGCTATGGTTTAGCAAATGTAATCATACATTTTCACACATTGTGTTGGAATATCTGTTTTCTTTCTTATCACAAATCACATATTTGTTTGAAAAGTATACTTGTATGTCCATGATAATGTTGCTGTACTAATATTTGTAATTATATTACCAAGTAACAGTTGTGTTTCTTGACACGTATGGATCGATTTTATTTTTATTAATTATTTTATCGCTACTGAATTGGCTCTGAAACTAAACAATCAAGGGATTATGTTTCTTATAATTCCAATTTATATAATTGAATATAATTTACCTCATTTTATGACTAATCATGTTCTCCAAACAGTTGTAATTTTTGTTAAAGTTTGGCTCTAAATATGGGATTAAATGAATTAATTTCTTTCCTTGTATCAGACATTTCAAAGCATGTGATATATTGCAGACAGAAATTGAATGCTGAATGGCATGCCAATGCAGGTAAAAAGATGGTCAATACAACGTAGGGGGGTGGTAAATATTGTGTACTTGTTAACTGTAATGTGCTGATAATCACCTAGGTAAACCAGAGAATAAGGAGGAAGAAAGTGTTCTTTTCTGGTACATGGATTTGTATATCTAAATATATATTTTCAGTAAAAACAGAGTACTTTTATATTCTTTGCTATTAATGGGTAATTTTGTTTAAATTAGTTGTTACAAATTTATAATATTTTTATAACTAGAATAACTGTATTATATTACAGTTTTAGTGCAAAATGTTTTTTGATTAAGCACATAAGAATATGAAGACGCACAAGATATAGAAACTGTACAGTGTCTCTCGTTCGTAAAAACTTTATGTAGATTCAGAAATATATCAATTCTACTTTAAAATGTTATCGATGTGTTTTTATTAAGATTACTAAGTAACGAAAGAAAGTTATTGAATTCAAATATCTGTAAAACGTGATAACTTCTGTTAGACCTTTTTCTTAAATTTGGAACATTTATAAAATAACGAGGTATAATACTCCTTAAAATTGAATCATATCTGCCATACAGGGCGATGTGCTACGAAGGTTTTTGTTTAAGCACACAAAAATACGAAGGTGTATGAGGTATCGAAACTTCAATATACAGTGTGTATCTTAGGTTTGAAAGCATTTTGAGCAGATTAGGAAACCTATCAATTAACTTTAAAACGTAACTGTAGTTTGTTTAATAAAACATCAATGTAAATAAGGAAACGTATGCAAACTGGCACTGTAGAATATTTACTACTGAAATCAGGCCATACCAGTCATACACATTTTCGCCGAATGGCGACTTTGCTAACTTTTCACCGTAACAAAATGACATTTTTTTTTTTAATAATAACTCTTGTGAACTTCAACAAAGACTTAAAAATGAGAATGTGGACATCTACATAATACGGATCGGTCGAAAGTGAGCTTCTGTCACGTAATCCTTGGTAGGTTATATGCCGTGAGTACAGTTTCAGAACTTGGAAAACATCACATAAATAATTCTATACTGCTTAGAAATAATATTGAATGATAAATTCTGATGAATCATATAATCATCGATAGCGATAAGGCTAGCCACAAACGAACAAACATTTCATTAGTTATCACTGTCGTCGATTCCAATCCTTCCAACTCCAAATCAAACTTCTGAAACATATTCTTTAAGGAATTTGATTCTTTTGTGTCAGTCGATTTTTACCATAACTGTAATTCTTCTAAAATGAAACATCCTAGGGATGTGTCCCAAATTTACCATATGTGTTATGCGCATCTGATTTGTTATATTACTATATAATCTTATTTCCTTATTCACTGAATTGTTTTTATCCTATACTAATTGAATTTATAATAAACATGTATACACACATGAATTTAATGCAGATTTTTTATTGAATTCACTCTTTTTTAGGTTAATACGTCGTGTGATTCTGTGTGTTAAGCCGGTTAGTGACTTTAATGAACTTCATAAAATTCTTTACGTGTGCTCCAATCACAACACAGGAACTACCGAGGTAAACAGTAAATAATATTAAAACATAAATCAGTAATGGTAACAAATAAAGACATAGCAAAGATAGCAAAGTAGTTATTTAAAATAAGTAGAAGAGGTTTCTCCTAGCCTACTTCAGGGCTAAGGTTGTAAGTCGTAATCTTAGAATTGTAACAAATTTCCCCGAGAATGGACAAACTGGACAAACTGTTTTAACATTGCGACTGCCATTATTATCATATATATTTATGGTTGTGTCCTTTAGATGCAAGGATAGGAAAGTACATAATAACACTGATAAGCAGAGATATACGGTTCCTGCTGATGAGTCAACTCGGAGTTATCAATTAATCATTTGAGGACACCTGTGTTTCAGTAAAAATTGGTGAAATTCTACACATTGTTTTCGTTCAGAGAAAATTATTGGAAAAATATTATTAAATGTATAATGCAATGCAGATATAGAAGAAATATAAAAACTTTCAGTCATAGCTGCCTAGATTTAAATAAATTATGATTTTTCCATTTTCTTCATGAAATTATGTCGTAAGATTTGTAGTAATTAATATGTAGTCGCAGTCCTCCACTAATTGAAAAATAATATGTTCAAATTAGATCCTAATAACCGAATTTAATTTTATTTAATGAAGTGTATATGAAAGTTGAAAATAACTATTATTTCTAACGAAATTGATAGCTCGTAACATCACTTCTGTTAAACAAATTTTTTATATGTAATTTCGTGGCTCATTTTATCTTCTTACTCCATCATCCAAAATTTGACATTTTTATCTTCGCGGTCTGCCAAAAAAATAACACCAATACAAGTCATGAATATACAAGGTGTGCTGTTATGAAATCAATTAAACCTGATGTAATAATTAAGGTGAAAAGACAGATCTTACCCCAAGCAGCATTTTCTGCAATAAACCCACTTTCTTAATACAGTTGAGGTTAGGATATTATTAAATTCAATTTGGTTGCTTCTGAACCATGTGTTTATGAAATCAGATTTGACAAGTATTATTCTTTTAAAAACATGTTTAAAAATATATTTTAAATTATGAAGCTATTCATCCAATGTTTCAGTTTTGGTCAATGGTCAATTTGGTCGCTTTACTCACAGAACTATGGTTAGTGATTTTAATTGAAAATGAAAATTAATTTAGTAACTAGTTATCATGTACTTATTGGCTACAACTGAAATTTGCTATTATCTTCTAACATCATATTTTACAATTCTGTAAAAATGTATCGTTTACGATCAAGTTAAATTAATACCTAGTCTAATAATTAATACACCGCCTAATTAATTATTAATGAAGACATAAAGACATAAATGTATACTGCTACAGTGATTATGCAGCTGTTTATTATAGCGTGCTGTAAACTCTGTTATTTAATTTATTGAATAATGCAATTTATTATTAGATACTTTACTGGTCTCTATGTATGGTGCATATTTAAATCGAAGACAATAATGCATTAAGAACTCAGTGCAACATTACTGTAGATATATCTATGCAAAATATATTATATTTAAATTGTCTAAGTTGTCTAAGTTGGTTTAGAAGTTTATTTGTGCACGCATTTCCTCTAAACCCAAATGTCTTAGACATGTCAGATGTCATTAAATAGTGCATTGTTTTACACTCTCGAAAGTTCCTGAAATATACTCGTACATTTCGCAGATTCCGGAAACACAAACGTAAAACACATAAACACACCACACATAGTAGACAACTCTAAAATCCAGAGCCTAGGATGCGCGGGAGGGGGCTGCACATTTGGAAAAACGCAGACAACATCCATTACACATACCGACATTGCCAGCGTTGGAGCTGGGAATCGAACCCAGTGCACGATAGACGCATAGTTTCTTCTTCCTCGATTACACCATAATAGAGTGTAAGTTAGTAAACTAATTCTTTTCAACATATCTTATTCCTTAATACATTTACAAAATCATTTCTTGTTATTCACAACGGTTACATTAGGTGCCGGCATTCTTCCCCTCCCCAGCCCACCGCGCTGTCAGTAGCGGAAAGGCAACAGAAATAGTAACTACATGCACCATTGTTTGTAGCAAGGTTTTACTAGTTTTTCCTTGCATATTTTGAACATCATACACGTTTCTCAAGAAAATTTCCCAATGTATTTATTATTTAAATTACCTAGGAAAAAAGTCTAAATAAAACGCATATTGATTAGAAATAAATATAATTGCAGTGATCAATTTTAAATAACATTTTTTACCTAAAATCCTCAGCCATACCACCCGGCCGGCAATATATTTCTGTTTATATTCTATAATATAAAATACGCTGAAATGCTACGTAAACTATATATATTTTAGCTAAGTTATAAAGTGTCATATAGTTAAGGTAGTTATATCGCAATTCACGTTATTCAAGAAAGTCACGAAACTTGCTGCAAATTTAATTCACATATCAATATTCTGGTAAAATATCAACTCCATTTACCGTTCCATTTCCGATATTCATTTGCTCAAAGTTCGTAGTTCTCATCGACATTTAAGATTGCATGGACGCCGTGCGAAATAAAGTGATGTCGTGACATTATTTTCCCTCTTACGACTGATCCATATTTAAGAATTATCTCAAAAACGAGGCAAATTTAAATTAATTCCTGACAAAGCACTTGTATAAACCGAGATGATTCACCGTAACATAAGGTATATCAAGTACCTGCCCGAAAATTATTGAAATTATTGAATGGAGGACATGAGTAGTAGACGTGGCAACGTCGCACTGTTTCTAATGCTTGGCGCGGATATTTGAAAATACTTCTTTGCGTTTATTTTAAATGCATTATCATATGAAAAAAGTAGAAGATTTACAAATTTTCATTCCGATTTTATTTATTGTATGTATAATAATATATTTTTCCATTAATTTATTATAAGAGGTAAAAATATATTGACATTAGTGACGAGCCGCTCAGCTGGCGACAGAAACTATATGCGGCGTTGCCAAATCTTTCCCTACTCTCTCTCTCTCTCTGTGTCTGTCTCTCGCGTCTCGAAGTTTATCGATTCGCTAACAGATGTTGCACCTCTAGCGATATAACTACCTTAAATAAAATAAAACATATTAAAATGGAAAATAGTGCCAGCACTCAATCGACGAAGTTAAGCAACGTCAGTCAGGTCCAGCACATAGATGGGTGACTTACGTTCTCGTCGGAAACCTCAGTCCATGTCATGAACTGTAATAGCTTTGACTACACTGAGACGGCTTGGCGAGAAAATAGAAACAAAGGGGTGATCATTTTACCAAGGAGCTTCTCATCAACAGACTCGAAGTCTAGTAAGGACAATGTCTGGATAAGGAGCCCCAAGGACAAAAAGGAGTACTACAATAGACCTATACTGGTCGGAGTAGGCAAGGCCAATCGCCAGTTGCTCCAGGTAAAATATAATCTACTCCTCACAACTGCTTGAAGCTAGGTATTTATAGTCGTGCTGTCAGTAATCATCTGACTCACAGCATTGGCGCCAGATGCGAAGAATATAATCTCTGTCAGTTCTGAGAGGACCACTAGAGCCCTTGATTAGTCGTACCTGTTTGAATTTACATCTAGTCCTCTTACCCTTTGGAAAGGTCATTAAGATTCTGGTGATCTGCATGTGTCTGTCTTTTCAGATGTTTTGATTTTTTTTCTCTTCGGTTAGAGTTTACTACGTTATTTTCATTTCAAAGAAACCACTAACCATTGAGAAGCCCAACCACCGCGGCGTCGTTATATAAACTTTTGTCCTTCAGAGTGAAGGCGCTTCACGTGGGGCACCATGTGGATTTTCTCACCATCTTGAGTCAGATTTCGTTGCATCTTCTAAAAATGTACGTTGCACTGCCTAAATTTTCGTTCACTTGTGTAAATATATGTTCAAAGTGCAATTTCATTGTACTCCTCTAATTCCTTCAGGAAATTCATTCAGCGTAGCTGAAGTCAAGATAAATTTTATAAATTATTATTTAACTTTTTTTGTTTTCGCTATTTTTGCTAGGTTCTGTATCATCGACACCTAAAGACTTTAGGTTGTTGAAGTTTTGATAATCTATGTTTTTAAGTGTATTGGTAAGTGGTTCAGTAGATTTAAAAATGGCGATTTTCGTAACGAAATTTTTTACCCGAATAAGTCGACAATATTCACAATAACAATAAACAAATATCTGTAATTGACTTGTCGCCTTTCATGTTTTGTCATGACACCGCCATCGAATTTTGTACGCAAAGACAGTATAATTGATATAAGGGCATTAAATTAACCAAAAATTGTAAATTTTCTAACGTGCCATGAAATGTTTGAAAATATACAAGTTTTCTTAGTAAACTGTGTATTGATAGAGCCATAAATTAGAACAGAAAAAAATGCAATTTCGAGAATAAAGAAAAATCCTGATAATGAATAAAAGAAAAATCCTGATAATGAATAAACACTACAGAAACAGTAAGAAATATGTGAAAACATTATTGAATACGTGTAAATATTTGATAAGTAATAAATAAATAACCTAAGTGGTTAATAAAACACAAGTATTTATTTAAAAAACTCGTTTAATGAATTTAAAATTCTTACCTCATATGTCAAAAATCTATCTACCAATGTTTAGGGGTAAAAAGTATTTTGGCTATTTTAACTTTGGTTAGACAAGATGAAAGGCGCCATATTTCTTTATTAAATATTTAATATGCTTGTCCTACATGAGCAAAAAACTGTGTTTAATATTCAACCTGCGAATACCTCCAAAAGATGGCGTAGCGTTCCAGGAAAAAAAATACACGTATTATTTTCATCCAACTCATTCGTTTCCGTAGTATTACCTCATACTTCTTGAACAACCTCTACAATTGTACATGTGACGCGACAATCTTTGACGCCAGGTTTAGTAAAAATAAAATCAAAAGTTCTCGATCAAAAGCTAGAAAATGAATACCATTGAGCAGACAACAAGACTAGAGCAACAGCTACAACAAGAGTAAAGAATCTCTTTAGTAGAGAAAACAAACATCTCCACTCTATTGCTCTTCAGTCTTCACCTAATCCTCGGGGCAATTCATGAACCATTAAATACAATAATGAATACAGTACTCGTTTTAATGCAGTAATTACGTTGGACTTTATAAACAATTCCATTTAAAGCCAAGCGATGCATTAAAAGAATATATTCAGTAAGTATTCAATTAAAGCGCTTGGCACACAAATAAATAAAGCGAATATTTAACAAAAGGTTTGGTCAATTAGTATCAAAGCTATTACGTTGCATATCTAGTTATTGGCGGCAGCAGCTATTCACTTTTTTCGGTAGGATTATAGACACCTTTCAAGTTCTTTGGAATTTTCATTGTCTACAAATTTTAACAGAGATAATATTTCAAAAAGAAAGCATCTCTGCCCATAAAACGGACCTCTTTTAACTTTCCTTTTTTCTGCACGTGCTTTTGCAACAATTGTTGTTATTTGTATTGCTGTTGTTGATGTCGGTGTTGATGTTGCTGTTGTCAGAAGTACAATTCTTGGGGAAGAAAATAAGCCCATATTACGCTACAACATCCCTAAGCTGTAGAAATTAATTTTTGAAAAAGTGCCTGTTTAATAAACTTTTGCAAAACTTATATAAGTAGGTACATATTTAAAAAAAAAAAAAGACATTTATTCTACGCAGCAAAATCTATAAATCTATAATCTAGTAAAGTTTGTATCGTCTACGTTCATTATTTAGTTAAAAATCAATTATGCTCCGTTCGCCCAAGAGATTCAGCTAAGCCACCCCCCACAAATGGGCGCTAAATTTGAATATAATATTTCTATTGGTTGAATTTTTAAAACCCATATTACAACCAACTATGTCGAAAATGCTAATATATGAGAAATTTGTTCTCCGAGACAAATCGTTTTCAGCCTCAAATCTGATGTATGGTTTTTAGAAATAACTGTTGTTATTTGCTGTAATTCCTACTCATCTAATAAAATAGTGTTTTGCAATACTGTGGTGCATATTTGTGTATATCAAGGTACGCAATAAAAACGATTTATAATATTGATTAAATGTCAGAACCACTTTTTCTTTTTTAGGTTAAAAATTCATTCTTGTCAAATTAATTATGAATCAAGCTAAGCTCTTTCTCCGCCGAAAAAAAAAACAGAAAAGCAAACATTTTTCAGTTAAGGAGAAGAAAAATATTGTGAATATCTTTAAGGCTTCTGCTGCAAAACCCAGACAACCTTAAGACACAAAACGTCGAGTTTACTGCAAAGGCAGCAGGTAAATTTCTTTTTTGTATTATACAGGCATGCTCAAAGGACTTTCTCTCGAGGCATTCTTAGTTTAACAATGTATATTTATTATAGTTTATATTTGAGTTTATTATTATTATCTATATTAATCTACATAATTTAGGTGTGAGTGACGGGAGCGTTTTCAAAATTCTTCATGAATATCAGGAAACACATGCACTTCAGGAGCCAAAAGCGTATCACCGACAACGAGCAATTTTGGAAAACATCGATGGACTTTGCCGCTTCTATAAATTTGTAGCGTGTGAAGTTGGTTGTTGCCCTCAATGGTCTAAGCAAAATGGGGAGTGGCCTTACTGCATCTCTTGCGCGAACGAAGTATAAGAAACAACGTTTTTTAGCAGTATTTTGCATTTTGTTAAAAAAGTAATTAAACGAATTTAATGCGGTTGGGCTCATTTTGTAAATATTATTAATAACTACAACTTCTTCGGACGTAAAGACAAATTTATAAGGCAAACACTCGATTTTCATAACTTCACCTGTTAATTAACTTCACCTGTTAATTAAACTAATTTTCAGCTATTGTATTTTAGGTACAATAGTTATATTAAGAGGTACAGGTACACATTCCCACTAAAAAACCTCGGTTGGCATTTTTTTTTTGAAAATTCCGTTTTGCCTGAACTGATTATAATTTCATATATATATTTTAATAATTCCTAACTTTCACAGGTACGTATGTTTGCCAATGATGTGGATTGCCACTCATTGAAGTGTTCTTTACTAAGGGATATTTAAGACTCACGCAGGGGCAGTCGTGAGGGGCAGGGCTCTCAGTGTTGTCTTTCAGATAAAAGGGTATTATTATAATTTCAGAATGATGTCATTGTTTGACTTTAGTAGTAAGTCAAGAAGTAGATCATCAGCATATATGATGAATAAGTAATTTGTCGTTCCTCATATTAAACATTAGATGCGGTGAATGAATGCTGTCTGCAGTGTATCCAAAAATATTTTCCTCATTCAATGATTACTCTGGAGTAACCTGAACCATTTCTATCAAATCTTTTGCAAAATTGTAGGGTATGGTTTGGAGGTCACTACTATAGCATTAAGCCACGTCTAGTCTTAGGTAAAAATTGGAAACAGGTTTTTATACACCAACATATTCGCAAATCTGGCGAATGCGCCGGTGATTTTAATTAAAAACCTAGTTTCTGATTTATAATAATGATAATTTTATACAAATAATAGGATCAGGCTACGTTCATTGCAAAGGACCAAACTTTTAAAGATGGATCTAATTCATATTTACATTAACAAACAGAGAAGAATAGAGAAAATACCATTGTAAGGGAAGGAAGATCACTAGGATGAGTTCAAACAGGCAGTACAAGGTACTACCCCCAGTTTAACACACACACCTAAGTTACTACAGCATCCGCATACAAATTAATTAATCCTATAAATTAAATAAAACTTTCTTAGAATACGTTTTTTTATTATCTTTAACTTATTATAGAATTTTTTTCTTTTATATATTTATGTAAGTAATTATTTGTTTTTTATTATTATTTCACTGATTACTGAGTTATAAATGTACGAGTGCCATTTGTAAATCGCCATATCCTTAGAACAATTCACCGTACAGAAAAAAGGTAAAAACCAAACTATTTGTCATTTTATACTTCCTTTTTGTGCCATACCACTTCCCCATTATATGTAACACTTTTAACATTGGAAATGTTTAACGAATCGGTAGTGTAATGCGAGGTGCTAGGGAAATATGTAGAATCTAATAGGGGAACTGTAGAAATTATGTGCGGTATATGCTATATGAGGTATAAACATTTAAAATCTACCAAATTTCACTGTTATTCGTCAATTAGTTTTTGAGACAGAGCTCCAACAGACAAACAACAGACATACAACAGACATTCAGACAGACAGTAACACAAACAGACATATAGACAGACAGACAGGGAGATTGACTGACTGGCGGAACTGAAAGACCTTCATTTTCGCGAAAAAATCCGAAGGGATCGATGTAAAACCGACTTTCACACATCTGATCTAAATAAGAAATTATTTGAAACTGATATTAAATTAGCCAAAAAGTACACCTCAGATACTCATTTTAAGTTCATTATGGTCAAATTCATTCAATCTCATTTAAATTATTCAAGAGAGGGCCATAAATATTACTGACATCGAATTAATTAATGAATAATTTAATTTTCTGTAACAATCTTGTGAGAAAACTCGAATATTTACTTTAAACTGCAGTACCACTCGTAAAGTTGCCTAATTAAATCCAAATAATATTTAATTAGAAGCTGTCCATAAAATCAAATACGAGGGAACACTTCGTAATATCTGTACATAAATCTCAGTACTCGATTTCTGTTGAAACATTTTGAAATCAGTTATATTGATTTAATCTTTGCGTACCAGCATGCATCTAACAGCGTTAAATGGACTACATGAATGTCCACGCCCAACATCTAGAATAAAACGAAATAGGATCAATAAGTGTATAATTTATACATAGTATTAAATATTAGACGTAGTCACGCCTGTGATACGTTGGTCAACACGAATTCAAGAAATATGTGAAAACGGGGGTGCAGGTTAAAGCACTCACCCAAATATTGTGATAAGTTTTCGTATATGGGGCGAGGCTAGCTATAAATAAAATTGCATTTTTTATATGAATGAAAAGAGGTGTGTAATGTAGTGGTATGTCAGAGCAGGAAAGTTATAATGGCAGACATGCCATTTAGACTACATAGTGTACGTGTTGTTAATTATTGTAATTATAATTGTGCTCATTTAACAGATGATTACAATCAATTAAATAGGAATTTATAAAACCGATTATAATGAAGTAAAATAGAATTGAAAATAATTAAAATATTGAAATACCTTTCACTACTGCAATATTGTAGTTCAATTATAAAATAAATGTATTAATATATCTGCACAGGTAATGCTAGGAAAGTTTTAATTTCTGAATATAGGGTGCAGCAAGGAATTCAAGAGAATTAATTCCTTAATGTCATTTATTTAATAATTTTTGTAAAAAATGAGCCGTCTTATAACATACGGGCCAGTTAACCCTAGGCAAAACTTTATTACATAATTTCTAGCAACCTTTTTTTTAAACTGTTACAGTTTTTCTCAAAAATATTTTCACATTTTCTAGTGGTGATTCCACCAATTCATATACAGGGTGGACCATTTGTAATAGTAGATTCTTTGGGCCAAAGTATGAGGATATAACCAAATATGCTTTAGTAAAATGTTGATGTGGAAAAAGATATAAGGTGTCAAAATTCAAATTATTTTTTCGTTTTTTTGCAATAATTCTACAGCCTCTTGACTGATCGCCAAATTTTCACGAGGAACTCTTTTTGTTCTAAGAAACAATAATTTATGTATTACGTTAGATCAAAGAGGGCGCCGCAGGACCTGTATCTGATGATGATTTTTTTTTGGACGAAACGTGGTGGTACTTCTGACCAGAAAATCTGATGAGGGCGTCATTTTCATGTATAAAAGATACACTTGATTTTTGAGGAAATTGCCGTTAAACATTTGAATAATTTCTTAGAAGACAAATTTAAATTTAATGAAACAAAGTGTATTTATTGAAAAGTGTGCTTTGGTTACGTTTTAGTTCTGTCGTGCACTTCATTTAATCATTTTATTTTGTTCTTGTGTTCCTCGAGCTAATTTCTTTAACTTCTTTATTTAAAATGCCTCGACATAATAATTTTTAAAATAGGGAAATGAAGGATATGATATGTGTTTACGTACAAAAAATTTTAGCGGTTGTGCTGTAGCGAGGAGATACTCATTTTAATATCCATAGAGGATACAACCATAAGATTTTCAAAGATCTGTTTCGTCGTTTGGGAGAAACGGGTTCATTTCGCCATAAAAATGATGTAGGACGACCGAAACGAATTACTCCAGATCAAGAACTAGAAATTTTAGTTCGTGTGGATGAAGATCCTCAAGTCAGCTCAAGTCGTTTATCAGCGGCAACAGAGGTGAGTAAACAATTTGTTCTAAAAGTCTTACGCAAAGAACGCTTCTACCCATATCACTTCACTCCTGTACAAAACTTACTTCGAAGGGATCTTCCACAAAGGCTACAATTTTGTCAATTTGTTCTAAATAAACACAACAGGGATCGAAATTTTGTTAAGAACATTTTATTTACCGACGAAGCAACTTTTACTCGCCGAGGCGTTTTTAACTGGAGAAATACGCATTACTGGGAAGTACAAAATCCTCATGCCGTTAAAGAAACGCATTTTCAGCACGAATTTAAGACTAGTTTGGTGTGGTATTATCGGAGATCAGTTATTGGGACTATTTGTACTTCCTCCAAATTTAAATGGACAGTCTTATCTGTGTTTTCCTCAAAATACTCTTGCTGATATATTACATGCTTGCATGCTAGACATACGGAACAGAATGTGGTTTATGTAAGATGGAGCTCCCCCTCATTTCTCCATTGAAATCAGGAATTATTTTGATGAGATTTTCCCACGCAGATGGATAGGTCGAGGAAGTGAGTTTGCTTGGCCACCAAGTAGTCCTGATTATAATCCTTTGGATTATTATGTGTGGGGACATATCCATAGTCTATGCAAACACTATCAATTCAAGAGAAGACCTGTGGGACAAAATACAAAACGCAGCCAACTGTATGAGAGGACAGGAAAATGTATTTTTCAATGAAAAATTTTTATGAACAGAATTAGAAAAGGCATAGAAGTAGATGGAGACCACATCGAAAATTTACTCTAAGTTGCAGCAATGGGGTTTTTGCATGGGGGGAAAGTTTATACAATAAATACTAATGTCATTAAGTCAACTTTTATGTTATTTTTTGGTCTTCTAATAAGATTAGATTCTTATTTTACACAATTTTTTAATTTATGTATTTATCTCAATACCATGAAAATACTCCAATAGGAAAGTGAGAAAGCTGTTATTACGATTTTGTTTTCCCCTACGTTTAGTACTTTTTTCAATAAATACACTTTGTTTCATTAAATTTGAATTTATCTTTCAAAAAATTATTCAAACGTTTTTCCTCGAAAACGGTTGGAGTTATTAAGTTCTACCAAGTGTACCTTTTATACGTAGAAATGATGCTCTGATCAGATTTTCTGGTTAAAAGTACCACAACGTTTCGTCCAAAAAGAATTATGAACAAAATTCATCAGATACAGGTCCTGCCGCACCCTCTATGATCCAACGTGATGTCATACATACATTATTGTTTCTTAGAATAAAAATAGTTCCTCGAGCAATTTTGGCGAAGATCACTCAAGAGGCTGTTGAGTTATTGCAAAAAAAAAACGAAAAAATAATTTGAATTTTGATTGTTGCTGTTTCCACAGTAATATTTTACTAATGTATTACTAAATTATTAATGGTCCACCCTGTATACTTAATAATCTAGTGTAGGCGAGCTAGGTTTTACCTTCAGACTAACTGCAACCTCAGCAAAAAATAATACTCACATGTAGTTTGCGATGTCTGGAAGAAGTTGATATTATTTTGGAAAAAGAAACTGGTGAAATTTTCAAAAAAAATTGCGAAAAGTCGCGAAAGACGGTATTTCACGTCATAAAGAAAAAGTTAAAATTTTTGGAAAAAGTGTTCAGGTAAAAACATACCTAACGAATCAACTAAAAAGGAGGGAAACAGTAAGGGAAAGAATCAAAACGGCCTACAGAGTCACAAGAGCTCTACTACCCTTCACTAAGGACAACAAACCACCATGGTGCCTAACCAAAAAGATATACACGACCATCATAATGCCTACCATGATATATGGAGTCAAAAACGCAGCAACGACAAAGGCCAACAGAAGAAGCCTGAGAAGAGCTGAAAGGGACATTATCCAACTGCTAGCAAAAACAGGAAAACCACAAAAACGACAGAAAACGTCAACATTACTAGAGGGAAGAACAATAATCAAAAGAACAGAATCATACGCAATGAAATACTGAGGACACGACACAAGAATCTACCCCTGCACTATGGTCTATTATTAATGGTCCACCCTGTATAATAATCTAGTGTAGGCGAGCTAGGTTTTACCCTCAGACTAACTGCAACCTCAGCAAAAAATAATACTCACATGTAGTTTGCGATGTCTGGAAGAAGTTGATATTATTTTGGAAAAAGAAACTGGTGGAATTTTCAAAAAAAATTGCGAAAAGTCGCAAAAGACTTCACGTCATAAAGAAAGAGTTCAAATTTTTGGAAAAAAGTGTTCAGATAAAAAATGTGCGCAGTAAAATAACGAACAAAATGAGTCCTAGTTAAACTCAATTGGACCGGTGGTTCCCTCGCAAATTGCAAAAAAACACTAAATTTGCACGTTCTTTAAACAATTCATAACACCGGGTCAAATACATATAAAAGGCTGAAATGCATACGTTGGAGTTTTAGTAGTCATTAACCTACCCTTAAAATTTCAATCGAGAATAACGTAGAGTTTTTGCAAACCGTTGCTTTTTACAAGAAAAGGCACTTTTTTGCACGGAGTCGCGAAAGGCCTGTGGCGGTCGGACTGATATTTAGCTAACGCGGTTATATTCTTCGAAATTTACTCTACAACGTGTTTATTTTTGTTTTGCCAAAAGTCAGTTGGAAGCATGCGAGAAACACGATCGAAAACCGTTAATTTAAGCGCTGTGGAAGGAACGAAGAGTGGGGGTAGCCAAGTTCCCCTTCGCTCTCGCTACCCTCACTCTTCGCCTCATCCACAACGCTGAAATTAACGTTATTCGATCTCGTTTTCCCCATGTTTCCAATCTACTTTTAGCAAAACAAAAACAAAAAAACAAACAACACGTAGAGTAAATCTCGAAGAATACAACAGCTTGGTTAAATATCAGTCCAACAGCCACAGGGCTTTCGCGGCGTTGTGCAAAAAAGTGCCATTTTTGCAAAAAGCAACGGTTTGCAAAATCTACATGATATTTTCGATTGAAATTTTCAAGGCTTTTAAGGACTACTAAAACTCTAGCTCTGACAAATTTCAGCAGTTAATATGTATTTGAACCGAAGTTATGAATTTTTGAAATAACATGCAATATTAGTAGTTTATTGCAATTTGCGAGGGAACCACTGGACCAATTCAGTTCCACTGCAGTTCTTTTTGTTCGTTAGTTTATTGCGCACATTTTTTACCTGAACACTTTTTTGTATAAATTCAACCTTTCCTTTAAACGCGAAATACCGTTTTTTACGACCTTTCACATTTTTTTTTGCAAATTTCACCAAAGACTCATTTTCCAAAATAATATCAACCTCTTTTGGATATCGCAAACTACACGTCAGTATTTTTTTTGCGCTGAGGATGCAGTTTGTCTGAGATTTGAATACCTAATGAGCTAGCTCGCCTACACTAATCATGTAATGTTTAAAACCTAAATAGCAGAATTATGGATGAATTTTCGGAAAATTAATAACAATCGGTTATTCTCGAACATGGACAAAGACTTACATATACAGATTAAATCGAAGACTTTCCATTCTAACCACTTAATGTACCTACCTGCCTAACTAAAAAACTTTTTTAAAAAATGCCTTTGTGTATGTATGGGAACACGATAGCGCCGAAACTAGCGAATGTATTTTGATGAAATTTGGTAAGTACACGTGTAATATTAGTATCGTAGATGAGCTGAAGTGGTGTAGACTCCGAGCGCCTTTTTGACACAAAAAATTTCTTCATTTCTACCACAATATCCATTTTTATTACATTTTTCGAAGGCAGATATTAGTCTGATTTGAACGATATATCACACTTTACACTATTCCGTTCATTTTCCGTTAAAAAAGGATTGATCTAGTCCTGTGACAGGGGATCGTTTAAATATTATGATACCTAGATATTGTCTGTAATTGTTTATTTGTGGCATATTCAGATTTTCTTACTTTTTATTGGGTATTTTGCCACTGAAAAATATTTAAAAATTTTAATGAAAAAACCTCTGCGCCAAGCGGATCAGACAGAGGTTGGTTCTTGAGTACCTGACTGTTTCAAAAAGTCTCACACCTAAAAATATATAAACTAGAACAATGTTATAAACTAAAAACTGAAAATCAAAGCTATAGGTAGTTAACGTTTCGGAACAGAATCTACTTCTATCTACCGTCAACCATGACAGTTCTTTGTTTATGTATTTCCATAGTCACGTGAGACATTAAATTATATTTATCTTATTTTTACTTATTTCGTCTCTAAGGATGGGCAACCAACTAGTACAAAAATCTATTGAACAATTAGAAACGCATCCATCCTCGTTTAATAAAATAATCGCGGATTCTTTAAGTTTTCTTTTAGTTCCGTTGCTCTCTTTTTCCAAAATCTTCGCCGAGTCCCATTTAATTCTATGATTATTATCCCACGCGTGTTCACAAATTTTGGATTTTTCAAATTCCCCCCTTCTAGCGTAATTTCTATGTTCACCAAGCCTTACGTTGAAAGGTCTAGATGATTCACCTACGTAATGTTTTCCGCACTCACACGGAACACTATAAATACAATTTTTTGAACTTTGAACAATATTTGGAGGTTTGGTTCTTGATAAAATCGATCTTAGCGTGGAGCCCGTTTGAAAAACCGTTCGTACGGAAAACCTGTTCCCAATTTTTCGTAATTTATCCGATAAATCATGTATATATGGAATTACTGCCATTGACCTAAATACCTCAGGTTGTCATAGTATATTCTCTCTACTACCAATGTTCAATAACTGACTATCAACAAAACTCTCAGGATATTGATTATTTAATAAGACAGTTTTTATAAATTGTTTTTCGTTCCTTAATATTACATCATTTGAAGAAATAATTTTGGCCCTGTCGTACAAACACTTAACAACACCTTTCTTAACACTAATATGTTGATTTGAATTGAAATTTAAGTATCTGTTTGTGTGTGTTTGTTTTCTATACACACTGGTTTGGTATGTGTTATCTAATCATCATTCATTAAAATTTTTAAATATTTTTCAGTGGCAAAATACCCAATAAAAAGTAAGAAAATTATGATACCTATTATTTCATCTGCACAAGCCACTGTATGTCGGCTCTCACAAAGTATTCTTTTATCGTAGTTGACGTTAGTGTCAGAGCTATGAGGTTGACAATTTCAGACATTTTTGAGAGTAGGTATATGTAAGACTACAATGTTTTGATTTATTTGCGTACGATGGTACAATAAACTTATGTAGGCAACACTTCAATGAGGCGTGACACAAAATGTTAGGAACATGAAACTCGGAACAAACATTGTAATTAAATTTTCGATAGTCATTACTATTAAAACCGAAATAACTATATGTAACTAAAACAATGATCACATCACATGATGGAAACGATGCCGCTTTTGAAAATCCCATGATTTGCCTCCACAAATAAAAAAGTCGTATTCATGTTCCAAAAATAGAAACTTGAAATTTACCATTAAATTAAGCCATGATAATAACAATTATCTGTGGTTAAATATTTATTTCAGTAATAAATTATGTTCACGCAGTATAATTTCATTCATAAAATTTTAGTCTGTCTTGTTTATTCTGTATTATCACCTAGTAGATAACGTCTTTATCAAAAGAACAATTTATTTAGACTGTGATGTTTTTCTAGAGTCAGATTTTTTTCATTAAATAATAAACTTATCGTATTGCAACAGCATGCTTGATACAAGAGTCATTTGCACATATTTATTAATATTACTAATTAATACTACCCACATTATGTAAATTGCCATGGAATAACAACCTTGTCTGAACGATTTTAAAAGTGCATTTCCATTTTAAGACAGTATTTTTAATGACTTCAAGTTTTTCTTATATATTTATTTTGCGTTAACCTGACCAGCATTACTATCAATTTGAAAAACTGGTTATTAATTCTTAAGACCTCGTTATGAGGTGCAAGTACTAGGACACTAACTTGAAAATTAAATCTTTCGGAATGCTTTGTATCACCGTTGATTATTTCCTTTTATGTTTTAGTAACTAATTTTATTATTATGGTTACTGCGTAGAATAAAGAATAGCGTTAAAAGCATTTTGCAAGATCTTGTACTAAATTACCACTCTCATGAGAAATATACTTATAGAAATATTGAATGCTAAACTTGTAGAATTGCCTACTCAGTTTGAGTAATCTTTAATTGTTAACCAGAAAGTTATTTCCGGCACTTCATGCCTAAACATCAATTAAAGCTCAACTGTTTTAACTCAGTTTAATTACTAGTTTCAAAAAATAATAACCTACACATAAATTATCGTTTGCTTTCTTCAAGATAACCTTATTTGAGAGAAATCACGTCAACCATTGTGTAATTTCAAAGTACAATTTACAAAATATAACATGGCATGCTAGATTTGATTGCTGGATTACAGCACCGTGAAATGAGTAATAATATAACATAATCTTTTTGTTGCTAATTTTCAAATAGAGTGAAGATTATGTCTTTAAAAAATTCGATTGTAATGTATTGTCTTTTATGAAAGAAATAAATATAAAAATAAAAAAAAACAAAATGTCGGTAGTATACCGGGTGAGTCACGAATTGCACTCGCCCCGATATTTCCTAAAATATTTGGAATAGAAAATTGAAATTTGGAGGCCTTATTACACGACTAAAATGCCATCTTTTCAATAAAGAATCAAGTTTGGTGCACATCCGGTTTGACCGGAAATGCCCACAACTTTCGATTTTTAAATGGAACACCCTACATATTTTTACATTTTTGGAATCTAGCGGACATTTTGAATACAATACATCCATTTTGGTCACTTTTTGATAAACATTAAAAATTTTATTAAAAAATCTATTTCTGAATCCAGAGTGCTGTAGTGCCCAAAATATATTTTAGTTTGTGTGCTACGTTACTATAAAAATAAAAAGAGCAATATGATTGCATTACTTAATTCTCTAGAGGCGGTTAAAATTTTTAAATGTGATTTTTACTCACTAACTCGGTTTTTTTAAATGGGAATTTAATCGTTCACCAACATTTTTAAATACCTCATTTGCATAAGAATCTAATGATACCAAAATTTTGAAAATCCGCTCAGAAATATTTGAGATTTCAGCCAAAATACAATGCAACCAAGCTTTTAGAAACATGCGGCTAATAGATAATAGATTAGTGGGCTTTGGAAACTAAAATGGCACATTTCTGTGTAAATCTGGTAACCTAATAACATTGGAAAAATCATAGTAGCCATTGAATGTAATAAAACAATATCAGCTGTCAGACAGATACAAAATAAAGTGTTGCGGAAATCTCTTTGAGTAAAAATTAAAGAAAATGAATAATTTTAGTAGAAATGAAAAGATCGATATATTACTGATATATGGAGAGCGTCTCAAAAATTCAACTGCAACTGCAGAACTGTATCAGGAACGATATCCAAACATACGTCATCCAAGCAGACACTTGTTTGCCAGAGTGGAACAAGAATTAAGAAACGAACCCAATCAACAAGATGACCATCAAACATTTATTGTAAGTGAGGACAAAGACATTGATGTATTGGGATTTGTGATGGTACACCCAACAACATCAACAAGGGAATTGTCAATGGAATGCGACATTAGTCAGTCTTCGGTTTGCAGAATTTTAAAGAAACATAAGTTTCAGTCTTATAAATACCAAATACACCAACATCTTTATGGAGATGATAACGACAGGAGGCTGGTATATTGCAACTGGTTCTTAAATGTAGTACAACAAAACCCAGGTTTTCCTTTTCATATTTTATATTCAGATGAAAGTAGATTTACGAACCAAGGTATGTTTAACAGAAATAATACTAGGTACTGGGCTCAAGAAAATCCGAGGTTGGTAGGGCGGGGGAATATTCAGGAAAGATTTGGGTTTAACTGTTGGCTTGGAGTACTTGGAGATCGAATAATTGGACCCATATTTTTTGATGGAACACTTACTGGCGAACGATATTTATTCTTGTTACAAAACCAGACAGCAGAATTTCTTGACTTACTTCCTCTTGCCTATTTACAAAATTTGTTTTTCCAACAAGATGGTGCTTCCCCACATAATTCCAGAAGAGTGATGGAATATTTAAACAACTTGCATGGTGAACGCCTTATCGCAAATCAAGGTCATATCAGGTGGCCTCCTAGGCCACCTGACTCAACACCCCTCGACTATTATGTATGGGGCACTCTCAAAAATAAAGTTTATAAAACTTCTTCAAATACCCGTGAAGAGCTGCAAAATAAAGTTGTACGGGCTCTTAATGAAATAACGCCGGCTGAATTGCGTAGAGCCATTCAAGCAACTGTACGCAGAGCCGAATTGTGTATAGAAAAAAATGGTGGACATTTTAAACAATATCTATAAATGTCAATTTATGGTTTAATTATATTAATTATTTTAGAGATACCTACTGTTACCTAGTTTAAGTTTAATTGTTCAAACGGAATTGATTTTTATTTATTTATAGGCCCGATATTTATGTTCATTTAAATAAAACTCTGAAAACCGAACTGATGTCGCATTCTATTGTAAATGTCCTTGTGGATGTAATTGTGTTTACTTCCACATACCTATGCTAAACTTAATTGTAACGTTCTTTGCGCTCACAATTATTAAATGTTTGATAGCTCAAGATTGCCTATAACTACACGAGTCTGTCTGACAGCTGATATTGCTAAATTAGACTCGATAACCTCCGACTACAGATTTTCAAGGCCAAGGTATCCATTCTCATTTTTTCTAGAATATGGCCCGATTTCTGGTCCGCCATTTTGAATTTCTCAAATTGGACTTCAGATTCGTAATCGGCGACCCGAAAAACCCTCGGGTAACCATTTTCGTCTAATTCTATGGCATGTCTTGTATGATAATAAAATTTTCAATTAACTTAATTAAATTGTCCACTAATATTGACCAATTATTGGACAAAAGAATGAAACCAAACATTTCCGCCAAAAAATAAAAGGTACTGTTTTTTCTAAATGCCTTCCTGAACTCTTTGCAATGAAGATGAAGTCAATTTTATTGACGCTGTACCTTTTTTTTAGAGGCAAAATGCCAAAATGACGCGAGTAGTAGCTGACTTGTGGGAATTGCCCTAATACATATATTGGATAAACAGGTAGAAATTAAAAAAAAGCATAGAGGAACAGAAAACATATTAAAAATAAATTATACTTTTGTAAATCAACTATTGAAAGAAAAACATTCATTTAACTACCATTTTGATATCATTCACGTATCTAGTAAGGGACTAAAATTGACGTTACTTAAGAATTTAGAAATTAATAGATATGAAAACGATCAAGTGGACATAAATAGTTCCTCTTTTAATTCTGTTTGATTTCCTTTTCTCATTAAAAGTTTGTAGATTTTTAAGTAAATAAAAGAAAATTACATTTAAGGCTGTGTTATCAATGTCAAAATACCGCGTTCACAGTCGTAAATCTTTCAACATATTGTTCTCAAAAACAAACCAACAAAAATCGGATTTGATTTAAATATTAGAACTAGTTAACTTAAATCTAGTACGTATCATACTTTATATTTGAAAACTAAATGCAATTAAATATTTCCTTTGGATTATTACACGCGAACGTGCCACTCAATCGTCCGTAATTCACCATTAATTGTTTTATATTCTTTCCATATGTGCTCTTTCTCTGAATAGGGGCCTTCGGAACAGTTTCCCAATGGAAAATGTCAAATTTTTCATGTTTACGTGTTTTTCGTGATATTTTACTTTCGGTGTGAAAGTGTTTATCATCGGGTGACAAAAATTTCGATGATTTAGGAAAAATGGTGAAAAATTCAGGGGTAGGTATGAAGGTGAGAGAAATCGAATGGCGCAAACCGCTCTTTATCTCGTTTCGTTTTCTAGATACGAAAATCGAAGTTTTTCACCTCTTCCCAAGGTCATATCTCGAGAACTAAAGGAGGTAAAGAGCTGCGATTTACGCCATTCGATTTCTCTCGCCTTCCTACTTACTGGTCCAAATAGGTAGGTTAAATCGCAAAAATGTGGCCAGAGGGGGATCTCTACGGGAAAAGTTGTATTCAGCTGAGATGTAAAATAAAAAGTCTAATATGCTATTAGTCCCACACATTCATTAAGGGTACAAAAATGATGAAATGGTTTATTTTTGCGTATAAATCGAGAACGATGAGAGATATGGAAAAGGTTTCAGATAAAAATTGTTGAGCTAATAATTTGCCTTACGAAAGGTCATATGCGTTTACATCTTATTTCTGATTGTTTGGCTGTAAGATCTGTTTGACTTTTAGGGGCTGAATGAAATAATACAAAAATCGTTTAAAATCGAAAAGTTGATACTTTTTGTTATTTCTTTTCTGAATCTCCTTAGAATAATTTCAACTTTCTTTGCAGAGATAAAGTTCCTCTGTTTGTTTAGATAGAAGTTATAAACATCTGAATTTTTAAATTCACGACTTTTCAGGGCTAAACTTTAGTTTAATTTTTTTCAAGCACCACTGACCTCTTAGTGAAATTTCCTTAAAATAATTCCATTACAGTTTTTTTTCCACATGCCAACATTGATATCAAAATATAATTACTATAATTCCTACGATTTTTATTTCACTCGACGCTACTGCAATATTGTCGTTGTAACTTTTTCTAGAGAAAATTGATTCCTCTTGTACGCTTAATCGATTGCTGATTAAATTTCCAATCCGATGATTTTCCGGTAAGTTTTGCGTGAGATATGGACCGCTAAAGTGAGAATTTCGAGGATTTCGCTCCTCGCGCTACACGGTCCAGCTTCGAGGACCATTTCTCCCAAACAAAAATTGTTACGAGGTCATCGCTGCGGTCCTTCGTTTCCGAGATACGGCCGCTCAAAGTCAGCGGAGAATGGAAATCGAAGTTTTTCACCGCTTCCACCGAGAACGAAACGAGACACAGAACTGCGCTTTGCGCCATTCCATTTCTCTCACCTTCCTACGTCCTCCTGAATTTGTTTAGATTTTTCCCGAAACGTCGAAATTTTGTCACTCGACGTCATTCCAAAAATGAAATGTAACAAAAAACACCTACTCACGAAAAATGTGACATTCTTTCACGTTCCGAGGGTCCTACCTACATAAGGAACATAGAAAGAGAACGCCACTGTGCTCTATTCGATTTGTCTCCCACTATTGTATACCCCTGATATTTTTCATATTTTTTTCTAAAACATCAAAATTTTGTCACCCGATGATCACTTCCGTACCGAAAGTGAAATGCCACGAAAAACACATACACATGAAAAATGTGACATTTTTTTCACTTTCCGAGGGCCCTATCCACATAAAGGACGCAGCCGGAGAACGCCACTGTGCGCTATTCGATTTGTCTCCCGTTATTGCATACCCCTGACTTTTTTCATGTTTCTTCTAAAACATCAAAATTTTGTCACCCGATGATGATCACTTTTATACTGAAAGTGAAACGCCACGAAAAACATCTACCCGCGAGAAATGTGGCATTTTTTTACTTTCCAAGGGCCCTATCCACATAAAGAATGCAGACTGAGAACGCCACTGCACGCTATTCGATTTCTCTCCCCTTACTGTGCACCCCTGTTTTTTTTCAGATTTTTCCTAAAACATATAATTTTTGTCGCCCGATGATGACCACTTTCATACCGAAAGTGAACTGCCACGAAAAACACCTATATACGAAAAATGTGACATTTTTTTACTTTCCAAGGGCCCTATCCACACAAAGAACGCAGATGGATAACGCCACTGAGCGCTATTCGATTTGACTCCCATTATTGCATACCCCTGATGATATTATTCATATTTTTTCTAAAACATAAAAATTTTGTCACCCGATGATGACCACTTTCATACCGAAAGTGAAATGCCATGAAAAACGCCTACACATGAAACATGTGACATTATTTCACTTTCCGAGGGCCCTATGCACATAAAGAATGCAGACTGCGCAGACTGCGCCACTGTGCGCAATTCGATTTCTTTCCCCTTACTGCCTACCGTTGATTTTTTTTAGAATTTTCCTAAAACATCGAAATTTTGTCGCCCGATGATGACTACTTTCATAACGAAAGTGAAATTCCATGATAAACACCTACACACGAAAGAAGTGAAACTGTTCTATTTTCCGAGGACCCTACCGAAGAAAGAACGCAGATGGAGAACTCCGGTGCGCGACATTCGATTTCTCTCGTCTTACTGAGTACCACCCCTAATTTTTTCAGAGTTTTCCTAAAACATCAAATTTTTTTCACCAAATGATGACCACTTTTACACTGAAAGTGAAATGCCACAAAAAGCACCTACACACGAAAATCGATGAATAACCATTAAAATTTGAAAAAGAAAATCACAAAAAACAATATCTGACAATAATTGAAACTATGACTGCATTATTAGATTTTGTAGATAGTTGCGGTGGCTGCCGCCTAACGTAACCATGAATTGTTTAATTATTCACAATCATCAAATCCTATTTCAAAAGTTACAAAGTAGAATAGGAACTGAATCATTTTTTATTCACTGCTGCAAATCTAGTCAAGGCTTCACAATAGTATCCGTACGGCCCTGCACAATTCTGTTGCCAACAACTGATGATGAAATCACTACTTATAGTTAGCCAATTTATGGTTCCTGTAATATCAGCATAACCATTAGTTCGCTTTTTCTATACACGAATTTACTGTGGCGTGCAAACACATCCTTAAATGCAAACTGGTTGTCATGCAGTATTTCATGCATTCAAGATCAAATAGTTCAATTTGTAAGTAGTGTACCACGCTCATCTGAAGAAGCTAATATTTTAGCGAAACAAACGTAATAAACCGTTCAGTGTTTCATTAAGGTGGCTTCAGAGTGCATTAGCATTAAGCCATAAGATGTAAGCATAAGACGTATGACTTAATTTTAGAGAGGTGCATTCATAGTGTCGTAAGCGTAAGATCGGTGCGTACGCAGAACACTACAAATCTACATGACAGAAGTAGTTACATTTTGTTGATTTATTCTATTTTAGTATAATTTTCATTCAATAGAAGCCTAAGCGATTATCACCAATAATTTTTCCATATTCAGAATTAATATATTTTATCCTGAAATGTCAGATTTGTGCCGAAACTCTTTTGCGAATCTAACCGAAAGCGTACGCTTTTACCCGATTGTGTAAGACTTAAGCATAAGACATAAGGAAATAAAGGTGGCTTCAGAGTGCATTAAGCATAAGGCGTATGGTGTAAGCGTATGCCATAACAGAAATAAGCATACCCAAATCCGTATGAGCATTCATAGTGTACATAACATAAGACGTATGGCGTAAGAAATGGTTTATTTTTATTTCCTTATGTCTTATGCTTAAGTCTTACACAATCGGGTAAAAGCGTACGCTTTCGGTTAGATTCGCAAAAGAGTTTCGGCACAAATCTGACATTTCAGGATAAAATATATTAATTCTGAATATGGAAAAATTATTGGTGATAATCGCTTAGGCTTCTATTGAATGAAAATTATACTAAAATAGAATAAATCAACAAAATGTAACTACTTCTGTCATGTAGATTTGTAGTGTTCTGCGTACGCACCGATCTTACGCTTACGACACTATGAATGCACCTCTCTAAAATTAAGTCATACGTCTTATGCTTACATCTTATGGCTTAATGCTAATGCACTCTGAAGCCACCTTAAAAATAAACCATTTCTTACGCCATACGTCTTATGTTATGTACACTATGAATGCTCATACGGATTTGGGTATGCTTATTTCTGTTATGGCATACGCTTACACCATACGCCTTATGCTTAATGCACTCTGAAGCCACCTTAAATACTCTTCACAAATACAAAACGAAGAGTATATTGCATTCGTTCGGCATATTTCTAATACCAGTAATATCGCTCGTGGAGAAGACATTTTCATATCACTGTTTTGGTGATCGAATTCTGAACAACTTTTAAAAAGTTCGTCTGCCTGTCCGTCCGTCCGCACGTCACGTTTCTTGTAAGCACGATAACATAAGAACGAAACGTCTGATTATATTGAAATTTGGACAGCAAGTTAGTATTAGCTAGAGAAAGAACCCTGTTGAATTTGAACATCGATCAATAAATAAAGAAGTTATTAATTATTTAATTTAAAAAAACTTTTTTTTTTAAATAAAAAACATGGTGCACACATTGAGTAAAAATAAATAATGACAGACCAAGCTCCAGAGAAAATAGTTGCATCAAATTGAGGTAGAAGGTTGCTTTCTTTTAATCGCCAGACAATATGATTCTGAATAAGTACCTGTGCTTATTTTTTTACGGCAAGAGGAATTTTGAAGAAATAAGTTTCTTAGGCTACGTTCGCGATTTAGAAAAAAATGGTGGGTGATGAAGCTAAAGTAACAATCGGATTCGTATTCAGCACGTCGAAATACATAGGGATTACTATTATGACTATTACTATTTGTAGGCCTGTGTACAGGCTCAAAAAAAAAGTGATCTGTAGCCGGGACCAACATAGTAATCCCTGTAATGTCCGTTTCGCTCCATCACACACCATTTTTTTGTAAATCGCAAAAATAACCGAAGAAACCTAATTTTTTAGATTTTTTTCGCAAATTACGAAAAATTGGTGTATGATACGTCGAAATACCATGTGGGGTCCCGGCTACAGATTACTTTTTTTGCGGGCCTCTGTTATTCTTACTTTTCAGCAAGAACCATTGACACATTCATTTCAAAAAATGGCATGTATCTATATGCTCGTTTCAATATTGACTTGGAATTTTTGAATCGCGATCCAGAAATATGGGCAACGCAAGATTCTTATATAAATGGGCGAGAAATAATAACGTCACTTAAAGTTGTCTATCACATTGCCAAAAGGTCGGTAAAGTTAATGGATGATTTCCATGGTCTCCTAATAAAGGATGAAAAGCAAAGTGTACAAGAGCAGAGAGACATATTAAACCAAATATTTTAATTATTTTGAACAATAAACACTACTTAAAAAATACCTTTTACTTTTCAACCTGTGATGATAAGGGTAGGTAAGGATCATAGGGGATGATATTGCTTTCACTTTATTTTTATACCAAATAACAGTCATTTGGGGTTATAAAGAATAATTTAAAGGTATATTAGAAGATATTGCAGGTTGGGGTTTTTATTCGTAGAAATAATGTATTTCATCAAATTTTACACCCCCGTCGGCACGGGAAGGGGTTCACCTAGGGCGCTGAAATTTTGGGTATGTTATTCTTATATCAAATGTCAACTTTTTAGGGGGTGAGACAAAAAAATTAAATTCGAAAAATAAGGGACACCCTAATTAGTATATAAATATGAAAGTAACAGTAATGATGTATAAACTTAATGAAAAATTGTCCATGTCCATTATTGGTAATAATAATTGAACTGATCATTATAAATATAAAGAATATATACCATAGAAACTAGTTCTTCATTTCCGGTTTACTTGAAATCGAAAGTAATTTTGAAATATTTAGGTCAGTATTGTATAACATGCATATAAATGCATAATAACATCATTTATTGTTAAATATGGGAATACAGCGGATAGGTCCGATCGTAAACCCAGTTTATTATATGTATGAATGAATTGATAATTTTAATTGCATACTTCTAGATAGATATATGTAACAATGTAATGTTCAAACTATAATATTTACTTAATTGAACATGTTAGATACGCGTTGTATTTGCCTGATAGGCATCCTATATCATGGTATTTATTTAAAGAGAACTCTAAAGTCCTCCACAGATGGCACATTCTGTTGAGCAACTTATGAATAAAATATAAAAATCTGTCGTTTGGTTAATAACAGTTTTAAACAATTATTCACTGGAATTCCGTATATACTTAAAGCCGTGATATAATTCAAGGTAAACTGTGTCGTATGTGTGTATCTCACATTTTTCTTGAAGGCTTTCTCAATTGGTAATTATTGTGGTTGAGTTTGTAAATATCATCGATTCATGCACGTATAAGCAGAGATTTTGTAACTGAATTTATATAAGAGTTATTATAACCATCAGTCTCTGGTGTATTCAAGATAAAAATTATCATAAAACTGAAAATTGAAAAGTGTTTCGAAAATGCATTACCGTTTACTTACAAAACAAAATACATAATTTTATTTCAAAAAAAATCTAACCACCTTGAAAATCGGTTACTAAAAGTTATGAAATAAAATTTCATAGTCGTACAGTAGGAGACCGAGACTCAAGTAAAATTGTAAAAAATTTGAAAAATCTAAAATCTCGATAAATGTTATATTTCTTCTGGAGACTAAAGTTTAAGGACTTCTGCAGGGTGGGGCAATAGTGCGTCGGATTTCGATAGCTCAAGTTCTATGATAGCTAGAAATAAAATTTAAAAAAATACACGTAAGCCAGAAAAAAGTTTATAACTGGAAAATATTTTCGAATATATAGGGCGAGCCAAGACAATATTATGAAGTACCTCTAAAAAGAGAAATCACTACAATCACAATTATGAGGTCATAAGAAAAAAATATGTTAATGCTCATTACGAGACATCTAATTAATGTTTTTGAATAATTCTCACTTCCTAGAAATTTATAAGCTGACCAAAAATAATTTTTCAATTTAGAACTTTTGAATTAAATTTTCTCAATTTTTTCAAATAGACCACCCTGTATGGTTTTCGACGATGTGATGTAGATATGAAAAACGAACATTCTTGTATCTGAAAAATAATAAAGTTGTTTGAATTGCGCATTTAAGACAAAAGCTTTATGGTATTTTATTTTCAAGTGAAACTGAAATAGCAAATATTTGCAAACTTACGACAATGCAGATCTTTGGCATAAACGTTTAGTTCATATAAGTGAAGCAAATATGATGAAATTACAGAATATGGTTGACGGCATCAAGATAAATACGAAGAAAAAAATTACGCAGATTTATTCATACTGTGTGGAAGGAAAACAAACAGGATTACATCATGTAAACAAACGCACTAGAGCAACAGGAACTCTTCAATTGATTCACAGTGACTTATTTGGACCTGTTTGCCCGAAATCTTACGATGATAAGTATGTACTTACATTTATTGATAACTACACACATTTCACAGTTGCATATGCCATGACATCCAAAACAGAAGAATTTAGTTTTTTTTGAAAAATTTTAAGTCAATGGCAACTGCTCATTTTAACCTAAAAATGAGTCATTATAGATGCGACAATGGTCGTGAATATACTTCGACAGAAATTAAGGAGCATTATGAAGAAAGAGGAATTCAATTTGAATTTACTATTCGATACACGTCACAACAAAATGGAGTGGCAACGTATGAACAGAACTATAGTAGAAAAGGCACGTTCTATGTTACAAAATTCAAAATTATCAAAATCCTTTTGTACCGAAGCTGTTTTGGCTGCCATTTATTTGATAAACATGGTTTCTACTGATTCACTAACTAAGTCCAGCAGAAATGTGGCATGGCGAAAGGCCGAATCTCAAGAAATTGAAGGTGTTTGGATGTTTGGCCTACTTACACATGCCCAAAGAACTTATTCAAGAGAAATTTGAATCAAGAACGAAAAAATCATTTCATGATTGGATATTGCACGAACGCGAACGGTCTGTGGTGTCCAGAAGAACGAAAAATATTCCAAGGAAGAAATATACTATTTGACAAGGCTAAATTTATTTACAATGATGTGGACGAAAATCAAGGAACCTGGCTTGAGGCAAATGTAGATGAAGAAGTAGAAAATGTTACATCTGAAGACTTGAATGAAAGAGGTGCAATGAACTTTGACGAAGTCAAACTTTCTCCTCTACCTTTAACTGAAGTTCAAGGTGTTTTCAAAGGACATAGAGATGAACATATTGAGTCAAGGGAATCTGATGATCAATCTACTAGTCGTAGCACACGTAAAGAAGTACGCCAAAATATTTAAAGGATTTCAATGTCTTGACACTGAATGCGGAAACTTTTCTTGAAGATGTTCCAGAGAATTTTAATGATATAAAAGACAGAGAAGATGGTGAAGATTGGTATAAAGCAGCGAAGGAGAAAATTGATTCTTTGTACGAGAACAACACTTGGACGTTGGTGAATCTTCCACTCGGAAGGAGGGCAATTGATAGCAAGTGGGTTTTCAAAATCAAGCGAAACGAAGATGGAAACGGATTTGATTATACAGAAGTATATGCTCCTGTGGCACGTCTAACCACAGTGAGAACACTCCTTTCAGTGATCAATAAAGAAAATATATTTGCAAATCAACTATATAGATGTGAAAAACACAGACCATAAAATACAATATGGAAACAGAAAGTATGTAACGGGTGCAACACAACACCAAATATCACTTGGTACATTTCCCCACTACAGAACCAAGGGCTTAAAAAGAAATACCAGGAGGAAATGGAAAAAAATTAATAGGGGAAGAGCTTAACTGGTCAACAATGAGTTTAAACATTTATTTACCTGCGACTCCGCCAAGACTCGAATAATTTCGAATAGAAAAATGTATTTTCCTCTTTGTGTTTACCTCATACTCTAGAGACATAGCTTGATGAAACTAATACTGGACCACCATTGAGTCGTACTCTACAGTTTATAAATAATTTCTATAGAAATCGCTTACGCCAACATTTCAGAGAAATATAGTTGGTTAAGAACGTAAAATTCGATTAGAAGGTTTCCCGTATAGCTTATGCTGAGATTATTGTTGAAATCTTTAACGATTCATAGCATATTTACTAACGAGATATCTTAATAGCGATGAAAGTCGCTAGTAATCAGTAATGGGGTTATTCTCCACATCTAAATCTTAGTATCTCGATAAATGTAGTGAACAGTTTAGACGTTCCAATTGAAAGATACTGGACAAAGTCTTCGTTTATCGTCTTTTGGTAATTTATTTTAACTTTTTGAAGTGGCGTTGTGACATCATTTTCAACGAATACGCACGAGTCGGTCCGATACTAATTGACGAATGTTTACTTGTCAGGGGGCAGAAGATTGGATTTTTTTACTTCGTATTTGCGTTCGAAGTGATAGAACATAAATACATTTTAATTATATCGCGATCGGATAATTTTCTTCACATTTCACTATGCTGGCAACGTGGTGGCTGATAATAATTTAAATGTATATAGATCTTTTTGTAAAAATATCATCATAAAAGGCCATATCTAAACCGATTGCTTCATTACAAAATAAATATAGAAGGTAAATGATAAACAAAAATAGACATTTCTACCCCCAGAAAAACAAGTAAAAAGTTACATCAACGATCCGCTTCGTAGGAGTCTAAATCATATACCTAGATTATCTTTTCCGAAGATAACAGGAGAGTGACCTCAGTCGTTCATGTCCATTCTGGATCTAATATTTGTTTTAACGAGCTTTACCTTACTAAAATTTCGTTCATTCGAAACAACAGGCACAAAAGTGATTGAATGAAGTTAAACCGAGCTACGCTGATAGAAAATTTTTGCATTCGTTCAGCAATGGTTTGATTTTATTTATTCAGATCCGTGAGATTAGTGCATTTGATGCATTGCTTTTCTCTCCAGGCAAAAATGAAGTAACATACTTTACGTAGGTACGTACTTTAAATATTGTAATTTTTTTTCATCGGGTAAACTATTTGAAAACTAGCCACTATTATTCGTTATCAATAACGGAAAATTGAGAATCCAATAAACTATCGTCAGCTAAGTTTGAAAATGAAAGATTATTTTCCTCTGATATAAAAACTGTTATCATTCATCGGTCATTTCACTTTCCACTTTCCTATATTCGTCAAAAAAAGGACACTGATTTTTTATTCTTTTTTCTGCCTGACGGCTCTTGTAGCGTTTCCCGTTTTTCCGGCTGATGACATTTACCGAGAATTTTTCGATTGTTTTTACAGCCCGGGACAGAATACTCCATCATACCCTTCTTCTGGACTGTCCCTGATAATTTCTGTGGTATAATTCAATATATTTTATCTCTTAACAAAAAACCCGTGTAAAAGGTGCATGCAAATTGTGCTGCTGTCTGTGGAGGCTTAAGGAAAGATACATAAAGGAGTAGATGCTACAAAGAGCTAGAGATCTAGGAAGTGGGGAATTTCGGTTCCATCTCAAGTTTCACTCGCTTTTATGTTCGTCGTCATAGAAACTACATTTTTATACAGCAGTATGCAAATTGTAACGAGAATAGATAGGATCCCATCTCTCTTGATGAAATTGTCGCCGCTTCGATGAATCTTGTTATGGAAACTTAAGATTTCAGGGTTATAACTAAACTAACTATATTATGATGTTGAGTTGCGAGTAAAATGGAAGTTAGGAAAAAATCTGAATTTCTCTTAAACGACTTATTTGTTTCATCAAACAGTTAAAAACTTACGTTAGAATTTTAATAATTTTTGGAATTACTATATTTACTATTGCATGAGTTACATAGTGATTTCTATAATTTATTATTGTTACGAATTATAACAAATAAAGTTTATGATTCGTTAATTTGAGATTTGTTTGTTTTGTTTTCTATCAAATTAACCGAGATATAATCTCTTGAAACCACGGTCGCTTTGAAAAATCAAATCTCTAAGTTATATTTCCATAATTTACTTAAAAAAGAAATACCCTGTAACGTTAACATCTAATTCAATTACCTTTAACTTGAGACCCATCATCCCTTTTGCGATGGAAATAAAATAACCAATATATAGTCAAAAGCCTCCTAAAAGTGCATGTTCATTAAAATTTAATGCTGAGTTACTCGTTTCAAATGCAAGCAATAAAAAAGTAATGGAAGGTCTCTTTTATGTTTTAACTATTTCTCGACGAGAAATCTGATGCAATATTTAAAAAATAGTTAAGTTCTCTCTCTCTCCATTTTGTCATAAAAAGCATGTTTAAGTAAATGAAATATCCACAATCTTTATTCCACAAAATACTTTAATAAAGAAATTTGAATATAAGCGAAACTTGTACAAATGTCGAAATTATATAATTTTGAAAATTTACGGCTTTTTTGAAAACATCAACATATTAACTCGAACTGTAATATATCAATTACACTTGTCCAAAAAGGACTTTTTTAAGTCTGTATCTACTCTGCGAAATGGGTATTTGAATAGGTCAATTATTTACAATTTTCAAGAAACAAGTAATTTAAAAATTTTAAAAAACACCCTTATTAAAACCAACTGAAACTTTAAAAAAAGGCACTGAAAAGAACAAAATAATGCTGTACTTTAAAATAATAGGAAAACATATAAAAAATGCAAAAGATAAAATTTAGCGAAAAATAAATCAGGTGTCTATAAGTTGACTTGTACTTGTCCTAATTTTCTAGAAGCTACTGTCGAAAAGTGAAAAATTTATCAAACCACTAACCGAAGTGGTTTGATGATAGTATTCCTCCAAACAAGCAAACTTGTCTCTTGTGAATATGGGCCTTAAGGGCCGGCAATTTATAGTGCGGGCCTGTGAAAAATTGAACGTATTTCATCGCAATCAAACCATAAGGTTCTTCGGTTTAATTGTAGTTGTAGGTGAAAGGATCGCATTGATCCAGTCGACGAGAGTTTTCTCATTGAGCGGTGGGATGCGCGCACTCAGAAAAAAAAAACCTGAATCACATTGTAATCAAACAAGCCAAAGTTTGTGGCAAATTTTTTCCATTGTCCAAAAAATGAAAGAAATACAATTGGCGGGAATTTTCAAAGATGGGAGGAAGAGTTATTGGGGCAATTATGAGCATAAAATCCAGATTTACACTGTAAATGTCGTCAAACAAGGAATTCAAGCTAAAAACTATCGCCTAAATTTTTACATACTCCCTCGAAACTACTCCTTTCATCCCCATTTTATTGGAGGGAGGTGTGGAGGAAGGGGGAGTACTATCCAAAAATTTTGACATATTCCGATTTTTTTTTTCATAAAATCGCCAATGTCTCATAAAATATGCGTTTTGAAGAAAAACATCAAATAGGTAAAAAGAAAAATCCAGAAAATTCCTATCGAAATTTTCTAGTCCTGTACTCCAATTTTCCAACGGTATGCTCAGGAAAACGAATTAACCAATTTTTCCAAGAATAAGAATTTATGTTAAAAAATTGTAACGACACGGCTTGTATCTAAGTATTCGAACTACCAGTTTTCTTATGTACTCAAAGTCGGTTTTCTTATGTATACGAATTTTGAAAATTATTATTTTAATTCGTTTTTCCCGGAAAACAGAAAAAATTAATAAAATGTGAATATTATTACCATGGGTAATTACAACAAAGGATTAATTTTGATACATTTTTTAGAGAACATAATAGATTATTTCTTATGAGTTTTCTATGACGAGCGGACTTGAATGAAAAAACAAATTAAACCAAAGAGAAAGGATTTTCCAAAACATATCCGTTCTAAAAAGAACTAAATTCAATGTTATATCATATATTATCTTCATTTTATCATTACATCGTTTATGTTAGGTTTTATGTTCTGGGTTTTCACTTATCTTTTCTGGAAAATGGAAAAACATATACGTATACAAATGTCTGAAATTGTTATGAATTTTGTAGAAGAAAAGTTTGATATATTTGAATTTGATTTATTATAAATTTTAATTCATTATACATCACAAAATAATATCATATAATATCAAATCAATGTAAATAATTGAACTTCAAGTATCAATAACAACATAGAAACATTTGAGAAATGTTAAGCACGTTTCAATCGTGGTTTTCATAAAAGTAATCAGGATTCTCGAGCATATCATCTATATCAATTTCGTCATCTTATGCGTTTCGATCATTTGAAATAATTTCTTCTTTCAGAGTTTCTTTGAAGGTGTTTATTCCTATTTTCCGAGAAAACTGAATGAAAATAATAATTTTCAAACTTCGTGTACATAAGAAAACCGACTTCGAGTTCATAAGAAAACTGGTAGTTCCAATATTTAGATACAAACCGTGTCGTAACAATTTTTTAACATACATTTTTATACGTTAAAAAATTGGTTAATAAGTTGGAAAATATGGGTACCTATTATGGGTACTATACCTATTTGATGTTTTACTTCAAAACGCATATTTGATGAGATATTCGCGATTTTATAAAAAAAAAAAAGGAATATATAAAATTTGTTTGCATAGTACTCCCCCTCCCCCCGCCTTCCTCCTCCCAATAAAATGGGGATGAAGAGTAGTTTCGAGGGAGTCAAAATCTTTCTTTGTACGTATTCGTTCCCATCGCTGTAGAAAAAAAATTTCGGTTTTATCCGAAATTAACTTTTATGAAAATTTAAGGGATGAATTACCCCTCACCCACGCCCTGTACAGAAGAAAGGGATGAACAACCGTTGCATCATCATGTCTTCAAACATAAGTAATCATAAACTAATCTACAGAACGAATGTTATTTTGATTAAAATCAATCATTTTGCAGTGAAGATTCTGGTTTTCACCCCTTGTAGGGGTGGTTTCAGCATTTTCTGAGGGTAAGTACCATTCAATAATCAAGAATAAAATGACACTAGAGATTTCTGCTCAAAAAAATGCTCAAAATTGCAATAGACGGCAATGTATTTAACGTTACTACGATTCAACCCCAGTGGGGTAGTTTTGGGGGGCTTATTTTAGTAAAAATTCTCGCCGATGATAATATAATGTTTTATAGGATATTTGGAGTATGTAAAAATTTAGGCCATAGTTTTTAGCTTGAGTTCCTCGTTTGACGACATTTGCAGTGTAAACCTGAATTTTAAGCTTATAATTGCCCCAATAGCTAGCTCTTCCCTGTTTCAAAATTCCCGCCAATTGTATTTCTTTAATTTTTTCGACAATTGAAAACATTTGCCACTAACTTTGGCCGGTTTGATTACATTGTCGGCTCTTAAGGCCCATATTCACAAGATACAAATTTGCTTGTTTGGAAGAATACTGTCATTAAACCACTTCGGTTAGTGTTTTGATAAATTTTTCACTTTTCGACACTAGTTCCTAGAATATAAGGTATATATTGGACAAACAGGAAGAAATTACGGTAAACGGTTATTAGAACACAAAACAAGTTACACGTGAAATAATACAGACTCAACATATGCTAACCACCTAATAGAAGAAGGTCACGTGTTCAACGAAATAGGAAGTTTAAATTTTACACACTGAGAAAAAGGAGTTAAAAATCAATTTATTAGAATCTCTAGAAATAAATAAGCTCAGGTCATCTGATATTTTATTAAATGGTCAAATTGAAACAAACTCATCTTCCCTACTAAATTTATTTACCTACTTATTAAAATTAGATTCAATGAATTACCTGCAAATATATGAACTTTTCCGTTTAGTAATTAAGATTAGCACTCATTCAAATTATATTCAATAAACTATCTGCATTCTGCAAAGATATGTACTTTTCCGCTTAGTAATTAAGATTAGGATTCGGCCAAAATTGTATAAAACCATATATTTTATGCATTGTAAAATTGGTATAGCAGTACTCAACATCCGAAGAAACCACTGTGTACCGAGACAATTGTCATGTTGTCAAAAACAGAGTGAAAATCAAAAACTAATATAGTTTTCTTGCCAATTATTATTATGGATTTTCGTCAAGTAACGACCCAATCTGTTTAATGTTGAAAATATCACTCATCGGGGTGCCCCTACCTATATCTCGCTAACCATTAGCGATATCGAAATTATGCACCATACATAAAATAAAACATAAAATTCCCTACAAACTGTCATACGTTTCTCCATATCCATCATTATTCACTTCGAAAATATCAAAAATTTCATCGACACATTTCTAAAATCGTAAATATCCTTCATCGAGAAACATTTTCATATCATTGTGTCAGTCATGCAATTTTAAATAGCTTTCAAAATGTCCGTCATTTCTTCGTTCGTCTGTCGATCTGTCCGTTTGTCTGTTCTCTCGGCATCCACCATATTTCTTGTAAGAGTTAGATAAAGAAAGAACCCTTTTATATTTGAAAAAATCGATCAGTAATATGAAGGTTATGAACGAATTTATTAAAAGAAAATTCACGTAGAGTATTAATATTTAACTTATTCACATTCCGTTTATGAATATTATACTGTATCGTTATATTTTTATGCTATATTTTTTTGTGATTTTGCATTCTGTTCACCTGTAATGTTCTGACGTTTCCTATACCATGTTTTATGGTCTACTGGAAAAATAAATAAATAAAATAATTGTAGTAGCTAAGTTAATAATTTAGGTTATTGCTTGTTATTTTAGTCACATCCCGATGATACCATATTGATTGGCGAAACAGTCACTAGTATAATGTGTAGTATTTTTGTGCTTAAAGAATCTCACCGATAATTATAATTCTCTTCGCGTGTAACTTCATATTTATCGAAAGATTTTCTTCAAAATTGAACGAATTTTTTCTCTAGATAGATAATGGTATACCAGTGTTAGATAACATATTATTTACATAGTAGGCATATTTTCCAAGACATGAATTTAAAACTGGTATGGTCAAAATTTGTTAAAAAAGTAGGACACTTTTCAATATATCTTAGCAGAACTTCAAAACTGTCCAATGCACATTATTCAAATTTCAGAGAATGCCTTGGAATACACATATAATGAACACATAATTTTTAAATATTTTTCCACTCCTCAGTTTCTGGGATATTCGCGGTTCAAGTGAGGGGTAAATACATTAGAATCGTATATTAGGTCATTATCTAAGAATACATAGACTGTCTAGAGCCTTCATGCGCCTATTCTTAAATAACCTACTTTTTATCGATTCCTCCTAATTTGTATCGCCAGGACGTCGTCGGCTCCTTTTTAGACCTACCCATTTGCAAGCTTTATGGCGCCAATGTGGATGAGATACTAAAATCAATACATGGACCTTATTCTCACAACACATACATTTTTAAAAGGTAAATATTTTTTTCTCCTAAAATTGTGAAAAATAAAATGAAAATAAAAAACTTTTTTGTTTTGTGGTATACCGTGAAGAAAAGGGAGCAAAATAATTCAGTATTTGGAACCAAAGCCTTCTTTAATTAAGATAGAGTTATCTGCAGATCTAAAGAGGATACAGAAAATTTATCTCGAACTTGGAAAATATGTTAAATTCAATTTATTTTCTTGTTAAAGTAAAAACGCTACAAGCTACTACAGACATTATTTGTGTATTATTTGATTTAAAACTTATAAGAAGCTATTCAAGAATTCAAAAAAATGATCCACTTTTAGCCCCCTAGTTCTCCCTTGACCTTGCAACATTTGTGAAATCCTCTTAAAGGAATGTTTGTTTGAACGCTATTTTGAAAAATGTCCTGCTAGTTAATTTGCCACAAGGAAACAAACTTAAAATATGACTATTCTTAAATCAGTTTTTTTTTGTCAGGACGTTTACGTTTTATGAATCATTCTCCTCCCATCACTTACATTATCTTCTTTTCGGTATCCCCCTCCAAAGCTAATGTATTTTTTTAATGGCACTTTATGAAAATAATATAATGTAGATATTAAAAAATCGATTGTGGAAGCCGTTACTTTGTGATAGTTAATCATGACGATATGAGAAGGAAAACTACTTTGTTTTCTACCACTAAAATTTATTGTAACATACACGTTACTGCAGTTTCGGTACTTTAACGTACCATTTTCAAACGTTGATTCAAATGATTCATTGACACGTTGATTCATTTGAATCAACGTTTGAAAATGGTACGTTAAAATACCGAAACTGCAGTAACGTGTATGTTACAATAAATTTTAGTGGTAGAAAACAAAGTAGTTTTCCTTCTCATATCGTATATAGATATTAGTTTTAAAATAAAGCAAATACTTACGCTTTTGTCATTTTTTAAATGTGTAGACTTACCTGAAACAAAACAAAATTAAATAAGGATTTACTTATACAATTAGAGCATATTAATTAATTGGGAATACTTCCCATGCCTAGCAAATAAAGAAATCGGGAGTTTTGTTTTCGGTTATAGTTTGATTATTTGCATGATATTGATTTTCCACAAGAAAACGAAGAAGGTAATGTTTAAAATAGTTGACGTCACTTTGGCATTTATTGCAACCTGGTACTAATGAGACCGATGCAGGTTTTTTTTTTCAAATTTTCGAAAATTAAAGTAATTGTATGCCTCTCACGGCCAACAGATGAACGATTTCTCTTTTAGCGCACACAGTATTACACATCTGGAATATCAATACTCGGGGAGTTATTTGCATAAGTGGAACAATTCTTAATTCAAAACATTTTTATTTGTGGAGATTTTTAAGATATTTGCCATAATGGAAACATATGCAAAGCCCTTTAAAAAATGTTGAAAAATTTTACGGCTATTTGATCCGTTGCGAGGACAGGTGCCTACGTATTTAGCAGTTCATACGCATTTTAGAATAAACGATGTATGTTCCGTAGTATAAATATCGTCGAGGATTTTCTTCAAAAATACAGTGCTCTTGTAGACAACGATTCTTTACGTTGACATTTCCGCATAACCTGACAACAGTAGCTTCCTATAAACACAATCGAAGATTGTAAAACATAGTACATCTGAAAACCTAAAAATTGTGTACATCATCTTAGTAATGATGATAGTTTGTTTCGCTATTACAAGTTAAGAAAAGTGTTTGGTAATAGGTATGTAAAATATTTTTTTTATGTAATTCTACAGCCTAAAAGAGAACGAATGAGGTAAAAGAAAAAAACCGCTGCCTAAGGAATCAATACTTCCATATTCAGATGTCTCATCCAAGTATCTTTAAAGAAATACATCTTGACTAGATTTGCACTCTAGTAGTGGTAATAATTGGTCATAGAATTTTAATCATATAATATTTGAGGCAGATTCAAAAACAATTTTTGAAATGTTGGCTTCTAGCATATACGCCAAAAGATGATGTTTCTGGACTCTTACTAACTTGCTTTACTTATTTTCCCTATTCACTCTCCACTTCCATCCCTTCAACGGAATCATCTCAATCAGACATCATTACCAAATTTCAAGTGAATATCTCAATTTTATTTTATTCTTTAATAATAGATTATAAAATATAATACACCTGAAAACCTAAAAATAGTGTACATCATCTGAGTACTGATGACAGTTTGTTTCGCTATTACAAGTTAAGAAAAGTGTTTAGTAATACGTATGCAAAATATTTTTTTATGTAATTCTACAGTCTAAAAGAGAACGAATGAAGTAAAAGGAAAAACCGCTGCCTAAGGAATCAATACTTCCATATTCAGATGTCCCATCCAAGTATCTTTAAAGAAATACATCTTGACTATATTTGCACTCTAGTAGTGGAAATAATTGGTCATAGAATTTTAATCATATAATATTTGAGGCAGATTCAAAAATTTTTTTCTTAAACGTTATACGCCAAAAAATGATGTTTCTGGACTCTTGCTGACTTGCTTTACTTATTTTCCCTATTCACTCTCCACGTCCATCCCTTCAAAGGAATCATCTCAATCAGATATCATTACACTACATACGTATACCAAATTCAAGTGAATATCTCAATTTTATTTTATCAACCCCTTTAATAACAGACTGAAGGTAGTGGGGGGTTAAAAAATATTATAAGGAAATCTGAGGCCTTCGCTTCTAGTATATACACCAAATCTTAAGTTTCTGTACTCTTACCAGCTTGCCTTACTCATTTCTCCTATTTACATTTACTTAACCCCCCCCCACCCTTCAATGGAGTCATCTTTAAATATAATCTAGTTCCAGATGTCGATATAATACATTTGTGTACCAACTTTCAAGAGAATATCTTAATTTTATTTTGTCAACACTTTTAGTGATGGAGTGGGGGTGGTGGAGGGGTTGAAAAATGTTATAAAAAAATGTAAGGCCCGGCTGCTAGTATATACACAAAATTTCAAGTTTCTGTACTCTTACCAACTTGCTTTACTTATCTTCTCATATTTACCCCTATTTAACTCCCAACCCTTCAACGGAATCATCTCAAAATATAATCTAATTCCAGATGTCGTTGTAATTAATACGTGTACCAAATTTCAAGTGAATATGTCAAATTTATTATATCAATCCGTTTAATAATGGAGTGCAGGTGATATCATAAAAAAATATGAGACCTTTGTTTCTACTATGTACACCAAATTTCAGCTATCTGTACTTTTACCAGCTTACTTCACTTATTTTTACCTATTTACCCCTATTTAACCTCAACCCTTCACCCGAATTAGCTCAAAATATAATCTAGTTCCAGATCTCATCATGATACATATGTGTACCAAATTTCAAGTCGTTACCCTAAACCGTGCATGTAAAACGTGCGCACAGAATAATTACAAACCGACCTACCTACCGACAGGCAGGAATTTGTTTTCTAAAATCTCGACGTTTTATGACATTCTAAGCCTGTTTAAAAGTGAATTATTTTTTATTTGTTTGCTTATAGTAATGAAACGTATTCTTTATAGGATTTTGCAAACAGCGGAAAGAAAAACTATCTATGAGAACTAAAAGAAAAACTATATGTAAAAATATTAATGAAATCTTTGCAATCTTTCGATAACCTGACTTCTGGTTACGCGAACAAGTAAAAATTCAGTCAGGTTATCGAAAGAATGCAAAGATTTCATCAATATTTTTACATATAGTTTTTCTTTTAGTTATCATAGATATTTTTTCACATGCATAGAGTATATAGGCTCCAATACTAGTTAGCTAATAGATAGGTGAAGATCTGTTGTTTTTTATTAGTCAATGTCAAATATAAATATTTCATACTTATTCATGGATATTGTCTTGGTTTTGCATGGGACATCGCTATGAGTGGCTTTGGGCTTTTTTGATGAGTCCACAATAAGGACGAAAAACGTTTCAAAAGCTAAGCATTTCCAAGAAACTGAATGAGATTTTATGGAAATGTAATTCACTAGAATGAAAAAAAAAATTTGAAGACAAGGTAGGTAAATCTGCCTAGCCGTAGGGGACTATGTGGGATGCTAGTGTTATAATGAGAATGGCAAATAAGAATTTTTACTTGTTAGCATAACCAGAAGTCAGATTATCGAAAGAATGCAAAGATTTCATTAATATTTTTACATGTAGTTTTTCTTTTAGTTTTCATAGATAGTTTTTCTTTCCACTATTTGCAAAATCCTATAATGCATACGTTTCATTCTAAGCCTATTTCAAAAAAAAAAAAGAAAATTTCTTTACTATTAGGTACTATACTTCCACTCCACTACTTGGATGTGGAAGTAATATGAAAATAATGTTCAACTAATAAAAATCTACATACTCAAATAGTCAACGAGGGAAAACTAGAGGGAAATAATAATTGATGGAATTTTGCAAGTTTCCAGAAGATATTAATCAAGGCGTACTATTAAACATACTATCACCATTTCTGTCTGTCGAGATCGAGCCGCCATCTTAAAACATGTTTGTAAAATTCAATTTCTTGCTTATATTTTGCTTAAAATGATCGATATCGAAATTATGTTCCCTATACAAAATGAAGATTGTAAAATTCTCTACACCAAATGTTACACACATTTTTTCCGTACAAATCTATTGTTATATCGCTCGCAGGGAAAAATATTCATATCATTGCCATCGTTGTTAGTCATACAAATATGAACAACTTTAAAAATGTCCATCATCTGTCCGTTCGTCTGTCGGTTTGTCCGTCTCCCCACCCGTCTCCAAATGCACTATATTTCTTGTAAGCACGCACAGTAACTTAATAACAAAAAGTCCGATTTTATTAAAACTTGAACGATAAATCAGTATCGGAGGAAGAACACATTCGTTTTTGAAAAAAAAAATCGATAGGTAAAATTTAAGCTTATGAACCATTTTAATAACAAGAAATGCACGTGAAGAATCAATTTTATAACAATTTTTTTCGCGGAACTCTTACTTATCATTATTCTTATTTTAGAATCATATCTTCACTTATTTAAAAGCATGTTTTTTATAACTGCCACCATCTGGATGGTTTAGTTAATTCGTTATAAATACCACATTTAATGTAGTTCCCAAATATCCATGAAATAATCACTTTCGATCCTTTTGAACTTGTTAGTATCATGGAATAATAAATATATCTGGATTTGATTGAATTAAAAATACATTCGGGTCAAATCAAATACTTCTAAAAATAACAAGAATGCATTTCGACACAACAAATTATGTAAGCATTTATTCACGACTCGTGTGGTAACTCAGTGATTTAAAATATTAACACCGAAATAAAAATTATTACTGTACTAGCTGTCAGTTGTAAGTTATATCTATCTATCTTATCTAATACGAATAAGCCTTTTTAATTATTAGGCAAAGCTAATTGCTTTTGAGATTTTTAATTAAGATGTTTTATGGGCTCCCAATCATTATAAATCAAGATGCATCAAAGTACGAGGGTTGTACAATATATTTCTATTAAAATTTAACAAGATTTAAAATAACAGTAACAACGGCACATATTACTGTTTATTTATAGTCAATGAAGCTTTAAAAAAGTAATATTCTGTAATTTAGTACGCTGGCTTCATCTGAAACCTTCAATAATACCATTACAGTCGGTTTCACAATCGTTGGTTATCTTTTTGGTTGAATAACCTGAACCTGAAAGTTAACTATTGGTAAATTCATACATGCGTTTCACAACGCTCATTTTAGGTTCAGTAATCTAACCAATAGTTACGTTTATGGTGGCCATTCCCTAGAAAGAGACATCCGATAGGGAAAAATTTATTATTTTTGCCCATAACTTTTTTTTCTTAGGATGTATATTTAAAAAACCTATAAAAGTACCTAAGTAGAACCATAACAAGATTATTACTGAGAATTTTCACTCAATAATTTCAGTGGTTTGTAAAATAGCTAAATTTAAAACTACGAAATAGGAAGATTAACATAATTTTTAAATTAAAATCTAGCTATTTTGCTAACCAGTCAAAATATTGAGTGAAAATTCCTAGTAATAGTCTTGCTATGGTTCTACTTAGGTACTCTTATAGTTCTTTTAAATATACATACTAAGAAAAAAAAGTTATTTTCAAAAATAATAAATATTTCCCTATTAGATGTATCTTTCTAGGGAATGGCCACCTTAAATTTCGAATAGTTGGTACGAGCTTTTTTAGGATTTTGACATATGTCCAACTATTCATTTTAGGAACTTGTCATTTGATGTCTTGGTAAATAATGTTACTTACAGCCGGTTTTACAATCGCTAGTTAACTTCCAGTCAGAGTTAACTTTCAGGTTATTATAGAAATTGGGTTTTACAATAGCTGGTCATTTTCAATTTGGTAGTTATCTAGTAGTTAACTTTACTAGCAGATGAGGTGTGGGTAAACTAGAAGTTGGCAGTTTACTGGCAATTTATAACCTATAAAATAACTGCCACAAAAGAATTTCTTGATATTTTGCTTAAAAATGGATATGTAGAAAGTAAATGCATATAGCAGTGATGAGTAGCCAAGGTAATCCTGTATAAACCTAACTTTTTTGAAGAATACGATGGAAGAGATTTTTTAAATAGATCGATACTAAATACTACCTACTTAGTAATAGACCACTAACTCATAAATTGCTTGTGACATTTATATTTGATAGCAGCTGACGTGACTTTGGACCAAAATTCATACATTTTATGTACATTACCCATTTTTCCAGTACCAACATTATAAATTTTATTCACAACCTCTCGTTTACAAATCATCACTTAACTTTATATTGAAAAACGCATGTGTCGGTAAAGTTATAGTTAACCTGCAAGTAAAAGTCAACTAACATGAAAGTTAACTTGCGATTGTAAAACCGGCTGTCAGTTTTCTGAGACCGTTTTGCTTTAAAATTTATAAGAATGTAAGTCCTGTTTGTTCTATATGAGAAGTGTATTTCCTACAGTATATAAGGAGTCATTAATTTCTTCTATTTTCTCTAATAAATTATTAACAGTTCTTGGACTGAGTCGAAATCAATTAAGGAAATCTTTTTGGTCATATTCTTCAAAATAATTAGGTCTAAATCTAAATATTCTAAGCCTAGGAGGCTAACCTCTTCATCGTTCATATCATAACCATCAATATATATTATTAGCAAACAAATTGTTGATTTACCAATACCTCATCTACTGGTTTTCTTAACTACAAGATAACCAAGACCTTGAAATTAACCAGACATTGTGAAACAGATTTTTATAGTTAATCAGTGGTCAACTCCTAAATATTAGTTAACCAACGATTGTGAAACTAGTTGTTAAAGGCAATGTAGAATAATGTTAGAAACAAAGAAATTAATAATAGGTAAACCATTGAGTCGCTGAGACTGTTTATTCTCCATTTTTGAGGCCGTTTTGAGGCCGTTGATTACGAATATGAGGCCTACAGTTATGTAAAGTATGACGGCTCCAAAACGGCAGATTCAAATCACAGAAAAATGCATAATCTTCTAGCAAAGGGAGCAAAGGGGTGAAACTGCAGTAACTGGCATATATATTTATGTAATAGATTAGATCGGATCAGACAATGAAATTTATCAGTATTAATATTTTTACATTTATTTATTTATTTCAATATCATTAGCATTTTCTTCTTTAATGTCTTTAGCTTGAATAAGGGCCATACAATAAATACGTTCAATTTAAGTTTATTCTCTCGTGGCAAACTATAACCAACACAATAATTTTTAAATAAGTGTAATTTTTATCTTTAAATCTGGAGGAAGGAGTTTGGATAGGAATGTTCGTATAGACACCTCCCTTCCTCCCAATTGTTATAAGGTATTATAGAGGAGATTAAAAATAGCCCATTATTGTAAAGGAAGTCAATATCAACATTAAAGTAAACCACCTCATCTATATGGATAACCTGAAGTTATTTTTTAAGAATAAAGTTCAACTAAAGCAAGTGCTAGAAATCGTCAAATCGTTTAGTGACGACATCAAAATGGTATTTGATTTAGACAAATGCGGCACTGTGGCTATTTTCTACTGGTTAATCAGCCGATTAACCGATCATTTGCTGCATACTGCAAACTGGCAAATTGCATAGTATATAGTCAATGAAAAAGAAGCAAATTGCCTTGCCAGTTGAGGAATGGAGATGTTCCTGTTTGTTTGTATGATTCCCAAAGGCACGAGTAAGACCAAAGCGCCGTGTATCTGAAGACACTTGATGAATAAGTCTTGTATAGAGTAGTCTGCGTAGCACAGTTTTGGTCACCATCGCCTGTTCATACAACACTACAAAATCCTCAACATTTTTCACTGTGGGTGGCTTGTTGCCATCATTGCCGTCGATATTAGCAGATGTCTTCATATTCGTTTTCGATAACAAGACGTTCCGCTGTTCAGTCAGTGACGCGTTGAACGTTGTATTCAAGAGTTTTAGTGTTTGTGAGAACTATGTCTTCAGAGGCAAATCAAATTTCCAGGTGTATCAGATGATATCTTCGGCGATGCGGAAATTAAAGTATTAGAGTAATTGGCTTCTATATCAAAGTCATTAGGAAGGGCGAGTTTCAAAAGGACGATAATGCTGAGTTACTACATTTGATTATTCTCTTCTTTGGAGAGTTTCCGTATAGGCTCTTCAACATTAGAGTACCTGGAACCCTTCACTATGCAAGATAGGTGACCAAAGCGATACATTATCTGAGTATTTATTTATTCAGAGATCAGATATTGTAGTCATGTCTGACATTTGATATTTGGTTTACTGAGTTGTTTTCGAAATTCTTTTTCATCCATCAAAAGTCTCTGAAATGGACGAGGGCGGAGTTGCGGAGGGGACTAAAAATGTAAAAAAAAATTTTTAGTTACTAACAACACCGCGGTATTATGAAAGTACATCAACTCTACATCTCCCAACCAAAATGTCAGACGAAAGATACAGGTCGGGCCGTTTCTTGGCGGGCATTTTTTTTAAATAAAAAAAAATGTAGTTACGAATGAAACTTTGGGTATTTGTTCTATTCAACGTCAATAAGTCTGAAAAATAATATCGGACGTATTCCATGGGCGGTTTTGAGATATAAAGTTTCAATCCCTATATCTCAAAAACGATGGAAAACATCTGACTTATTGACGTTGAATAGAACAAGTACCAATGTATCGCCTGTAACTACATTTTTTTATTCTTAAAAAATTCCCGTAAAAAAACGGCTCGTGTCTTTCGTCTGACATTTTGATGGGGGAATGTGGAGGTCTAACCTTCCAAAGGCACCTCAGTTTAAAAGTGAAAGCAAAATTAATTTTGCCTGTTTATTAATATCAAATAAAAATGTATTACTTTAAATTAAAGAATTATGTTCTGAATAAGTTTATGAAATAACAAAATTAAGATATTTTTGTGCGGAAAGCTATAATAATTTAAATATAAACAAGCTAACCATTAAACTTTTCGCCGATTTACTGCACTTTTTATATTATTGTTGCACACTCCATAGGATACTCTTCGCAGTTTTTTTGTAAATAATATTAATTTTAGACATTTTTGTTTAATTAGAAAATTAAAAAATGAGTTTTTTTTTAATTAAATAATTGATAACTTTTTATTTATTGATCGATATTGCTCAAAATTGAGCTCTTCCTTCAGCTAATAGCTAACTTACTGTACAAATTTAAATACAATCGGACTTCTCATTCATAAGTTATCATGCTTACAAGAAACGTGACGGACGGCAGACAGACAGATAGACAAACAGACGGACGAATATTTTGAAAGTTATTCAGAATTCGATCGCCAACGCAAAGATATGAAAATTGTTTCTCTACGAGCGATATTACAGGTTTTAGAAATGTGCCGATCAAACGCATTATACTCTTTGTTTTGTATATGCGAAGAGTATAATAATTAGTGATCGGAATTTGGGTTAAATTCCAGTGGCGCACATATATAAAATTTTACATCAAAATATTAAATGTAAGTTTGTTCTATCTTACCAAATTAAATGTAATACGAATCTACCTTACGAGTTTATGATATATTTTGGCATAATAAATGTATGTACACATATTTCACACACAAATTTTTATAAATCCGCACAGCACTTTCAAGTTTCAAATTTTGTACTTTTACTGAGTGTTCATAGTTTCAAAGTATACAGTTAAGTATTTTTTCTAAATTTTCATTCTTTTGACAGTGAATATCCACTGTAAGGCCGAAAATGATCTTTCGCGTTCCACAGAAGTGAGGGAAGCATACCTAAAGATATTCATAGGCAATCTGATCAAGGAATGCATCTGGCTCTGTTAGAATTTTTTTGCTAATGGCAAATACGACCGTCAAGTCGGGATTCCTTTGTAAAACAACAACCCACTTTTTTATATAACCTCACCAGTTGCACCCGAAATTCATTAATTGTTCTTTGAACAGTATCTACTTTGTTAAATGTTTCTTCCAAGGACTTTGGACATTGAAGGTTTTCTACAATTCTTGTCACTATTTTAAAACGTTCGAATATAAATTTTAAATCATTTTTAATATTTGGAATATTCATTAAATTCTTTGCATACATAATCGCAGTAGCATCTTCATTAAGGGTGTCTACAACTTCGTTTAGTGAGTTGAAGTTAACATGGTAGTAACATGCCGCGTTTATTCATGTTACCCAACGTGTGATCACTGGTTTTGGAGGAAGCGGCAAATTAGGACATTTTTTGAAAATGTTTTATATTAGCAGTAAGTTTGTCAACATTTGAGAAACATTCTCGTACTTTTTCGCATGAGCGATGTAACGCATGCGCTAAATAAGTAACATGTAACACTCGTGGGTATTTCCTTTTAATTTTTTTTCCAGCACTTAACATATACGACATTGAATCACTACGAACAACAACAACTTTCTTTAAATTTTGTTCAGCCAAGTCTTGCCAAAGCCATTTTAAAGTATTTTCAAAAAAATTAAACACTGACTCATCATTAACTGCTTCTAAAACCTTGGAAGATATTAAATGGCACTTGCTAGGACCATCAACACGTAATTTAGTAACTAATAAATTGGCAACTTTTTCCCAAAAAGTCTGCCATTTCGTCTATTGCCCTAAACCAGCCATTTTAAAGATCACTCCGAACACCTTCCAGTTTTTTTTCATATAATTCGCTGAGAATTTTTTTACAAAGCAGGCTTTCACTGTAACGTGCGGAATGCGCAATAGCATCCTTCGTTACATTTTCTAAGAATTATTAGAAAAATGTTAATAATCAAACATTTTATTCTCCTATGCTCTGGTACTATAACGAACATTTCTGGACAGATAAGAGGTTGGTAGTAGCTTATACTTACGCATCAGTATATTAAACAGCGCACGCTCGATAATATTCAAATTAAATTAAATAAATAGATCAAACTGACTGAAAAATGAAGTTGAGTCGAGTATTTATAATAAAGTCGGATAGTCACATGAAACGTAGAACTATCAGTAACAATATAGATCATTTGGCAAATTAATATTTCACTAAAATAAAGAGAACTACTTTTTGGGGCGGAGACACGTGACTGTCGGTCCGAAACATATGTCACAATACACCGCGTTAGACTAAATTCGCTCTCTTTCACTCGAGCCGTCCTTCGAGGTGGACGTAATAGAAATTTTGTAAGACCCTGACGGGGATATTGGTAGAGAGGAACCTTATAGACGTATAAGGTAATAGTTAAATAATTAAATATTGTTAAATACCATCTAACATTTAAACATATTGTTTTAGGTTCTTTCTTTCTTTCTTTCTTTCGTTCTTTCTTTCTTTTGTTTTTCTACATAATTACAAATTTCATTTCAACGTCGAAGTGATCTTAATGTTACACCTTTGCTTTAAGAAAAATTATCTACGTTCTATGTTGATGCTACGTTTTTATATAAGTTTCCTTGATAACTTTATGGGATAAGAATACTACGTTTACCTTTATTATGAAATTTTCGACACAACATCTATTTAAGATTTTCTATCAAGTATACGAAAACCTGGGCGAAGAAATTATTTATGTTATTCGAGCATAGCACGCCTCTACGATTTCATAACCTTCAATGTGGAATGGTACGACATGTGACATCTCGCTAGAGCAAAATGGAGATCATGAACCATTTAACTACCCAACGGTTATAATCTATTATCATCGGAGGACAGGGGCATACTTAGGAATTTCTCTCATCAGGATATTATAATAAAAGATAAGTACCTTTGATTATTACCTGTAAAAGGGATTATTTTCGCATATCTAGTGCTACACATTAATTCGTAGTCACTCATATCTTAAATCCGTTGTTACAAATATTTCGTCGTAGTTATTTATATCTTAAATTCGCTGTAACAAATATTTCTTCGTAGTATCGATTTCTTGTATTCAACGTTTAACGTAATCGTAGTCGCTTGATAACGTGATATTGTTTGAATTTTGCCAGTATCGCAAATTCGCTGTGTCAAAGTACTTTTGTGTTAGATGTGTCTCACTGGTTAGACACGTTAGTTATTTGCACATAATACGCGTCGTGTGATCTGATATTTCCTAGATTTGACTCGTCAAGTCGCATCACTTATGTGGATCATTTATTTAAAGGAATTCGGATGTTCGGGGCGCGGTGAAATGTGTATTATCTTTTGTGGTTATATAACTTGGGGTGTCCCGTATTTTATTTGCTAGAGACGATTTCTAGTATTATTTTTTTTATGGTTAAGCCTTGGGGTGTCCCGTTTTTGAGTATTTGGCATTACGTAGCGGGGAGGCTATATACTGGTAGGCTCAAATAAATATCAGGTTCGAGTGAAATAGCATACCTTCTATTAGCTAAGTTTTATTATCTTATCTTTGTAAAATATTTTAGTATACCTAATGTGTAATATAGTTTGTTTGTCGGATCGTTTGCGAGATACCTTTGTATTATAGTTCGGTTTAAATCTCGTAAATGTTCATATCTTTTGTAATATGTGATTTTTAGTATTGAGGTAAAGTTACGAGATGTATCTTTTGTAATATAGTTTTTTTATCTCGTAAACACCTCAAGTTTATCTTGCTGTTGAGCAATATGTAATATAGTATATCTTGTAATATAGTTTACCTTGTACATATTTTGGTGATATTTTGCTATACAGTATCGCTGATGCTGTGATAGCTCATTGTTTTTGTAATATAATATTTTGTAATATAGTTCTATTGTACATATGTAACTTTTGTCTTTGGTTTATCTTTGTCTTCAATTTTCCTTGATTACACTCAGTAATCAATGGCGCCCAAGCCTTGAACTCCATGCCCTTTAGCTCTCCGTATCTTTACTGTGCTAGCCAGGTTACACCAGTGACGCTAACCACGTCGCTCGTAGGGTGGCCCACACTTGAACACTTGGGCAATATTTTAACAACGAGGTAAACCTTATTTTCTTAGCCACATCACTTGGAACATGTTGCCCCACGCAATATTGGTTTAGAAAATGTGTAAAATGAATGTTATTTAGTACACTCCATGGAAGATTTAAACATATTAACAAAAGAGCCAAATCGAAATAAAACTCGTCCTTTGAAATTCTCTTTTCGTTTTTTGTATTACACTCGTGTGTGTAGCTATTTACATGTTTAAAAAAAACATTTTTTTGTATACACCTTATTGTGACATCACAAATATTACAAACTATTTTCTCGCCATCAAAAAGTAGTTTTTTATAAGGCTTAATCCATTTTTCGATTCTACTTTTCGTCGGGCTAAAACGCGGGCCAAGTTCATTCAATTTTCAAGTGTGTCGGCCACGTGTTGCAGGTGTGCATTGTTTACTCGCTCTGTTTCTTTAACTTAAATAGAGCTTTTTGTGTAAATAGATTATATAATTTATATTACACGAAAAATATACAAAACTTATTTAATTTTCAGTGAACTAAACACCTGTGCTTATTTATTTTATTTACTATGTTTCAATAAATCCTTGTAACGACGCACCTGAAAATTAAACCCAAATTCCGATCACTGTTCAGTAAACACAATTATAAACTAGGTCCTGCGCCACGTCCATTCAATTTGAAGGCGAGTAAGTAGTAAATAATGTTTGACATATCGGCCACGTGTTGCAGGTGTGCACTGTTTATGCGCTGTTTCTTTAACTTAAATAGAGTCTTTTTGCATAAATAGATTTTATAATTTATATTACATGAAAAATTAATCAAAATTTATTTATTTTTCAGTGAACTAAACATCTGCGCTTATTTCAAAAAATCCTTGTAACGACGCACCTGAAAATTAAACCCAAATTCCGATCACTGATAATAATGAAATACAACTACTACTTCATTTTAAAATACATTATTCTGTACTTTAAAACTCCACAGGCGCACAAATTTTAACACACTCAACAAACTATATTTTTACAGTACTGTATTGACGCTTTTAATGAACTGTTTATTTATGCAATTTTAATTACTACCGGATATTATTTCATAAGTCTTGATAAATAAAGACAAGTTTATTAATTTAGAGTAAACTTATAATCTGAGTATTGCAATATCAATAATATATGACTTATTTATGCAACTATACAAAGTAATAAAATAAATATGCAATGTAGAAATAATTTTTAATAATCACACGTGCGATGCAAGGTAAATATATATTTCTTATGTCTTTTAATTCCTCTTCCTGGTCATTAATAATTTTATTACAAAAGTTGCAGGTCTAACAGAATAACAAGTATGCAGCAGCTCTGCTCCGGATAAACAATTTTAAAACCAAAAGTAAAACTATTTTAGAAATACACACAGCAGACATTAGGGGACTTGTAAAATTGCATAAGCGGGCGTTGTTAGCTGGATGTTTGCCAAAGGTGGAATGAGAAGTGAGTTTGCTCGTATATATTGTATTACCAAGATTAAACGTGTATTTATGAAGGTTTGCTTGCACTTTACGAGTATAAGTACGTTTCACTTGAGAAACAGCCGAAATAGTTTAATTAATTGCATTACGAAACTGAAGACGTATTTTGAGAACGAAAAAGTAAAAATGCTTTTTTTTCCCCCTTGGCTTTGGATGAACCATCAGCCAGTAGCTCTAGATTTATAATACACTGATGCACATGCAAACAAGACTGATTGGTTCTAATTTTTAATCCTTTATTGTAAAAATGCTTAATGAATTACATTTCCATTAAGAAAGAAGAAGGGAGACCATTGGTAATAAAATCAGTCCATGGAAATGGATTATTTTACTACATACATTATAAACCTGTAAGATTAAATGGATATCAGAATCGCAAATCATTTGCAAAGCACAGCTATTTCTCTCTAACTTAGTAGAGACTTCTGTCAATTTGAAGTAATAATATCAAAATTACTAGCAATAACTCACCAGCGATAATTCACCGATTACGAGTTGATACCGATTTGTTTACTCATTGACACATTCAGTAATAGGCGACTTTTTAAAATCATTGCTCCGATCGGATGTTGTTATTAGCAGTAAAGCACCCATATCAACTTCTAATAGCACGAGCATACAATTTTATCGCTGTAAATGTCTGTATATAGTTTATCGCTGGAAAATGCATTGGAGCCATTGACATATTGTACCTTTAAATTTTATCTAGGTATAATATTTTTTTATGACTTTATTGCTCAAAGTTAATATAACTCGTGTAAATTGTAATAATATAGAGTATATAGTAACATACCGGGTGAGTCACGAATTGCGCTCGCCCCGATATTCCCTAAAATATTTGGAATAGAAAATTGAAATTTGGAGGCCTTATTACACGACTAAAATGCCATCTTTTCAATAAAAAATCAAGTTTGGTGCACATCCGGTTTGACCGGAAATGCCCACAACTTTCGATTTTTAAATGGAACACCCTATATATTTTTACATTTTTGGAATCTAGAGGAAATTTTGAATACAATACATCCATTTTGGTCACTTTTTGATAAACATTAAAAATTTTATTTCTGAATCCAGAGTGCTGTGGTGCCCAAAATATATTTTAGTTTGTGTGCTACGTTACTATAAAAATAAAAAGAGCAATATGATTGCATTACTTAATTCTCTAGAGGCGTTTAAAATTTTTAAATGTGATTTTTACCCACTAACTCGGTTTTTTTAAATGGGAATTTAATCGTTCACCAACATTTTTAAATACCTCATTTTCATACGAATCTAATGATACCAAAATTTTGAAAATCCGCTCAGAAATATTTGAGATTTCAGCCAAAATACAATGCAACCAAGCTTTTAGAAACATGCGGCTAATAGATAATAGATTCGTGGGCTTTGGAAACTAAAATGGCACATTTCTGCGTAAATCTGGTATCCTAATAACATTGGAAAAATCATAGTAGCCATTGAATGTAATAAAACAATATCAGCTGTCAGACAGACTCGTGTAGTTATAGGCAATCTTGAGCTATCAAACATTTAATAATTGTGAGCGCAAAGAACGTTACAATTAAGTTTAGCATAGGTATGTGGAGGTAAACACAATTACATCCACAAGGACATTTGCAATAGAATGCTACATCACAGTTCGGTTTTCAGAGTTTTATTTAAATGAACATAAATATCGGGCCTATAAATAAATAAAAATCAATTCCGTTTGAACAATTAAACTTAAACTAGGTAATAATAGGTATCTTTAAAATAATTAATATAATTAAACCATAAATTGACATTTATAGATATTGTTCAAAATGTCCACCATTTTTTTCTATACACAATTCGGCTCTGCGTACAGTTACTTGAATGGCTCTACGCAATTCAGCCGGCGTTATTTCATTAAGAGCCCGTACAACTTTATTTTGCAGCTCTTCACGGGTATTTGAAGAAGTTTTATAAACTTTATTTTTGAGAGTGCCCCATACATAATAGTCGAGGGGTGTTAAGTCAGGTGACCTAGGAGGCCACCTGATATGACCTTGATTTGCGATAAGGCGTTCACCATGCAAGTTGTTTAAATATTCCATCACTCTTCTAGAATTATGTGGGGGAGCACCATCATAAAAAGAATAAATATCGTTCGCCAGTAAGTGTTCCATCAAAAAATATTTGTCCAATTATTCGATCTCCAAGTACTCCAAGCCAACAGTTAAACCCAAATCTTTCCTGAATATTCCCCCGCCCTACCAACCTCGGATTTTCTTGAGCCCAGTACCTAGTATTATTTCTGTTAAACATACCTTGGTTCGTAAATCTACTTTCATCTGAATAGAAAATATGAAAAGGAAAACCTGGGTTTTGTTGTACTGCATTTAAGAACCAGTTGCAATATATTAGCCTCCTGTCGTTATCATCTCCATAAAGATGTTGGTGTATTTGGTATTTATAAGACCGAAACTTATGTTTCTTTAAAATTCTGCAAACCGAAGACTGACTAATGTCGCATTCCATTGACAATTCCCTTGTTGATGTTGTTGGGTGTACCATCACAAATCCTAATACATCAATTTCTTTGTCCTCACTTACAATAAATGTTTGATGGTCATCTTGTTGATTCGGTTCGTTTCTCAATTCTTGTTCCACTCTGGCAAACAAGTCTCTGCTTGGATGACGTCTGTTGGGATATCGTTGCTGATACAGTTCTGCAGCTGCAGTTGAATTTTTGAGACGCTCTCCATATATCAGTAACATATCGACCTTTTCATTTCTACTAAAATTATTCATTTTCTTTAATTTTTACTCAAAGAGATTTCCGCAACGCTTTATTTTGTATCTGTCTGACAGCTGATATTGTTTTATTACATTCAATGGCTACTATGATTTTTCCAATGTTATTAGGTTACCTGATTTACACAGTAATGTGCCATTTTAGTTTCCAAAGCCCACTAATCTATTATCTATTAGCCGCATGTTTCTAAAAGCTTGGTTGCATTGTATTTTGGCTGAAATCTCAAATATTTCTGAGCGGATTTTCAAAATTTTGGTATCATTAGATTCGTATGAAAATGAGGTATTTAAAAATGTTGGTGAACGATTAAATTCCCATTTGAAAAAACCGAGTTAGTGGGTAAAAATCACATTTAAAAATTTTAAACGCCTCTAGAGAATTAAGTAATGCAATCATATTGCTCTTTTTATTTTTATAGTAACGTAGCACACAAACTAAAATATATTTTGGGCACCACAGCACTCTGGATTCAGAAATAGATTTTTTAATAAAATTTTTAATGTTTATCAAAAAGTGACCAAAATGGATGTATTGTATTCAAAATTTCCTCTAGATTCCAAAAATGTAAAAATATATATAGGGTGTTCCATTTAAAAATCGAAAGTTGTGGGCATTTCCGGTCAAACCGGATGTGCATCAAACTTGATTTTTTTATATAAAAGATGGCATTTTAGTCGTGTAATGAGGGCTCCTAATTTCAATTTTCTATTCCAAATATTTTAGAAAATATCGGGGCGAGCGCAATTCGTGACTCACCCGGTATATTAATAACAATATAAATATCTGGAATAGTGGAAAAATTTACCACGACAGAGACAGGTCAAAAAGTTCATTAAAGAACGATCGGTCAAATTTACGGAGGACCAAAACAGAAAGGTCATAATACCGTGTCTTCTAACTGGTCACTGCCGACTTAATAGACGTTCAAATCTAATGGGTCTGGCCGAGGACGCAACATGCCACGAGGCAGAGGAAACCTCAATACATTTATTGTGCCATTGTGAAGACCTTTCTAGACTAAAATTCCAACTGCTTGGTGAGGAAAAATCAAGAGCTGATGGCTACACTAAGGGGCCTTTCTCAAGGCTGTGGAGCCTGATAAAAAGGACAAAGCTGGATAAGAGAGCTCTAAGGAAAATAAACAGGAGCACCACAATAGGTGGTCAAGGCCAAACAGCCAGCTCCTTCTTCCTAATCTAATCTAATATAGTAATATATAAGCTGACCTTTGCCGATCTATAACTATTTCAATTTCTCTACAATCATAATATATCAAATCCATAAGTATATTACACTCTGATCAGAAAAAAGATTTTTTAACGAAAAATTACATGTACACATTATAATACAGGTCATGCAGGAACAGGCTAAATACAGTCTGCATTAAAGACATTATTCCTGCGGTAACCAAAATTAAATTATTCAGAGATGTCTGCCAAAGTCTACATAATTTAATAACTGATTTGTTTCAGTTATTAAATTATGTAGACTCAAATGACACAAAACTACATATGGAAACAAAAGGTACTCCTCAGCGGCTAGTTTATGTAATACTAGATCCATGGAGCTGCGCTTGTTTCTTCATTCTTATTATAGATATTATATTTAAAGTATGGCGAACTTCGAGAACTTTTAAATTTCTGCAGCATTTTTCAGACTTATTGAGCTGTATTTGTTAAATATAATATATCTAACTTCTTTTTTTACTGAATGTGTAGCTTGGGAGAGACACTTTTATGGATCATAAACGATGAAATTTGTGAATAAAGTCAGTAAACATAAAACAATGTCAAAGAAATGATATGGAGAGGGAAAGCATATAATAAAGAAATTTTTAAAGGTGAATTGTTTTTTGTTTCCTTCTACTTTTAACGAAACATATTCTTTATAGGATATTGCAAACAACAGAATAAACTATCTATGAGAACTAAAAGAAAAACTATTTGTAAAATTATTTTTTTTTTTACAATATTTGCATTCTTTCGATAACCTGAATTCTTGTTATGCTAGCAATTAAAATCCTAAAATGAATTTGTCTTTTTTATTGGAAATTCTTATTGTAACACTAGTTTCCACACAGTTCCCTACGGCTATGCAGTGTAAACCAGTATCCACATAACCCCTTACAGCTATGAAGATTCAGTTCAAATAAGAACAAAGGTCTAACATGAATTTATTTACATACCTCGTCTTTTGGAAAATTTTTCATTCAAATGGATTACATTTTCATGAAATCTATCATATTTCTTTTTAATTGCTAGCATAACCAGAATTCAGGTTATCGAAATAATGCAAAGATTGTAAATTTATAATTTTACAAACAGTTTTTCTTTTAGTTCTCATATATAGTTTTTCTGTTATTTGCAAAATCCTATAAAGAATATGTTTCATTAAAGAAATGTTTTACGCACTTTTATCAATTAACTAATTTATGTCTGAATTATTCTTTTCAATTACCACTCGTGCTTTAAAATTTCTTGTCGAGCTAGTTACCAAAAGTAATATAATTCATGTAACTGGACAGTTTAAATCTAGAAGTCAATTGATAAGAATATAATAAATGTACGTGGAGGTGCACCATTATGTATGAATTGGAAATTTTAATTCATTAGTAAATGAAAAACATGGCACGTTCAATCGATATTGATAATACTTCACTCTATCCGACATTTTGAAAATAAGATATACGTGCTTGTTTCGAATGTTAAAAAGTATAATTTTATTTATGTTTTGCCAACCAGACATTCATAATGTAAAAATGTATTTTCTAATATTTCAATCAATTAGAATAAACTTTAATATTTTAGAATTATATTGTGTGCATTAATCTAAACATTACCTTTGTGATAATTTAGTTATTGTGATAATTTAGTTATTTGCAAAATTTACCAAATAATGACTGTTTCTATTTCACTTAATAAATTTCGCGATTAAAAAGTATTCCATTATTACGACCTAAATTGCAATTTCATGCTTCATAATACAACCGTGCAATTATAAAGTTTAACGGAAATTATAGCAAATTGCGGCTTTATTATATGCACAATATAATACATTTTAAAAAGTGACCTTTTTCCGTAGGTAATGGGTATGAATAATTTTAGTATGTTGTCACGGTAATGTACACCTCACCTTATTTTTGGGCTACCAATACGTATAAAGTTATCTAATGAATAATAAATTACATAACGGAAGTTGAATAGCTATTGTCCAAAATTAATTTCATCAGTTACTCATGCCTAATTTATTCAGGTCGAACGTAAATGAACAAACATTAGAAATATTTACCGGTGTTGCACAACATTTACAATGTGTCCTATCTTAAGATACAAATAGCAGATGGAATTCATGATCTTGAAGCTGGCTACCAAATACATTACTGAAGATTTTTATATTCGTTCTTATTCTCAGTTCAATCAGTTCAAACCGGTGCAACAGCCTGAAGTGCAACAAACAATAATTTTTAATATCTAATCACCACCGTAGAAGGGGGACAACCGCTAAACAGTTTTAAAAGTCTTTGGACACTTAAACTGGTACAGCAAGCGCCAATTATGATGAAGTTGCGCAGCAGAGCATTTAAGCCACGCCCCGCCCATATACGACAACGGATCAAGCAGTAGCGTAACGTGTTTTATCATGCAGCGTATATTATTTGTGTGGTAATTCTGTATTGAAAAATGTTGGCACCTCTGTTTAATAAGAAAACTGCCCTTAGCCGAGAACGTGACAAACTATTTATTGTATTGTTCGATAATATGCCACTGCAAATGCTTACTATTTTATGCCCAAGTAACAATTTAAATGCTTTTTATATTTATTTAGGTTTATCAGTGTTTTATAATGGCCACCTCATAAACCACTGATTTATGCCAGATTTATTAAATGCCAAATACACTTAAAGATAGTTTTGTCTTAAAGAAAGTTTTAAGACAGCCTTCAAGAACTTACATTAAAACTAAATTATCTTTTAGTCTTTATTCGCTTATGATTGACTTATCAAGGTATTTGTCAAGCCTTCAATACAACTTTATAGCTGTTAAGTTCAAGTTAGGAGGATCAAGTTTTATAGAGATTAAGCAAATGTTGAGGTTTTATCATTGCTTTATGAAATTAATTTGAGATGGTTGTCAATGCTGGGCTATAAATCTAATATGCTTTGAGATCACTAAGTTTCAGGTCGAACCTTCATAAAACCAACTGCTTGCTAGAGTTTTAATGAAGCAAACAAACATCTGTAATAAACCAGTCTTAACCATAAAAGGATTTGGTTTACTTTTGCCGAGATTATATTTTGTGTATGTGGAGCAGTGATCGATGATAAATTAAAATATCACTAGTAAAACCAAGACACTTGATAAAAAACAGGAGAGGCTAGCATATATATAGTTGACATATAACCAAATAGCGTCTCGGCAAATTGACTTTTCAGATTATATTATCCAAGCACCATTAATTCTATAGGTTTTAAAGCGGTTGTGTTATGTACTCAAATGGTTTAAAATTGGTTTTACAAGTTTAAAAAAAATATATTAACACTAATGATGCTTCAAATATACTTTTACAAGAATAAATCGACATACTTAAAGAGCAATTGGTAATGTAATAGGCATTTTAAGACAAAATATGTTTGAAGTAGAATTATGCACAGCTTATAGGGTCGAGGAATATAACGGTCAGTCATATTGGGAATGTCCCAGATTAAAGAAAAAAATGTAATTTGTATCTAATAGAAATATTTTATAAAAACAATTTACATATACTAAACCGTATTATGGGCAGATGCTAAACTTCTCTTTACTTTTTAGCTCATAAAAAAATAATTATTTATATATTTTTTTAAAATTGTGTCTTTACGGAGCGCACGAATTTTTAACTAGCTATCATATCATAGAGTCAGAATTGACAACACACGATATTGAAAAATTTGTTACTTTAGGACTGGGCAGCATAAAGCAGCTAACCCTAAAAATAATCACCAACTCATGGACGAAAACCACACCCCTGCCTGAGGAGTGGAACACAACCATACAGATACCGCTTCCTAAAACCAAATCACCATAGAACGTGGACGATTACAGAAGAATAACTAACTACACTCTGCAGTGTAGGGTACAAATACTACGCACAATTTCTCCTCAGAACACTGGAAAAAAGGAACAAAACTATATATAGTCTTAATTGACCTCCAAAAGGCATTTGATACCATAAGGCATGAGGCTATAATCAACACTCTGCTCAACAGGGGAGTACCGCACTACTTAATAAACAGGATAATAAAAGTATGCCTACACGAAAACACTGCAATACAATGTGGACAGACGACGGGATCAAAAATGATGAATATAGGAGTCAAACAAGGATGTCCTCTATCCCCCCGACTATTCACCACAGTCCTGGATCAAGTGATAGAAAGTACAATAAAGGAGAATCAGAATTTCGATGGAAACGATGGAACGATAAAGCCCCCCATCGTACTTGCATACGCCGACGATATACTCATCATCACCGAGGAAGAGTAAGACATCGTTAATATTTCTAAGAAACATGACACCACATCTGGAGTCCTCTGGAATGAAAATAAGCTTCAAGAAGAGTTTAATAATGGTCCGAGACCCATTGACAAAAACAAATCCAACAAGTGGGGAAGAATACAAAATAGGAGACTACACCCTGAGAACCACGAATAGAATGAAATACCTAGGAACATACCTAACGAATCGACTAAAAAGGAGGGAAACAGTAAGGGAAAGAATCAAAACAGCCTACAGAGTCAGAAGAGCTCTACTACCCTTCATTGAGGACAATAAACCACCATGGTGCCTAATCAAAAAGATATACACGACCATCATAATGCCTACCATGACATATAGAGTCAAAAACGCAGCAACGAAAAAGACCAACAGAAGAAGCCTGAGAAGAGCTGAAAGGGACATTTTCCAACTGCTAGCAAAAACAGGAAAACCACAAAAACGACAGAAAACTTCAACATTACTAGAGGGAAGAACAATAATCAAAAGAATAGAATTATACGCAATGAAATACTGGGGACACGTCCAAAGGCGAGACACGACACACCTACTAAAGAGAGCCCTACGACTGAACAGCAACAAACTGAAAATAGGGAGGCCATGCTACACATGGATAACAACAATCGAGAGGATTATGAATAAGCTAGGAAAGGATTATACACACTGGGAAAAATCAGCATAACAAAAAATGGAATACAATCAAGAAATATCAAGGATATACACACTGCCAGACTCAGAAACAGAAGCAACAGAAAACTCAGAGGTAGAATAGGAGAGAAGATGATCACAGACAGAAACTAAAAAGAAGCATCTCACAGAAACCTGAAAGTAAAAAGAAGCACGAAAACATAAAATAAGCATCTCACAAACGCCTACACTTTCCATCCGATGAAGACAGAAGGAAAACAAGAAGAAACATCTCACAAACACCTACACGCTCCATCGTATACTCCTACCTCATGCGTCATGCGGCTCTCGCTGCTGACAACAAGCATGTCCAATATCCAATCCAGCGTATGCAGCCGGTCCGGCGGTATATAAAAGCATCGGGGGTTTGTTTCGGCACAGGGTGGGGTGGTCCGTTGGTGGGTCGGGTGGTGCCGCATGAATATGTAATAGACGACTGGGTGACTGCAGATGGACGTTCGGCGGGCGATCGGGCTGCGTGGTGGAACAAATCTCCATGCCCCGGAATCGGCAGCAATGCCTACCTTACGCTGGCAAATCAATCAATCAATCAATCTATCATATCATAGTCAGAATTGACAACACGCGATGTTGAAACCCTTGTTACTTTATGTTAAACATGTTGATTATAGACATAAAATATTTTTTGATTCACAAATAAATTCAGTTTATGTATAGTAGACGTAAGAGATATAGTTAGGCCATCGAAAAGCATGCCGATAAAGCAGTTGAAGCCGAAAAAACGACCGACAAAGAACGCCGCCGCTCTTTTTGCACTTCGTGTCACTATATGTATTTCGTTTACTATGATACTTTGGCTCCCTTTAAATTATACTCAGTTTGTTTTGAACTATTGAACTTTAAATTTTTTAAAAGCTTAAGTGTTTTTCCTGACAGCAGTAGTCTTTTTGACTACTAAGATCACTCTTCTGCTATTGTTAAGAAACATCTATGGTACACCAGAAAACTTGCAGTATTAGTAGAAATTCAGCCACTGACATTGCAAGAAGAATAAAGGCCATTCTTTGTTAATTCATTCTTAACCATAATTTTATTGATAATGCACCATTTCAACTCCGGCAATATATTACATTTTGTACATAATCCAAAGTAATGTTCCTTAAAAATAAATTATTTTAAAGAAATTAAGAAGAGATTAAAAATATACTATAATTTTTTCTAGGTTAAAATCTTAGACTTGTGGGAAATTGATATATGTAAAAATGTTAAAAAATCGACTCAAATAAAATTTAATAAACATATACAGTTAGGTACTTGCTTCATTCGCGCATTAACATAAATCAATGTTAAACGTTTCCTGGTTCGTCAAACATTGACCTCAGAATATTATTCATTTTATTTGATGATTCGTACGAACAACATTGATATCAAATCATACACTTTAATTATATTTGGACCAATTAATATATGTTTATTTGGTTGCATTTCCTTTTTCCATATTGAAGGCCAAGATAAGCGCCACATTAATGCAATGGCATAATGATCTTTGCCCTTCCCAGTGGCGGATCCTCACGAAAGCTTAATATTCTTACCTCTCTCACTAAATAAATAAATAAATAAATGAAAATAAGATAGATATACCGAAATTTTATTTATTTATTTCTTGTTGAAATAGGTTTAGAACATCATAAAACGTCGTGAATTTAAATTTGAGCAAACTGAAATTTTCCGTCTGCCGGTCGTTGTGTTGGTCGGTCGGTCGGTGTGCTGTAACTTTTTTTGTGGGGACGTTTCCTCTGCAGAGGAATTTCAAGTCAATACTTGAAATTTGGTATATGCGTATGTCTTATACCGAGACCTGGAATTAAATTATATTTTGAGCCTACTTCGGTAAAGAGGGTAAATAGGGGAAAAGAGTTCAGAAACTTGGGATTGGGTGTGTATACTAGAAACCAAGGCATCATTTTTTTATAACACCCCCTATCACCACCCCCACTTCATTATTAAAGGGGTTAATAAAATAAAATTGAGTATATGTCATAATGACATGTGGAATTAGATCATATTTTAAGATGATTCGGTTGAAGGGTTGGGGGTAAATATGCCACCACCCTCACTCCACTATTAAAGGGGTTAACAAAATAATATTAAGATATTGACTTTAAAGGTATATGTACGTATAATAACGGGATTTGGAACTAACATACGATTCAAATGTATTGACTCTTCACTTTGACCGCGAATATCTTAGAAACGGAGGAGCAGAAGAAATTGGAAAAATGATGTGTTCATTATGAGTCTATTATAAATCAATCACTGGAATTTGAATGATTTACATTGAACAGTTTTGAAGTTCTGCTGTCATATTGAAAAATGTTCTACTTTTAAAGGAAATTTTGAGCATACCAGCTTTAAATCCATTATATCTTGCAAAATATGCACACTATGTAAATAATATTTTAGACACCGATAAAGCACGACATTTTTTGTACAAGGAAATTTTTTCATATTTTTTTATTTCAAAATTTTGCAGTTATTCTCAAAATCGTGACGTCATATTTATTCGGTTATTTATTAATGTATTAAAACAATTTTAGATAAAATAATAAATTATATGAAATGTAAGCATTTTCATAAAATGTAATTGGTATATATTATTATGTCAAATATTAATTTAGTTATCAAGCGTAATAGACAATATTATTGCAAACTTGCAATGATATTATCCTTTACGCTTGATAAATAAATTAGTATTTGATACATACCAATTATTTTTTCTGAAAATGCTTACATTTTATATAATTAACTATTTTATCAAAACATTTTAAATGTAACTCCTGGTTACTTAAATAATTATAATTAACATGATTGCGGGCTCTACAAAATGTAGTTGACACCAATCATTTATCTTACTCAAATTATTTTGAAGTTTGTCACAATCTTCCTCAGTTTCAATTACATAATAGATTTTTAATTCAACATGTTTTCAACTTCAATTATTTGTAACAATGTCATTAATAAAATGTTAAAGAAAAGCGGTCTTAGTACAGATCCTTGGGGGGGACATGAACTAGCCAAGACGTCGAATGACCTGAAGCCATGGTATTCTACATATTGCGGCCTATTTCCTAAATACTATGTAATTAACGCTAATAGTAACATTGATAGTCCGAATTTGCTAAGCTTCTGCATCAGAATACCATGGTCCAGGCAATCAAACGTCTTGGAAGAATCCATATAGATAATATCAACCTGTTTGTTATCATCCAGTTCTTCAGAAACATATTGCGTGACACAGGTGAGGTTAATTTCAGTGAATCTGCCGGATACAAATCCATGTTGGTTTGTTACAATTTGACCTTGTACGTGCCTTGTTAGTTGCAAACTCAAGGTAAACTCAAAAACTTTCGCAAAATTGCAGACGATTCTTATTGGCCTATAGTTTTCCGCGTTATTTTTGTTGTCTCTTTTATACATGGGACATAAGCGAGAATATTTCCACACATCAGGAAATATTTGCGATTTTAGGGATAAATAAAAAATTATTGTAAGATGACGAGCTAAAATGTGCACGGTACGTTACTACAAACGCAGGTATATTATCTGGTGCCTTGATGAATTTAGGTTTAATTCTTTTGAGAGTTCAGCACGTCCATTTCCGAAAACGTTGTTACACATAAATTATTACTATTTCAGCCAATTACAAAAGGGATTTCTGTGTAAAACATATTTTATTATGATTGTTAAAAATGTTATCTGCTTACAATAGTACACCTATTTGATTAAATCAAATAGATATAATAATGGATGTTTTGTCCTAAATTAGTCAAATGTTATCATGGACATGTCTTTATTCGTTGATTCAATTCAAAACGTCACTAATTCATACACGATACCTCTACAATAGAATAGGTTATGGAATGACGAACATAAAAGCAAAGATTAATTAAATATAGATAAGGATTTCACACTAGTAACTTAAATAAAATTTGGTGCCGTTCGAGAAACATATGGCAGTTAATCAATTAACCGACCTAATAAAATCCATAATACTTTAATTATATTAACGACGTATCGCACAGTCTTAATTGCTGGCAGATGATTGCTGGTGAGCGCTTATTTGAGCTAGGGTGTGCCTTCATTAAGATTCTGTTTGTTTTCAATAGTTGCTCTAAACATAAATTGCCGCTCAACTTCTCCTATATCTTTTATATTTAATTATTGCCGACATTTAATTTCAGCTGTAAGGCTACAAATACTAGTTACTTAATTGCAATGAGTCAGCCACTATAGAAGTATATAATTAATTAGATTTACTTAGTGCTTACTCTCCTTTTATATAACTGTGCATCAGCCGAAATAATTTAGCGTAGACCAAAACGATAAAATAGAAGCACAGTAACCTTCTTGACCATATTTTTTTCGTTAATTTTTACCATTCCTGTGTAAAAAATAATAATCGTCTAGGATTATAAATTTAAGGTTTTAATAAATCAATACTTATTGGACATTTAGGGAACATATTGGATTATTTAAAAAAACTTCCGTTTATGTTTGACACTCTTTGTTTGTTAATTATCTTTTCGCCCTATATATATTTTACCATATATATTTTTGCAAAAAGTATGTTAAATTCTCTTCACGACAATAGGGACAACTAGATTTCCATTATTTTTTCTCAGTCGTTTTTTTTGAGTTGAGAGTTCATATTCTAATTTAACGACATTAAAAACCTAAGTTTACAAAATGTCATGTAATTCTGTCAAACATTTGGGTGTTGATATACTACAAATTGATTCTGGCGTACTGTGTAGATTGTAGATTGTATAAATATTGTTATGAATACACCCCCTTGGAACTGGAGATGATACGCCTATGCCTACTAATTGTGCCTGAAAGCCAGCAGAAAGAAATGGACTTTTCTGGAATGTGGTTGGAGAAGATTCTTGATTGCTTCTAGATGGATCTAGAGAGTCAAATTCGGAGTATATAAGGCGCGATTACCAGCGCGGAAGGAGAAGTTTATAAAAGAGCAGTTTATAAAAGTGAACAAGTTGGAAAGTGGAAAAAGTGAGGTTAAATATTAAGTAAACAAAGTGTATTTTTAAGTATTGTATAGTCAGTAAATTATCAAATAAAGTGTTAGTGGTGTTTATCTCTTGTTGAAATTATTAAGAACCCACGGATTCATACAGGGTGTTTCCTAAGAGGTGGAAAATACGTAACAATATATATACTTTTCAGCCCTTCCTCATTGAATTACCCTAAAATTAATTGTTGTCCAGAACTCTAAAAGTTTTTTCATTACTTGTGAACTTACTGGGAGCTAATTTCCCTATATTTTCAGGCGTTAATCTCGCCTTTTCTAGGCACTTTAGTCTAATGCGGACCAGCATCTTGCATTTGCAAAGAATATTGTTATGTATTACACCCCCTTGAAACTGGAGATTGATATGCCTATGCCTAATAGTGACTGGAAACTTGTAGAAAGAGATGGAGTTTTCTAGAGTGAGGTAGGAGAAGATTCTCGATTGTGTTCTGGATGACTCTGGAGGCAATTTCAGAGAATATAAGGCGCAATTCCCGGCAGAAGACGGGGAAGTTCTATTAAAGTGAAGTTTGTTAGCGAAAGTGAGGTTATAAATTCGAAGTGTAAATATAAACATTGCAAAAGTTAGTTTAGAAGTATTTGTATAATCAGTAAATTATTAAATAAAGTGTTAGTGGTTTACCCCTTGTTAAAATTATTTAGAACATACGGATTCATACAGGGTGTTTCTTAAGAGGCGGAAACACGTAACAATATGTTCCGCAGTCTCTGATGCAGCATCACACTATCTGCATTTATAACTTTCTGCCTGATATGATATCTTAAGGGAAAATGGCCCGGTAGAAGGCCTGCAATCAGCCTTAAGTCACACTTTTCGACTTTGAGAAGCCTTGTGGCATTCTTTGTCGAATAAGTTATGAATTTTTTGGCTTGTCTCTGGCCTGGAGTATTCCTCCAGTAGGACTTCTTTCACTCCTATTTCCTTCATTATGTGTCCATTAGATAACACAAAATGATTGAGGTCCAAAAAATTGGGGTTCAGCACTTTCTTTGCAAGAGTGTCAGATTTGTTTCCTGTTATTTCCTCGTACACTAGCATTCACATCAAGATAACCTTACTGTTTCTAGTCAGCTGCTTCAAAGGTTGTCTCCATTTTCATAGTGACCTTTAAACTCAAAGCCTTTAAAACTGCCTGACTATATGAAAGTATATAGATTTTGCCCTTCGAATGTTTTTGTTTGTGCATTCCTGGGAACATAGATCTAAAGCATAGATTCCTGCCTGAAAGATGTTGAAAGTTGTAGTTTTACCTAGTCCTCTAGATAACCGGCAATTAGGTCCCGTTAAGCCCACACCAACTTCTTCAGCAATCTTCGATGCATCTGTGTACCAGATGAGTGACCCCTTCTTCAACTTCAGTGCTTCGACCCTGCTAGCTTAACGGCCTTCAATTAGAGTCCTGCTTGATCAGCATTGAGTCAGTGGGTTTGTTTATGGATTTCATTTGGATTAGCTCTAGAATCTTTGACAATCCAGATCGCCTAGTTTGAATGAGAGTTCCCGCTGCAGCCTCAGAGCATTAAATGCTTCATTACATATAGGTGTAAAGATGGCAAGTTGCTTCCTTAGCTGCTGTGAGATTGAAGCACATCGCCCCTGTAATCCCTAAACAACCAAGGCAATGCAGCTTTGAAACTTTTATTGTGTTAATTTTTCTTAAGGTTTTGGCCACCATACACATGACGCAGGTTATCATGGGTCCCACAACTGAAAGATAGAACCAGTAGATCATTTTCGGTTTGAGATTCTAAGTCTTATCAAACAGCCTGCGGCACATCCAAATAGATGCAGTGGGTTTTGTAAGTCTTCTTCTTAGATGTGGATTTCAGGTAAGTTTCTGATCCAGGATTACTCCTAGATATTTAACTTCACTGAAAAGTTCAGTACTGTTCCATTTAACTTACTTTTTACCCTTTTGATAAATGAAACAATAACTGCTTTCTCGGATTGACACTGACGAGCACCATTTGGATATTATGTTTAAGGTGATTGACATAAGAAATCTTAACTTTAAGTCTGCCTCTTATTGTCATAACAAGGTCATCAGGATGCCACCTTGTATGTTGGAGCCATAATTACTTAACTTATGAAGGAAGACATCCACCATCATTGATTGTGATTGCTGTGGCAACTGCGATAGAAATTCATCCTATGCACAGCCTCTGACAGCAATCACCGGACTCTCCTCCCACATTTGCAGTAATTATTCTGCCTCTTAGTAAGGATTCTTATAATTATTAGGTAATGTATTCCTCTTTCTCCAAAGATCCTTGTATGGATTCATGGAGGGTGTTGTCAAAAACATCTATGAATGCTCACACACTTCCTTTGCAGCAAATGTCTTTTCGATGCCCTTAATCAGGGCCAAGTAGAGTATTTATTATCGATTTGTCAAGTTGATAGGCAAATTGTTTTGCATGAGGTGGACTCGCCGTAAGAGTTTCACTTCTAATATGATGATTTAATATTTTCTCCCGTATTTTTAGGAGAAAAGAGTTTAAGTTAATGGGTCGATATGATTTAGGGTCGCCTGATGGACGTCTGCCTGTTTAGAAATAAACGCCACCATAATTTCCCTCCAATATTGTGGAAGGCCTACTGTGTAGCGGCCGGGGCGGTCGACTTTACTGTATATACCCTTATTTTTTATGAGGAACTTACCCATAAGAGCTTTTCACATTTAGGTCAAGCAATGAGCATATACAATCTCCCTTAACATTCTTAAAGTTTTAAATGAAATTAATGATTTATCACTTGCCGCTATTCCGGCAATAAAACGGTAAAGGTCGTATTTTGACATTTCTCGGAGATGAGAGCTTATTAAAACACAAACCGAGAAATAGAGTGATTTGCGGCAGCTCAATGCTTTTATGGATTCATATTGTTCTTCTATATCGTTAGGTTGACCTAGTTCGCCATAAAATTTGCATATAATTTGTTTGCACACGGGCAGGAACTCGGAACTGTCAATTCTGTATGCAAACACGATATAATATTACTTCGCTACCGTGAAAAATTTAAAAGTGGTATTTTCTCTTGTTATTTTAATACATAAATATTCATGAGTTAACTTTTTGCGGAGATAGGAAAAAAGATAATTAGAATAATTTGGCAATTATGCTGGAAACTGTTTTCTAGACTATTCTAGAAAATTGACGACATAAAGTTATCTATACAGGGTGTTTCTAAAACTAATGTATTAAATTAAATAATTAATAATTAATAACGCAGGGCTGCAGCCGAGTTAGCGGTATACAATCGGCCTCAGGACGAACTTCGTTAATTTTGTCGTGACGACAGACATATTGACGAAATTAAAAAACCTATGTTTTCGTAATCTACATGATATGAACCGTGAAAATCCGAAAAAATCTCGGAGGGTGATTTTTTCTCGAATACAATGCTTCCCTTCGGTATGCGGGGGAAGTAGAAAAGAAAATAACACAAGAAACCTTGAAGGTCAAAATATAACTCGAATTTAAGTTTAAGAAATTATGGTTTCAGATTGGCCTGTAAATACAAAATGACATCATTAATAAGTTATGAAATCTATTATTTTCTTAGAATTGTAGCCGAGGCGACAGGGAGATTTCCCCTATGTTATTGTGACAAGATCACCTACCCCGCTGATTTTTTGCATACATTTTAAGCCCCCCCCGAGCACTAAAACTTGACTCCCGTCGTAACAGCAACGGTTATCAATTGAGGGGTGGAGCAAACTTTTATGGGGCAACAATTTTTTTTGGCCATAACTTTTTTTTAGTACATTTATTTAAAAAAAAAAACTATAAGACTACATAAGCCAAGACGTCGAATGACCTGAAGCCATGGTATTCTACATATTGCGGCCTATTTCCTAAATACTATGTAATTAACGCTAATAGTAACATTGATAGTCCGAATTTGCTAAGCTTCTGCATCAGAATACCATGGTCCAGGCAATCAAACGTCTTGGAAGAATCCATATAGATAATATGAACCTGTTTGTTATCATCCAGTTCTTCAGAAACATATTGCGTGACACAGGTGAGGTTAATTTCAGTGAATCTGCCGGATACAAATCCATGTTGGTTTGTTACAATTTGACCTTGTACGTGCCTTGTTAGTTGCAAACTCAAGGTAAACTCAAAAACTTTCGCAAAATTGCAGACGATTCTTATTGGCCTATAGTTTTCCGCGTTATTTTTGTTGTCTCTTTTATACATGGGACATAAGCGAGAATATTTCCACACATCAGGAAATATTTGCGATTTTAGGGATAAATAAAAAATTATTGTAAGATGACGAGCTAAAATGTGCACGGTACGTTACTACAAACGCAGGTATATTATCTGGTGCCTTGATGAATTTAGGTTTAATTCTTTTGAGAGTTCAGCACGTCCATTTCCGAAAACGTTGTTACACATAAATTATTACTATTTCAGCCAATTACAAAAGGGATTTCTGTGTAAAATATATTTTATTATGATTGTTAAAAATGTTATCTGCTTACAATAGTACACCTATTTGATTAAATCAAATAGATATAATAATGGATGTTTTGTCCTAAATTAGTCAAATGTTATCATGGACATGTCTTTATTCGTTGATTCAATTCAAAACGTCACTAATTCATACACGATACCTCTACAATAGAATAGGTTATGGAATGACGAACATAAAAGCAAAGATTAATTAAATATAGATAAGGATTTCACACTAGTAACTTAAATAAAATTTGGTGCCGTTCGAGAAACATATGGCAGTTAATCAATTAACCGACCTAATAAAATCCATAATACTTTAATTATATTAACGACGTATCGCACAGTCTTAATTGCTGGCAGATGATTGCTGGTGAGCGCTTATTTGAGCTAGGGTGTGCCTTCATTAAGATTCTGTTTGTTTTCAATAGTTGCTCTAAACATAAATTGCCGCTCAACTTCTCCTATATCTTTTATATTTAATTATTGCCGACATTTAATTTCAGCTGTAAGGCTACAAATACTAGTTACTTAATTGCAATGAGTCAGCCACTATAGAAGTATATAATTAATTAGATTTACTTAGTGCTCACTCTCCTTTTATATAACTGTGCATCAGCCGAAATAATTTAGCGTAGACCAAAACGATAAAATAGAAGCACAGTAACCTTCTTGACCATATTTTTTTCGTTAATTTTTACCATTCCTGTGTAAAAAATAATAATCGTCTAGGATTATAAATTTAAGGTTTTAATAAATCAATACTTATTGGACATTTAGGGAACATATTGGATTATTTAAAAAAACTTCCGTTTATGTTTGACACTCTTTGTTTGTTAATTATCTTTTCGCCCTATATATATTTTACCATATATATTTTTGCAAAAAGTATGTTAAATTCTCTTCACGACAATAGGGACAACTAGATTTCCATTATTTTTTCTCAGTCGTTTTTTTTGAGTTGAGAGTTCATATTCTAATTTAACGACATTAAAAACCTAAGTTTACAAAATGTCATGTAATTCTGTCAAACATTTGGGTGTTGATATACTACAAATTGATTCTGGCGTACTGTGTAGATTGTAGATTGTATAAATATTGTTATGAATACACCCCCTTGGAACTGGAGATGATACGCCTATGCCTACTAATTGTGCCTGGAAGCCAGCAGAAAGAAATGGACTTTTCTGGAATGTGGTTGGAGAAGATTCTTGATTGCTTCTAGATGGATCTAGAGAGTCAAATTCGGAGTATATAAGGCGCGATTACCAGCGCGGAAGGAGAAGTTTATAAAAGAGCAGTTTATAAAAGTGAACAAGTTGGAAAGTGGAAAAAGTGAGGTTAAATATTAAGTAAACAAAGTGTATTTTTAAGTATTGTATAGTCAGTAAATTATCAAATAAAGTGTTAGTGGTGTTTATCTCTTGTTGAAATTATTAAGAACCCACGGATTCATACAGGGTGTTTCCTAAGAGGTGGAAAATACGTAACAATATATATACTTTTCAGCCCTTCCTCATTGAATTACCCTAAAATTAATTGTTGTCCAGAACTCTAAAAGTTTTTTCATTACTTGTGAACTTACTGGGAGCTAATTTCCCTATATTTTCAGGCGTTAATCTCGCCTTTTCTAGGCACTTTAGTCTAATGCGGACCAGCATCTTGCATTTGCAAAGAATATTGTTATGTATTACACCCCCTTGAAACTGGAGATTGATATGCCTATGCCTAATAGTGACTGGAAACTTGTAGAAAGAGATGGAGTTTTCTAGAGTGAGGTAGGAGAAGATTCTCGATTGTGTTCTGGATGACTCTGGAGGCAATTTCAGAGAATATAAGGCGCAATTCCCGGCAGAAGACGGGGAAGTTCTATTAAAGTGAAGTTTGTTAGCGAAAGTGAGGTTATAAATTCGAAGTGTAAATATAAACATTGCAAAAGTTAGTTTAGAAGTATTTGTATAATCAGTAAATTATTAAATAAAGTGTTAGTGGTTTACCCCTTGTTAAAATTATTTAGAACATATGGATTCATACAGGGTGTTTCTTAAGAGGCGGAAACACGTAACAATATGTTCCGCAGTCTCTGATGCAGCATCACACTATCTGCATTTATAACTTTCTGCCTGATATGATATCTTAAGGGAAAATGGCCCGGTAGAAGGCCTGCAATCAGCCTTAAGTCACACTTTTCGACTTTGAGAAGCCTTGTGGCATTCTTTGTCGAATAAGTTATGAATTTTTTGGCTTGTCTCTGGCCTGGAGTATTCCTCCAGTAGGACTTCTTTCACTCCTATTTCCTTCATTATGTGTCCATTAGATAACACAAAATGATTGAGGTCCAAAAAATTGGGGTTCAGCACTTTCTTTGCAAGAGTGTCAGATTTGTTTCCTGTTATTTCCTCGTACACTAGCATTCACATCAAGATAACCTTACTGTTTCTAGTCAGCTGCTTCAAAGGTTGTCTCCATTTTCATAGTGACCTTTAAACTCAAAGCCTTTAAAACTGCCTGACTATATGAAAGTATATAGATTTTGCCCTTCGAATGTTTTTGTTTGTGCATTTCTGGGAACATAGATCTAAAGCATAGATTCCTGCCTGAAAGATGTTGAAAGTTGTAGTTTTACCTAGTCCTCTAGATAACCGGCAATTAGGTCCCGTTAAGCCCACACCAACTTCTTCAGCAATCTTCGATGCATCTGTGTACCAGATGAGTGACCCCTTCTTCAACTTCAGTGCTTCGACCCTGCTAGCTTAACGGCCTTCAATTAGAGTCCTGCTTGATCAGCATTGAGTCAGTGGGTTTGTTTATGGATTTCATTTGGATTAGCTCTAGAATCTTTGACAATCCAGATCGCCTAGTTTGAATGAGAGTTCCCGCTGCAGCCTCAGAGCATTAAATGCTTCATTACATATAGGTGTAAAGATGGCAAGTTGCTTCCTTAGCTGCTGTGAGATTGAAGCACATCGCCCCTGTAATCCCTAAACAACCAAGGCAATGCAGCTTTGAAACTTTTATTGTGTTAATTTTTCTTAAGGTTTTGGCCACCATACACATGACGCAGGTTATCATGGGTCCCACAACTGAAAGATAGAACCAGTAGATCATTTTCGGTTTGAGATTCTAAGTCTTATCAAACAGCCTGCGGCACATCCAAATAGATGCAGTGGGTTTTGTAAGTCTTCTTCTTAGATGTGGATTTCAGGTAAGTTTCTGATCCAGGATTACTCCTAGATATTTAACTTCACTGAAAAGTTCAGTACTGTTCCATTTAACTTACTTTTTACCCTTTTGATAAATGAAACAATAACTGCTTTCTCGGATTGACACTGACGAGCACCATTTGGATATTATGTTTAAGGTGATTGACATAAGAAATCTTAACTTTAAGTCTGCCTCTTATTGTCATAACAAGGTCATCAGGATGCCACCTTGTATGTTGGAGCCATAATTACTTAACTTATGAAGGAAGACATCCACCATCATTGATTGTGATTGCTGTGGCAACTGCGATAGAAATTCATCCTATGCACAGCCTCTGACAGCAATCACCGGACTCTCCTCCCACATTTGCAGTAATTATTCTGCCTCTTAGTAAGGATTCTTATAATTATTAGGTAATGTATTCCTCTTTCTCCAAAGATCCTTGTATGGATTCATGGAGGGTGTTGTCAAAAACATCTATGAATGCTCACACACTTCCTTTGCAGCAAATGTCTTTTCGATGCCCTTAATCAGGGCCAAGTAGAGTATTTATTATCGATTTGTCAAGTTGATAGGCAAATTGTTTTGCATGAGGTGGACTCGCCGTAAGAGTTTCACTTCTAATATGATGATTTAATATTTTCTCCCGTATTTTTAGGAGAAAAGAGTTTAAGTTAATGGGTCGATATGATTTAGGGTCGCCTGATGGACGTCTGCCTGTTTAGAAATAAACGCCACCATAATTTCCCTCCAATATTGTGGAAGGCCTACTGTGTAGCGGCCGGGGCGGTCGACTTTACTGTATATACCCTTATTTTTTATGAGGAACTTACCCATAAGAGCTTTTCACATTTAGGTCAAGCAATGAGCATATACAATCTCCCTTAACATTCTTAAAGTTTTAAATGAAATTAATGATTTATCACTTGCCGCTATTCCGGCAATAAAACGGTAAAGGTCGTATTTTGACATTTCTCGGAGATGAGAGCTTATTAAAACACAAACCGAGAAATAGAGTGATTTGCGGCAGCTCAATGCTTTTATGGATTCATATTGTTCTTCTATATCGTTAGGTTGACCTAGTTCGCCATAAAATTTGCATATAATTTGTTTGCACACGGGCAGGAACTCGGAACTGTCAATTCTGTATGCAAACACGATATAATATTACTTCGCTACCGTGAAAAATTTAAAAGTGGTATTTTCTCTTGTTATTTTAATACATAAATATTCATGAGTTAACTTTTTGCGGAGATAGGAAAAAAGATAATTAGAATAATTTGGCAATTATGCTGGAAACTGTTTTCTAGACTATTCTAGAAAATTGACGACATAAAGTTATCTATACAGGGTGTTTCTAAAACTAATGTATTAAATTAAATAATTAATAATTAATAACGCAGGGCTGCAGCCGAGTTAGCGGTATACAATCGGCCTCAGGACGAACTTCGTTAATTTTGTCGTGACGACAGACATATTGACGAAATTAAAAAACCTATGTTTTCGTAATCTACATGATATGAACCGTGAAAATCCGAAAAAATCTCGGAGGGTGATTTTTTCTCGAATACAATGCTTCCCTTCGGTATGCGGGGGAAGTAGAAAAGAAAATAACACAAGAAACCTTGAAGGTCAAAATATAACTCGAATTTAAGTTTAAGAAATTATGGTTTCAGATTGGCCTGTAAATACAAAATGACATCATTAATAAGTTATGAAATCTATTATTTTCTTAGAATTGTAGCCGAGGCGACAGGGAGATTTCCCCTATGTTATTGTGACAAGATCACCTACCCCGCTGATTTTTTGCATACATTTTAAGCCCCCCCCGAGCACTAAAACTTGACTCCCGTCGTAACAGCAACGGTTATCAATTGAGGGGTGGAGCAAACTTTTATGGGGCAACAATTTTTTTTGGCCATAACTTTTTTTTAGTACATTTATTTAAAAAAAAAACTATAAGACTACATAAGTAGAACCATAACAAAATTATTTTTATGAATGTTCACTCAATAATTGCAGTCGTTTCCAAAATAATTTGATTTTAAACTACGAAATAGGAAGAGTATGCAATTATTATTATTATTATTTTTAATTATTAAATTAAGAATTTAAGGCGCGTGGCAAATAAACGATTTTATAAAAAAAAATTGTTGTTCCGAAAAAGATTTCCCCACCCCCCAATCGATAACCGTTGCAGTTACGAGGAAAGTCAAAAGGAGCAAAGTTTCCGTGCCCGAGGCGCCTTCTATGCTGGTACCATCGTTTTGTCGTAGCTTTAATAGAAGCCGAGATAATTGAAACAAAGTTTTTGCACCTGCTAGACTCTCCCCTTCCCCCGCGCGACTTAAAAAATATAAAATTTTGTGCATTTGGAATACTTACTTACTTAATAATTTACCTGCCGCTTGGACTATCGCGTAAAAATTAAAATTGAAAAATGCCTTTGTAATAATTAAAATATCGTTGAGAATCGCAAAGGCACGCGGCGGGTTGTTAAGTCTAGATTCTATCACCCGCAGAATGGAGCCTTCGATCAAAGAACAAGTCTATATACATAACAGCTACCTCTTCAATACATGCCTTGCCACTAATACAGTTTTGCAAGAATTGTCTAAAAAGTGGATTATCTAGTTTTGACTACGGTACGTTACATTCCACCATCACTTACTAAATCTAAATTAAAACTGCGCTGACTGTCACTATCAGTAGAGCCACTAGCACTAATATGCTTTTGTGAGGGAATATGTCTATTAACATTTATTTTAGATGTCCAAGACATTGTTTTGTTGCAAATACTACAATAAAGATCTGTTCCATCATACTGCAGTTCTGGAAAATCGCGAATCCACGTCTATTGCAGCTGGAGAAGCACTAGACATTTTTATATACCGCCGACTCTGTATAATTTCACACCAAGTTTGTAGATACATACGTACGTACATATGGCTAGATTTATACTACGGTTTGCAAAACTGCGATCTGGGATGGTCTACCTTTTCCCTTTATTAAATGTTGACGTAAATGCCAATAATTGCCACAGTGTAGATAAAAATCGATTTTCAAATATTTCACAATTTCGGCGGGGTCATATAATTAAAGGAGAAAAAGCCGTAAAAAACATAAAAGTACCTCCGTAAACTGTAATTTATTGTTGACACTCGGTCGGGGTCGAATGTCTTTAACACTGCAAATATAAAAAATCAACTATGTTTTTAGGTAATTGTCAGTACGTTTCACAAATGTAGTAGGTTTTCAATAAAAGTAGGTTATACGTATTAACATAAAATGAAATAAACACGCCACACATTACATAGAACAGGAAAGTGTGTGTTTAATTCAAAATTGTGTTTTTACTTGCTAGATATATTTCACTTGTTTTTGTAAGAACCATTACCGTTTTTAAGTTAAATTTATTACCAGAAATACAATGTAGCTGGCAATAATAAATATTTCACCACTTCGACGTTTTTCTGATTGTTTCAGTAAATGTTTGTAATATAATATTACGTATATATGAGAGCCGTCTCTGGCTCCGAGACTAACTTCCCGATCTCTGCTCATCATTCATAAAAATACATACATATCGCTATTCTTCTAAAAGTGTATGCCCATAGGAACTTTTGATCAGGAGGTCGGGAGGAATAACATGTATTGATTCCAGCGAATTTCACCGGGGGTCACTCCCCATAAGAAATGAATACCCCCTTTGCACCTCCTATATCTGGAAAACTGTCCATGTGTCGACCTTGTGCCCATGAGAACTTTTGATCAGGAGCTCGAGAGGAATAATATATGTCGATTCCAGCGAATTTCAGCGGAGCGGGGGGTCACTTCCCACAAGAAGTGGGCACCCTCTTTGCACCCCCTGTAATTCGAAAACTGTCCATTTTTCTATCTCGTTTCTTTAATACTTTTGATCAGGACATCATAAACTACATTACAATAAATTTTCATCCAATTCGACTGGGACCCATTTTCCCTTTTTTAGTTTAGTGCGGTGTCCTTTCTAGCTATTTACATAACCACGAATTTAACAAATATAATAGGTAGATAGTTCACGTTTTATTCTAAGGGAATTATGTATTGAAAGGATATTAAAATTTAATTGCTATTTCACTTTATTAGTACAGTAAACAGAACTCCATCATGTTACGACTATGAAGTTTATACTTACATGTGAAACGATCGATTTACATATTTTCTAAACTGTTTTTCACGAACGGAACAGCACTCCACCATTTCATAGTAACTGTATTATCACTAAATTGTATAAAATATCACTTCTTCACCATTCCATTTCTGCGAAAGTATGTATGCTGAAAGGCATTTTCAAAATTTAATTTCTTATTCGTGGTTGTCCTATGACCGTATACTTATGCGTCACTCTATCTGGATACCGAGCACTTTTTGATATGTAAGAAAATAAAGGCTCCTTCGAGAGTAACTGGATATATTTCGTAAAACTACAGAACTATTGAATATTTAACAAACATAACATTATACATTCAAACAGGCTCAAAGCGCGACGTGCATTATTACCCTGCTACTTATAGCCAGGTTCATTGTTGGTACACATAAAATAACATTTTTTAGAAGAGAAATATTTAAAATACAAAGCAAATCTGGCTGACACATTGTCTCAAACTAAATACTAATCTGTTTATTTTTATAACCCACTATTGAGATTTGGACTTAATTATAAGTAAAAATAGATTATTTATTCTTTCATTCACATTCATTCTATTCAAAATTAGGTTACTTTGGCATTACAACTTCCTACAACTGTGCAATAGGAATTGATTTGAGCACATGACACGTGCATCGTAACTATTAACGATGCACTGCTTGATTAGTAGATAGGCTGGTGATATGCGGGCCTTATAATTAGACACATGTATTGCATCGTGGGCATTTCACTTACCTAATGTAATGTGGGTTATTAGAGTTACATATACACATTTTAAATGTTTAAATTTTCATCATTGCTCGCACTTATGTTGTTGTTTCGACGGCTCAAATATTTGAGTAAATAAAATGAAAGACTGATTTTCAGATCACTTTTTTGAGGTTTCAAATAGGTTTTTGTAAATAAATGAAATTGTGGCTTAAAGTTATTAATAAAAAAACATTTTCAGTCAGTAAATTTAAAGGCTCTTGAAACAATTTTACATTGTATTTTTACTGGTATTTTTTGACAACTACATGTTTCTGGATTATTGACATGACTTCCTGGGACACCTCGTATAAGCGCCACGTAATTCTAGATTGAAATTTCGATAGGCAAAATTACTTCCTTAACAAAGACAGACGGAAGTCTCATTCAGTATCATTTAAATTCTTAATCACCTTTTACAGGAAATCATCACTATCACGTCTAAAGAATCACAAGAGCCAAAACATGATTGCTAAATAAATATCAATTAATTTAATTGTACAATAAAACTCAATTTGTAACGGATACTTTTAAAACATTTGATTATTATGGATAAAATAGAATAGAAAAGTGTAACGTTATTTATCAGAAAATTTAAATATTTTATACAGTAATCGTAAACTTTCTTGATATTCTAAACCTATTTCAACAAAAAACATTTTTGAATATTTTTTAAGTGAAACTTCTATGGCGAGGGTAAACCCGTTTGACAGTGTCACAAAATCTCTAATGCCTGTAGTGGGGAATACAGAAAACGTAGAGAACCATACGACAGAATAATAAAACAATCAGAATGGAATCTTTCAGGGAAGGGGAAGTTTCGCGCATTTCTAGGCACGCATCCAATTCGCCATATTCCTGGGGTAAAATAACTGATAATCGTGCGCTCTGTACATAGTTGCCAGATGTACAATAATTTCTGATGAACTAGGAATAAATAATTATAGTATAGTTTTGTCACGAAAGCATTAATATTTATGTCGTACATTTTCCAGCAATCAAATGTCTTCAAATTCAATTTCTTGAGAAATGGGATGGTTACATGAAAAAAATTATGTGCTAAAATTAATAATTTTCATGTACCTTATGGTAATTTCAAAAACTCATCTGGCAACATTACGTATAACCTATTGGTCATAAATTGACAGATATTATTTATTTATTTCGTTTGTTTTGCTGTTTATTTACGTTGATCAATACCTGGCTGCATTTGTTGTGTAATACTCTCATTTAAAATAACTCAATAATATTTTAAAGTAAGATTGACATATCACCTAATCCACATAATTCGTTCGAACGTGGATACACAGACGTAGGTATACTATAATGTTTCCACGTCGATCTCGTACATCTTCACATTTTTGTGTGCCTAATCAATCGCGTCAGTAATGTTTTGCACTATAATGGGCTTGTTCAGCATTTTTTTTATTCCATAAATCGAAAGTTCAAGTATAAATTAATGGATCTGCAAAAAATCAGAATCTTATTCGCACGTTTAGTATCTTAAAAACTATTACAAATCTCCATCTCGCGAAAATGGAGTGTGGCCAGGCGCTACGTCACTATACGCGTAGACTCGGCGATCTTAATAGACTTGATGCTCCTTACTTGTTATAATTATAAGTGTTTTCGAAGTATTGTTTGTTTTGCTTACTACTTGACAGTAGGGGAGTACAATTTTGTGAAATGTCAAAAAATTACAATTTTCTCTCGCTCCTGCCGGGACGAATTTTCGATTTTGACCCTGCAATTTACGATTAGAATTCATCGCCGACCTTCTCCTTCTTCCGTAGACACATAGAACGAACTTCCACTCGACGTATTTATTTAGTTACCAGCGTTTAAAAATTTCATGTTTCTCGACTTTTCAGGTTAAATTTGAAAAGTCCCAGAAAGCCATTTTTCTTACGTCACTTGCGTATAGTGATGTCACAAATGAGCGCTCGGTTTTTGCCACTATTACTGATTTCAACTCCTTATATCTCGAGAACGGAAAAAGTTAATAATGCGAAATTTTAAGTGTATAATGAGAATATCGAGTACTATATGAAAAAGTATAAAAACCATATAAAAAGAATATCACGGAATAAGCCCATTATAATATAACATAGCCAATACATATATTCCTTTACACGCATAGTGAAACAATTTATACACACCTCTCATATGACCTAATACTCTGTATAGGGTATCTTTGTTATTGTACTTTATTGTATTGTATTTTAGAAACAATTTTATATTGAATATTTCATGACGGTGGATTTACTATTATTTAATTAATCATCATTGGCATTAAAATATACGGATTTATTATTAAAACAAAATACATTTGTAATTATTACACATCATATATAGGGATAAAGTCAATCATATAGAATAAAACTAGACATGTATTGTCCCATGAGATTAACTCCATGACATTGAGTTAAAATAGGTATCTTCAACAGTTTTGTAGAAAATTATTGTAATATGGTAATTTAAAAATTCCTCTACAGAATGGAAACAATTTTTAATTACATATGCTTATGCTTTGAGATTATATTAAAGAATTGTTGAATTGAAATGGCATTGTTTGACATTATATGACAATTTATATATTTACTGTAAAATAATGCATTTTAATAAAATGGGCTGTTTTATAAAGTTCATATTGCAAGTCATTCACGCCCTTCGTATCATAATAATTATGATTATTTAAACGCTGTGTAAAGTGGTCAAAATTAGTTTTTAACATGGCGTTAGTGTGATTCACTGTTTTTTACAAAATTAGTACTATAAAATGAGAAATTCGGCACTAACATACAAAGGGAACATTTAGAAAATTCAGAGACACTTATTTTATAGGGTTTCTTGAGAAAAGTTGAAAAGTATATTCTACAAAATTAAATTACAAATTCCTAAGTGCGGACCTGACTACAATAGTAAAGAATACGCCCCTGATTATAACCCCAACAAGATGGCCGATTCTGGAGTTAAATTGTATATGGGCAATGCTGAGAGTTTCCCTTCTGTATATTCTGTGACCATGCCTTACGTAGTTAGTATTATGCTGGCATCGTGCGTAATCGTAGAGTTATATTTGTGTGTGTGCATGATGTCATGGGAGCAGCAACGTTTGATGCTCGTATAGCGCTATAGTATTTGTGACATTATACGAGAAGCGCTCGAGTTTTTGTGTTTTTGTGTTCACGGGTAAGTGTTTCGTATCAAGTGTTTCGTTTTGTCCGAATTAAATAACAAGCATCTGAAGATAAAAATGAATCGTCTAATGAGACAATTCATATTTTAACACCCAATGCACTTCGACTGAGAAGGCATCGTGAAAAGAAAAAGGCAGGTAAATCTCCAAAAATTCCTAAAAGTGCGTCGCAACGCGTGCGGGAATATCGACAACGAAAAAACAATGTCTTGAAAGTGGTGCCTCGTTTGGCATAGAACCAGTTGTTGACAGTGGTGCTCGTTCTATAAATTCAAATGGCGACGGTTCAGCAATACCAGGAACTGGTAACCGGCTCATGATGAATCTAAATGAACCCAATGTGTATTATTATAATAATTTTATATAATATACCATAGACAATTTATAAAAACTTATCAAGACAATCCGTTGGAATCGCGTATTTTATTGTGATAGACTTTGGTATCAAAACGATTTGAAATATTCCAGTGCTAATGTTTCATTCATTTTGATAATATTTGTAATCCTCGCATAGAATTTCCACTTCAATCGTGTAAGTCTTCAGGTACGATTTTTTTAAGCTTATTCCGTTGAAGGGTTGGGGACTAATAGGAGTAAATAATGGTAAATAAGTAAAGGAAGCTAGTAGTAGTCCAAAAACTTGAGATTTGGGGTATAAACTAAAGGCGAAGATCTCAAATATTTTTTTGACAGTTGGCCTCCGTTCAAAGGACTTATCCCTAGATACATAATGTGTATTGGTTTGTTTGTTGCTGACATAATCACAATCTAAGGTACTTCAGTTGTAAACATTCCCGAAGTTCCTGATTGGCTAGTCGATCTATTTGCGGATTTTATTTGACAAAAATTCGTAACGTTTCGGAGACGATCGGTGCGGTTCATTTACCGTAATGACGGATATCTTTATTTACGTGTCCACCATTATACAATATACTTATTATGAAATGGTGAAGTGCTGTTCCGTTTGCAGAAAAGAGTTTAGAAAATATGTAAATCGATCGCACCTAGTATTAAAATTTAATCAACAACTATTATATAAAATAGGTGTATGTGCAATAGTGCAGTCAATGAAGTAAAAAAAGTGCCTTGAGTTCGGAAAACTTTCTAACAGATTGAAATCGAAGGAAACCTTTTTTATTATATTTTTTATGCCAAAAATACAAAGATCTATATTATTAGAGGACCTGCTTTTACCCTGAAAATTATGGAAATTGAAAATACGTTTCGTAAAATACTCTATTTTCATAAATTTTCCTCTTTTTTGCATAATTTTAAAAATGCGACTAAATTGAATTGGAAGGTTCCCTTTAAGTATTTAAGGGTTTTCGGGGTCGCTGAATGTGAATCCAATGTCAACATAATTTTTTTCAAAATGGCGAATCGAATATGGCGGACTTATATTTATATTGACTAGACTGAAAATGATAAAAGTTGTAAAAGTCAAGGTATTCAGACCAAATTCTGTACTCGGGGGATTTTTGGGGTCGCCGATTACGAATTTGTTGATGAAACTTGAAAATTCAAGATGGCGGATCCAATATGGTGGACATAAAATATATAATATAATGGTCGTATACTAAGCCTGTCCGACTTTAGGGGGGTCCTAATTGGTTGGAAATGGGTGATAGTAATCAGAAGTTGAATTTTCAACCATATTGCCACATGTATGTAGCTACTATGGAGCGAAAACGTTTGCATACAGCATGAGATACCTCATATAATGTTCGCATACTGGGTCTGGTCGACTTTAGGGGGGGTCCTAATTGTTTGTAAATGGTTAATAGTAATCAGAAGTTGACTACGCTACCAGTTTACCCCATGGGGAGATAAATATCCGAAACTTGGAGCGAAAACGTCCGAAAACGTCCACATACCACAATGATACGCCATGTATAATGGTCACATATTGGGCTAGGCCAATTTGTGGGGGGTCCAAAACTGTTGGAAGTTGTTTCGGATACTTTGAACTTAAATGCGTAATTATTTTCAATCAGATATGTAGCTCCTAAAGGGATGGGTAATCAAAATTTGGAGCGAAAATTGCAACATTCCAAAAAAGCGCCTTTTTTAATGGTCTCGCATTGGGCCCATTCGAACTTCAGGGGGTCTAAAATGGTTGGATGGCGTTGGTACTTGATTGCTCATCAGTTTTAGATAGTTTGCCCCCATATACGAATCGTCTATGGAGTGTAAATAAAAAAAGTTCATTTTTCGCTACGAAACACCTACATAATGGTCGTTTATTGGGCCTGATCAACTTTTGGGGGGTTAAAATCCATTGAAGTTGTTGTAAATCAATAATATTTGATTACTTGACAGATTTCTACCTCATGGCATTGAAAATATGTATTTAAAGGCCATGTAGTTTATTTAGGGGTTGGAGGGGGTAGGGAGATGGTGGAGATGGGGAGTGTTAACTAACAATAATTTCATTAAAAAACAACAAATTACTCTTTTTTTTCATTAAGAAACACATATTTCTTAAACGTAACCGTAAAAACAAAAAGCAGGTCTTCTAATAATATAATATCTTTTTTCCCCTAAAAAATATATTAAAAAAAGTTTCGCTTGATTTTGATCTGTTAGAAAGTTTTCTGAACTGAAATGTTTCACTGATTGCACTAACAGTATTGTAATCATTTTAATAAATACGTATTTCTTTTCATCTTCAATGCATGGAAATTACACAAAAAACAAGTGTGCTTGTCACACAGCACATGATGTGCGCATTATGTTAGGCCGGCTCCACATATGCGTCCACGAATATTCGCGTACTTTTACGAATGTTTGTGTTGACATATTCGTTTATGAATATTTGGCGAACACCCTCTCAACACATTTATCGATTATTTGTATACGATAAAATTTCAATCCAGTGAACAGTCGTTCCCTTTGATGTGCGTCTGTTCACCGACTCGAAACGGTAACGTGTTTGTGTTCGGACCAAATATCAAATATTTGCCCACGGACACGAATATTCCATCCACACTTGCGTACATTTCTACAAATAGAAAATATTTGTATACGAATTACGCATGTGTGGAGCCGGCGTTAGTTTCATTACTATTTTGTTTAGATCCTGGATAGTAAAACAAATTATTTGTGTTTTTGCTGTGCTAATATATAACCAGAACACAATAATTAATAGTAATAATAAAATTAATTTATTGAGAATATAAGTTTAATAATAATAATAATAATAATAATAATAATAATAATAACAATAATAATAATAATAATAATAACACTTCGAGGCTCTCTGCTGTAGAACCTTTGTAGAGCCAGAAGAAGTGTGCCCGGCAATCAGTTCGGAGGAAGTTCAACAAGCTCTTGTTGGTACTAAGAACTTCGCTGCTCCGGGTCCAGACGGCATAAACAACTGGTGGTGGAAAAAATTCCCTTGCACCCACCGTCGTCTGGCTCGAGTTTTCAACTCATGGTTGAACGAGGAGCAGCAGATTCCGGACTGGTTTGTTGAGGGACGTACCGTGCTAATCCCCAAGAAGGGAGATTTGTCCGATCCAAGGAATTATAGGCCAATCACCTGTCTGAACTCCTGCTACAAGATATTTACACGTATCTTGTATGCTAGGACACTAAGGCAGGTTGATCCGGTCTTCCAGCAGATTTACGAGCAGCGTGGCGCCAAGAAGGGCATGGCAGGTTGCAAAGACAGCCTGCTGATAGACCGCTGTATTACGCAGGATTCTGTGCAGTACAAGCGGAACCTATCTATGGCCTGGATTGACTATCGTAAGGCATTTGACACTACATCGCACCAACTACTGGTGCATTTGCTCAAATGTCTTGCAGTAGCAGAGCCACTAATGAGATGCATAGAACAACTGCTGCCGCTCTGGAGGACTCGCTTCACCATAACATCTGGTGCACAGCGGGTTACAACAGAGCAGGTGGTATTCAGAAGAGGAGTTTTTCAGGGAGACTCTCTGAGTCCCCTCCTCTTTTGCATCTCACTGCTGCCGTTATCTGTTGAACTCCGCCAAACTCGCGGGTACCATTGTGGACCACCCAGCAACCGGAGGCATAAGGTCACTCATCTATTCTATATGGATGACCTCAAACTGTATGCCTCCGGAGAGCACGAACTTCAGAATGCTCTAAGGGTGGTCGAAGAGTACACGCGGGCCATTGGCATGGAGTTCGGGTTGGACAAGTGTGCGGTCGTCCATCTCAAGAGAGGACGATGCGGGGACTTTGCTGAAGACGCGCAACTCGCAGACGGAAGCATCCTAAGACATCTGGATGCCGGAGAGACCTACACATACCTGGGTGTGCAACAACATCACATCCAGGATGTGCAGCAAGTTAAAGAATCTCTCCGCGGCAAGTACAGACGCCTACTCCGAAAGATTTGGTCATCAGAACTTTCGGGGAAAAACAAGGTGTCTGCGACTAATATGCTTGCCGTTCCTGTCCTGCTCTGCTCCTTTGGGGTAGTCAAATGGACTGTAGATGAGCTGCGCCAATTAGATAGAAGTGTACCTCTCACGTCAACGGGGGGGCCGAGGACTCTTGGGTCTGGAGTGTCTGCATGGCAGAGTAGCACTAAGTATGGCATGCAACATCTTAAGGAGCTCAGACCCGCTTCTGCAATTAGTGAGAGATAACGAAAATGTAGGAGTAGGTGCAGGACTGTTTAAGGCGGCAAAACGAGCCGCAGATGAACTTGGTCTCGTATTCGACAACAGACGAGGGGGCCGGCGCGGTGCTGACCCAGAGTCAGTCACTGAACTGCAGCCACCTCGCCTGAAGGCCCAAATAAAAGCGGCCGAACAGGAATATCTGCTTAGGCAGCATGTCGATAAACCCATGCACGGGGTGTTCTATAAGAACCTAGAAACACTGGGTTTATTGACTAAGCTGACATTCGCCTTTTTAAGGTCAACTGGACTAAAGTCGGAGACCGAGGGATTCATTGTGGCCTGCCAAGATGGTGTAATCAACACTTTGGTTTACCGAAGCCGCGTAATGGGTGTAGAGGTTCCTGATATTAACTGCAGGACCTGTCGTCAGGCGCCGGAATCGCTCATGCATTTACTATCTGCATGCCCGGTATATGCAATTTCGGCCTACATCCATCGCCATAACGCGGCGTTACGGGTGCTGTATTACCATCTACGGCACTCGTACGGAGTAGACCAGACACCAGTGCTGCCTTACGTCCCCGGAGACATCGAGTCCGTTGTCGAGAACGAGAGGTGCCGAATTTACTGGAACTTCTCGTTTCCGACAATCAGGCTAATTCAAGCCAACAAGCCTGATATAGTCCTCCTCGACCATCAAAACAAGGTGATGTTCGAGTTCTCAGCGCCTGCTGAGCCAAATATCGCTTTGAAAGAGGAGGAAAAACGGACCAAATATCGTGTTCTCCGGTACGAGCTCCAAGTGCTGTACCCAGGTTACTCGGTCAAGATGGTCGTTCTAATAATCGGTGTACTCGGAGGTATGAAGCCTACGCTGCTCTCGGAACTGAAGACCATACCAGCCTGTCGGAAATCAGCCGAATGGCTAGCAGGCCAAATTCTGAAAGCGGTCATCTTGGGGTCCCTTCGCCTACTTAGGGCACATGAATCTGGAATATACAATCACTAACCCCACAGGTCGTGGGGAGTGGCTGTTATTATCGCACGGAAGCCCTGTCCGTCAACGGTGAAACCGAAAAAAAAAAATATATATATATATAATGATAATAATAAACTGCTTTATTTGCTGAGTAACTTTACATTAGTTTTAGCATTGTCGAGGTATATAAAAAAAGACATACATACAACTCACAACAAATGCATATAAAATATTTTAGAAGATACACTTAAGGCTAAAATGACAATCACATACATTACTTTTACAAATTTATAATAAGACAATATTAAGTTTTATAAGTTAAAATAATAAAGTAAACTACCCAAAAATTAATGAATGAAGCTAAGACGTAGTAAATAATAAATATATATAAATGAAGACTATTAATTATGATATATCAAATACTTTATCAAAATATTCCTTGATACTGTACGGTACAAGAGTGGTAAGTATTTCATTGATCTCTGTTTTGAATCTGGAGAGTGATAATTCCTTTATTTTGTTAGGCAGTTGATTGTATATTTTTATAGCCACATACAAATGGGTTTTTTCTAGTCTAAATTGGAGGACAACTAATTCGTTGGATTTTCTAATCTGGTATTTATGGTTGATATTTTGTTTCTGAGATTGTTGTTCATTTTTCTTTGTGTAGTTTAGACAGTGATATATGTATAATGCCGGGAACGTTAAAATTATTAATTCAGCAAATAGGAGCCTCCAAGTAACACGTGATGTATTGTTAGTCATGGCTCTAATTGTCATTTTTGTAATAGAAATATCCGACTCCATTCAGTCGAATTTCCCCATATAAGTACACCATAAGACAATTATGGTTGAAATAGTTCGATATATGCTATTTTACTTATTTCTATTGGAACATATGAAGCTATTTTACGTAGTAGGAATACTAGGATTGACAATTTGTTAGCTACCATGTTGATGTGGTCTTTCCAATTTAAGCTTTTGTCTAAAATTATACCTAGAAATTTTTTGGGTTGATCATCTATGGAATTTCTTAACGTAAAGCGTATATGTATTGTTTTATCTTTGTTAAGAGATAATCTATTTTCAGCGAACCAGTCGTCAGCATGAATTTGAATTGAGGCATTAATTTCATTTAATTCTGATATATCTGTTCCTGTACTATATAGAGTGGTGTCGTCAGCGTATTGTATGCTATTTACATTGTTCATGTAATTTGAGAAATCGTTTACATATATAAGAAATTGAAGTGGACCTAGGATGGAGCCTTGCGGCACTACTGAACTTACTAACATAGTTGACGACCTCTCACCATTACAATCTACCACTTGCACTCTATTTCGAAGATAGCATATAAAATCAAGTGATGGACCTCTTATGCCGTAGTACGATAATTTCTTTTGATGAACATATTTACCTTTCTACACATACATGCCATTGTTGCCTAGGGAATGTTATGATTATCTATCCTGTTTTATGGCTATATAATGTGATTATCTTGGGACCAAACAAGGAATGTATTGAAGAGATAGGTGTTACATATCTAGACTTGTTCTTTGATTGGAGCATCTGGCACCCCAACCACCACCCACATCTATATAAAAAAAATCACTTGCTTTCCCGCATCCAACACGGTTTTACCACTAGCAAAAGCACAGAATCGGCTTTGTGTGACTTTCACCATAAAATCATTAAAGCCCTAGATAAAAAAAATCGTTGTAGGCCTTTTCATAGATTTCTCTCGAGCTTTCGATTTGGTAGATCATCAGTTGCTCATAACTAAACTTGAACGATATGGCGTTCGAGGAACAGCTTTACAAATATTTTCGTCATATCTCGACAACAGAACTCAATCTGTAAAACTGCCCGGTGGAGCAGAAAGCAAAATATGTGTTATTAAACAAGGAGTTCCACAAGGTTCAATATTGGGACCACTCTTGTATATTCTTTTCTCCAATGACATTATTAATTACCTTCAAAAAATACCAAATGTTCATGTGGTTTGTTATGCCGATGACACAAACGTTATAGTAACAGGAAATGACTTAACGGAAACTAAGGTAACCGCTGAAAGAGTTTACCAAAATATAATTCGCTGGTCTCATAATAACAAATTAAACCTGAATAAAACGATGACCACTACCATTCAATTTACATTTACATACAAATAATAATTCCGAAGGGCTAAAACTTTTCGATGATACTGGCACTGAATTAAAATCCTGTGACGTCAATAAATTATTAGGCGTTACTTTTGATGGACATTTGCAGTGGACCCACCATATAGAAAATTTGTGTACTAAGCTAAGAACAAGCTGCTATGCTCTAAAGTTCATGTCGAAACACTGCAGCCAGGAAGTTCTTAAAACACTTTATTATGCCAACTTTCATTCCCATCTTAGATATGGAATCGTGAATTGGGGTAACAGCAGTAATGTGGCCAGGGTATTTTTATTACAAAAATATGCAGTCCGTATCTTGTCAAACCTAAATTAAAGAGAGTCGTGCAGAAATGCTTTTAAAAATTTAAAAATTTTGACTCTTGCGAGTCTTTATATTCTGGAAGTGTGTTTATATGTCCATAAGCATAAATCATTTTTTTCTAGTAATCAGGTTAAACATTCACATGAAACCAGATCGAAAAACATTTTAATACCTGACCAATACAGAACCACCATGTATCAAAAAAGTTTCCTTTGTCAAGGGTGTAAACTTTATAATTCACTAGATGTAGATATTAGGACTTCTGGTAGCGTTCAGATTTTTAAAAGTAAACTTAAAAAACTACTGCTCACCAAAAATTGTTACACGATTAACGAATTTTTCTTAAATACACTTTGACTTACAAGTATTTGTGTGTAGGAATGTTCTTAATCTTGACTGTGTTATATATAGTGTCCCGTATTATATATATATTGTATAGATGGTATTTTTTTCTCTCTATTGCTTGTATTATCTTATGTGACGCGTTCTTCATTTAATGTGTGTATACTCTTACATGTGTATATATATTTTTTTTAATGAAGAAATAAATATTATTATTACTATTATTATTAAAATGGTCAATAAAATAAAATTAAGATTTTGGTACACGTATGTATTACAACCAGATCTTAAACTAGATTATATTTTGAGTTTATTTCGTTGAAGAGTTGGGAGTTAAATATGAATAAATAAGTAAAACAAGCTAGTAGGACTCGATAAACTTGGGATTTGGTGTATGTGTTAGTCAAGATCTTAATTTTATAATGACTTCTGCCACCTCCACCTCCAGTATCAAGGAGCTTATCATAATAAAATTGTGATTTAGTCTGTGTACCAGAACAAAAACTCAAAAAAAAAATATGGATCAGCCACTTGGGGGAAAACTATTTCAAATATTATATTAAAATTCTCTAAGCAATTATTTACACATACTGAAATGCTAACATAGTATCAAGATGTTTTCGTTTAAAGAGACTTAGATGGGAAATCTGAATGTGGAAGAAGTAGTGATGATTTCTTAGATAACGGTTTTTTCAATTGTTAAGATAAAATTAACAAAACAATAATAATATCCCGCTTTCTGTCCTGTGACAAATTTGAGACACTTCGTAGGTTTGGCTGTTAAGTAAACGACCAATAATTGTGTAATTATTATACTTATGATGTAATTGGAATGTACCATCTGGTAAGTTTTCGAGTCATTTATTTTATAAATGCAGTATTAAGTTTGGTTACAAATGTTAAATATATTTACTTTATTTCATCCGGTAATCAATACTTACTCACACGTATTTGATGACTGAAAAAAATATGTATGTACAGAAAATCATTCCAGAACAGAACACCCCGATCAAATATCGTTGAGTGTGTGTTGAAAGTATATTTTTTATCTGTAGGTAGATTATTTTTTTATTAATATGGAACATTTGCAAATATGTAAAGTAACAGTTGAATTATTCCTACCAAAACCTGGCTATAAACGCTGCAGAATTGACAATACGGAGAAAAGTGTATAACATTTTATTCCAATCTCCTAATTGATATTAAAGAGTGACGGGAACAATTTGTGCAAATGAATGATAATATAATTTTGGAGTAATAATACGCATTAACAATATTTGACATTATTGTACAATCTTAAAAATCACAATAATACAATGGGCCTTTTCAGCATATTTTTTTTATTGCGGAATCATAAATTTTATGAAAAATTAAAATACCCGTATTTTTTCAATTTCTATTTTGATGCAGATTAGAGCCAGAAAAAAATAAATAAAATCACCTATTTACAAGTCCAATTTAAACGATTATCCGTAACGCGCCATTAATACGTCAGCAATCCCAGGCCAATAGTGTAAAAGGCGACTCGGCAACGTTGTACAAAATCAGCATTCAATGACGTTTGTAGTGATGGGCGATATCGCGATTTTCCAATCACTCCTTAACGGCGACTTATATTTTTCACTTCCGGTGGTTTTAAACTAACGGCATCACAATCTGCAAGCTGATATGTTTACCGTTCGCCGTAATTTGTTTGTGTGAATGTATGGCTACATAAGCAGCACTGGACAAGTATGAATTGAAAGTAAAACGATGTAAATTACACTTTATATTAATATTTTATATAATCACGGTGATTTCATCACGGTGATTTAATCACCGGCAGTGACATATCGCTCATGACTAGACGTTTGACAGCTTGTTGATGTTAATATTTTGGTTTTGAGGTTAGCGTAAATTGAAAGCTTCCGATTTCGATTAAAATGTCTAGCAAGCGGTGTTTTGTTCCATTCTGTGAAAATACGACCGAAAATGCACCAGAAAAGACGACAGCTCAAATGAAAGTTTAAGGTTATCCGCTATCCGCACGCTCGGTGATCGCAGTGTTGCCGGTTTGCAAGTTCTTCTGTTGTGTCCTCGATGATGATTGGTGGGATTACGTGTGCAACCAAGGCGCGTGAAACTCGAGCGTTTGAAATACCCCGTGAAAGTTGTTGTATTTCGCTAATTTATTTCTCAGAGATTGCTGTTCTAAAACGCCTCATTTTTAGATAAAAAAATATTTTATTTTCCCCAAATGACACCCACCATATTTAAATGTCAAAATTCGAATGTACTGTAAAGGCCCATTAATTGTAAAGGATTACAATTGCATAAGAACGGCACAAATATTTCAACAGATTTGGTTAGTTTTTACAATTTCAGTAACATTTTGAAGTAGATCCTGAACTGTGATGAGTTAACTACGATTTATTAATTTGAAATTTTCAATTTGCACATTACACTATTAATAGTGTAACTTATTTTACGTAATGCATAATATATTGTTTGTTCTTATTCTTTAATTTATGAAATATAATCATCAAATTAATAACATTTAACATAAATTCTCTATACGTGTATTGGTCTTGGGTAGTGTCGGCACTCTGAAGTATATGAAATAATCATAAGAGACACTTATAGACTGTCTGTATTAATTGTGAAGAGTAGGTAATATATTGTACCACCAACTTCTGCCCCCAGCAGGTTAGGAAGTTGAGGTTGCCCGGTTCTCGTTTAGATAGTGGAGACTGGGTCGTGGTTCGGAAAATTATTCAAGAAAAACTTTTATTTTTTTTCTGTTAGGCGCCAGTAGTCATATTAAAAAAAGCATCTATAACGTACTTGTCTAATTGTACGACTGTGACTACTCAGAGATAATTAATGTTATAGATACTCATGAAATTATCAACACTAAGTTAAAAATATCTGGTTTATTGACTCTATTATAAAACTTGAAATGGTTTAATTTTGATTAATTGAAATGTTACACCTTATGGTTAGATGTAGCTACTTCCTTACAGAAAGTTATATATTTAATTAATAAGTTTGACTAGGTTGAAGACCAAAAATTTACAAAATATGACAAATTATTGCTAAGCGGTGATTAAGTAATTAATTGGAAGAAAATTAATAATTAGCTGAAGGCAATATATAACATAAAACAATTTAGAAATGTATAAAAGTTTGTCGAATGTTGAATAATGTCATTGAAAGTTGAACGTTGAAAAGAAATGTTGAAAAGCAAATTCAGTTGATACAATTACCACCGGCTGGGTTCTGCAGTAACCAACCCTGGTCCTCGTCTTACTGAATCCTTTTGTGTTGCCACCACTCGATCATTGACTCCGTAGAGATCCCAAGAATTTAGACGTCGGAACTGTTACCAAACCAAACAACTTGGTGCTCTCATCCAGCGAGGACTATTCCATACCAAGCCACTCCAACCTTGGATTACAAAACTCCTTGGCGAATAGTCTGGTTCTCCTGGATTATAGCAGCTACCCAATTTTCCTGGCACACAGTTAAGCCAAATGTATGGTAAAATTCCCAATTTAAGGATTAACTTCAAATCTGAAGGGTCAACTTAACACCTCATTCCTACAAGAGTTATCATCTGTTACTACACTTGAAATTACTTGTTTATTAGTGGGCACTCTTAGTGCGTTTGATAAAATCCCCACGTTAATGCATTACTGGTATATCTCTAAATAAATCACATTAACATGCCCTTCTCGCCCCTACTAATATCGAGTTAAATTCTTTTGAATTTTAATTATTCGACAAGGTTACGAAAACGTAATTTAATAAATTCGAACTGTCTTTAAACCCTTATTAAACCTCAATTACTCAATAATAAAATTTACTTCTAAATATATCTTAATACTAAGTTAAACACATGTCTCGAAATACCCCGTTCATACATTAACATGACCGCGTCTCTTTCAAGCCACGCGCCGCGAATGAAGGTAATTTGTGATCAACAAACATCGCGTTTAATTATGATAAATTCAACAATTAAATTGCAAATACAAGTACAACAAATGCTACAGAAGGTAATTATATTTATATTATCAACTATCTATCAACATACCACACTAGATGAGGTGTTAATCGGACAGCACGTCTGTATTGCTCGAAGTCAAAAGGAAAATGCTATCACGAACTGTTCGGATATCGTGTTCGATCTCTAAAGAACTAGTTACACTTCTATACGCGAGATGTCGCTGGTAGTGGGAACATAAATCATTCTTTAAATATAATACAAATCAACACAATTACTGTACTGTATCATTCTTATGCATTCATGAGTTCCAATTTAATCAGAATTATCGATTTATAATTTTGTTTATTGATTTTTGGGATTTATTCACTTATACAGATTTCTTCTTTTAAATATTTGTTGTACCAGATGACTTGTAGGTGTTTATCAAGAGAAGTAACAGATGGCGCTTGTATGCTAATTTATAATTTAAAGTTGGATTGACGAACACAATTTCTTCCAGATTCAGTAAGACCAGGGCTTTGGGATTGGACTGAAAAATTAAATAATAAGTTTACTGAACTGTGGTTTAAGACTACAAAAATTCATTGCTATTAGAATAAAAATTAACAAGTTGCATTCGGGTAATTTTGAATGTCACAATATATTAAACTAGGAAGCTTTGCACCGGCAAGTATAGTCAATTATGCACTGGTTTTGAGCTTCTTGGTGCAGACCGATCAAAGTCACCGATGCGGATAAATAGCGAAACTACGACTTTTTTGCGATTAAAGAAAAGTTGAGACATATTCAAGCAATTGGACAACAGATTCGTTCTTAGCACGTTGTTCTTTTCATGCGGTTATGTTATTGGCTTTCAAAGTTTCGTATACACAGGGTGTAATTAGTTTCATGTGATTAAAAAAAACTGGTAATAGGGACGGACTAGACAAACAGAAAACCTATATGACCTTTTTCTCTAGGGGCACTTTGAAAAAAACTGACCTGGGTCTACATTTTAATGTTAAGGTAGGAAAGATTTGAGAACCATTGTTTTTCAGGGTCAATGGATGTTATAGTTCCCAATATTAGAAATAATAAAAAACTGTAATACCCGACTTGTGTTCCCGTCGGTAGAAGTGCGGCACTTTGATGGGGTTATTTGTATCGAACTTTTTATACCACTAATTATGAAAATGTAAATAATTCCTTCTCTTTCGGCACAACGCAAGCATAGCATGGCCGCAGGGGTTTCAATAGGATTTGTTTACATGTGCATTTTAATTTGGAACAAAGCTATTGTAGCTTTTATTGTCGTTTATAAGAATTTATAAAATCTAAAAGTGGTTTATTAACATTTGTAGCATTGTGTTAAAAGCTTAAAAAATTAGTAATTGTTTTATGAAATTGGAAAACAAACAGTTAGACGTCCGAGATACGATAACAGAAAATAGTTATGTATTTTAAGTTAGGAAAAAATCTGATTTTTTTAACGAATTGAGCGCATAATTTTTCCGTATTAGGTATGGAAAACTAAAAATCAAGTCTTTGGTCTCTATGAAAATCAATGTAAACAATAATAAACAGATAAAAACAAGACAACGAATAATAATAATCATACCTTTAATGCCCAATAGGTAACATCCAATAACTGAACAATTCTTTTGAATTTTTTACAAAAATTGTTCGAAATGACCTCCACCTCAACGTATACACATTTCGGTACATCGAACTAATAACATACTTACTCCATTCAACACATTTGGTAAATTAGGATCATTTTATATGGTTTCTATACACATTAAAATACGTCGTTGCAATTGTTCTAAAACTCTTCCGCACCAGCTGTATTTCCACCATTTTCTTCATGTACCAAGTCCATATCCGCGAGCTCTGGATAAGTGTAATCTCCCATAATGTCCAAAATCTGTGTTTTAAAACACCACACTAAACTGTGAATTAACGTTATCAATAAAGAAAACAAAAAGAAAAACTTGGTCCAAAATCCAAAAAGTAACAGAAAAAGCACGAATGAGAAGTAGTGTCTAACGTAACCAAGTACTAACGACGTGAACGATATGTCAATAAAATAAATCTTAACATAAGTGCCACAAGATTCAAAAAGAAAAGCAACAGACAACCAAGGAACGGGTACGTCGCGTCATGCGTATGTTCTTTACCAAGGACAAAACTGAAATTATTACTTGATAATATTACAAGGGAGAGTATAGCACGCCTAATAGGATAATTGGCCGCGAAGAAGCAAAAAACACGACGATGTCCTCGGTCGGTCGCTTTGAACTGCTTTGTCGGCATACTTATTTGCAGGAATGTCAGAGTATCTCGTGCGACAAGACGCGAGGCAATAAAACCTACCCCAATATGCCAGCAGTTCTCAAACTAGGTTATTAAGTATTTTGGAAATTTTAGTTTATTTTCTTTCTCCAAAACTATGAGCTTTAGACCCCATGTTATATAAGGTTTCTTTGTTTGACTTGTCGTTCCCTACCACCAGTTTTTCTTAATGACATGAAACTAATTACACCCTGTGTATAAATATTAAGAAGTTTTTCTAACGGGAATTTTCGAGGACTTTTCATAATAATTCCTTTGTAGTAAATTTCAAAATTTATTATCTCAATTTTAGATTTCTATTTTAAAATTTCACGTTTGACTAAACTTTCCTCTACCTGGTGAATTCAAAAAGCAGGTTAAAGATTGCTCTAGATACAATAGTCAAATGGCTTAATTTTTTTGAGTATGTACAAAAAAAATGTGCGTCTATCAATCGCAAAAAATTATATTTGTCTAAATGTCACTCTCATAAAGTAATCAATCAAACTGTTGCTTTTAATTTAGTTTTCAGCTTTTATTAACTGCCAATGATTATTATGAATGACGAACATGGGAATTAACGATAAATAAACAATTGGAACAAATGCGTTTGATGATTAAAGACCTACTGTACACGGACGGCCAATCGCTGAACTAGAATTCGTACAGATACGTATGTGACTACTTTATTACTGGAGGTGTGGTCGATCAATCAAACACGCGCCCAGACGGAAGCGGCCAAATTACGGGATTCTAGCCCTTTCAATGCCGGAAGTTGCAGTGTCAACGAACAGGAATAGTGTTCCATATAAATTAAAATTTAAAAATATCTATAGTATTGTTATATTATAAATGATTCACAACTCAACAGTTATATACAATGTGAACTGAATTTACTGATACATGCAATTAGGCTATCATAATGGTGTTTCACCAGACCGTTTGGTAACATTTGTTTGAATCTGTACTCAACCATCCCTATAGAATAATTAATTCATTTTTGAACTACTCTAAGATAATATGCTCATCGGTAATTTGGAAATGTAAAATCAGTTATTCCAATTGACTGATTACCAAATTTGTTCGCCGCTATATAAATTAATTAATTTTTCATGTTTTTGGACCCTTTCGATCGATCAGCTGACGCACAATCCACCACCGCTCGTCCAGCTAACTATGTTCTACCTTCATTATATAACATAATCTTCCCCTCATATAAGTTTCGCCATTCGCCGGATAATATTTTTTGTCATTGTTTTTACATGTTTTCAACCCTTTCACGTCCACCCCCACCGCTACCCAGCCAGCTAACGGTCCATTCACTGATCACCTATCAGTGAACAATTGATTTCACACATTGTCAAAGGTCGCTGTGCTCCCGGACTATTAGATGTATTATTTTTAAACATTTTACCTTTTACCATTTTTTATTTTAAGTGCAAGCTATGGAGTCGCAAATGGGATTCAGAAAGTTTAGATCCACTACAGATCAACTAGTGCGGTTAGAATATATCATTCAAACTAGTTTTGCAGCCACATAGTAGCCGTATTCTTTGATCTTGAAAAGACCTACGATATGACATAGAGGTACGGAGTTCTGAAAAAATTACACGATTGGGGAATTAGGGGAAATCTACCAAAATTCACGAGAAGCCTTCTACAAGAAAGAAATTTTAGGGTAAAAGTCGAGAATTAATTTTCGGACTCGCTACCTTTAGAAAACGGAATTCCACAAGGTTTCACCCTTAAGTGTAACACTGTTTGCCATCGCTGTTAACGATATAGCTACGAATATAAAACCAGTCATTGGAAACTGCTCATACGTGGATGATCTGGCCATATATCTTTCCGTAAAGGACGTGACCAGAATGGAACAAAAACTCCAGAGAGCAATAGACGCCATATTTAAAAACGCAAAGGATTGAGGATTTCGTTTTTCAACCACAAAAACATATTGTATACATTTCTGTCGGTTAAGAACATGCGTAGAGGTTATTTACCAGTAACATACTGGTTAATTGTGATATTTTGTAGATTCCCCGAGCAATGCTTAAAAAGAAAAAATACATGTGGCAGGAAGTCCCAAAGAATTGAAGAAGAAAAAATTAAGATAATGCCACAAATAACATTTAGACAATATCTGATAAACATTTTAAAGAATATAGCTGTGGACTATAATTTACGATAAATATGTGCTATAGCAACAAAATGTGTTGGCAATTAATTGTTCTTGTAAGTTATTAGGCCAACGGAATTTGTTTTTGGGCTTTCGTAACATTTCAAAGATTAGTTCGCTAGGATTGATAACAATCCGTTACACCGCAAGATTTGCTTTCTTGACAGAATCAAGAAAATCCCACCAAATCCGTATTTCATGACTCAAGGTCAGTTGCCTCTCGTTTAGTTAACCAAGTGTAACTTTTCTTGCATACAGATTTGTGATAAATAATTTGGTCACAGTTGGTCGATTTCTCAATAGCTGTTATTGTCAAGACATATTTCTTTATCGTATATAACTTTATATTTAATTGATATTACTTCGTTAAGTCAACAGTTGAACACTTGCTGCAGGCTAATACTATTTATGAGCTATTCGTCAGATTTGAATTATATGGAAATTCAGTTTTCTCCCAACATTGCATGCCTTATTGTGCAGATGCAATTAGATATATACCTAATAAATTTGTGTCCGAATCATAGTTCTATTTTCATTAATTGAGAAACTGGACTTTCTTTTGTACTTAAATTAATACACAAAGTGATCCAGATCCTCTATAGATCTTTTTATCATGTTTATCTAAACTCTCCGAAAAATTGTTCTGTTAAATGAATATTTCCAAATTAATAATATAATATCCCTCAAAGTCTGACACAAATAAGATTACTGGAAAAGCTATAAAAATTGAGGCATATAGGGTGAGTCGTAGGAAATTGTCAAATTCCGGGAGTGTACTACACATAGTTCATGAGTAAAAAATACAAAAGTTGTAATCTGATTTTTATTTTTTTTTTAGAATTACGGCATCTTAAACAACAACAAAAATTTTGTGAACAGCTCGTATCGCTTTTTATAGATAGACAGGTCATTAATAGTGAACTACAATCATGTGAGATCTAGGGCTCACAAAGTTAAACTTGGAGTTCCCCAGGGCTCTGTTCTAGGGGCCTTATTATTTCCTATACACATAAAAATGCAGGGCATGTTATTATGTTTGCTGATGATACTACCAAACAACAACGGTAACAAGTATAGAGGAAATTCAATTACAGGCGGAAAATGTTATTAAGCGCTTGTTGTGATGTAATAAATTAATGCTGGTCAGGGTATGGATGCATAGCGGCGTTTTTACTGTCTTGCCAAGACGTAGCAGTGAGCTAGACCGCTGTTGAGTAGCACGACATGTCTAGTTGCTGTCATTTCTCCCGAGTTCAAGTCTCAGCTGAGGTAGACGGCCACATCGCAGGGAATGGTTGCTATATTGATATCTATGTGTACGTGTCCTGGTTGAGTGGTAGCTAAACTTCACCAGGACATTAATATAAATAAGACTATTAAAGAAAAAGATACTCAATACGATAGATACGCGATTCGCCCATATAACTGTCTTTAAATTAAACAAATAGGAGTCTTTAAAAATCATAATTTGTAACGATTTATCAAAACGCATTTTGCACATCTACAATAATAATAATTAGTTAAATCATTTTAATGAAGAACAAAGGACCCCGCTCCAAATACATTAAATTTCTGGTTCCGGTGGGTTTTGATGGAACAGATTATGGCTCCCCGATCAAAAGTCCCTATGAGTGTGTGAAGTTCGTTGTTCAATATTTTCGGAGCTACACAAGTGTTCAATAATAACACTTATACGTTCTGTAGCTCCGTAGCTTCGAAAATATTGAATACAGACTCACAACAACTTTTTTATCAGGGAACCGTAATCTATCGAATACCACTTGATTTAAACACATTTAAACCGCCGAAAAACATTTTTACAATTAATATTAAGTCATTTCACAAAACTAGAGGTTTTTGGAAAAACAATGCGAAAAGCAGCGGATATATTCACAGTTGAGCGGGGACCTTAGACGATCAATAAAATCGAAGGTGAATCCATATTTCTTTAAGTATTAATAGATTTATTAAATATAACATGAACTAATTATACTTGGGGAAATTACCGGATTTAATTATTAAATTAAATATTCTTGAAACGTGGGATTGGTGCGATAAAGAGAGACTAAGCCACAGTTCGTGGTGGCTTCTAACCGTATCTGGGGCAATAATATTACACTTAATAATAAGTCGTTAAAAATAGAAATAACGTTTGACAGTATAATGTGTCCCCTATAATCCTAATCTTGACTGCCTGGCGCACCAGATGTTCTCACATTGTTTTTTAAAAAATCAGTTAAATAACCGACAACACATATGAACTAATCTTGAAATTGTGTCAAGTCCAGTGGGACTATAATAATTTTATAACACATGAGAGATGTATGCTGTAACTTTTAATTATTAATTAGTAACAAAATGTATTTAGAAACTTACATGCATGGGGTGTTTGCATGGTGTTGAGATAAATGCACATATCAAAAGATCGTGAAAAATAAAGTGACCCGTATTTTTTTATTTTTTCAATAAGTCACTATTTTGTTCATAATTAACGTAAACTTAAAAATAGTGGGGGGATCGTGACGTACTAAAATTTATTGAATCTGCGCCATCTGTTATTAAATAGAACAAGTATATTTTTAAATATTAATTCGGTCGTCTTCTTCTTCTTATATTACCCGGAGATATGAGATATTACCAAACGCCAAACGTCATTATAGAACGGCGATATGTGAATGTTGTGATTGTATGTTTATTTTTGTATTTTTATCGATCTAACTCTAGTTTGTGCTCGAGATATTTGAAGAATAAAGCAAATAAATTTGTTGCATATCGTTTTTCGCAAATATATTCAAATCTTAACATGTTGCTTTGTTAAGTTATAAATATGATTTCTTTTAAGGATTGCATTGTACCAGCTCTTTTTGCATGAACACATCAGTGAATTCACCAGACAAAATATTTTTAACTGTCCCTAGAGACTTTAAACGCAGAACCTATTGGTTTACTGCTGTAACAAATAATACAGGTCAGAAGCAGCACAGTATTACATATCAGTAGAGAATCTAGAGACCGCTACGATGTATTTTAAAGGAAAAGGGATCGACTAAAGGGTATGCAAAAACGAAAAACAGATTCTTATGTAAAGTTTTCTGGATTCGAATTTCGAGTTGGCCAGTTAATTCGAAATTGCGAAATTGGAGAATTTTTTTTTTATCAAAACTCGGAAACGCATGAAAATGTATTTTCTTATTTTTCACTCAGTATCTCGAGCCTTGTGAGAGATATTGATATCAAATTTTATGAACATATTCCTCTGATATTGTTCTTGATTGATGTATGAAGCAAAATTGTTTTATCGTGACATCTTTTATAAAAAATATATGAATTATTACATGTTATGCAAAAATACGAAAACGCATTGTAAAATATAGTAAGCCAGAAACTTTTTTTATTATTAAAGATGAAATGATAGTATAACGACAAAAAGTAGAGTTTTAAAGGTCAAGGAAGTTTTTGAAAACTATATTTCTTTTTGTTGCTGTTTAGTTTAGTCGCAATTGAATTATTAAAATTCGGTGATTTAACTATTAAAATTATGCCTGCTCGAGAGAGATTACACTGCATTGGGTACGGAATAACCATGGCTTCTCAAAGAATTCATTCATCGAAAAGGAACACACATTATTTTGTTTCATTTCAATTACTAATTATGAAACACACATTAAAAATAATAAATTCAACTATTTCATTTAGATTCGATATATTTGTACACAAACACAAGAATTATAAGAACGAATACGCGATTCTTTTACACCTCATTTCAGGAGCTAAAGAATCAATGTTATTGACGTAAAAATCATGAATCATATTCATTGAAACTAATGGAAGTTGTTAGAATATGCTTTTTCATAGCTACTTTCCATTTTTAACTATTATATTAGCACAAACAAAAACGCAAAACCAAAGAATAAATCTCAAACTCTACTTGTTTACTATATTGTTATAACCTCAAAATATGACTTATTTCCTCCGTAATGTTGGAAGAAGAAGAAGACGCAGTATTTCTTGATCGAAATGCACAGAGAAGATTTCTGTATTACTGAGGTATTAGTTCCAAAATTCAACACATATGCTTAAAATTCTCCTACGTCACAAGATTATTTATTTAAATTTAATTTTCAAAAATAAACTTATTGGGCGTTTAAAAAACACTGAAACCAGGCAAAATTCATTAACTTTTTACTGAAGAACATAACAAGCCTATTAAAAATGTACTTTTTTTTAAATGCAAACACCCCCAAGAAATATCATAACAGATTTTTGATACATTTGAAGCTACATTTCAACATAGTACTGCTAGAGTAACAAATGCATATTAATATACCAATACAATGCAACTTTCCTTACTAGTAAAGTCACTGTATGTCTATATGTTTGAAGACAAAGAGTACAATAATGGGACTAAGCCCTCTCTGAAGAAGTTATATTTACAGTTCTATTTACTTGTCCAGGAATCAATCCTGGCAATGCTGATCGCTGGTTAGAAACAGGTACTACTCAACCATGTAGCAATATAATGGTGAATCTTTTGTAATATGTGAGATTAACTAAATTCAAGGAGTACATGCGGACATATTAGTCTACACAAGTCATCGTAAAGAATGAAGTAATCTTAAAACACCATCCTTACAGTGATCCTTATAATATAAGTTGTTTTCGGGGTACACAAGTTATGATAGTGATAGCAAGAAACTTTTAAACTTTTTTGACAAGATTACGAAAACATAGCGAGGTGGTGTAAAAAACTCTAGGTAGGGTAGTTAAGTTTGTACTGGTCAATAAAATTTAAAAAACTAATTTTTCAAGAATATTTTCGTTATTGTACTCGTCGCAAATACAAAACGAAGAGTATCTTGCATTCGATCTGCACATTTCTAGAACCGGTAATATCGCTCGTAGGGAAGACATTTTTATATCACTGTGTTGGTGATCGAATTCTGAACAACTTTCAAAATGTTCGTTTATCTGTCTGTCTGCCTGCCCGTCTCTGTCTGTCCGCCCGTCCTTCCGTCCCTCCGTGCGCCCGCCACGTTTCTTGTAAGCATGATAACTAAACAACGAAAAGTCGGATTGTAGTGAAATTCGGTCAGTAAGTTAGTGTTAGCTAGAGGGCGAATCCCATTGTTTTTTTAACAAAATCGATCAAGGAATAAAAAAGTTATTTATTAAATTTACATATTTATATTATATAATATTGTTACATTGCAGAACCAGCTAATTAAGCAATAATCACTAATGTTTATCAATACAACAATAAATCTGTCACAAATGTGATAAGATTATGGACCAAACTTTGGCGGTTTTCATTCGTCTCGCAGTTAGACAAGGCTGTCACTCGTTTATTTAATTACGAAGGGTATGCTATAGAAAGTGCAACACTTGTACAAAAAATACCGTAAATTGGCGAAGAGTATAATAGCTTGTTTTTTTTATGGTTCACTTGCAATTTTTGTTGGTCATTTAAAATGCAATAAAAAATCTTTAAAAAATCACAACGTTGTCTGTGGACCACCACACAAATTTCTTTGTCTGCCATGCTTTAAGGAATAGGAATAATAATAATGTCTCTAGTCGTTGCAAACGTGTCAGGTATTTGCTCGCTGACTCCTGTACCATAATATCATCAAAATAATCACTAAAAATGTCCAGTCAGTACACAGAGTTTCAACATCAAAATAATCACTCAAAAATGTCAAATCAGTAGTAAGAAAAGAGTCACATTGATCATGGTAATTAGCTTTTCGAAATTATAGTTTTTACCCGTCGCGCGTTTTGACAGAAAATTTATGTTTTTTTTCTATGTAAGATGAAAATTAATTAATATTGAAGTATGGTGTTCTTTTCCTTAAACAAGAACACATTTTCATGAAATATAACGGCCGGCATATTTCTTATAATTGAGTCTAATAATCTGTCATGTTTTCTAAGTATGTAGTTTATTTGCTTCATACCAGTAAACTGTTTTTAGTTACTTGTGATTTGAAATAAGAACCTATTTGGCAAAGTGTTTCTAATTTCTTGAATTTTGGCCCTATTCTATAAATATTTTATAATTCCTTTTGATATACACTGAGTGACTTGAGTTAAAATGTAAGTGTCTGTTGGTTTTCTATAAACGTTTATTACGTAAATATAAAACGAAGAGTATATTGCAGTTGATCCACATATTTCTAAAACCGGTAATACCGCTCGTAGAGAAAAAAAATTCACTTCACTATGTTGATAATTGAATTCTGAACAACTCCCAAAATGTTCGTCCGACTGTCTGTCCGTCCATCACGTTTCTTGTAATCACCGTTACTACTTAAGAATGAAAAGTCCGATTGTATAGAAATTTGGATAATAAGTTAGTGTTAGTTTGATAAAGAACCCTATTGTTTGAACAAAATTGTTCAGTAAATAACAAAGTTATTAAGTAAGTAATTAATTGGGAAGAAAACTATATTAGTTTTTGATTTTCACTTTATTTCTTGTCAACATGACAATTGTTTCGCCACACCGTGGCTTCTTCGGATGTTGAGTACTGGTATAGTAATTTTACAATGCACAAACTATATGGTTTTATACAATTTCGATCCAATCCTAGTCTTAATTGCTAAGCGGAAAAGTACAATATAATTTTAATTACTAAATGGAAAGGTACATATATTTCTAGGTAATTTATTGAATCTAGTTTTAATAGTTTAAGTAAATACATTTAGTAAGGGAGATGAGTTTGTTTCAATTTGGTCATTTAATAAAATATCAGACGACTTTAGTTTATTTATTTCTAGAGATTCTAGTAAATCGAGTTTTAATCCTTTTTTCTGGGTGTGTAAAATTTTAAACTCTTCGTTAAACACGTGACCTACTTCTATTAGGTGGTTAGCATAAGTTGAATCTGTTTTATTACTGATGTAACTTCTTTTATGTTCTGATAACCGTTTACCAAAATTTCTTCCCGTTTGTCCAATATATACCTTAGGACAAACACCACAAGTCAACTTATAGACGCCTGTTATTTTCTGATGAAATTTTGTCTTTTGCAATTTTTAAATGTTTTCCTATCGTGTTATTAGTTTTGAAAGCTACATTAATATTACGTTTTTTTTTTTTAAAGAGGAAGTAAAAAACCCAGAGAGCAATACATTTCTTTATTGGTATAGATATGTAGATGATATTTTAACTTGTTTCACAATTATTATCATGGATTTTCATCAAGTAACGGCCCAATCTGTTCAGTAAGTAAGTAATTATTTAAATATTTTTGTTGGTTTTGTAAATAAAAGAAAAATTCTAAAACTAATATTATTTACAAAAATATTGCGAAGAGTATTTTATAGCATGTGCAACAATTATAGAAACACTGCAGTAAATCGGCGAGGAGTGTAGTGGTTTAGCTTGTTTACTTTTTTAATTAAAATATCTCAAAACTGTAATTTATTTGTACTTTCTATTTTAAATCTAAATTTAATAGAAGGTTCAATATTTTTATCCTCTCCGCAAATACAAGACGAGTATATTGCATTCGATCGGCACACTTAAAACTGGTAATATAGTTCGTAGAGAAAAAAATTTCATATCACTGTGTTAGTGATCAAATTCTGAACATCTTTCAAAATGTCCGTCCGTCCGTCGTGTTTATTATAAGCATGATAACTTTTGAATGATACGTCAGATTAGAGATTGATAGAGCTAAACGGACACCGTATTCGTGTTCAGCACGTCGAAATACGTCGGATTACTATGTTGGATCCTAAGAACAGATCAATGTTTTTGTGGGCCAGTGTATCTAAATAATTAAAAAATATATTTTTTTATATTTTCTAGACAAATACTGCTTAAAATAATATTATTTACAAAAAACTGCGAAGAGTGTTCTATAGAATGTGCAACAGTTATACAAAAAGTGCAGTAAATCGGCGAAGATTATAATGATTAGCTTGTTTATATTTTATTTATATTTAAAAAAATATCTAGTATACCAAATATGTTGTTTCCTGTAAGAAAACGAAGAAGTATAACAATATTTTAAATGCACGTGTCTTACCGACTCGTCGTGCCTACTTCTTCTAAAATATGTTTTACAGATCTCTAATTAAGTTATATGAATTAAAACAATGTTTTAAGTCGCAAGTGCAATCTATAAGTCAATGGCTGTTTCTCGCTAAGTGCTCTAAGAGTTACGAGGTGTTGGATTTACTTTTTATAGGATTTATATGTTTAAGTCCCCTCAGAAAGTTCTTGAATCCCCGGAATGTGTTTACGTTACGACACTTCAAGGTATAAGTACTGACAGTCTTAGATGGAAAAATGGAACGTTCAGCTTTCATCCATCAACTAGACGCGGCTATTATGTTATGAATGGTTAGATGAAATTCCTTTGGGCCCCACATTACGTGTTTGGTTAATTTATAAAATTGCTTCGATATTCATATACATCTCATGATCCACTTGGGAGTTAAATAAATGTTTTAATATAAGTAGATGACATTTTGATGATTTTTTGAAACGCATGTAATATAAAGTATTTAAATTATTTTCACATCCACGTCGTTGGGTGAAAGTATAGTAACTAAAAAAATTTCGAAATTTCTTTTTGTTGAAGTAGATTTAGAATGTCATGAAACGTCGAGATTTCAAATTTGAGCGAAAACAAATTTCTGTCTGTCGGTCAGTCTGTCTAACATTTACTTCCCTCGCATACCGAAGGGAAGTATTGTATTCGAGAAAAAATCACCCTCCGAGATTTTTTCGGATTCTGACGTTTCAGATCACGTAGATTACGAAAATATAGGTTTCTCAATTCCGTCTATCTGTCTGTATATCTGTCTGTGTGTCTGTCTGTTGGTGCATTAACTAAAAAACTACTTGACAGAGAGCAGTCAAATTTGATAGGTACTTGACACTACTGTCAGCGAAGAAATGGTTAAACTTTCACATGGTTAAACTGGAAAATGTACAGGGTGGACCGTCTAAAGGGAATAAATAATGAAAAAAATTTTTTTTTGCTCAAATTTAAAATTTCCACGTTTCATGACACGCTAAACCTATTTCAGAAAAAAAAATTAAAATTTTTTTCACCAACATTTTTGAAAATTTTTTACAACTAAAATAGATGAATTTTTTTTTCTTTGCTCAAATTTAAAATTTCCACGTTTCATGGCATTCTAAACCTATTTCGAAAAAAAAAATAATTTTTTTTTATCAACAATTTTGAAATTTCTTTTCCACGAATAGATGGAAAATTTTTTTTTTGCTCAAATTTAAAATTTCCACGTTTCATTGCATTCTAAACCTATTTCAGAAAAAAAACATGTTTACCAACATTTTTTTAAAAATTTTTACCCCTAAAATAGATGAAAACATTTTTTTTCTTTGTTCAAATTTAAAATTTCCACGTTTCATGGCATTCTAATCCTATTTCAAAAGAAAACATTTTTTTTTTATCAATTTTGAAATTTTTTTTTCCAGGAATAGATGGAAGAATTTCTAAAAAAAAAATTGAACATTTTTTGAAAAAATTGTTTTTTTTTACCACTACTATAGAATACATGAAATATTTTTTCTTTTGCTCATTTAAAATTTCCAGGTTTCATGACATTCTAAGCCTATTCCAGGAAAAAAGATGTTGAAATTTTTTTTTACCAATATTTTTGAAAAAATTTTTACAATTAGACTAGATGGAGAAGAAATGTTTTTGCTCAAATTTAAAATTTCCACGTTTCATGGCATTCTAGACCTACTTAAAAAAAAATCTTTTTTTTACACTACCATAGAATTGACGGATTTTTTTTTCTCTTTCAAATTTAAAATTTTCACGTATCATGGCATTCTAAGCCTATTCAAAAAACTTTGAAAATAAAAAAAATAAAAAATTTGAAATTTCACCGCCACAAAATATAAAATAGATGGCAGGAAAAAATTGTTTTTGCTCGGATTTAAGATTTCCACGTCTCATGACATTCTTAATCTATTTAAAAAAATGATATGTTTTAACCACTCCACTACGTGAATGTGGAACTGAAAATATGACACATGGTAATAATATTTGCATATGCACCTATTACAGTTTTATTGAAAAATGTACAGAGTGGTCATCCCAAGAAATAATTCAACCATGGTGGACATTTGTAAAGGTATTTGAGCAAGCCTTCCATATTTGGCACATGTTATTTAGTGTTGAATTTTTGCTGTCGGATGACCACTCTGTATATTTTTTTCACCAAAAATTATCATGATTTCTTTGTAATAATAGTGGTAACTATATTCCGATTATTATTCTCAATGCCATTTCGTAAATAATAATTTTTTAAAGTTACCGCCATGTACAAATAAAGAGGGAAGTTCTGTGTAAATTTTTTTTTACCGATTTTTTTCGTTTGTATGCACGTTTTCTCTGGAACGGTTTAAGATGTTGACTTTGATACACTTATGTATCATACAGAGATCTGGAACTAGATTTGGAGTTTACACCGCTGAAGGGTTGGGAGGTGAATAGGGGTAAATAGGGGAAAATAAGTAATGTAAGCTGGTAAGAACCCAAAAACTTTGGATTTAGTGTATATACTAAAAACAATGGCCTCAAATATTTTATAACATTTGTCAAGCCAGCCCATTATTAAAGGGATTAATAAAATAAAATTGACACATTGACTTGAAATTTGGTACACTTATGTATTATAACGACAAATGGAAATATATTATATTTTGAGATGATTCCGTGGTAGTAAGACTCCAGAAACTTGAGATTTGGTGTCTATACTAGAAACTAAGGTGTTAATTTTTGTTATGACATCTGCCACCCCTATCATCACCCGCATTCCACTATTAAAGGGGGTTAAGAAAGTAAAATTGGAATTTTGCGTATATGAGAACAAAAGTCCTCAAAAAAATTGTTTAGCATCACATGCCCTCGCTCCCATTAAACGTCGGTCAGTCCAAAAAGGTATTGAAATGCACGTCGATTTATGGTTTTCTGGATCAGACGATTTCAAATATATTATTTTATTAAAATTCTATTAGCAATTATTTCCACATGCTGGAAAGCAAATATAAATATCAAGATGCTTTCCTTTAAAGATTGGATGGGAAATGTGGATGTAGAAGTAGTAATTCCTTAGGCGTTAGGCAGCGGTTTTTTTAAGGCGGTTCAATTTCATACATTAACAATGTAAACTTTTTTCGCAGGCAACATACTGCGGCAGCAAATTGTAATTAGATATTTTTTCCTGCCTAATAATTTGTAATTAACTGTTACTTAAATTGAATATGAAAGTTCGAAAAGTAAAACAGAAACGCGGTCAATGAGAAACGATAAATTTAAATTTCGTCAGTTGAAATAGCTACGCATGACAAATAATAAACGAACCATGTTCTTTTAATTCCGTGTTGATGGTTTTAATTGTACTTAAATGTACGTACATTTGTGTGGAACTTTGATGGAACAACGTATAAGGACCACATCAGTCTAATAATAACAACCGTCTGGCCAACGACCTCACGTAAACGATTCTATATGCTACCAACACTACTAAGAATTATGCCCTAACTCTTGCTTTCCACGTTTTTCGACGTTTCACTTTGTGAAGTTTTTTAAATTTCCGGTAATCAGATGCACGTTGAACTAATACCTGTAATAGACCAGTGCAATTAGACACCTCCTAAGTAATCCCTTCCATGAATTTCCCACCACCTGAAAATATTATCTTTTCGTGCTATCCAAACCAAAAAAGAATTCAGGGATTTTATTTTTTATTTTGAAGACCTATCGAGTACTGAAAAAACATTTTTGGAGTTTACATTTACCACAATTTTTTTAAAATAATTTTTAAACTATTAAAACCATTATTGAAAAAATGTAAGTCAATTTTTTCAAAAATGTCTTGCTGTCAAATATTAAAAACAGCACGTTTTAAAAATCGTATGATATAATCTTCATTCTGAAAAAAGGATGGAAAAATCCATTTTTTTTTTCTTTATATTTATTTGCATAAGAGTGCATATACATATAAAAAAACTAGAGTAAACATTACACTCTTCGTCGATTTTGTATTTTTCATGTAATATAGGGGTAGCGTTATTCCAAAAGGAACCAAGTGCCATTTGAAATCTTAATCATCACTAAAAGTTAATGGCAAAGAAAAAAAATTAACTGTTGTTGATAAAAAAAAATATTTTCAAGCTAATAAAGGACCCCGCACAAACCTTATAGTCCAGTCGGTAAAGTAGAAATGCACCAGAAGCTCGTAAAAATGGTATCTGAGATTTTCCTTCAGTGTCTATTAGTGGGAGGATTAAACATCACAAAACCACAAAAATTAGTTCTGGGGATACCGCGCAACCCCCCAAAAAACCACCCCTTTGGTGAAAAAAGCTTTATTTTACTGATTACTCGTTAACTGTTGAAGATATAAAAAAATTGTTCATCATAAAAAAGAAAGTTTGACTAATTACCTAAGAAAAGCCCTCTTGTAATTTTCTTGTATATGCATGATTTTCGAGAATATCGATACGTACGAATTTTCGTTTATTTGAAATTTCTTGCGCGCTTCCTATAGAAAAAATTGAATTGCTTGAAAATCGAACAAGCTGGGAAGAAAAATCAGAATGCATTTTAAAGGGAATATAAAATACTCTCTTGTATTGCCATTTTTTATGGTTATTAATATTTATTAGAACATGAAAATAGCAATATAATATAGTTATCTCTTGATTTTTTTTGTGCATCTAACTATTCTCAGGCAGATAAAAATAACTAACTTTAATATAAGTTATAAATGCATTATCTATTAGTTCAAAGTAGTAGGTAGTTCAATGCAGAAAAGTTAGGAATAAAAATATTCGAATTTACAAATTTACCAGCATGTTGAAGTTAGCCAAAAAAAAATCCAAAAGAGGCTGCATATTCAATTTTTTGTAGATATTTTTTTTATGCAGTTATTTAACTGTTACATGATTAGAAACAATAGTTATTTGATATATAAGCTCAAAAAAAACTTTTTGAGCTAAATTTTCAAGATATTTGTGCCTTTTTTTATTTTTAGGAAACAATAAAAAATTGACTAAAATTTAGCTAACTTCAACATGCTGGTAACTTTGTAAATGTGAATATTTTGCTTCCTAACTTTTTCTGCATTGAAGTACTACCTTGAGTTAAAAGATAATGCAATTATACCTTATATTAAAGTCAGTTATTTTTTATGTACTTACCCCCTGTAAAACTCATTTTGATTCTTCTTCCCAGCTTGTTTGGTTTTCGAGCAATTCCACTTTTTCTATAGGCCGCGAGCAAAAAATTTCCAAATAAACGAAAATTCGTATGCATTAAAAATTTTTTTCAATACAATTTTTTTCAATATCGATATTGTCGAAAATCACGGCATATACAAGAAAATTACAAGATGACTTTTTGTTAGGAATTTACTCCAGCTTTCTTTTTTATAATGAGCAACTTTTTTATATCTTCAACGGTTAACGAGTTATCAGTAAAATAAGGCCTTTTACACCGATGGAGTGTTTTTTTTTTTTGGGGAGGTGGGGGTTGTTCGGCACCCCCAGAACTGAGTTTTTGTGGTTTTGCGATGTATAATCCCTCCACTAACAGTTACTGAAGGAAAATCTCAGATAACATTTTTTGTTATGGAAATCTTTATAATTATTGGTCTATTATGGGAATTGGGTTTGGGTAGAGTCGTTTGAATTTTTGGTATATTATAGCTTTTGTCATCCTGGCCAAAGGTCTCCGTGGCCGCGATGCTCCATATTCAGTATTTTGGCTCGTATGGAGCTCCAAATCTCCATCTTAACGTGGCCATTCCCTAGAAAGAGATCCGACAGGGAAATATTTATTATTTTTGCCCATAACTTTTTTTTCTTAGTACATGTATTTGAATAAACTATAAGACTACCTAAGTAGAACCATAACAAGAATATTACTATGAATTATCTCTCAATAATTTCAGTGGTTTGCAAAATAGCTAGATTTAAAACTACGAAATAGGAAGATTAACATAATTTTTAAATTTAAATCTAGCTATTTTGCAAACTACTCATATTATTGAGTGAAAATTCATAGTAATAGTCTTTTTATGGTTCTACTTAGGTACCTACTCTTAGGGCGCGTTGTATCAACTAAGTTCAATACTAAATCAGCTTGATCCAAGATCTAAATTCATGGTTACTATTGTTGTTACAATCGTAGCCATGAATATTGATCCTTAGTCTAGCTGATCTTGGTTTAAACCCTCTTGATACAACTCGCCCTTATAGTTTCTTTAAATATACGTACTATAGTCTGTTTTTAAACCAGGAGGAGCGTTTTAAATTTAACGCGCTAAATCATACATCTGTGATTGGATAGGCCCTCGCCAGTTTTACACAAGGCAATAGTCGAAAATTTTGACATATTGTAAAATTTAAATTTCATGTCAAAAATTATTTGGTTATAATTTCTATTTTATCGTTTGCACATTGTATATCAGTTTTAATCCCTTTTGTATGAATCTGAAAATAAAAGTGGCTAATTACTTGGTGTCTTCATATTGCGTAAATGGTATGGATACCTAGAGGTCAAATAGAGGTCGTTGGATTATATAATGTAATAAAATACACACAAAAACACTATAGTCATGTATTGTTGGTTGCCCAAAACGCCAAAAAGGTTTTAGTGTATTTTCTAGTTACTTTTATGGTGTGAATGGAACTTTCATGTTTACTCCTCCTGGTTTAAAAACAGACTATAAGAGAAAAGGGTTATGGCCAAAAATAATAAATATTTCCCTATCGGATGTCTTTTTCTAGGGAATGGCCATCTTAAGTTATTACTATGAATAGTTCTTTAATATTTTTATAACGCATATTTTGATTATTGAAATATCTAGCTCTATGTTTTTGAGGTGCCGAGTTCAAATCTAATGTCAAGTAGGCGATATTGACAGTTGGCAGCTGTCAATCAGCTGTCAATTGCCAAGGTGATTTTTTTTAACCTAAAACTTTTAAATAACTCGAGTAATAAGCACTCTACGAAAAAAGGTTGGAACAAAAATTGTAGAATTGGATGGGGGCAGTTCGGCAGTATATGTCACTTTGACTTTGGATGGAAGGGTTAAGGTCATTCAAGGTCAAATTCGGTTTTTTAAATGGGAACCCCTAATTTTTATTGCAAATTCAGCTTGTCTCACTAAAAATAGATTAATTTTGTTCGAAACATTAATTCTGAAAATATCATTTTTTTTTAGTTATCCGGGGAGGAAAAATCAAAATTTTAGAACTTTGCGATTTCTTTACTCTATGAAATGGCTGTTTTCAATACAGTGTGTTGACATTGCTATATTTTTATTGTTATTTAAAATTGATTTTTGTGTTCACTTACCCTGTTTACAACGATTCTACCACTCTGAAATCTTTACAATTGATTTGATTGAATTTTATTAAATTTTTCTTCATTATTAATCAAAATGTTTCCTATATTCGTTTTGTTCACACTTATTGTAGAGATACCTAAATTATTTAATTTTGTAGAAATGTTACTATATTTTGGAATATAATTAATAAAACTATATTTTGCAGGTTTGTTAGGAACAGGGAAAAATTATTTTTGAAACATTTTGCGTTGTTTGCTTTTGACCATGTTACCTATTAGTGACTCGTTGTATCCATTATTTCTTGCAATTTGTTTGATTATATTGTCTATTGAAATCATCTTGATCTAAAGGAAAATTCGTAAGTCTATGTATTAGACTATGAAAGGGTGAAATCTTAATTTGCCAGGATTGTTGCGAATTATAATGTATTACTGTATCTGTAGTAGTGCTAAATTTTAACTGATTAATATGTTTTTTTGTATTAATGTCTGGAAAGTTTAATTGACTATTTTGCTCCGATTCCATTGTGAACTGAATTTTACTATTAAAAGAATTTAAGAAATTCACGTAATTACTTATGTTCCTTTCTGTACCGGTCCATATTCAGATAATGTCGTCTACATATCGAGTCCAATAAAACACATGCGCATTTACACTGTTATTGTTATTAAAAATTAAGTTTTCTAAGTTTGACATAAATATTTCAACTAGCAAAGGAGAACAGGTGAACCCATTGGTAGACCGTCTTTTTGTCTAAAAAATTCACCATTAAACTGAAAATAGTTTTGTGCAATACAAACTCTCGAAAGATGTTTTAACTTTGTTTTTTCGTTTTCGATGATTTGTGTATTATCTATTAAATTATTTAAAATTAATTTTAGTTCTGTGAGCGGGGTTGAGCGGGATTGACTTTTTCCTAATTGTTTAAACAAATTGTGCAGTATTAGAAGTACTCACAACTATCATTACCATCGTGCTGAATGAAGCTACATCAGAAATGTTTCTTTCGGATGTTGGGAAATTAGTACAAGTGATTTTAACAAACGCACTGCACTATAAGCTAGTATGTAGTTTTCTTTATTGGTGCACACTTGGTGTATATTTTTATACAAGTTGCTTTCATTAACGCTGCGCTTAAAATGGCTCTCTTAATTCCGCGCCTTTGGATAAAAATAGCTGGGGTTATATAACGCCTGAGACATTCCTTTTTGACACAGTTCTTATAAATAACACGGAAAACCTTCAAATATATTTTCAAATATAATGTGTATGCTTGTTGCCTTTGTTGACAGATAAAATACTCATAGATGCCTAAAATATGCCTATAATTAAAACAGCCATTGTTAATTACCAAGGAGTGAAAGTAGTAGTCGGGTGTTGCAAATGCGATATATTGATGAAAAATACCTAAGAAATGAATATAAAAAGAAAATTGTCTGTGTACTCAATCTCAGTAGCACCACAAAAGTTAATTCTGACATATTCTAACAAAAATATTACTCGAATACGCAATTCGCAGTTGACCACCGAATGCAGCTTCTACCAGTTTATAGTCCAGTTTATCTTAAGCTGCGACGGGTCTTTATAAAAAATTGTCAGACAAAATGTGAACCGAAGCAAAATAACTTATAAATTATGATCGATTGATTGCAGAATCGTATTAAGGACATGCCAAAAGAAGTTGAAATTATACTTAACTCATGAAAGTACCTTTTTTCAGTTGACTAGTGAAGCTTTTAACAACGCGTAATGGGCCAAACTGTGGGTTGTAATATTAGAAAAAGAAGCACCCAGATACCTGGTCTCTGTTATTCATCGAATGCCTTGATGAAAGTTGGTAAGTAACTCCGACAAATGTAAGGTTAGCAAATGCGTCAGATCTTTCACCACATCATGCAACATGTGCTGGAGAACTCGCAGGATTGAGCAGTTCTGGGCGGAATTTGCATTTATAATTTGAGATTTGCAAATGATAACCACCTTAGTTGCAGAAAGTGGGGATGAGCTCATGTATCTATTGAATAACCTCCAAAACATAAGCTCTGACTGCGGTTTGGGTATAAATGAACCAAAACGTAAACTATTCGAGCAAATGTAAACCATCTGGACACGTTATTAAGGATACGTAATTAAGAGGTAGTAAACACGATGGTTCACCTTGGAGCCCTTGTGGATAATACCGTATTTTGTGATAATTAAATTCGACGCAGAAAAAGATGGCAAGATCGGCAACTTGTCATTTAAATAAAATTTGCTGTGACATGGAAACACCAAGAGGCAAAGAAATTAGACTTACCATAATGCTTTAGTTTTCTTCTATTTTCTCTATGCTTCCTGTATCGTTAGCAAGGCCGACCTATAAGGTATCGATGCTTTCGAAATGTTGGTCTGAAAAAGTTTGCTACGAATTTCCTGGACAGCTTATCAATTCTCCAAAATGACCCACCAACATCATATTCTCTCGAATCCTCTCATTCTTTGGTCACAACAACCAAAGAGGACACTATGGAACGATTGTTAGTCCAAGGGTAAGAGGCGAAGGGACGACCCCCAAAACGTTGGGCTCTCATATGTTATTAAAGAACTCGTGAGAAAGAGCATTGGTGAGACCCTGCATCTAATACGCAGCCGCAATTGTTGACTTGAGGTTGATTGACATGCATAGAGAAGCCAATTATAATATTGTACGAGTCACAAAACATATATCATGAAGCGTTCAACTTAAATTCGAAATTTCAATATATTAAGTCGAAATTCTACTTGATTTAGTTAAAGTTTCGATCCTTTATTGTTTTCAATTGTAACTTCATATTGTTTAAATGATTTATTAATTAGTGAGTATATACCGGGCGCCCGGCACATGAGATCAGGATACACTCCCCACTTTTTTCTTTATTTTTCAAGTTAAAAATTTTAAATTATAGTTCTGAATATTAGACACAAAAATACATTCTTTGACATAACTGGATCCTAAAATACAATTCAGGTTTAGCGAGGCGCACGCACTTTCAATTTCAAATCAACTTCTGAACGACTTTTCTTAATCGCTTTGAATACTTGACGCTTCTACCATCTTGTCGTGGTCTTTGTCGTTTCCCTATCATGTTTGTTGATAGAACTTTTCAAACTGTGTATGTGTATATTTAGGAAAATAAATTACCATTTAATGTAAAAATTAATAATTTATTAGGGTATTTCCATCTAAGTGGGCCACATCACAGATTTAATATATTGATTATATGTAACAGAATGACTGTATACAGGGTGATTTACCGATAAGGTTGATTATGAGCTCCACATACATAAACTCCCACCCCTATAAGTTCCTTCATTCTCATACGATTTAAGCACTTCAGGAAATGATCAGTCACATACCACATGTCAATTGATATGTGACCAGTTTTTAAATCTCTCTAATCGTATGAAGATCAGGTCACTTATAATGGTAGGAATTCATGGTTGAACACTGCCGAATACCTAATGGAGAGCTAGAGATTTAAAGTACCACATCTAGTAAATATAGTTTCATGTTAAATCTTCTTGATTCGCTGTAACAAAGAATATATAAACAACAGTTTTTTTATGTGTATCCTGAATATTACTCGACATTCAATTCAGACGTAGCCTCATAAAATCATTTTGTAATTTTTGTTTTGGTTGAGCAACAAATTATAGTTTCTCTACTTCTAGCAATTGTGCATATGTTACAAAAAAATATGGGATAATGGATTATCTTCGCAAAAAGGTCTCGGTTTTCCCCTTAAGAAAAAATGTCAGTTAATAACCTTTACAACTTGATTTGCTATTTACTTTTATGTGTAGAATGTGCATGCAAATGTTGTGCACACATTTCGGATACACTCTATAAATAGTGCAGATAGCTTAAATTGAAATTTTGACTTACGTTGAAATAATACATATTACGTAAACGGAAATTTCGAGTTATTATTTTTATGTATGATATCACTGTGCCGGAAGAAAACCTTAAACGTTGAAATTGAAAAGGAATAAACGGCCAACTAATACTTTCTCGTAGTATTTGTTAATTAGGACTCCTAAACCTAAGCTGTTTACAGCTTGATGATATTGCATATCACGATTTAGACGTGGGGAATGTCTATAATTTCTTGTCAAAAAGGATCTAATTTTGAAACAGAAACATTTATAATTGAAACTGAAAGTCACAGACTACTTGGAACACGCGCAACAATTATGCGATTACAAACTATAACAAAACGCCACCGGGTCTATTTTGAAAAGCAAATATTTTCTCCTCAAAGTATCTTATAATTTGTAATATAACCTGTGTGTTTCAAACAATTAGTAATGCCTAACACCATACAAGGAATGTCTATTCATCTTAACATCTTCACGTCTTAACGAGCCATTAAATATGACGATTAATTTCTTAATTTTTACCATACTTCAATTAACAATTTCAATTATAATGTTAAATTGTTTTCAAAGTTATTAGATAATTGGTTTCTTACAAGTACTTCTAACAAATATTATTGACACGGAAAATGACTAACCATTCATGTATTTGAAGTTTACTCGGACAACTTGAGAGAAATTTATATAATAATGACGCAATAACTTGAGTTTATAAAGTGGGAGTTTTCTCATCGTTTTGATTAAGGAAAATTATGCTAAAGCAAATGAGGTATTATGCACGGATAAATTAAATCTTCTTGGTTACATTTGTCAGCGAATAACGATAAAACTAAAAAATGATTCTATGTTTGAAAAAGTTTATTACTTGGTGAGAATAAAATACTGTATATTTCCAGTTACATGATATATTACGTAAAGCTATGTTGAAGTTGTCATAAAAATTTAAATTATACGTTTAAATGCAAACTCAAGTAGTTGTGCTTGTATATAGTTATGGAACAGAAAATTGTGATAAGATTAGTAGGTGATATCTTTTGTAATGACAAATAATACTTATTTATGCATAAGTCTGCAAATTATAATAATAATAATAATAATAATAATAATAATAATAATAATAATAACGAACTTCAGAATGCTCTAAGGGTGGTCGAGGAGTGGCATGGAGTTCGGGTTGGACAAGTGTGCGGTCGTCCATCTCAAGAGAGGACGATGCGGGGACTTTGCTGAAGACGCGCAACTCGCAGACGGAAGCATCCTAAGACATCTGGATGCCGGAGAGACCTACACATACCTGGGTGTGCAACAACATCACATCCAGGATGTGCAGCAAGTTAAAGAATCTCTCCGCGGCAAGTACAGACGCCTACTCCGAAAGATTTGGTCATCAGAACTTTCGGGGAAGAACAAGGTGTCTGCGACTAATATGCTTGCCGTTCCTGTCCTGCTCTACTCCTTTGGGGTAGTCAAATGGACTGTAGATGAGCTGCGCCAATTAGATAGAAGTACCCGCAAGATGATGAATATCAATAGGAGTATTCATCCTAGATCGTCCGTTCCTCGTGTGTACCTCTCACGTCAACGAGGGGGGCGAGGACTTTTGGGTCTGGAGTGTCTGCATGGCAGAGTAGCACTAAGTATGGCATGCAACATCCTAAGGAGCTCAGACCCGCTTCTGCAATTAGTGAGAGATCACGAAAATGCAGGAGTAGGTGCAGGACTGTTTAAGGCGGCAAAACGAGCCGCAGATGAACTTGGTCTCGTATTCGACAACAGACGAGGAGGCCGGCGCGGTGCTGACCCAGAGTCAGTCACTGAACTGCAGCCACCTCGCCTGAAGGCCCAAATAAAAGCTGCCGAACAGGAATATCTGTTTAGGCAGCATGTCGATAAACCCATGCACGGGGTGTTCTATAAGAACCTAGAAACACTGGGTTTATCGACTAAGCTGACATTCGCCTTTTTAAGGTCAGCTGGGCTAAAGTCGGAGACCGAGGGATTCATTGTGGCCTGCCAAGATGGTGTAATCAACACTTTGGTTTACCGAAGCCGCGTAATGGGTGTAGAGGTTCCTGATATTAACTGCAGGACCTGCCGTCAGGCGCCGGAATCGCTCATGCATTTACTATCTGCATGCCCGGTATATGCAATTTCGGCCTACATCCATCGCCATAACGCGGCGTTACGGGTGCTGTATTACCATCTACGGCACTCGTACGGAGTAGACCAGACACCAGTGCTGCCTTACGTCCCCGGAGACATCGAGTCCGTCGTCGAGAACGAGAGGTGCCGAATTTACTGGAACTTCTCGTTTCCGACAATCAGGCTAATTCAAGCCAACAAGCCTGATATAGTCCTCCTCGACCATCGAAACAAGGTGATGTTTGTGATCGAGTTCTCAGCACCTGCTGAGCCAAACATCGCCTTGAAAGAGGAGGAAAAACGGACCAAATATCGTGATCTCCGGTACGAGCTCCAAGTGCTGTACCCAGGCTACTCGGTCAAGATGGTCGTTCTAATAATCGGTGTACTCGGAGGTATGAAGCCTACGCTGCTCTCGGAACTGAAGACCATACCAGCCTGTCGGAAATCAGCCGAATGGCTAGCAGGCCAAATGCAGAAAGCGGTCATCTTGGGGTCCCTTCGCCTACTTAGGGCACATGAATCTGGAATATAGTCACTAACCCCACAGGTCGTGGGGAGTGGCTGTTATTATCGCCGGCGCGGCTACCGTGTGGTATCGGTCGGAAAGCACGGCAGCCCTGTCCGGCAACGGTGAAACCGAAAAAAAAAAAAAAAAAAAAAAAAAAAATAATAATAATAAGAAGAAAGGGTGACTGTAATTCCATTAATAATATCTACCACCGGAGTAATCCCCAAAACTCTTGTTGCCAATTTAACAAAGCTTGAAATTGCCGACAAGATTGCAGCCATCCAGAAAGCAGTGATCTTGTCGACTACTACAATAGTCCGTTCATTTCTAAATTCACCCCTGTAATCACAAGTATCTTGCTGCGGCCGATACTTGTTTGTGCGCCCACTACTAGTGGAGATCTCATTCATGATAATAATAATAATAATAATACATTTATTTACCAGCACAAAATACATAGTAAAAAGGTACAAATTCGGCACATGCAGCCGTTCTTCCATTTGCCCTGCACACGTACTCCCGCACACACACACACACACACAAAATAAGTACTATATTACCTAAAAAATTACAAAATATTTGAAGTTCCTATACAAATTTGTAAGAAAATAAAGAAAAATATATACGTAGGTGTACCTCTGTTGAAGTTCTGGTGGTGTCTCCCGCAGTATATACCCATCGAAGCATACAGGTGAGGCAGTCAATAGCGAGGTTGTTCATTTTGTTTAAGTAACAGCATATTTTTTATAGTATTTGTGAACTTATTATAAGAAAAATGTTTGACGTCATTATCAAGTGCATTCCATAAATGAGGTGCAATAAAACTAAATGATTTTTGAAAAATTGCGGTTTTATGTTGTTTTACCAAAAAATTCTCTATATATCTAGTATTATGGTGATGAACTTGGGTAACCAATTTTGTACGTAAATAGTTTGGGTCACCTGTACTTAATATTCTCCAGATGAAAGTATACATATGTAACAATCTACGATATTCCATATTTAATATTTTAAATTCACGTAAATAAGGTGATATATGGTTTCTGTATGGAATACTATAAATAAAGCGCATACAAGAGTTCTGTACTTTTTGAACAGTACTTCTCATTAGAGAAGACATAGTGTTTCCATATACGACATCGCCATAGTCAAATAGAGTTAAAATTAACGTATTGCAAAATTTAAGTTTAGTATCTAAAGTTAAAATGTTTTTTAAGTTATACAATTTCTTTAGTCGAAAATTTGAGAGCTTCACTTTATTAACAATATGTTTTTCGAATTTTAAAGCCGAATCTATATATATTCCCAAATTTTTTGCATTATCAACAATAGGAATGCTTTGATTATTTATCACAAAATTAAAGTCAATTGCAGTGAAATATTTTCTCGTTGAAGGAGTACCTATTAAAATTGATTGAGATTTTGAGCCATTTAATTTAAGATTATGATTGCATGCATATGTATAAATGTTCTTTAAATCCAGATTTATTAGGATTTCGGCTGTTTGAAATTCTGATACATTAAAAGAATAATAAATTTGTGAATCATCTGCGTATTGATGTAACGAGCAATATTTTAAACTATTGGACATATCGGTGACATATATAGAAAATAGTAATGGTCCTAAAATTGACCCCTGAGGGACACCACTGTTTAGGGTTTTAGACTGTGAATAATTTTTATTAATATTAACACATTGTTTCCTTTCGCTGAGGTAACTGGACATAAGCTCTATTGCATTACTTGAAAAACCAAAATAATGCAATTTTGCTAGTAACATTTTATGGTCTAGCGTATCAAAAGCTTTTGAAAAGTCTAGCAGTATTAGACATGTGCATTTTCCATCATCCAATCCTGTAATAAAGTTATCTAATAAATATGTTAAAGCGGTGGACGTGCTATGATTTTTTCTGAAACCCGATTGAAATTTTGAAAACAGATTATTTTTATTTAAGTATGTATTTATTTGGTTGTGCAGGTGCCTCTCTATCACTTTTGAAAGTGCACAGAGAAGGCTGATTGGCCTTAGGTCCGTAACTTCAGCAGGGTTATTAACTTTTGCTATTGGTTTTACTATAGCGTGTTTCCACAACGTAGGAAATTTATTTTGTGACAATATACAATTAATAATATGTGTAAGAGCAGGTAAACAATATGGAATAAATAATTTTATATCAATTATTGAAAGATCATCCATCCCCTTGGCATGTGTTTTTATTGAGTTGATTATTTTGAGGACATCATTTTCGTGTATTTGATTAAATGATAGAATTTCTATAATATTTAAATGCCTGTTATTTTTATAAAAGTTCAAAGTATCTTCACATACAGTGGATTGTGCATCTGCCATTGAAATGAAAAAATTATTTAATAAGTCTGGATTTTGTAAATTTGCTGGCAGATCATAATTCGGTGATTTAGTTAAATTTAATTTTTTTGCTGTAGACCAAAATTTTTGGGAATCATCTTTTATAGAATTAAAGAATGCTACTTTCTCTCGACGTATGGCAGATTTTGTATAATTACGTAAATCTTTATAATAGTTATGGTTTGCCTCAGTCTTATTTTGTTCATATTTTTTCCGTGCTTTGTCTCTTAATTTCATAAGTATTCTTATATTATCCGTTATCCAAGGAGTGAATGGCCTTTCTATAATTTTTCTCTTTACCACAGGAGCATGAACATCTAGCAAATCCACAAATATTTTGTTTAAAATATAAATTTTTTCATTGATGTCATTGGTTTGGTATATACCAAGCCAGTTAATATTATTGCAATCAAAATTAAACTGCTCAAAGTCTATATTTTTATAATTTCTATGCTCTACATACTTTTCCTGCTTTACAAACTTGGGCACATTTATTTTAGCAAAAACCAGTTTGTGATCAGTAATATCCTCTGCGAGAGATAAAACACCTGTCTCAATCATATTTAATGAGTTGTTTATAGCAATTATATCTATTAGGCTATTTGAGTTTGTGTATTGATTCTCCCTAGTTGGTACTTTTATTACTTGTTTACAGTCATATGCTTCGAGTAAATAGTTAAATTCATTTTTTTCTTTAGAGTTACCTAACATGTAAATTATGTTGTTCTAGTTCTGACATTCGTATGTTTCATTCATCCATTCATTACTATTATATACAGGAATAACAAGAAGTTGTCCGCTTTTAAACGTGAATGGCACGCATTGAAATGACGAAATAAGATTCGAGGCACGTTGGTCTGTAACAAACCCATGTCAAATTATGGGCATTTTAACTTTTGAAATTTTAGAATGGAGTTATTATTTAATAACATATTGCACGTATTGAGTTATGCAAAGATACTGCGAAGCAGCCTCGATGGAACCTCGCATTCGTATTTAAAATAAATTTATCATGCAGTATAATTAATAAAATCACTTGCATTGATTTCCCCATACTCAGAAAATCAATGCAGGTGATTTACCGATTTTATTAATTGCACTCCATGATTATTTCATTTTAAGTAAGGCGAACCTCAGAGTAGCTGAACGCGCTTTAACATGTTGAAATATGCCAAGTGTATTGAATATTCGAACGCATCTATCCTGTATACCGAAATATTGAATAGGGACCGAAATATTGAGAATCTTTGTATTTGGCGGCAAGAATAAGTACTTTTTCGAATTGAAAGGTTAATTAGTAAATGACATCATAAACCTAGTAGACCAAACCAATAAACCGTGTTTGAATGCATTAAACAATTTACAACTAATTCGACCTCAAAAGTGGCAATATCCATATGCAGGTAGGCCGTTTGCAGACATATTTGATAGGAACTTTTTACCCTTAAAATATGAATGCCTTTCTTGTTACACCCTGTATGTATGGAAATTCTCACACTACAGGATTTCATAAAAAAGCCTTCAATAATTTCTGGGGCAGGTAGTATATCCAGAACTAGATGTAAACATTTAAATCCTCTCTATTTTGTCGTAGATCCTATGTAATCATTAATCATTATATAGGATACTTTTCAATATAAGTAAGAATGCTCGTCGGTATACCATTAGATTAGATTAGATTAGATTAGGAAGGAGGAGCTGGCCAATTGGCCTTGACCACCGCGACCCCCATGGATCTAGTGTGGTGCTCCTGTTTGTTTTCCTTAGAGTTCCTTATCCAGCTTTGTCCTTTGTATGAGACTCCACAGCCTTGATAGGGGCTCCTTAGTGTAGCTATCAGCTCTTGGTTTTTCATCACCAAGTAGTTGGAATCGCAGTCTAGCAAGGCCTTCACAATGGCACAATACATGGACTGAGGTTTCCTCTGCCTCTTGGCAGAATCTGCACGTTGCGTCCTCTGCCAAACCCATTAGACTGAGATGTCTATTAAGTCGACAGTGACCGGTTAGAAGACCTACTATTATTCTAATGGCCTTTCTATTTTGGCCTAATAGATCCTCTGTAAATTTGGCTGATCGTTCTTTAATGAACTCTTTGGCCTGTCTCTGTCGTGGGAAATTTTTCCACCATTCCAGAGATTTAATTTTGACCCATTTGTTAATGGATGCTCGTATGCATGGCTTGGCCACACCGCAAAAGGGTTCGGGTCCTATAAGGGCGTTACCTGCGCCTTCTCTGGCCAGTTCATCGGCCTTTTCATTTCCCTTGTGTCCCTTATGTCCTGGTACCCACGCCACGGTCACTTTGTTTTGACTTCCTAGGCCTGTAAGGGCATTTATGCAGTCCCATACAAGTCTTGATTCGACTTGCATGGAACCGATTGCTTTTAGAGCAGCTTGACTGTCGGAAAAAATGGCAATCGACTGATTAACAGTTCCTTGCCTGGTAATTTCCTTTGCGCACCACTGTATTGCGGCCACTTCAGCCTGGAATACTGTGGCGTATTTTCCTAGACTTATTGGGATTTTCATTTTTGACCTTATCCCATAAATCCCAGCTCCGACTCCCTGTTCTGTCTTAGAGCCGTCTGTATACCAGATTGTTTGTGCCGGTATTGGAGGACCGTTTGTCCAGTCTTCCCTGTCTGGTATTTTAATTTTGAAATTCTTATTAAAGTTATACTTTGGGACTGTAGTGTCCGTGGGCATTCCTAGAATGGGATCTGCCTTCAGCTCTAAGTATAACTTCTGGTGCTCTGTTCCGTGTTGCTGCCTTATTGGTGTAGAGCCTTGCATTAGCCTGTGCACCACCGAACGAGCTTCTCCTTGGATAAATATATGTAGTGGTGGCAAGTCCAGAAGGACTTCCAATGCAGCAGTTTTTATGGCTCCCGTGGCGCACAGGCTGGCAAGCCTTTGTACGCCATTTAACAGCCTTATTGCTCCCAACTGCATTGTCTTAGTCCACCATGCTACTGATCCGTAGGTTATCATGGGTCTTACTACCCTCATATACAACCATAGGGTCATTTTGGGATTTAACCCCCAATTTTTTACACACATCTGCCTACACCTTCCGAGGACTATTGTTGCTTTCTGTGTGACTTTTTCGATGTGGCAATTCCATGTCAGTTTTTGGTCAAAAATGACTCCTAGGTATTTTACCTCACTGGCAAATGGAATTTCCACACCGTTGAGCACTAGGGGCTTTAGGCCTTCCAAGACTCTTTTTCGCGTAAAAGTGACGACTGTGGTTTTGTGGGGATTTATGGAAAGTCCTTCTTCATTACACCACCTGTCGACAATATTTAGGGCTCTTTGAGAACGCTCTGATATCATGTTCGCAAATCACCCTCTGACAACTATTACTATGTCGTCAGCATATCCTAGGCAGTAAAAGCCTTCCGCAGACATTTTTCGGAGGAGGTCATCAACGAGGGTTGCCCACAGTAGTGGAGATAGTACCCCTCCTTGGGGGCAACCTGTGCTCACTTTCGCCTCTATGGTAGCCTCGCCTAGAGGTATACCATGAAGAATTGTTATTTTTCTAGAATATACTGCAACGTTATATATTTTATGTAACTTTTTTCACTTAAATATTTTTTAAACTTTTCATACTCACTGATTAATTTATTTCAAAGTAATACAGTTTCTCCACTAGCTAATACTAACTTTTTGTTCATATTTCAATTCAATTGGTTTTTTTTGACACTTTAAGTCGTCATGCTCACAAGAAACATGACGGACACATGGACATTATGAAAATTCGTTCACTAACACAACAGTATAAAATTTACGAATTTGGAAATATGCCAATCAAATGCATTATACTTTTCGTTTTCGTATTTACGAATAGTGTAATAATAATACATACGGGTACAAAATTTCAAATCAATATCTTAAACTGTTCCCGAGAAAACGTGCGCACAAAAAAGTTACAGACAGACCGCCGACAGACCGACAGTCAGACAGAAATTTTTTTCGTTCAAATTTAAAACCTCGACGTTTCGTGACGTTTTAAACCTATTTCAACAATACAAGTTTTTCACATTTTTTTACGATTACTATACCTACTTTCACTCCACATCATGGATGTGGAGGTAATTGAAGGGATTGTTAACCGACCTCAAAATCGATATTATAAGGTTCAATTAACAACATCGTGATTTTTTGTTATCCTATCTGACAAAAAATAGTTATCTAATAAATGTTGAAATAATAATATTTTAATCAATGAATCAGTAAAGAACTCTACGAATAATTATTTTGAAGACTCAGCGGTTATGATGAAAAATATTTTGACTAGTTATTGCTACTGATTACAGAATGTTTGCATTGCACTATTTCAGTATTTGAAATTCCAAGACGGCTAATAAATTATTGATTACGCATGTCATATCATTTGTAATTTTAATTTACTTGCCTTTGCCAGAGAGAGCCGCGAAAAGATAAATAACTCATTTATTTCGCAGCGACTTAGATGTGTCGGATTTGGGCATATGGATTAAATAATTACATTTTAGGATTCAACAGGTCCATTGTAATTGAAAGCCAATTAGTGAATAATTTGTCTTGATTTTGTGTTATAGGTTGTTTACATTTAAAATATAAATAGTCGTTGGATGCATATTTTGTTTGGGTTATGGATTTGTGAGAGGTGCCTAAGAAATATAAACATGGACCGTTGGGAACTCATAAGAGGACATACGGGGCATTCGCTGTTAGACTGTCATATACACATACAAGTATTTTGTTTGTGGGTGTTTCACCCCTAACCTTATATTTGTGGGTCGTAAAGTAAAATTTGAATATAAATAACATTACTTAAACATTACCGTACCGAATTTCTTTATAGAATAATTAGCAAAATTGTATCTATCAAAAATTTAATGCTAATTTAATGTCATTTTTATTCTACATTTACGCACACTAAAGAATGAAACTTGCAATATAATTTTCATCCCATACTGGGGCATTCCAGCGGATGTTCCGCAAGGGTCGTGTCTCGCACTGATGTTTTCACTTCTGACTTCATATATCATTAAACTTGTTTACTGTGTCCAAGGCAATATTTCTCTTTCTTAAAAAGAACCCAACGAAATCTGACAAACATTAAAGTAAATCATCACATTCATCACGTAGTGATGGCTCCCTGGAGTATATCAAAAGGTACTTGTGCAGTAAGTACAGAAGAGTCTTTATATTAAACTAGGAAGCTCTGCCTCGACAAGTGTAGTTAATTATTCATAGACTGGTTTCGAACTTCCTAACCTTCGTCAACGTAGAGTAGATCGACCAAAGTGTGACTAGTATTGTTCCAACTAGATTCAGATTCAGATGTACTGGTTATCTGCTCTCTTGTAAGGTGGTGATTCATTAGTTATATTGTATTATCTTCGGCAAGTCGGTAATAGCAGGTATTACTTTTAAATAAATGGTTAATATATTCTAGGTGGCTGTTTAGAATTTAGACAGAGGTTGTATTAATTGGTGTTCTCTGGACAATTCTGAAGAGGAGACGTGTGCGATTTTTATTTCACAATATTTTAACGATTTTATCCCAAATTTACGAAAACATGTCTTTTACTCATAAGGAATGCATAGGAAAATTCACCCATTTTGGGGCACGGGAAGGGGTTGACCTAGCTACCCTAAATTTGGTGCATTTTTTTTCTTTTATATCATATTAATTTGAGAGGGTGAGACGATCAAATTTTAAAAGTTGAAGAATAAGGACCACCCTATTATTTATTTAATGTGCTTTCTGTTGTCTGCATCCTTAAAAATAATCGAGTTAGCAAATATAATCATAAAATTAGGGGTATACAAAACTTTAAGGATGGATGGGTTGAAGTATGTTGGAATTTAGGTATTAATGGATCAATAACGGTAGAATTATTAGACGTTAGGAGAGAGAGAGATTGCAAAGTTAGGGCCGAGTTTTCGGAATATAAAGTTGGAGAGTGTTGGGATTTCTGTGGTGTCACTTACTAGACTAGTCGGAGTTCAATGATGCATATGCACCTGCTAGCTTAAGGCTTTTGCTCTGCTGTACGTATAGCCTTTGTTGTTGGGTAGGTGAGAGGAAAGGATAGCAGATAGGAGAGGGGTGAATGAGTAGAGATCGTAGGTAAGTTTTATAGATAAGAATTGAGGTCCAAATAGGACTGTTTTTAAGGATTTTGCCTTATAAAGTTAATCTTTTTATTCATTCTTAATTCTCGATCAACGACTCCCTCGAGTCGAAATACGTCATCAAATTATACTTGTCTGGTGACGAGACTGAGAAAATTAAGTAAATAAGTTGGAAATTTCAAAAATCTGTTACATGTTGAGTATAAATAAATAAATTTAACCCTGACTTTCCTCAGTTTGTTGTCAAGAAAATTATGGTAGCGACATCTTGATATTAGAGAAATGCAACACACACCAATTATTCACCGATCTTGCTCACCGATATGGCCAAGTATAAGATACCGTCTTATTATCAGTAAAACACAAGACGTTCATTTATTGGCTTCCTCCCTCATGTTGGATACATGCTGAATATATAATAATATCTGAAAACATCAGTGTTTGTCTGCTTGCTATTTACTGAAGAATACTGAGATCCTATACCAAGTATGCTTGTCACACAATACGTTCTAGACTACTGAGCTACCGTACCAATGGAAATGTTCTTTTTGGTTATCATGTTTTTTATTTGAAATCCAATGCCACTTCAATTAATTTTCTTTTGGTTGTCTGACATCTGTCATAAAATTCTTAAGTTATTCTTAATCACTGCATGCAACAAAATTCTTACAGTTTTTATACAAGAACGCAGCGGAAAAAATGTATCTGTAGAGAAAAGTTTAGTTCTATATTTATTTTTCAGATATTATATTTGGTGACATCTAAAACGTTTTTCTTTGAAACTTCATAATTATTGTTACACTACACACTAGACTGCCACTTGCGTAAATCTTAAGGACCTACGGAAGGCTTGGGCGTGATCTTAATTTAAAAGCAATAAAATTTTAAATGGTCTGAAAAATCACATTTTGTCACTTATCAGGGTATCGATTTTACTGTACCTACATACTACTAAACTAGCTATGCCTAATTAAGGTTATTGTGCCAGTATGTTAGTACCTGCCGAGTGTACGTCAGCTTAAAATAGGACTTTGCGTGCATATCATAATATACACGGTAATAATAAACAAACTAGCAGATACAAATTAAACCACCCCGACTGAGTATACCAATTTATCATTTTAACCTAATCTAATTAAGTTTCCGTGCCATAGCACTTATTAGCAAAACGAAAAGCAGGTGATTTTCTTACAAGTTTGACAGTTTCTAACACAAATAAATATTCCGTGAATGAGTTTCGCAGCTTATTTAATCAAAGTGTTATGTTTAAAAATGAATTATTATTTGTTAATTATAAATTAAACACTGCTTTTAGATGAATCAATCAATATATTATAAATACTCAGTATTTATAATATATTGATTGATTCATGTAAAAACAGTGTTTAATTTAAAATGAACAATGATTTTCAAGATGTTTCACAAGGTACCTACCACAAGTTCAGTTCAATTATTATTTGTTTGCATATAATTGTTTTGAAGCATATTCTTTATAAGATTTTGCAAACAGCAGAAAAAATAACTATCTATAACTAAGAGAAAAACTTTGTGCAAAAATATTAATGAAATCTTTGCATTCTTTCGATAACCTGGATGTTAGTGTTAGAATGACAATTGTTAAATAAGGAATTGGACAAATTTATTTCAGGATTTTAATTTGCTAGCATAACCAGAATTCAGGTTATCGAAAGAATGCAAAGATTTCATTAATATTTTTACACAAAGTTTTTCTCTTAGTTATAGATAGTTATTTTTTCTCCTGTTTGCAAAATCCTATAAAGAATATGTTTCAAAATGGTTAATTGGCAAGCCTTTCAGCCTGTACATTGTACAATGTTGTAGACATACAGTGTATTATATTAGTAGTAGTATATCATTTATATTTGTATATAACATTTGAGGTAATTCAATAAATACGTTCACAAAAGGGGTTATTTCTACTCCCCACCCCCAACACTATATACCTTGTAATATTTATGTCACCCCCTTACACAAAGGTTCGCTTGCTCCCTCCCTCCCTCTGTATTTAAGGATTTAAGGATAATGAATCAAACTTTAAAAAAATGCCTGTTAATTAGTTTACCAGAAGAGAACGGAATTGTCAAATTCAATTTGTAGAGTACAGTTCTGTGGTAGTCCCATATTAGATTAGAAGCTATATCTAGTACAATGTGAGCAGAAATCGTAAACACCTTTTCTATTCGATACCTCAGCTAATGTGGCAGTAATACTCCCATAGAACTGAGGAAATGTTATCTACTACGATATTCTTAGAAACTGAAAAAAAGTTTCAAATAAAAAAGGTGTCTCCATCTTTATTTCTTCTCAGCATAGACTTAAAGGGTTTTCCGTTCGTTAACTGATCCTTGCAAATACTCACATTTTATCGACATGGTTTTTGAAAAAAAAAACGTATTTTTTACAATTATTAAAATTTGACCTTCATATTACCACAGTTCATTAATAAATATGTAGTGATGACATAGTAATATTGAGATCCATTATTGTTTTCGTTTTTTGAATTATGGCAAGTTAAACAAAAAAATAATTTTAATTATTATTGTTATACATCCAATAGACGCCGAGAATAAGAGAAATGACTCGCAGAAAGTCAGTGATAAGTAATTATTTATAAGCATTAAACTATTCAACGGATCATTATGAAATTCACTAATTTTTCGAAGTCAGTAACAAGTAAATATATCGAGAATAAATAAAGATTAAGGATAGAGGCAACCTTTTATTTGAAATTTTTCTTTCTAGGAGTAGTAGTTCTCGATTTGACCAAGGAACTAGTGTTATATACTTAGCACATATCACATATTAGCACATATTATATAAAATAACTTGCCTGGTGTACACTTAGTTTTACGAATTATTATTCATATTTTCTTAAAAAATATATGGATCGGGAGAACTTACAAATTTGCTATTATAGTAGACAAAAGTTTAATGATAGATGTTTTAAACTAAACCCCGCATCAAAATATCATTAATAACTTTAGACATAGTAGGTTATTTCTCAAAAATATGGATATCTCTGGTTTTACTGGTTAGATTTTAAAAATCCAAAGCATCAATTATTTGTATCAATGAAATTTAATAGTGCATTATTTTAAAATACGAATGTCAGAGCGATTCTAAAAATTTGCAAAATTTTGAAAAGATGGCTAAAATTTGTATTCAAAAATGTTTTTTCTACAAATTTTGAAAGCAGAGATAAAAACCTGCAACTTGAGTCTTAGAACGTCTACATTGGTGCGCGATCTCAACAAGAAAATATTTTCAACATCGGTCCACATCACCTTCTGGACAATACTTTTAGCTCTGATTTGTTAAATTTTCACGAAGTTCCTTTTTTCTGAGAAATATTTTCGGGTTTAAAGGAGTAAGTTGGTTTCTCTGTTTCTTTTTACATTTTGAGCCTAGATTTCATTATTTTGACAGATCGATAGATAACTTTACTGCCGACAGTTTTTATCCCAAACATTTCTTTCCATTTTTCCCAGAAATAAAAGTTATTATGAAAAAAAAATCCTGTTACTTGGTCTAATGCAACAAACTGATGCGTGTGACTTGATAGGAAATGGGAAAATGTGCGCTTTACTTTTGTGTTTCTAACTCTTTTCATTGCAAATCGCATCGCCCCTTATAATTCTATATTCATGTGTTTACGACAAGAACACATCTTTAAAATTTAGTATCAATTGTATTGTCCAATAAATGTTTTCAAATATACCAGCATACCACCATTTTATAAAGAAGAATTGAAACACAATTACACATTATTGTTAGTGCATGGGTGGCTACATATAACTAGTTACTATGTCGTTATAATTCCGTACTTGTAGTATAATCAAAGAGTAGAGTACCTGTTAAGTATAATAGTAAATTAATGGAATTTGGTATTTTATTGGGCGTCCCGTGTTATTAGAAATGATTTGGTTTAATTTCTTATTTCATTCCCTCGTTATATTTTCTCATTCATAAAATAATTCTGGGTGAAGGGCGGAGCTTAAACAATAATAAATCCAGAGGGAGCTCGTATCAGTGTAACATTTGTTGCAAAATGTGCCTTTGCACGGTTCCGTGCTATACATGTTTTTGCAAAAAGTATTACGTTTTTTGGAAAAATAAAAATAGTACGATACACAGAAAACATGAATGAAGGTTTGTATCGAGTCCTTTTTCTCATATTTTGATTATAAATATTTAAAAAAAAATCAGCAATTTGCTGCTAATTAAAACAAATCTTATTAATTAATAGGTACCATTTTTTCTCAAAATATTAAAAAGATACAAACCTAGATTGATATGTTTTCTTCTATTTTTCGCCTGTACAAATTTCGTAACTGCAATGGTCTAATTATAATTTGTCGCGGACGGGGCGGCGTTTGAGAGTAATTTATTTCTGATTTTTAGACGGCATACCCACTCTTAATGATATGAGATTTTTATAGTTATATTTAAATGTTAATTTAATTACCATGTTCTATTAGATTAGAAAGGCAAAAGGGGATTAGGTTACTTTTGGACAGGTAAAAACCTGTTTAAAGAAGGCAGCTAATAAATAATACTTTGTTGCACGTTTAGGAGATTCCATAATTTCTTTCAGAACTTTGGGTTCCTCAGTTCTTCCAGAAGCTCTTAGCTGCATCTGTGTGGCAAAAGTGAGTTCGTCCGTCTCTACTGTCTTCCGAAGTTCTTCAGTTCTTCTTCTTTTATTTCGTTCACTTATGTCACTGAACGATTTTAATGGACGCCCTACTCGAGGTGATAGCACAGAGGGTATCTCAATAGTTCCTTGTAGCCACAGTTCATTATTTTTTATAAAAATTTCATTTTTCCTGTGTGCATTTGCCAACCTCAGCTTAAATTCCGATTTTATATATGAAAGTGTATGTCTAAATTCTTTTTGTTGTTCTTCGGGATAATTTTCTTTATTAAGCGAAAATTCTTTCAAATAGTCTAATTTTTTATTAATGTTGCAGTTTGATCCTTCTTTGCATAATATTATAATTGCATTCGTGTCATCAGTTTGATTCCTGATAGCCCTAGAAATGAACAATATAATTTAGAGAATCAATAAAAAATTTACAAACATAATTCAGAACGAGAAAAAATAAAAACGAATACCGTCTCCACGCGGTTCCGCAACCAATTCTTTTTTTATTAAAAACGTATATCTATACCGTTCGTGATCGTGCAAAGAAAACAACTCGGACTCACACGGAAACATAACAAAATGCTTTGCAAAACTTCACATTATATAAAATAATACACATTTTTTAGCTATGTTCAAAGTACAATTTTTATTAATTCAAATAATATAAAAGTAAGATATTTATAAAAACGTAGTCTACATACCTTGCTTAGATGCATCCATGCTATTTTACACTCCACTGCGTCTTTAAAACTCAAACTAAACACTTTATAATAAGGTATGTCACAACGCGCTATGAACCGATAAGCGTACACTTGCCAACTAACTAACTTTGAACTAATTTGACAGCTTTATGATTATTAGGATGACCAAAGTAACAACTGCCCATTATGCCTCACCCTTTTAATAACCTCAGGTAAAATTTTGGTGATAGTACAGCAACTTTGATAAAATCGAATTTTGGCCAGGTTTGCGAGGCAAATACCCCACAGTGCGTCGGACAAAAAAGTTCAAGATATAGAAAATGAAGATTTTATCAATACGCGTCGTTTGAGACTAGCGACTTTTTACATCTGACCGTTCAATTGTTGTTAACAAATTAAGGGTCCTAAATTAACATTTTTTTTTTGTTCAACAAAAGGTCATACGACGGATATTATATTATGGTCTAAATGTTGAATTTTGTTCATAAAATTTACAGTTTTTTTTCTGTGTCTATATCTCGAGTATATTGCAATTGTTTAAATGAATAAACTATTTTGCTTATTAAGGATTTGCGACATTCCATGGCATTTTTGCACGCTCCACTCCAGGCAATCGATAAATATTGATAAAAACTACTATTTCTATGTGGTCTTACCCCTTCTTTATTTCTTTGCCCCCCGCCAACATTCTAAAAAAATACTTAGTAAACAAATAAAACATTTCGGCTCAAGAATGTCGTATCGAAATGCAATTGTCGGCAAATGAAAGATAATACAAAAAGGAAAATTTTGAGCCTAGACAGATCCGATCCGTTAACTAGAACCGGAGATATAGACCATTTTGCGTTTACGTCTATTGTTTATTAATTAATTTTTTGAAAAAAACTTACGACAACATAAAGTTAATATATTAAACTTTTTTGATTGGAAAAAAACGAGTAAAAATTAAATTTTAGATCAAAATTATAAAAAATTAAAGCTAAAAATAAAAAATCCGGCTCGGCAGATTGATACAGAATTTCAAAACGAACATTTAAAAAAAGTTTCTGACAACTTTAACTCGAAGATCTGATTTGGGTAGCACAGTGGGATGAAGCCCTGTAAGACGATCGCTATCGAAGGTAAATAAGATTTTTCCTCTCTCTTCTTTAACATCTTTACAAGTTGTAACGATTTTACTCTATTTATCCATTTATCTTCCATTACATAATAGGTCTTTTTGTACCATTTTCTTAGGTCTTTTACGAATTTTCACTTTTGAACATTCATGATTCAGTGAGGATTACTCGATTTTTGGGTGTAGGTGTTAATTGTGGGATTTCGATTTCGGTCTGAAGGAATTCATCATCGGGTGGGTTTAAAAATGTTCATTGATTTATTTCAGAATTGCGTGATAATGATGTTTAGGTTGGTAAAATGATCCTCCTTCATATTCATTTATCTTCCATTACATCTGAGCGTCGCATATGTACACTCAAAGCTATTATTTTGATGGATTTCACCAGTCAAATGATTGCGGATATTTTTTTTATTGTAGACTAAATATTGAACAACAAATTGTGTAAATTTCAAACGTCTGCAGTAAATAGAAACGACTGAAGAATTTTTAGAAAAAAAAATTACCTGTCTCGGTTCCAGATGGTCGTACGGTAATTTTTTAAATACGTAAAAAAATGGTGACTATTGATTGTCACTAGTTCAATTTCGATATATATTAAATTTAAAAAAATACAACGGAAAAACTTAGCCTCAAAATCGGCACCGTTATTGGGTGCCATTTTTGACATCGAAAATTAATCAAATCAACTTTTTCTTTAAGCTTTTAAGCGTTGCTCTACGATCAAGAGCATCATTTTTATAAAAACGGCTTTTTTTACAAAAACTGAAATTTTAAGAAAAATATGCAAAATTCCGCAACAGAGAAAAACTGCCCTTTTAGCTAGCAGGAACCTATATTTTTACTACATAGTAAATTTGTAAGTTGCGTTAAAAAAAAACTTTACAAATTTAAAAAACGTGATTATTAACGGGTTTTTCCATTTTTATCTATGGTTTGTGCACTAACCTATAACTTATTAATACATCAATCGAAAGATACTTTTAATACCTACAACTTCCTATTTTAACTTTCTTCGATTCGAGCACATTTTTTTTCTCTTAACAAAAAACCGTTTTTTTTACTTTTACGATTTTTTTCAGGTTAAGTTCGCTAATAAAAAATTTTAAAAATAAAACGCCATCTTCCTTAGATTTTCTTTTTCTACATGACCATATTTTCTTTATACTACTAAACATTTTTGCAAAATTAACAATGAATTTTCGTAGATTGGTTGTACTAAAAGTTACATAGTTACTGGCAAGTGTGTTAATAAAATCGTGCTAAAATAGGCAAACGATAATAAGAAGAGTTATTTTTAATAATTATTGTCTCATATTTAAATCATTCATCTTACTTCAATCCGTAGAAATCCAAAGCCTCATTCGGTTGTTTAATACATACCTGAAACAAAAAAATGAGAATTAATAAAAAGAAGAATAGAATGAATAAAAAATACTTGATTGATTTATACGTCAAAGTGAGTCATATATCTTTATTACTGTATACCTTGAAAAAGCTGCTCTAACACAAAGGCTGTTCTGTCTTATTTCCTGGCATCTTCATCAAACAATAAAAGAACACCTTGAAATATGAGGGAGTAGACGCTTTCATTGCAGCAAAATAAATTAAAAATCGTTAGAATGTATTTATTTTTATCCGCAGGTGTATAACTAACCCACCTATTTGACCCATTTTCTAAATTAAGAAAATTGCCGATGAGGATCTTGACTGATCAACATTACAAATCAATTAAGAAAACCATGCTAAACTATGGGGTTATTGACCAACTGGCACGGTGCCAAAAATTATCTACATCACATTTCTGGTGTATAAATACATGGTCGTCTCGTAATCCTGCATATACTGTGGGAAATAGCTGATTTTGATATGAAATAATTTTTGTTTGATTAATAAACATTTCTTATTACATTACAAATGTAATTATTATTGATATACCTATTCAATATTCATACCGTTCACTCGGAAATGATAAACGTACTGAACGTTTTTAAAATTCAAATACCTGCAACATTGTTACATCATACAAGGTGTGTCGTAAGTGGGTGAATATGAAGCTATTAGTTATTACGAATACAGATTCGGAAAATGCAGTTTAGGGTATAGGAATAACGATATAATTGACCACGCCCCGCTAGTTCCATAAATCGTGAAATCAGAGGCATACAATGAATTGAATTTAGTACGGCATGAACTAAGGATGGATGCGGACGTAGGTAATAGTTTCTAATACGAAACGAGACAATATCTCTTCTTCAAAAGCGAAGAAGTTATTTGTCACATTTTTGACAAATAATTTTTTCTATTGAAAGCATTTCTGCAGTTTCTTTTTTAGCCGTAAATGCTATGGGAATAAAATAATAATTCTTATTAAAACTGAAATGAAAATAGAATATTAAAATAAAATTAAATAACTCGGAAACTAAAATCAACTAATAATTATCAAAACATAAATTATTCTTATTAAATCACAAAAACAGAACATTAAAATAAAATTAAATAACCCTCAGAAACTAAAATTAACTAATAATTATCAAACAAAATTAAAATAAATTAATAAAGTAAGGATTCAAACAAACCATCTTCTTGTGACAAACAATAGGCAAACCGATTATACAATGAACCTCTCATATCATTGAGTTGATTTGGAGTAATGCTTGCACAAAGTTTGATAAGTTTTTTCAGTAATTCAACTAAATTATTGGCTCGTTCAAACGCATGTTTGTACGCCGTTTCCTTTAAAAAGCCCCACAGAAAGAAATCATGGGATGCTAGATCAGGTGACCTGGGGGGACCATTTTATCATTCCCCTCGCAGCTGTTAAACGATTGGGAAATGTTCCTTCCAGAAAATTAATAACAGTGTATTGTGACTTGGGCAGCCGCCTTGTTGAAACCAAATGTCGTCAAAGTTGACAGGTAGATTTTGAACTGCAGTAATTATTTGGTTTTGTAAAAGCTCTAAATATTTATTGCCATCTAAATCGCCATCGATTAGCAGTGAGCCTATAATATGATTGCCTAAAATTCCCGTCCAAACGTTCAACTTTTGAGGATACTGAGTTCGCACAGCAACACTCAAATGTTTATTTTTCCGAGACCAATATCGTACTACGGATGGATTGTGTTTCCTATGTAATGAAAAGGATGATTCATCTGTAAACAATATATTCTTTAAGAAGTTTTCGTTCTCATTCACTTTATTTATCATGATTTCACAAAATTGCATTCGTTTGAAATTGTCCTCGGGAAATATTTCTTGCGTTGTTTGAACTTTAAAACAACTGTACCCATTTCTTTTCAAAATATTTTTTACAGTTCTTTCCTTCATGTCAACTTCATCAGCAATTTGCCTGCTCGAACAAAGTGCACTAGTTTCAACAAGTGCACAGACATTAGTTTCGAGAATTTCACGTTCTTCGCTCATTTGTTGATGACGGGGTTCGGGTTGACAGCATTTTTTACAATAATTCACGACACATCCGAAATTCTCAAATTTTTTAATAATGTATGAAATTATGCTAGCTGAGGGGATTGGTCTGTCTTGACATGCCACAGAAAATAAATTTACTGTGTCTTCAGTGGAATGGCCCCCGAAGTACCACTTCACAATTTGCACTTTTTCTGCAGTTGTATAAACACACGGCATTTTAATAACGAAATTGAGATTAATGTATTTTATTCCCACACGTCTAAACAGCTACGCTTTTAAAAGTAGAATGGTTGCGCTGTTCTTAACTCGAGACTCGACACGGCCAAGCGATGGTGCTATTGTGTTATACCAATGCCCTGCATTGTTCTACGACAAGGCGTCGTTTATCTGCGCAGAAACAAGTTTACGTACCGTAAACAAAATTTGCTGAATCTGTATATTGCTGGCAGTTAGAAAACTTGGGTCAATGCCAGTGTAAGGTATAAGAGAAGAGAAATGGACAAACAATATGCTGAAAAGAAACAGAGTTAACCTACGCTGTTACTACTTTAAGAGGGGCTAACGGGCGAAACTCCTTTCAACATGTTCAAGTGCTTGGCGTCGATGTGAATATATCCCTTTCTTTCTCGTACATTATTTTGCTATTTATATTTCACTCTATCTTATTATAGTGATCGACCCAAATTTTCTAACTGCCAGCAGGGTAGATTTGCAAAATATAACAATTTAATATACACTGTGTCTACACTTCCGTCTGACGGTAGCCGCTTGCGCTCTCGTCAGAGGGTATGTAAGAAGAGATACTATTCCGTGCTATAGCGTTGATTGTCAGCTGGATGGTTGGCACAAGCATAATAATGTTCTCTGAAATATAAGATACCTAGTATTTACAAGAATGCAGTGTTACAGTAGCAAGAAGAATTAAAATATTTAAATGGCAAAATACCTTAGGGTGCGAGAGGTCCCGTGTTCAACTCCTAGATCCACTGGACGTTCTTCAAATTTTTTCATAAATTCAGGTTTGATTCAACGGCAGAAATAATTAGAGATGCGCCGAAGCGCATAATCCGAATAGCCGAATATCCTGTTCAACAGGTATACGAAAAATAAAATGCTCTGTACTTTTGATCAGACCTTGTTATTCTTATATTTTTGGGCCTGCTGTCATCAGAATTGTTCCATCACGTCAGGATTTTCCCCTAGCATCAAAAAATAAGTAGAAATCATTGAAAATCTTAATTATGAGGGGGTTAGGAGAAGATTCTGACGTGATTGAGTAATTCGGACGACGTGATATAGTGCATGAACATTAAGCCGATGGTTACTCGTCGCGCGGCGGAAATTGTCGTATTTCAAATCGACTTACCAGTGGGTATGTCAACTGGACATATTGTATAAATGCTCGTATTTCACTGGACCGATCATTTTTCTCACAATCTTTACAAAGTCTTATCCATTCATCTACATTTGTTATTAAGTAAGTTTGTCTATTATTTTGTTTTATTGCAATAATTACATATGCTTATAATTTAATTTATTACATGTATTTATTTATATTCACTATATTCTTCTGTTTGGACTTTTGTATGCAATTCTTATGTAATAAATCATATTACTACTATTGTTGTATCCCAAAACTGAAAAAAATAATGTTTTCTTAACTGCTTGATCCACAAGTCTCCAAGCTGGTACACAAATTGGATATTTTACAAACCATAATTGGTAATAAGCTGAAGTTAATTGTAGAAATACTGGGTTATTTATTGGAGGATGGGTCAACACTAAAATTTCATGGAACGTCTCTATTCACTTGTTAACCTGTAGATAACCTCACATTTTAGTTCAGGTTGTGCATATGAACAATAATGGTTCATAGAATTTTAATAATGTAATGTTTGAAACCGTCTGACTCAAAAACCCATAAAAGGATGTGCCACTTCAATATCTTTTCGACTGACCGATGTTTAATCTGGGTAGGGGTGTCTGATGTCAAAAAATTCGTCTGAGAACTTTTGCTCTCGTACAAATTAAATCACAATTATATTTTGTTAACCCCTTTAATAATGGACCGGAGATGGTGGTGGGGATGGCAGATGCTATAAAAAAAATTAAAACCTTAGTTTCTAGTATATACACCAAATTTCAAGTTTCTGGACTTTTACTATATTGTTATATTTATTTATCCCCAACCCTTCAACAGAATAAGCTCAAGTGGGGGAAAATGCCATAAAAAAGAGACCTTTGTCTCTAGTATATACAACAAATCCCCAAGTTTCTGAGCCCTTACTAGCTTGCTTTACTTATTTACCCCTATTTCACACCCCCAACTCCAACTCTTCGACGGAATAAGCTCAAAATATAATCTAGTTCCAGATCTCATTATAATACATACGTGTACCAAGTTTCAAGACAATATCTTCATTTTATTTTGTTAACCCCCTTAATAATGTAGGGGGGGGGGGGGTATGAGTGCAGAATATATCATGAAGATCGTTGCCTCTAGTATATACACCAAATCTTACTATAGCTTGCTTCGCTTACTTACCCCTATTTCATCTATAACTCTTCAACCGAATCATCATAAAATATAATCTAGTTACATATGCCATTATGCTCAATACATACGTCTATCAAACTTAATCTGTGGACACACTGTATGCTTAAATATTTGAAGAAAAGTAATTAAAAAGTATCTTATACAATACAATTTGTCTTTTGCATTTCTTGTATACTGTGTATCAAATATTTGTTTTCTTTTTAAATCAGGTATTATTCAAGATGGCGGATATTTCTAAAATAATTACCACAATTGAGAACATGTTACCAATACCTTTTTATTTACCAGATTTAGTAGAATTAGCCGACACAAACTTGTAGCTCTTAAATTTCAAACAGAAGTTTCCTAGCTCCTAGACTAATATCAGTGAGACTGGTTTCGTAAATATTGAAAATTGACATCTTCAGACCAAGCAGTTCAATAGCAAATATTATTTAACGTAAATATAACAACATTAGGAATACATTATTGAAAGTAGGTACCTAAATGATTCTGTCTATACATTTTATAACTTCTATTCCTTGCCTAAGAGTTTCTGTCTTGATTGGTCATGCACCCAAATTGGTCTAAAGTAGTGTGCATAGTATGCCATGACTTGTATAATTTTCACATAAAATTAACTGTTTATCCTATACTCGACAAATGCTCTTAATCTAAATGTTAAATATTAGAATAATGACATTACTTCTTGTTATGTTTACCCTAAAATTATACATGTAATAGTACTAAGTCATAAGTCGCATAAAACCGTGTAGATCTCTTGTAGCTACTTTTGTATGTAAATCTACTAAGTTGTTTTGCCCTACCCAGCTCTAAATTAGCTCAAACACAAGGCACAAGTTTCCTGAATAATACGATCTCTATAGAATCGTCGTTTAACTTTATTGTTATGTCCTATAAAACGAACTTTAATGTTGTTTTCATATATATAAACTGTAAAGAGATGGTCTGTTTCTTATATGTTTATCGTATTGAAATAGTACCATGTAAGTAATTAATATTTCAATGATGTATCAAAAATACACTTAGTTAAGTAATTCCAAAAAATGTAAGACGCCATTTGGATTTCTTTGAACGTAAAAGCTTCCCGATTTTATTGAACTCTTAAATAGCTGTTTTGACTAGAGGCTGTTTATTTGACTTTATTTATGGTTCTAAATCAATGATTATAGCATGAGATGCCTTCTTATCTCTTTAAGTAAATTATCGAATACAAGTAAGTTATATAAACACAGCCAAAGTAGGTGTAAATCTCAATCTCTCACTATGAAATATTACTGTTTGACATACAGAGTGAGTCAGTTTAGGAGAAAATTTTCAGGAGCCGGAAAAGTTGCAGTTTGCCTTATGGGTAATTCTCTACAAATATTACTTTTTGATGTTATCGCGGTCTCAATGTTCGCAAAGCAAATTAGTGTTGGATTTTTTTATGAATTTAAAACCAAGACGTTAGTCTTAAACTATTCCATGCACAACACTGAAAAAGATATATAATTCATATTTCATTCTAATTACTTATTTAATTTGGAAAAAGTCATGTCCTCTGGTTGTCACCACCTTAAGCTGCATTTTTATCACACAAGTTTTTTGTTTTTGAGAGTATTATAAAAATATGTATATCTTGATTTAGGAGAAATGTTGAAGAATATATACCCTTATTTCTTGTATTTAAAATTAATAAATATTTTCCATGCATGACTTGTTAAATTCTGTTACCAAATGTAATAATCAGTCCTCTGCCTAAAATCATAATCTGATTGTTTACCACTAGATGACACTATAACTAGCAAATATCGACAAAGAAAACAAAGCATTCTATATACGTTTCCTTTCAGTAACTAGCTATTCAATATATTGCCGTGTTTTCGTGTTATAAATAAATATGTAATAAATTACACAGGGTCACACAATAACTATCAGTCCTCTGGTAAGTATTATTGAATTACATATTGTTATAAATTTTGTTTGAAATTTTCATTATAAAATAAATCAGCTCACTAAATACCTTCTAGAAAAGTGAGAATATAGAGTTATCACGTTTTAGTTTAAGAGGGAAACTCCTAAATTAGCCACTCCTCAGGTAGTAATCAAACCTATAAATTGTGAAAACCATAAAAGCTATTATTTTTAAATTTGAAAAAATGATTACTAAATTTCTCCAACATAAAGGTAGAACACTACATCAGTATAATGTATTATTGTCAAAAAAGAAGCCCGGAAGGACAATGAAGTGATGCTCCAGATGGACGAAAATTGTTAATTGAAATATGCCGAAGAAGCTCAGGGCAGTTCATTTTGGTGGCTCAAGGCAACAGCTTTCACTCCATACACAGTGGCCATTTATTTCAAATGTGAAGATAAAGTGAAATCAAGGTCCTTTTGCACGTTGTCCCAATGTCTTCAGCACAATGCATCTGCAATTTGGGTTCACCTTAGCCCAATTTTGCATTATATTTCCGGCAGTTTATGTGCAGATGTTCTTATTTTCGTCAGTCCAGCAAATCACTATCGAAATAAGACCATGTTTTACTTAGCAAACAAACAAAAATTGTTTCAACAGATTCAGGTCTTTTCTTTTAATTATTTGGTGGCTGGTCATGGAAAGAAAGCTCCAGATAGGCTTGTGGCTGAGGGAAAAGATATAGCAACGTTTGATGCCCTTTTAAACAGTCTGAAGGAAAATACACAGAATGCGACATACTGCGCCATAAACAAATCACATATTGAAAATATCGAGCTCATGATTGAAAATGAAAACATAATGCCTTTTGTTGGAACTATGGATGTGCATCAAGTTACAATGAATAATTATCCCTCAGGAATTTTACATTTTCAATCATTAAGTTCTTTTGGAGCTGAAGACTCTCACTAATTATTGGGCAAATTAAACTATTCGGATCAAAGAGAACTAAATGATCATGAACAATTCAGTGATTCCGAAGATGAATTAAGTTTAATTCGCTATGTACGCAAGAACCAGCCTGAAGATGTATACTCAGATAATTAAGTTGCTGGTCCTAGCAATGTGACTTCAGATGAATTAGAGTTGACACCAAAAAACATAAAAACTGGAATATACATTTTATTAGAACTAAAAACGAAGAAAAACAGTTACCGTTATGTTGGTGTCAGGTGTCACTCAAAGCGAGTTAAGTGATGACGATGAGGTAAAAGTGATGTACTTGAAAAGTGTACAAATTTCAATTCCCAAGCTTTTAAAAAAGCTAATAAAAATTATATTTCATATGTGTTGTAGGAGCAAATAATATCAGTTTTGCAGCCTCTTTGAATTTTAGTTCAAGGGTGCTAAATTTATTACAAATTTCAAAGTTTTATTGATGTTCTTGAACAGGCCTGAATATGCCGAGTGCCGGAAAAGAATGACGTCGTTGTGGACCGCACTGAGACTTAAACCACCACACTCCATGTTTTTTTAATACAAACGTGTCTGCCACCATCTTTTCAGTTTTTTAATTTTTCATCGGATAATAACAGAAGCAATTCGCAGTTTATTATTGTCCGTCCATTGTTTCGACAAACGCATGTCCTCACCTCTTTTACAAACACAACTTACCGGTCTGTGAACAATATGGAAATCAGAATGTTAGAGACGCAACGGAGTTCTGTTCGGGGAGAATTTTTCCTCCACATGTTAACGCGCATCATGACCTAGCTTTGACCCTGTTCGCGACGGAGTGACGCATCGAGGTTCTGTTACAAATGCGTACGTACCTTTACGATTCATGTAATGTTCCAGTTTGCCCCCTTTGCTGTATAGCATATCTGATAGTCTTACGCCAACTATCGCGCCTACTTGTTGGGCGCACGACCTCACCAAAACTCTTTCCGATTAACTCTTTGGTGGTATCAGCCATTATTATACTCTTCGCAAATACAAAACGAAGAGTATATTGCATTCGATCGGCACATTTCTAAAACTGGTAATATTGCTTATAGAGAAAAAATTTCCAGATCACTGCGTTGGTGATCGAATTCTGAAAAACTTTCAAAATGTCCGTCCGTCCGTCCGTCCGTCACGTTTCTTGTAAGCACGATTCTATTGAAATTTGGACAGTAACTTAGTGTTAGCTAGAGGAAGAACCCTATTGCTTTTGAGCAAAATCGATCAAAAAATAAAAAAGTTATTAATTTTTCAAATAAATTTTTACTTCCCTCGCATACCGAAGGGAAGTATTGTATTCGAGAAAAAATCACCCTCCGAGATTTTTTCGGATTCTGACGTTTCAGAACACGTAGATTCCGAAAATATAGGTTTTTCAATTCCGTCAGTCTGTCTGTCTGTCTGTCTGTCGGTCTGTCTGTCTGTCTGTCTGTCTGTCTGTCTGTCTGTCTGTCTGTCTGTCTGTCTGTCTGTCTGTCTGTTGGTGTATTTACTAAAAAACTACTTGACGGAGAGCAGTCAAATTTGGTAGGTAGTTAACCCTACTGTCAGCGAAGAACTGGTAGAATTTTCACTGAAAAATATACAGGGTGGACCGTCAAAACGGAATAAATAGTGAAAAAATATTTTTTTTGCTCAAATTTAAAATTTCCACGTTTCATGACGCGCTAAACCTGTTTCAGGAAAAAAAAATTTGAAAATTTTTTTCAAACATTTTTGAAAAAATTTTTACCAAGTTGAAAAAAATTTTTTTTTGCTCAAATTTAAAATTTCCACGTTTCATGACGCGTTAAACCTATTTCAGAAAAAAAAAATATTTGAAAATTTTTTTCAAACATTTTTGAAAAAATTTTTACCAAGATGAAAAAAAATTGTTTTTGTTCAAATTTAAAATTTCTACGTTTCATGACACGTTTAACCTATTTCAGGAAAAAAAAATTTGAAAATTTTTTTCACCAATATTTTTGAAAAAATTTTTACTACTAAAACGAATTTTTTTTTCTTTCTTCAAATTTAAAATTTTCACGTTTCATGGCATTCTAAGCCTGATTAAAAAAAAAAGTTTTTTGAAATTTTATCACTAAGATAGAATTTTTCTTTCTTTGTTCAGATTTTAACTATCCACGTTTCCATGACATTCTAAAACTATTCAAACAAATTTAAAAATCTTTTTGAAGAATTTTTTTAAAAATTTGAAAACATTTTTAATCCATTTATGTATCACTACTATAGAACAGACGAAAAATTTTTTTTTGCTCGAATTTAAAATTTCCACGTTTCATAATATTCCAAACCAATTTCGGAAAAAAAAATTTGCAACATTTTGTTACCAGTTTGGAAAAAAATTTAACACCAGAATGCTCAAATTTAAATGACATTCTAAACCTAGGTATTTCAGAAAAAAAAAATTGAAAATTTTTTTCACCAACATTTTTCAAAAAGTTTTTACCACTAAAATAGATCGAATTTTTTTTTATTTGCTCAAATTTAAAATTTTCACGTTTCATAGCATTCTAAACCTATTTTAAAAATACATCATTTTTAATTTTTAAACTTTTTTTAGCACTACTATAGAACAGAAGGAAACTTTCCTTTTTGCTCTAATTTAAAATTTCTACCTTTGACATTTTAAACCTATTTCAGAAGAAAAAAATTTGAAAATTATTTTACCATCTTTTGAAAAATTTTAAAAAAATAAAATTTTTTAACCACCACTATATTTCCACTCCATTACGTGAATGTTGGATTGAAAATGTGACAGATGGCAATAACATCTGGCATATGCACCTATTATACTTTTATTGAAAAATGTACAGGGTGGTCATCCCAAGAAATAATTCAGTCATGGTGGACATTTGTAAAGGTATTTGCGCAAGCCTGCCATATGTGGCACATGCTATTTAGTATTGAACTTTTGCTGTTGGATGAGCAATCTGTATATTTTTTTGACCAAAACTTATCAAGTTTTCTTTGTAATAATAGCAATAACTCTACTCCGATTATTATTCTCAATGTCATTTCGTAATTATTATTTTTTTAGAGAGACTGTCATGAACGAGGGAAGTTCTGTGTAAATACCTTTACCGATTTTTTTTTTTGGTGTTTGGCAATTAGACTAAAAATGTCTGAAACTAATATTATTTACAAAAAAAAAACTGCGAAGAATATCCTATAGAATGTGCAACAATTATGTAAAATGTGTAGTAAATCGGCGAAGAGTATAATGGTTAGCTTGTTTACCCCTATTTATCCCCAAAGCTTCAACGAAATAAGCTTAGAATATAATCTAGTTCCACTGTTATGCATTTACACCCCCTGGAAAACACCCATAAAACTGTGGATTCGGAAATTATAACACAAGATACCACTAACGCTATTTATTAACCTACTATAACTAACAATACGACTTACTACACTAATGTAACCGTAAACACTGTTTACTACTTGATACTTCCTTAGTTTGTTCATACTTTTCACGCAGAGCTATCTGAACTAATCTGACTTCATCGCTGACTTGGTCCTTGTATACCCCACAAATGGGGTATTCGAATATTCAGGACACCTTCTGAAATAGAATCTTCAATAATCCAAACTGCTCTACAAATCTCGATTCTTGCTTTAGAGCGCCTGAAGTGGTAGTTCAGTTCCAATGGCTTCTAATGAATACATCTAAGTAGCATAGCCAGCTGTCATTTGAGGACGTCGACGTTTTCATAACTAGTTTATTTTATACTAATTTAGGAGTGTCTAATAGTATTAATTTTAAAACAAAACTCAGAAAAGTGGATCGGTAGTAATCAAGTTACAACAAGTGAAGTAGTAATCGAAGGTAAGTAGAAATTTCCATGTCTCGCCTTTATTGTCATCTGAGGGTTACACGAACCACCTTCAGAGTTGGAAGTAATCGCAGAAGGCACTGCAAAATACAAATGCTCTTGTCATATTTTTGTTCTGTCCTTCAAACGCAAAGAGTAAGATGATCCACATAATCACTACTTACTTATTTCTGTAACAAAATGTGCTCATGTGAAGGTCAAATTTTAATAAGTGTAACATGATTTCTAAAGCTACGCCGATGTCGATAAAATATGAGCATTTGTAGCAAGAAGGAAACTTTTTATATTTCGAGATTGGTACCAAAATATAGAATAAATAAATGTAAAAAATGAATGAATATTTTTATTGAATTAGTAGTGTTCTGGAAAATTGACCAATGAACTCATATTCTACGCACAGTATTTATTGGATAAAAGGTATGAGGGGTGTGCACATATGATTTTACCAATGATTTTAGATTGCTTAGGGGTATAATAATTTACCGCATCATATTTTTATACAAGATATGAATTGTTGTAAGATACAATTTATTATTGTTACAGTATTGTAATTATAACCTTAATTATTGAATGAAAAGCCACATTATACGTATTATATGCCACCACAAAACAATTTGCGTTTATCATTCATGATGACTTTGACTTTAGGATCATGAATAACCGCTTTGAGTCCAGAAACTAGCTACAATTATGGTGCATTGTTATGAAAATGGAAGTGGGTAGGGTACCAGCCTTATTTTCATCAAATTGACATAGGCGACAGCAGCGTTTAATACAAGCTTTATATGCACGTCAACGATTTAATAAAATCGCAGATTATGTAAGTTGTTGTGCCAGTATTATAAGTACGACACAAAAAGCATGGCTTGAGATCAGACACACATACACATGATAATATAAAATCATCTGTGGGCGTATATAAACGATAGCCAGATTTGGATCAGATCATCTTTAACAGTGTCAACCAGACAAGTTATCAGATGTTCTCTTGTTATTTAGATCCGTTTATACATCTGCGTAACTGTTTAAATGACTGTCTGATGTAGTGAGTGGTAGACTTATTATTTAAACGTATATCCGACGGTTCTGTCCCGACATCATTACATAGTTTTCTTTTTAGGGTCAACATTCATTTATTCGAGTTACATCAAAGTTTTTGTTTTGTCTGCCTGCTTTTTAAACAAATATCGGCACCTGAAACTTACACCATACCATAATAGTTTTTTACGGCATTTTTCATTGCGTTAATTAGGCTTTAAACTACTGTTTATATTAGCAACATTAAAACTTTATGGAGGTTATATCTGTGAAACGATGTAAAAGAAAACAGTGTGCAAAGAAACTATAAATCTGAAAGAATTCCTTGAAATTTTAATTATGTGGATATTTAGAATATTACTTTTATCTTGAAGAGAGATAAAATGTTTTATAACACCATTTACTTGTCCCTATATTGCCTCTTTAAGCATAAAGTCTGCTAATTAGTTTCATCTAGCGTTAGTGTCTAAAAAGAAATAAACTTTAATTAAACTTAAAGATCTTAAAAATCGCCCTCTAGTGTAGACATATGTCAAAATAAAATAAATGACTATATTATATTATCGGTTTAGAACATTACCATTACCATCAAAATATATTTATTTCGTTTGACTAGAATACATGTCAGATGGTATTTCATTTATTTTAATTTTATATATCATTTAGCATATAGGTACATATAAAATAATTCCGCCCGTCCACTTACGAATCAGAATGCCGCGCCGGTGGTAGGCAAAGACAATAACCCTATCTGTTCTTATAAAGAATTGCAGCCACACAACATCGGCATAAAAGTGTGTTTTACGTCCTATTTACTAGATAAGGATTATCTATCAAATAAATGAAAATAAATAATTTTATTAAGAAGATTCGGATTATGTGTCAAGTATACAGGGAAATCAAACTAAAACCCTGCTGCAGATAATGCGTCAATCATTAAAATAGTGTGTTATGAGGGAAGATGAATACTCCACGATGCATTGGATGTCAGCAGGAGGAAGGGGAGTTTGGATGATAGACAAGTTATCGTATGTCGTTTGTTGTACGTCCGTCATGTGAATTTTATGTAAGTTAATTATGTCACCGTCGCTGGTGGAGAAGTTTGTGTCTGTTTTGGGTCGTTAATACGTACGTCCGTAAGGTCAGCGCCGACAATTAAATTTTGGTGGTTAGAAATTTTTGTGATATATTGTCAATATAATCAGGTATGCAGTTCAATTATCGGCGTGTACCGGTCTGCGTTCGTGAGAAGTCGTAATATCTTATTTTAGTCACCTGATGACGCATGCACTGGGTGTGCGAAACAACATTCCACGCAACGCAGGCATACGTCATTAGGGGGTCTGAAGATGGTCTTGTATAAAGTGAGTTTATTGTCGATTGTTAGCTGACTACGTCTGTTGACAAGTGGGTATAGTTTAGTTGGAGTCGCGTACGTCCTGTTGATTGTATTAGTAACGTGAGGGGCGAAATTCAGCCTCTTATCCAGGATAACCCCCAGATAGTTCACAGAGTTGTGCTCCTCGACTACCTGGTCATGTATTTTGAGTTTCGTAATCGTCCGAATGTTTGTAAATTTTCTGTGAAATATTATCATTTCGGTCTTTTGTTCGTTAATTTTTACTTTCCATTTTTGGAAATAAGAAAGAGTTTTGTCAGGTGATACCGCAGTTTTTGAGCAGCAGTCTGTGCGTAGAAAGACTGCCCGTAAACCACGGTATCATCTGCATATAGGAGTAGGTTAGTGATGGGATGGGAAGGGATGTCGGAGGAGAATAGAGAATAAAGGAGCGGAGGTAGGATTGCTCCTTGAGGGACGCCCGCTGACATCCTTTTTTGTGAGGAAAACATACCATTCACCGAATCCCGTTAGTGGATCGAATGATATTTCAAAACACGGTACGGGTGGTTGTCCAGCACACTGTTATCTTCTCGATGTTAGCGAATGGCTTGATTAGCATTTTCCAATCGCTGGATTGGAAGAGAATTATCGATACCTTGGCCCGCTAGGTGTCCAGAACTCACATTCCTGGATTTATATGGCTAGGGGTACTTGAAGGAAATAGTTTATACTCCGCAAGGGTTCCAAGGACGAAATGCGAAATGTCTGTATTCGAAGTAGGGTTGTAAATGTTGATTAATAACAATAAAAAGTAGGTAATGTTTCCAGTGTTGTTTTACTTCATACATGATAATTTTTACATATTCGATAAATCGACATCCTTTAAGCTCAAGCATGCTTGTTAAGGAGTCGCACGGATGTTTTTTAAATGTTGTATACCTCAAAGAAAAGCTAAAAGATCAGAGAAGTTCCTAATGTAATCATTTGATCATGTTATGTCGTCATATTTTGAGAACAGACCAATATGAAATTGTCAGTTGCTTGTTAATTTTTGAATTACGTAAACTTTTTGTCTTTGTAATGCTTTAATACTAAGGGTATTGTTGTTATTTTGATTTAATATTGATCAGACCCGACGAGAGGGGGGTTTGGGGGAGGGCAAATTTCCCGGGCCCACGCCTTTTTAAGGACCCGCGCTCAATGATCAATATTTTAATGCCGCTATGTAGCCTTATACGTGGATTTAAGGGGATAGAAAAATACAATGATCTTGAAATTCCTGAAAATTTTTCATCTGCGGCCCTTCCTGCGGGCTGTCCCCCTCGCACCCCCCGCAGCTCGCCACCTATTTTGACAGTGTTGGAGCCTGGAAAAACTTTAAACAAGTTTTTTGATACGCTAACAGTCATATCTGACTATATTCATTAAAAACGTGGGCGCAGCGCTTAAAAAAATTAACTCAGACCTAGTAAAAAACAATTTTTTTATATAAAAGACCAATTTTTATAAATAAAATGTAAACTCCTTTCTCAAGATGCGAAGTAAAATGATCGTTTCTTTAAAATGTTCCAAAAAAAAGAATAGAACTTAAATACTAATGATGAATGAATTGTTGTAAAGATAAATTCTCAACGAAAAAACTTGCTTCCAATAATTAAACAGCGGCAATGCTTAAACTGTAGAAGAACAAATTAAATGCAGTATTACATTAATTTTGTAAAATTTAGTGTTATTGAAAAAAATAATTTGGAACACGAAGAAAACAGAAAAAAATGGAAAAAGAGAGACGAATCAGATTTTATCACAAGAAAAAAAAAATAAGGCTTTCAGAAAGATGGCTAAAGCGTTGCCGGAAAATTTTCAGCACCTCGTATGGTAAGGAGTGTGTAATTCCAAATAGGGTATTATACTACCTTACTTGTGTTATATTGTTTATTAGCGTCCAGTTGCAAAGTAACTTCTGAGAAATTTGATAAACATTGTTCACCCCTCTAGTTGGGTTATGTCAACGTGCATAGAGAAAATGTAACTTGACGAATTTGCTACAAGGTGCATAAAGTGCTCTAGAACTTTTAGTTTATTTAGGGTCGGCACCGATATGCTGTACCACACCGGTGCCGCATAAGTGACGGCCAGCCTTTTAACAACGGTGTATATTACTTTTTTATTTTGTCGAGTTAATCTGCTGTTTTTAGCTAGGAGTTGGTACAAACTTCTGGACATGGAATGGACGGTCCGTACGCTTTCGCTAATGTGAGTGTTAAACGTCAAGAGTCCAGTCTAACCCCCAGGTACTTCATGCATCGTTTTATTTAAGGAATTTGGGTTCCCTTGATATAAAATGGCGTTAACACTATTTTTTTAGTGTGGCGACGCGTCAATATTATCGCCTCTGACTTTTCGGCATTGGCCGAATTCGGTTGTCATGCGACGTGACACGGGCCATGTGGTTGAAAGCCCATATGTTTGCAGCATGTGCGTTATGCTAGTGTGCATACATTGGACGTACCATTGGGATATTTGGCCAGTTTCGTGTTCGGGAACTGCGGAAAATCGGAGATACATAAATTATCGAATTTTGATGACAGGCACGACTCTTGTGGATCTCTCACGCGAATATTCCGCAGTGTTGATAGTGTGTAATTCACATGTACCTGCAGGGATGTGCCTGTCAGAAACGAGTGAATGAGTTGGATGATGTGCGTCGAGAAGTTGTAGTCACGCATTTTGTAAAATAGGCCTGAAATCCAAACGGTACCGAAGTCCATCTTAATATCCAAAAGCTCCATGGTAGTACTCTTTCCAAAGTTCTATTGAACATTGAACGCGATAGGTCAGTAGCTGCTGGCGTTCTTCGCATTTTCACCCAGTTTTAGAATTGGCACGACCACAGCGCACTGTAATCGCAGCATCGCATTAACTGCACAATACCTTATTTAAGCAGTCTGTACTTAGTACCGACTTTCCCCGATGCTTTATTGTTTGGTAATGTCTGAACATATGTAGCTATCTCCGAGGGTTTGAGCAAAATTTTTGGAAATTATCGTCTCGTTAGTTGAATGTCAATAATATTGTTAATGTCATTTTCCATGGGGTCATGTTCTAAAGTGTTGGGTACGTTCACGTTATGTATGCTAGTCTGTTAGATTTTTGTGCGTCCGCCATTTCCGTCTACCCGTTCATCCCTGTCAAGGTGGGAATGGCTTTGCATATTCCTTATAGTACTCATCAACTTCCACAGCGAGTTGTTCTGAGGATTCAAAGCTTCAAGCTTCTCACTCCATATGGCAGATAGAATATGCCTTTGCAGCATACAGATTTCAGTCTGGACGTCAACATCACGATTTCGTTGCCATCGACGTCGCAGTCTATTTTTTCCTTATGTATCGTTCGACCGCTACATCAAGTTGGTCCTTTAAGGGTCAATTGTTATAGTTGGTTGCAACACCCTTCTTGGCTGTATGCAACACCCTCGTGAATTCCCCATCCGCACTTTCAAGTTCGGCGATGGTATGAATCATGTTCGTGAATATCATCTTAATCTTTATGTAATTCTTATAGAGACGCTATTTTAATCAGATATTTTATTTTGCATTTTAAATTTTTCCATCAGAATCATTGACAGTTGCTTCTAAAGTGCGTACCTAATCAATTCTAATGTAATACATACTTTTCTTTTAGTTTTTCAGAGTTTTGCCCGCTGTGGACTGGACCTAGCTTCATGCAAAACTACAATGGAATCATCGCTAAGCAATAAATAATACATTATTGTTTGTAAAAAGTTATCATTATTCTGGAAAGTGGATGTAATATGTAAAAATATTTTTTTCTCTAAATGTAATTAAAAGAACCCAGTGGATATATGTTGTATCTACAAAAAACTGAGTTTTAAAGACTTTGGAATAATATATAGGAATACTTTTCCTAATCCGGTTTTCTAATTCTTCTAACGATTGGAATTTACCCTTATAGGCAACTGACTTTAAATGGCCCTAGAGAAAATAATCTAAAGGATTTGTATCTGATGGCCACGGGAATCACCCAATACATTATCATTTATGGAAACATTTCATTTAAATAATGTCATTAACTGCATAATAGGATGCAACGCCATTTTATTAATACTTGATTTCATCTGATATTTTTTCTGAATTTGTCTGATTTGGAAAAAAGCAAATTAAGGCTGCAACGATTTACTCGCAGAGTAGTTGCAGATAGTGATTTGAATTGAAATTTGCAACCATCGGGACATTGGAAATGATAACACCATACATAAAACCTAAACTTATCCTGGACTCAGCTTCGTCTTATCCGGAAAGTTACGATCCATCCCAAAAAGCATAAACTTGTTACAAAAATAACTATTCGCTATTTGTCAAACTTTGTGAATCCATGGCAACTACGATTGGCGCTGACCACAACCGCATTATAACTTTATGTTCTCCGCTCATACACATACTGTGCACACTCAGTATTACGTCATCTGATCTCGACTCTTTCATGTCGGCGGCCTTGGATAAAACTCGTAACTTTGGCCCCATATACGAACATTAACATTTCCAATGATTTGACGGAAGAAATAATGTAAGATTTAACTATAAAAAGTTACAGAGACTTCTATAAAAATTCTATAAACATCTGCGTTGTGTGGAAGTCAGAAGAAACTAGACTATGCTCGACGCTGTACTTGAAAACCACCCTCACGGGGTTGCGAGATGCCACCCCTATAGCCATAAGATGCTGGAAAAACTAACCGAATTTACATTTTTATGGATGCTGTGATTGGCAAAAATCGTGTGGTACACTTAGAGTTTGAAACTAATGTCCTATCAACGTTATTAAGTAACACCCCCAGAAAGGATTTAAACTACCGTTATTCAAGATGCAATGAAAAAAATGTTGCAGTGACTACTGAAAAAGCTATAGTGTTGCTATTTAACATAAACGGCTGTCTGTAAGACGATCATTCGAAACTAAAGTAAAAAGATATTATAAGAAGAAAAAGTTAATCGAATGCCGTTTGTTTTGTGGGGGGTGGGGGGTAGATATCAAGCACAGCTTCGAACTTAGTCTAATTTCTTCTCACCCCCAACAAAACGCAGACGTTTCGAGTTTCTTCAGAAGTCACTGTAACTTCTTATAGTTTTTTCTTACACAGGGGGTAGTTCTCACCCCCTAGGGAGTGGAAATGAATAACAACAGTGGTACGTGACTTTCTAAGTTTAAATCTGACGCAAATACTACGCAATTTTAACCGATCACAGCATCGATAAAAATGAAAATACTTTTAGATCAATGTTTTCTTCTTGTTTTTTCTTTAACATTTAAAATAAGGGATTATTTTTGATAGCGCTTAGGGACGTTCCGATACCTCAAAAGTACCGATACTTGTATCGATACTGGTATCGAATGAAAAGTATCAATACCGGCATAATATCGGATAGAAAGTATCTCGATACTTGTATCGCTACTGGTATCGAATGAAAAGTATCAATACTAGTATCATATCGGCAGAAAAATATCGATACTTCTCTGGAAATTTTTTAACGGGGGGACGTTTTCTTACTAGGAAAACTCTTCCACACTTTATAATCACTTTTCTTTTATTTTAGTAATACCGATATCAGCTAAAAAGTATCAATACCGGTATCGTATCGAAAGAAAAGGATCGAGTGCACAACTACTTAGTATCGAACGAAAAGTATCGGTACTGGTATCGTATCGGAAAAAAAGTATCGAGTACAAAAGTACTTGGTATTGAATAAAAAGTATCGATACTAGTATCGGTAGTATCGGAACGTCCCTAGTAGCGCTGTTAGAGTAGGTTTATAAATAACTGAGCCAAAACTACTGTAGACTTCTCTGACCTTTATAAACCTCCGGAGTTTCGAGCTTTTCGAGGGTTACTGCAGCTTTTTAAAAGTTGAATCAATGGGGGTAGTTTCACACCTTCTGAAGGGTGACACTCTAGCACTTTGATGGTACGTAAGTTTCTAGTTCTATTTTAGAGTACTATGCAATTTTAGCCAATCATAGCATCCATGAAAATAGAAATCCTGTTGAATCTTACGGTTTTTCTTGTATTTTTCGTGTCGTTTAAACTTAGGGGTGGTTTTCTTCAATTCTATAGGGGCAGTTTATGAAGACTGCGTCGGAACTGATGCAGTTTCTTATCACTTTAACGAAACTTAGACATTTTGAGCTTTTTCAGCAGTCATTTTTGTTTCAGATCGATATTCTTATATATGGGGGGTAGTTTCTGCCTCTCCCTGGGGGGTGTGTTTCATATGTATTGTATATACGCTGCTGCTTAACCTTAATTTGTATAATTCGATTGATTGAGATGTAACAAATATTCTGGTAGCTTAATCTTCTTTTTACTCCATTCCAGGGGTGTTTTTTGGCTCTCTAATTTTGAGGGTGTCCGATTTTTTTTATCTCGGATTTGGATTCAGCGACCGAAAATACATAGGGATATATGGGTCTGGTTCGCTGATCTGAACATTTTTTTGTGGGGCTGTGTTATCTAGTCTTTATATTGAATACTGTTGATCTAATTCAGACCACGCTAGTATACAAATACATCCAATCAATGACATCGTTTTGAAATTACCATAAAGTATTTCTACTTGGTAGTCGCCTCCCTCACGAGGGTTTTTGTGTAGTAGTATCTCTAGACCTACCTAGAATATACTTCATTGTGTGGGAAATCACATCATAAAGCTTGTTTCAATTGAAAAATAGGAGTCATTAAAAAATAAAGGTAGTCTGAAGCGATTATTGATTGTCGCTTTAAAATATTTCGACATAATTTATTACATTGATAAATGCTTGAGCTACGTGTCTCCGCAGGGTGTGCTTGTGGCGCGTTAAAATTAGTAATTAGAATTGGACAGCCGTTTAAAAAATATTTTATGCAAATTATCGGTATATAAGTACCATTGAGAAATCATGCATGATCCATTGTTAATTTCTTCATGGCCCTACCTATCTATATGCGATAAAAGTATTTGTGGGAATAACAAACAGTCATGTGTAATATATTTATTTTATTGCGTAAAACTTAATTGTTGCGTATCGTACCTTGGCGTTTAGTATCGTACCAGTGTGAACGGCATATGTTGTACCATTAAAAATTTTAGGAAAAAAAGTGCCTTCAAGAAAACGATCACTAAAAATTATAAAATAAAATTTCCCCGTCATCCGGTTATTAACCTTATTATACAATATAAATTTTAAGATCAGCTAAGAATTTGTCGTTTGATTTTGTTATTTGTTCGTATTTACATCGTATATTGTACACAATTCGCATTAATTCTTTTGGCCACATCAACGTTTTTACTATAACAATAATATTCACTTCATAATATTACGTTATTAGTGCGCAAATATCGTACTTATCGCCTCAATTTAGCTAAAAACATATCTTCATGACGAAAAGTTACGATATCATTTTCCATCAGTTCTGTTTGGAATCAATCGTCTAGAGCGGTTTTTAATTTCGGTTTTGTTTTCATACTTGCCAACAGAAAATTGTTATGAGTGTACGCCATTTTATTTTAGTACCTATTATCATTAGATGACAGAGTAGTGGTAACATTTCTAGATATAGGAGTGCCAATTAATGCCACAATGCATTCACTAACGAATGCATTGTCAAACTGGAGTCCCAACAGTGCTCTACGAGTGGATTAAAGCCAAGAGGATAATAGTATCCAATCTAACCGAGGCTACCATTGAGGTAAGAGTAAGTACAGACTGCTTCCAAGGAAGAGCACTATTTCCATTGCTATGACAACTTCTGTTGATGAACTTATTGCCCAGGATTGTGGACGATATAGTAAGAGTATTCAAGAGGCGATTTGTGAATACGATAGCATATCGTTCACAAAAAACCCTGAACATAGTCGAGTTGGTGTACTGACGAAGAACTTCCCATACATCCTCACAAAACCACACACGTTATTTTTACACGAAGAGGAACACTGGAAGGTCTTAAGCCTCTAATGCTCAATGGCATGAATATCCATTACCCTGGGAAGGTGAGGGTGGATGTATGGAAAAAATGGGGATTAAATCTCAAAATGTAAGTGGGAATAAGAAGGCTATCAAGTGGTGTACCAGAACTAGCTTCTATGGGTCGTGGGAGACATAAAAAGTGCTCCCACAGCTACATGGCATGTTCTTCTAGACCTGCCAGTACGACCCATATATTTATTCAAGGACGAGTTCATTCAGTAGAGCAGGCGCAACTTTGATAAGGCGGCAGCATGGAATAGAACACCAGAAATTATATTCAAAGTTAATGGCAGATTGCAATCTAGGATACGTGCGGACATTATAGACTCAAAGTGTAACTTCAATAAAAAAAATTCAAACTAAAACAGCAGGTAGGGAGGACTGGAGATATGGTCTCCTAATATCAATGTAAACAGTCTGATATACAGACGATTCCAAGACAGAACAGGGAATTGATGCTGGAATAAGGACAAAAATCCATTTGAAAATACGCCACAGTATTTCAAGATAAAATTGCTTAAAAGAAATAATAATGCAAGAAACTGAGTTGATTGTCATTATTTCCGGTAGAGAATCAGACTGAAACGGTAAGTTCCATGCACATCCGTTCAAGGCAGGTATGAAATGGGCTTGTTCGGCATTTTTTTTTATTTCATAAATCGAAAGTGCAAATATAAATTAATGGATCTGCAAAAAATCAGAATCTTATTTGCACGTTAAGTATTTTAAAAACTACTGCAAATTTCCATCTCGCGAAAATGGGGCGTGGCCAGGCGCTACGTCACTATACGCATAGACACGGCGATCTCAATAGACTTGATGCTCCTTATTGGTTATAGTTCAGGAATATTACGTTTTTATTCCGACAAAATTCATAAAGATTTGAAAATTTTGAGTTTTCTAGATTATCTCGGCAACGGTGTAATTTTCGACAAAAATACATATACACAAAATTGTTCCTTGGAAAATTCTCTATCAAAAAGGTTTTTACCACTTTTTTCCTAAAATTAATAATAACGTGGGAAATATGGCGCAAACTTAAGGGTTGGTTCCGACTAGCACTCTCTACAGTACGATCTACCTTAAAGTTTAACGTTTAACGCTTAAAATAGCAGTAGGCACTAAAATTTATTTACAATTTTAATGAATATACAACTTCCACCCCCTCACCTCTATAAATAGACCGTGTTGTACTTATTTCCACACCACCCTAGAGGTAAAGTACTTGGCGCGTTTTTTTTAAATGGTATCCCCTGTAGGCCTAATCCACTAATTATCAAATGTTAATTATAAATCTTGGTCGTCTTCCACAGATTCAACATTCAAGCATGATTGTCCATGGCAATGATAACACATTGTAGAGCAACGCAAGCCTGCTCTTCTGCAACTACACCTGTATTCGCACCCTAATTTACATGAACATGAAATAAGCGTTAAAACAGATTCGGGAGCTGGTTCTTTTATAGTCATTATTGGGATTAATATACCGCCAACTTTCTTCCACCCCCAATCGGTAGCTTTGAGCGTCACGTTTTTCCATGTTTGAATTTGGTGAAAAACTCGATAACAGTGTTTCCGAGCGGCAGCAGAAGTTGGTGGAAGTTTTGACAACATAACAGTGTTGCTGGCTTTACCAACTAGTCTGTTAAAAGACATAAATCTGTATTCATCTAGACTCCTTTCTGCCGAGGTACAGTTGTATAAAGCTAAAATAAATCGCTCTCCCATGTTTGCAATTTCTTCATGAGTAGCTTCCTCATTGTTGAAAGTTTGTACAATATGTTGTAAATCACTTCTTTTATTAAATACATTGATTGCATTCACTTTCCGTTTGAAAAAAAACGCCGAGGTTGTGTCACCGCTGATGGCATGTACAAATAAAATGGCAGATTTGCAATTTTTTAAGAAAGTTGCAGATTGTAAATCTTGAGAACTGTAAATCCTTTTACAGGTATTACCCTGTTTTTCTTTTAAAAATTTAATGTCTTTGTCAGATGAAGAAAGTGCAATAAGAAGGACTAGCAGGTCAATATCTTGCCCTACGACAACAGCTGTATCGCAATTCTTAAATTTTTCTATAACAGTTTGTATTATTAATAAATCGGCGTCATCCGCAGCAACGAACACATCTATACCTTCAGCTCTAAACCTTTTCACTAGCTCTGTAATTAAACGTTCTTTGTTAAGCATATTACTTAGGAACACCGAACATTTCGGTGATGGTAAATAGATAACGAATTATATGACTTGCGCTAATTACGGCCCTGATTTACCAACGTACTATTCGTTTGAGGAGAAATGGTCTAAAAACCTTTTTTGTAGAGAATTTCCTGTAGAACACTTTTGTACATAGGTATTTTTGTCGTAAAATGCACCATTTCATGGATAATTAAAAAAAAGCGAAAATTGGGGTGAATAATATGTCGTAGGGGATGAAGCACACAATTTAGGGGTGGGAACTTTTCGGTTTATTATTACATATGCTGTCCTGATTATTTCCACCAATTTTCAAAACTTTATGAATTTTGTCGGATATATGGCAATTTGGACCGTAATATTACTGAATTATTATAATTATAAGTGTTTTCGAAGTATTGTTTGTTTTGCTTACTACTTGACAGTAGGGGAGTACAATTTGGTGAAATGTCAAAAAATTACAATTTTCTCTAGCTCCTGCCGGAACGAATTTTCGATTTCGACCCTGCAATTTACGATTAGAATTCATCGCCGACCTTCTCCTTTCCGTAGACACATAGAACGAACTTCCACTCGATGTATTTATTTAGTTACCAGCGTTTAAAAATTCCATGTTTTTCGACTTTTCAGGTTAAATTTGAAAGGTCCCAGAAAGCAATTTTTCTTACGTCACTTGCGTATAGTGACGTCACAAATGAGCGCTCGGTTTTTGCAACTATTACTAATTTCAACTCCTTATATCTCGAGAACGGAAAAAGTTAATAATACGAAATTTTAAGTGTATAATGAGAATATCGAGTACTATATGAAAAAGTATAAAAACCATTTAAATTTAAAAAGAATATCATGGAACAAGCCATTGTGTGAATGCGCTTGTACATATAGGAAATCAGAATAAGGTAACATAATCGGACTCTATTGCAGTGTGGATATAATACAAATCTCCGTGAGTTTTCCGTGACAGAGGCTGATCAAAGAGTTCATCAAGGAGCGGACGACCAAATTTACCGGACACTATCAGCTTAATAGCTGGCGGATTATTTCTTTGGCGAAAATTGCACATTACTCTCTCAATCATCTGAGGATCTTGGTGACGATGTTACAATCCGATTACAAAGTTCTTCTTGCGTTTTAATTGAAGAAGAATAAACTTTCTTTATCATCCGTCTATTCAATCTATGAGTCATGAGTTTAAAAGGATGGGAAGAGGACAGAATGCGCAGATTATGTCAAAATGAAGAGTAAACCTCAGTCTATGTGTTATGCCACTGTATCGGCCTAACTAAACTGAGATTCTAACTACTTGGCGAGGAAAAAATAATAACTGGTAGCTACAGTAAGCGATCTCTATCAAGATTATGAAGTCTGACATAAAGGATAAATTTGAATAAGAAAAATTCAATGGGAGCGTCACAGGGTATCGCGGTGGTCAATGCAAATCAGCCAGCTTCTCCATGCTTAATCGTAACGTTTTGTTCTTCGTTTCTGGATTTTTAAATGTGTCTACCCTTTTTTAGTTTATCCAAAGTGACAACAGGGTGTAAACTGTTCTTTTTGTACACAATTATGAGGATAAACTGGCGTAACCAGCTTTTCAATTGCCACGGTGCACATCGCCGTTCAACTGGTCCCGGACGTGTATGCATATTCTTTCAAAATTTAAATAAATTTGTTTTGAATCGAACTGAATTATCTCAATTTGAATCGGTATACAATGTAACATTAGTTTTAGAAATATTTCATATTTTAGCAGATGATCAGAAATTTTGACTTAAGGAGTTGTACAGGGTTCGAACTTTGCGAAGCGGAAAAAATTCCCTGAATAAAATAATTCCTTGAACTGAATTGGATCAGTGAAAATTCTTAAAAACTCTATGGTTTTCCATATCGAGACGCAGAATTCCCTGATATTTTATATAATTTATAAAATTCCCAGATATTTCCAGGTTCTTTTTAAATATTTTTAAATTCCCTGAGTTTTCAAGGTTCTCCAGGTTTTCCATGCGAGTTTGAATCCTATTGTACCAGGGTGGATATGCATTTGAATAATTATTTATTTGTAATTCCACTTTTAAAATATGGTTAAAAGTAGGCATAGATTTAATTTTTTGTAAAATTCACTCCATGGAAAATAACTTAGTGCAGTGGCGGCTCGTCAGGGGAGGCAGGGGAGGCTGAGCCTCCCCTTGGAAGAACCACAATATCTTCAAAAGTAATATCTTAAGAAATTTCAATTAGGTATATCTCAATTTTCAATATTTTTTATTGTTTATAATTCATCAATTAATGTTCAGTGTATATATAAAAGTTTTGCATTTCCTTTCCACAAACATACCTATAACGTTACAGTCCGGATAGTCTTTGTATGCATATTTCCCGGTCGGCCGGTCTTTTACTGAACGAACACTGCAGTTCGCTGGAGGCTAATACGAAATAGCTTCCAACTATTCTAACGCATTTACTTATAACATGAATGACCTTGAATTTCTTTGCGCTGTGTAAAATAGCAGAGTACTTCGAATAGCCAAAGGAAGCCAGCCTCCGATCTCAGTTCTTTATATAGCGCATGTGCACATTGTGCACAACCGTCGTTCAGGTGATTCACAAAGAAAACGAACTGTTAGTTGCGGTTAGCCGGTTAAGTTGTCGTAAAAATACATAAAACATTTGATAGGCGGGCTAAAAATGAGTGGTCTATGTGAAAATATGTCTTGTTATCCAGACGTGGTGGATTATTTGTTATTAAATGGATTTACTACTCTTACTTACGACGAAAAGGTAAGAATTAAAAGAAATGCCAGGCCTACACCAGCAATGACTTCGTTAGTTTTTAAAAGTGGTAAACAAAACAGGGGGTTTTGTGATAACAATTATAAAAAAGTCGAGTGGTTAACGGCATCAACAGTTAGAAACAAATTATATTGTTGGAGACGTTTATTATTTACTAATGATCAATCCTCAATTTGGGGCAGGGCCGGGTTTAATAATTTGCAAAATTTGTCGCGAGGTTTAGAAAGGCACGAAAAATCCCAGGAGCACATTTCATCTTGCATTAAATTCGAAATGTTTGGTAAACAAAATATTGTAAATTTCTTGGATTCTGCACATAAGAGAGAAATAGAAAATGTTAACGAAAAAGTCCGTGAGAATAGGGAAATATTAATGAGGTTAAAAGATGCCGTTATATATCTTCACAAGAAAATTCTTTCCGAGGACATGACGAAAAACGAGAATCGTGCAATAAAGGAAATTTCAAAGAACTGGTAGATTTTTTAAAAACTTATGACCCAAAATTAGAGAACTTTTTGAATAACGCCACTATTTTTTGAGACAATTCCGGTAAGCTTCTGTAGAATGATCATTTTCAGCACTTAAACGCATAAAAACATTTTTACTAGAAACAAAATGAGTCAAGACCGCCTTTCAAATGTATCGCTTATTTCAATAGAAAAACGTTTTTTGTCAGAATTGAGGAAACGCGATTCATTTTATGATGAAATAATCAACCATTTTGCTAGTTCCAAAAATCGCAGGTTACCACTCATTTATAAAAATATTCAGGCTTTAAAGCAGAGATTAATATAGGTATAGTTGTTATTTTAGAAAAAATATTTATTTGTGTTATTTATTTTTTAGGAAATATTTTTTATAATTCTCCATAATATAGGGTTACGGGGTTATATTTTTTTTATATAACTTCTTTCTCAAAACTATTTTAATTTCTATAAAAACTTATCATTTTGCACGCCTGGCAGTGATAATGAATACAATTTTTTGTTTGTAGAAAAACACTTTAATTTTTTTACCAAAACTATTTTTATTTTTATTAAGTTATATAATTTAATTACAAGTGGGATAGTAGGACTCCTTTGGATACCGATACTCGAGTCGTAGGAACGAGAATTTCATGAGAATGATTTTTTCATCTCATCATATTTTCTATTTCCTTTTCATTCTATTCTTTTATTAGTTCTATTCTCTCAAGTCGTGAATCGGTATCCTGGCGAACAACCCACGGCAAAAAAATGTAACGCGCCGTTGTAATACCTCAGGGGTGGTGGGGAAATGTACAAATTGTAGTCATATTGCACATCAGTTGTCTTTCAGAATATCAAGCCTCCTCTGCAGACAATATCACGAGCCGCCACTGACTTAGTGCATAAGTCGATTGCTCTTCTACTTATTTTTGAGGGAACTCACACTCCGAAAGTTATTAACACTTCTGGTTCTGGATAACAACAAAGAAAGAAAGAAAGACATCTTTTCTTAACATATGATACGAGTATATGTGTCATATTTGTGGTATGAGAGTGTGATAGATTAAACTCTAAGTGTCATGTTTCATATCTTTTAGTACTAAATAAGCTCCGAATGTCACGTTCGGTAACGGACGCTTTTTTGCATTATATATTTTATGTGGAACAAATGTATAAACTAGTTCTTATTAATGGGCACAAAGTTAACCAACACCAATTAATTGTTTTGTATTATTTTTGTAACATAGCGTTCATTAGTCATTTCGTTACTTGGCTCAAATATAATTAAATAAAAAAATGTATGTTGGTGAAACTAGTTCAAGGGTACCGAAAGAGTAAAAAGTGACGAATTAACAAGCAACGACTGCTATTGTTACTCTAATGTGGTCCTGCAGAGAGAGGAGCTAATAGTTATACGGTATGAAACTGAAAACAGAGAGAGTAGATGGTAATATTATAAATGACTCCTCACGTAATGATAAATGATAAATAATTTATCACGCAAATCAGACTGTTTTTTAAGATGTTATTTATTCGGTAATAAATAGTAAACACAACATATTATTATACTACAGCCAAAACTCAGGAAATAATAAATCTATGAAATTTTGATTAAATTTTGTGATGATTCCGTTGAAGGCCTGGGGGTTAATTGGGGGTATATAGGAGGAAACAAGTAAAGCAAGCTAGTAGGAGTACAGAAAATTGGAATTTGCTGCGTAAACTAGAAGCTAAGACTTCAAGATTTTTTTACAATATTTTTCAACCCCCCACCACCCCCACTCCATAAATAAAGGGATTAATAAAATAAAATTGAAACATTCACTTGAAATTTGGTACACGTATGTAGCATAACAACATCTGGAATTAGATTATACAGAGTGTTTTTTAATGACTCGATAATATTTCAGGGTGTGATTCCTTAGGTTACTTAATGAAGAAAAGTTCATATGAACATATGTCCGCAACGGCTCAAATTTTTTGCTACAGGGTGTTGAATTTTTAATCGTTATTTTTTAATATCTCAGGAAATACTTTAGACATTGTTTTCAATATAGATCTTAAAAGATAATGTTTAAGATTAGTCAACAACTAATTTCTGGTCCTATCTAAAACATTAGTAGAATTCGTTCGTGCGTTATAAATTATTAGATTATGCTAGTTTATATTCGTCTATTGGCAAAAGTTACCTGTATATATGACTCACCGTATCCCTCATATTATAAATCTAGGACACGCACGTTGCAATATGTTGAGGGCGCTACCTACTTGCTAATGTACCATTAAAAGTGCCTAACTTATGTATATCATTTGTTGGTTTAGCAATTAGAAGTTATAGCAACTGCATGAAAATAAAACATACGTGACAAAGTGTTTTAAATAGTATTTAGTAAAAACCATACATTTAATATGCAGAAAATCAAGTCTATGAGACTATTTTCTCTTGACACCGAAAACATTAAAGGATTGGCCAAACAAAACAGTTTTTCAAACATTTAGAAACAGTTTAGTGAAGGGGAAAATCCTTTACCTCCTACTCAGTTTAAGTTAATTCAACGGCAATGGTGGAGCAAAAAGTCATAAGGCGTATGTGCAGATAATTGATTTGGGCCGCCAGCCCACGTGACAAATGTTTAAAAGTTAATTGTTTTTTGCTTGCATACAACTTTAAAAAATATTTTTTATAGGATTTGGCAACCGTCAGAAAAAGTAATCAATGAAGAATAAATTGAAAAATTATCTATGAAAATATTAATTTCCAGTGTTTCATTCAATCGAATCTGCATTCTGGTTACGTTAGCAATTATTTTCAAGCAATATACCTCATTGTGACCCTAGTAACAATTTAGCTCCTACGACCATGAAGAGTAAGTTAAAAATGAGAACAAAAATATCAATCAATAAAAAATTAAAATCTACTGAAAATATAAAGTTTTGTTCTGCTAGAGAACAAAAAAGTACTGAACTGAATTTATTTACAGACCTTGTCTTTAAAAATTTTTATTACAACTATTTGTTTAACGAAAAATGAACACAAAGAAAATATAGGCTATAATTTATCATAAACTATGACAAAAAAAGGCGTTCTAAAAAACCGCTGCCTAAGGAATTGCTACTTCCACATCCAGATTTTTCATCCCAGTCACTTTAATGAAAATATTTTGACTATATTTGCACTCTAGTATGTGGAAATTATTGGTCATAGAATTTTAATAACATTTGGGACAGATGTCATAGAAAAATATTAGAAAAAAATCTGAGAACTTAGTTTCTACTGTCTTCCAATCCACTACGTGGATGTGGAAATAATATATAAAAAACGACAGGAACTTAAATCATTTTGTCGCAAAAGAAATATAAATAAATTTTTTGACAAGTTAAGTCAAAATAAAACAATACATTTTGAAATATTACTAAGATAAGAGTCGAGTTTGCCACTTTATCGTTTATTTGTGAAAATATGGCCTCCTTCGTAAGTTTGGGCTCTTATGCATTGCATAACCACATTATGGCATATAGCTCAGTCGTCAGGGGTTTGAAGGTGTCACTAAATGTTATATAACTGAATTTTTCAGAATAATTAGTTTTCTTGGTGTAGAATACGACGAAAAAAGTTTACAGCTGTAAGGTGCCGGCGACCCTTAAAAAATAGAATATATAGGCTGAAATTCGATTCTTGGCCAATAACTCGAAAAATAAAAAAAAATATATCAAAAAACTAATAGCACTAGGCGATAGAGGGGGGAATTTCACATCAAAAACGTATATGAAATTTTTCTGTACGATCAAAAATGTAGACTCCAGATTTTTTTTTATGCACGAGAATGGAACGTGGCGACACATAAGTACGGCTCGCGAAGCTTGTGTATCATTCTACTGAATAAATCATATTTATCCTTCTTTAAAGGCTCGCATCGTATTCAGTTGCTTTGTCTATAAACATAATTTTTGTATTGTTGTAATTTCCAGTTCAAACATCCAGCGCACTCAAATCTGATAGTTTAGAAATTTTCAAGTTCAAGCGCAACTCAATCTTTTTTTCTTAACCTTTGCAGTGCCCGTGACAACTTTTAATTCGCTTGTGTAAGGAAATGATTTGTTTCTCTCGAATAAGTTAGAATTAGGTGAAATAACATAAATAACATAAATTATGTCTGGCTGCAGGTCAATCGCCCTAATGCCATTAAAAAAAATAGTTCGCTGTAAACAGGGTTGAAGCCCGCTTCGCTAGCTATCTCAGTTTGCAGTTTAAAACGCACTAACCACTGAGCTATCGTCGCAGATTTTACTGCATTTTATTCTGATTTTTGAAAACTTTTTTAACCTGTTATAATGTATGACTTGTAGATAAATAAGAGTGGGTGATAAAATTTCCGATCATTATTTTGTTCAAAAGACCGGCACTAAATATTTATGACATACACTTCAAATTTTATTTGAAGTGTAAATAGCCAAAAAGAATTCCGACTAATTTTCCTAATACGTTACTCTTGACGCTTTATAGCTATTGTAGCATTATTCCTTTTGACTTCAGACAATTCTTCCTTAGTGATAGTCATTCGATCTCAGACCCGTATAACTATTTAGGCATTTGTAGGGTTTTGCTGAGTTTCACCCTTACTGGATATATTTCTAAGGAATAAAGATTATTTTTCCCCTTGTTATTCTACTAAAGGATGACGAGACGAATATATTTCTCGGCAAAGTTTCCCTACATATTTTTAAGGGTATGTTTACATTATCGTATCTTTGTATATGTAATTGGACACTTTTATCTTGGTTCTTAGACCTATCTGAATTCGGTGTCGTCTTCAGATATATTCAACGGAGACTGGGGTGTATATACAAATGGAGTTTTTAACATTATGTATTATTATACTAGGGGGTTATGGTAAAAAGAATAATAGAATAGAAAGGAAGAGTATATTCTTACAGGGTGGCATTAATGTTTGTTATTAATTTTAATAACTCAAGGCTTGATTTTTTATTTATTTATTTACCACAATACAAACTGCTCAAAAGGTATTGCCGATTTACATTTGGATAGGTACACAAAGCACAAAAAATAAATTAGTTGCTATCTACAATCCAGAATATAAAGAGTATAAGTACATATAAAATAAATGTAATATTGAAATGAAATGAATTAAAAGCTAGCACAAAGTAAAACAAATTTAGTTTTACAGTTTATAACAATCTTATATGAAATTGACGGAGCAGTTGAAAATATCAAACTTATCATATTTTTTGTTGATACTGAAAAAAGAGAATATTTAAGTCTATTGGAGTGTGGAGTAGAATGAAGAAAAGTTTTTAATATGTGAGCCTGAGACATAGGATATAAAGCTGTAATTTACTTTAAAATTCTTGGCAATCAACCCTATTAACTATTATATTATTATATCATATACAAATATTAAATAATATAATATTATTGTGACGTCAGTGATACACGACCGAGCCTAATGGTCGGCAGCGGTCACTGAATTGAATCCGCCTAGTGCGGCAGCTCAATTAATCATTTTAGGTTGACGTCACGCTGGTGACGTGGAGGGCACACAACTCATTGTTTGTTTTTCAGAGATGGGTGAAAGCTGTTATTTTTTATTAACAAGCTTAAACTGCTTCTGCTAGCAACTCATCTCTAATTGTTTAGATTTGCATTCCTCTGTGATTGGAGGAGGTTTGTCTGCTCTCCAGACTGTATCAAAATCAGGTGACCGAAAATGGTGAATTGTCGGCGGGTTGTGAATTAGGTTATGCCATCCGTCACTTGTTTTTGTAAAATAACCTCTTTAAAAAATAATTGTTAGCAATTATAAGCTTCTGGGCGCCAGCCAAAATAATTTGACTGCGTTTGGGGAAGAGAAACAACACAAATAAAAATCTAAGAAAAAACCACTTATGAAAATGTATAATTTAATGTATAAATGTGTAAAAATGGCAACAAATATAATAAAGTAAAGTAGCAAATAATTCAAACGTGTTGCACACACAAACTACAACAATTAAATAATTTGGAGAAGCCAAGTACCTACAAAGGTAAGTACTAATACATAAAAATTGTTTCCATAGATAGACTATACATCTATATACTTCAACTTATTCTATTTTTAGGGTTAACCGCAACAGCTGCTTATGGCTTTACAAAGCCTAGTTAGTTTGGGGGGCAAGATTCTTATTAATCTTTAAGGATTAAAACCAATATTGCAATATGCTAAATTAGGAAACAGAAAATTCATAAACTAGCAAGAAATTATAGAAGTATATATACTTATATCGCTAAAAGGTGAAGTAACACTTATAACTCTGAAGGCCGGCTAGAAAAAAATTGGCTATTATTTTAATATACTGTAGGATGGCAACAATAGTTCTTACAAAACGCACCGTTCGAGTGACAATGCTTCACTAGTCCGATTTGGGTTAATCACGCAGATACAGACATTTAATTTAATTGCTATACCATGGCATTAGTTCTTCGTACCGCTGAGGGCAACTAAAAGGAAATACGAGAAGCTTACTCACTCTGAAGATAGTATTACTAACGTCTTTAAGTCTCTACCATGGACAAACTATCCTCTTGCAGGCTCCGCCACCAAATCCGAATTGTTTGTCTGTGGCACGTTGGACACCGGTGCAGCAAGAAATATTATCAGTCTTACAGGCAAAGGAGTGACTCCAAATTTAGCAGATCTTTTTGAAAGGTTTCATAAAATAGATCAAGAAAGAGAAGGCCAATTTCAACGGTATAAAAAAACCTGAAAAATGTGGACTTATTGAAATTGCCCAGGTAAATTGATACAAATATTTGTAAATACTATAATTTTAGTAATTAAGCACTAACCTTAGATATTATTAGGTTTTAACTCACTCCCAGAATTATTGGAACTGGAGAACTTTTCTCTGTTCCTCCAGGATTCAAAACGGACTGTCCTCTTTTTACTAATTTTAAACAAAAACTTCGGATTTTGCGCGAATCTATTAATCAGGCTCTTTAATGAAAATCCCTAAACAAAATTTATGAGTTTAAGTCAACATCCTTGAAATTTTCCAGGCAACTATGCTCAAATGCCATCTAAATAACTGCTTATTAAAAGAAAACAGGGAGGCAAGCATGTAACCTGCTTCAAAATGTAATTAGGCTGGAACGTTCATTTGGTACTAAGCGAGAGTGCATGGTAATATGTTAGTCCACCTAAGAGACTCAACGACTGGAGACTTTTCTGGTTTATCAAACAACAAGGTAAGTTTAGTAAAAATCACCACTACCGAATAATTTAAATTCTGTTTTTATTTCCAGAGTATTGACACGTCCCTGCCTCAAGCATCTGCACGACTAACCAACATCAGTCCTTCGTGTAAGCCACATATGCGTTTTAATAATTGCTAATTCTATTTAATAAATATTTTGAATTATTACATTATATAGAAATATTGGAGAATGGTATTTTATGGTTTGCTTTTTAGTCTTGTTACAGAAAATCTATCGAATTCTTGAACCACAGTATAATGTTCCAAATCACCTTTGCACTTTTTATAAGCTGTTAATATGAATAAGTATAAAGCATCTTTAAAATATTATCTGTTATTATATGTTATGAATTATAATATTATCTGTTTCATCTGACGGGAAATGCCAAAGTATCAAAGACTCTATTATCTTATTTACGTGAGGTATAAGAGGAAAACTCTGTATCGAAAATGAATCCAAGATCCTTGAAAGTGTCGAGCCTTTGAAGAAGCGCGTTGTCTAGAATATAATTAAATTTAATAGGATTTTTATTGTAACATAAATGACGCTGCATTTGGGCACATTTAACTTATTTTAAACGCACCTAAACTTATCTTGTAATAAATTGTAATCATCTGTGGAGCTAATAGTAATAAAAAGTTTAAGATCGTCGGCAGAGTAAGCAGTCAACTTGAATAATTTTCACAATATCATTTAAAAACATATCAAAGAGCAAAGGGCCAAGAGTTCATCCTTGCGAAACACCACGTGTTGGCAAGCATTCGACACGCCTAAACTGACTATAAACTACATATTGTTTTTTGCTTAGAAAATAAGATTGAAAAAATGTCAAGAGAGAATGCGAGAAACCACATGTCTGAAAGCCGACCGTCAAAAAAAGATAAGTTAGAATGTATTCAAATTTAAAATATAAAAAGAGAACAATCTCGTATTAAGAAATATGGGAAATCATCCCACTTAACGGTTCATTTTGATTTCCGTTTCCGTAGAGCATTAAATCATTTTAACTACAATACATGATAACGATAGGGTGTCTGCTACTTCATGTTTGGTATAACATAGAATTATCCTGAATAATAGTTACAAAAAAAAATGATGCAGTTGATAGTTAAGTTTGTCCCGGTCGCCATAGTCTCAAGAATGGGGTTTCGAAGCGTCTCTTTTTCGTTATTAGTATCGAAAATACTACTGGGCTCATGATATAGGACCCATCTTACGAAGAGAGCGACAGATCTGTCTAGGCCGCTGCGCCGGCCTTGTAGTAGAGTAACAAGCTCCTCTAGTGTGTCATTCCGTTTGCAATGTGTTGCTAAAAGCTACGATTTATTTTAAACGATGCCCCATCAAAAGAGAAGATTTGACTTGATTGTGGAAAAATCGCCCTGTACAGGGGGTTGCAGGGGGCGATTTTCCGAAAGTCAAAAAAAAATTTGTTTTATATTTGAAATTTATAGCACGTCAGCTTTGTTTTCGCGTAATATTACGTACATATCTTAATACTTAATATTTTTTTCTAATTATTCATTATCGTCTGCGCTATACTTTCTTATGCGCCTTAATGAATTAACGCTTGCCCTGAAGCGTATCCATTCACAAATCCTATAACTTATCATAACTCGAAGCGTGCTCATTTTTCGAAAAATACCCCTGAACTAAACGTTGTGCGCTTGTTATCACGGATTTATTTGGTGTCTTCAAATTTACAATAGGATTTACCGTTTGATTTGTGGGAATTTTTTTGTGGACCGTTGTCGAATCTCGCCGACCCGACTACGGACATGCGAAGAAGGTTCATAATTATCGAACACCTCAGGGTAGCTATTCTGTATCGGTGTGATGTGATATGAGAACATGTTTTCATGAGAAATTGGGCGGAGTTCTCTTGAAAACCAAAATAGCGTATTCTGTAACTGTGGGAGCGGTCACATCACGCCAAAAATCGGGGAACTTGCTTCTCTTGGTAAATTGTAGGGAACGGGACCGTTCACGCGTGAGAGGATGAAAGTATAACCTCACTTTTTGGCAAACTGTCAATTTATTTGGATGTCGGTGGCATGATATTTGTTTATTTTTATGTTAGATCATACAATGAGGTTTGTGTTACTTAAACCGTAGGGATTAAAGGGCTATGAATATTGCCGATGTACTAAATTATCAATGAGGCACTATGAGACCTTCAGATTGCTGGAAAAATCCTCAAAAAGAACAGCTCATTGCATGAACAAACAGGGCTTTTATAATTAAGTAAATAAAGAACATGCTTGGGGATATCATACAATATATTATACAAGTTAGATTATGTACAATCCAATTATTATATTACAAATTAAATTTACTTTTCTCCATTGCTCCGAATTATTACTTCCACATCCACGTAGTGGATTGGAAGTATAGTAATCGCAAAAAAAATTTCAAAAATTTTTATACGTGAAATAGGTTTAGAATGTCATGAAACGTCGAGATTTTAAATTTAAGCGAACAAAAAAAAATTCTGTCTGTCGGTCTATCTGTAACTGTAACTTTATTTGTCCGCACGTTTTCTCCGGAACGGTTTAAGATATTGACTTGAAATTTTGTACACGTATATATTATAACGTCTGGAATTAGATTATATTTTGAGACGATTCCGTTGAAGGGTTGGGGGTTAATTTGGGGTAAATAGGGGAATATAAGTAAAACAAGTTGGTAAGAGTACAGAAACTTGAAATTCGGTGTATGTACCAGAAGCTAAAGCGTCAGATTTTTTCAAAATATTTTTCATCCCCACCACCCCTACTCCAATATGAAAAGGGCTGATAAAATAAAATTGAGATAATCATTTGAAATTTGGTACACGTATGTATTATAACGACATCTGGAACTAGATTATATTTTCAGATGATTCTGTTGAAGGGTTGGGGGTTAAATAGGGGTAAATAGGGGAAAATAAGTAAAGCAAGCTGGTAAGACTACAGGTATGAGTACAGAAACTTGAAATTCGGTGTATGTACTAGAAGCCATGGCCTCAGATTTTTAAATAATATATTTCAGCTCCCCACCACCCCTACTCCATTATTCAAGGGGTTGATAAAATAAAATTGAGATATTCACATGAAATTTAGTACGCATATATATATTATAACCACATCTGGAATTAGATTATATTTTGAGATGATTCCGTTGAAGGGTTGGGGGTTAAATAGGGGTAAATAGGGGAAAATAAGTAAAGCAAGCTGGTAAGACTACAGAAACTTGAAATTCGGTGTATGTACTAGAAGCCAAGGTCTCAGATTATTTATATTTTTCAACTCCCACCACCCCTACTTCATTATTAAAAGGGTTGATTAAATAAAATTGAGATATTCATTTGAAATTTGGTACACGTATGAATTATAACGACATCTGGAACTAGATTATACTTTGAGACGATTCCGTTGAAGGGTTGGGGTTTATTTAGGGGTAAATAGGGGGAAGTAAGTAAAGCCAGCTGGTATGAGTACAGAAACTTGAAATTCGGTGTATGTAATAGAAGCCAAGACCTCAGATTTTTTAATAATATATTTCAGCCCCCCACCACTCCTACTCCATTGTTCAAGGGGTTGATAAAATAAAATTGAGATATCCACATGAAATTTAGTACGCATATGTATTATAACGACATCTGGAACTAGATTATATTTTGAGATGATTCCGTTGAAGGGTTGGGGGTTAAATAGGGGTATATAAGGGAAAATAAGTAAAGCAAGCTGGCAAAAGTACAGAAATTTGGGATTTGGTGTATATACTAGAAGCGAAGGTCTCACCCTTATTAAAAGAGTTGATAAAATTAAATTTAAGTTTTCACTTGAAATTTGGTAAATTTATCTATTATAACTATATCTGAAACAAGATTATATTTTGACATGATTGCGTTGAAGAAGTGGGGGTAAGTAGAGGTAAATAGGGAAAAATAAGTAAAGCAAGCTGGTAAGAGTACTGCAACTTGAAATCCGCTGTATGTCCTAGAAGCCAAGGCCTCAGATTTTTTACTAATATTTTTCAACCCTTCCACTATCCTTACTACATTATTAAAGGGGTTGATGAAATAAAATTGAGATATTCACTTGTAATTTGGTAGACGTATGTATTATAATGACATCTGGAACTAGATTATATTTTGGGATGATTCCGTAGAAGGGTTGGGGTTAATAGGAGTAAGAAGGGGAAAATAAGTAAATCAAGCTGGCAAGAGTACAGAAATTTGGGATTCGGTGTATATACTAGAAACCAAGGCCTCATATTTCCTTCTAATATTTTTCAAACTCCACCACCTGAGCTTCATTATTAACGGGATTGATAACATCAAATTGAGATATTCACTTGAAAGTTAGTACACGTATGTATTGTAGTGACATCTGATTGAGACGACTCCATTGAAGGGAGGAGGTGGTAGGTTGGGAATAGTGGAAAATAAGTAGGGTAAACTAGAAACTTCATTATTAAGGTATATGGTAGAAACCAACTCCTCAAACTTTTCTATGACATCTGCCCCAAATATTATTAAAATTCTATGACCAATAATTTCCACATACTAGAGTGCAAATGTAGTCAAGATGTTTCCTTTAAAGTGACTTGGATGAAGAATCTGGATGTGGAAGTAGTGATTCCTTAGGCAGCGGTTTTTTTATTAGTTTCGAGGGACAGCATTTAATGTGGTTGTTACTCTTTCCCACATTTTTTGGCATCTTGTTGTGAACTGATTTGTAAATGTTCCACAGAAGCTGTAGTTGTTTTTCCACCCATTTAATCAAAATATATTTTAAGTCTCTATTCATCGGGTTGAAACGGATTTTTGATGTTATTATTCCTAGCCTAACAGAAGATTGTGTCACTTTTACAAAATATTAGATATTGCAATTATTTTGAATGTCAGAAACTCGCATTTTGACAAGATGCATTTCCCATCATACAACGCACGACCTTCGATCATGGCGTTGCGGCAATTCTATTGGTTGAAATGTAGGAGTAACTGTTGACAACGCTGGAAGGATCACTTCACGTCCCCGTGTAGTCACTGTAGTTACAGAATAGCATTTTTGTTTCCTTGGGAAGGGATCGTGATATGAGCTCTCTCCTCTCACGACAAATGCTCACGTTCACTGAAATTACAGAATAGCTACCCTGCTATACTCGTCCTTATGCTATTGAGCACGCATACAGTCGATTTTCGTCCGATAACTGTTTAAATATTGCCTTCTGAGACCGTTTTCTTTCTAATTCTTTCTCTCAACGGTTGTACCTATATGATAGCGATATATTATCGAAGGTATTTAATACATAATTATTAAGTTTTTCGTAGTATGATTAATAAAAATATTGTATAAACATTATTTTTACAAAAAAAAATTATATACAGAAAATAATTTGGTGTAATTTAGCAGGGATATCAATAGGACGATCCTATAGGACTTTGACCTAGAGCAGTATAGTTGCCGAAAGATGCAAGAATTTTGTATTTGATACGACTTTTCTGGGTTATTTAAAATATAATTAAAATAATAATAAAAATCCCGTCATTTGTAGACTCCTGAAGGCACGTTTCATGTTATAATATATTTTTTAGTTCTTTGTTAGACGATTTTTGAATTTAACAAAATGCCTTTTCAGAGAAAATTCCACTCTAAACAATGGTAACATTATTATATCGATTTGAGCTCTCTTATTAAGTTCTGAAATTTCTATTGATAATTGTCAAATGTCTCCGGCGGTGACGTCTTGGCGGTTGGAGGTACTGTATAACTTGCAATTCTTAAGGTGACCATTCCATAGAAAGAGACATCCGATAGGTAAATATTTATTATTTTTGGCCACAACTTTTTTTTCTCAGTGCGTGTATTTAAAAAAAGTATAAGACTAACTAAGTAAAATAATAACAAGACTATCACTAGGAATTTTCACTAAAACTATGAAATAGGAAGATTAGCATAATTTTTAAATTTAAATCTAACTATTTTACAAACCACTGAAATTACTGAGTGAAAATTCATAGTAATAGTCTTGGCATAGTTCTACTTAGGTAGCCTTATAGTTTTTTTAAATATACGTACTAAAAAAAGAAAGCTGTGGCCATAAATAATACATATTTCCCTATCGGATGTCTCTTTCTAGGAAATGGCCAACTTATCGGATATAACTGATTTTTTTTATATCACATCGTCCCCTATCAGAATAGAACCCTATCGAATTCCATAATGATTCATCGAGTAACTTAATTATTATAAATAATTATTCAACCCTCTGTTCGAGGATCATTTTCCCGTTTCGTTGTGTATTGGATTAATAATAGTAATAATAGTAAATAAACATAAAATAAGGAAACCATTACTTTTCAGTTTAACTCACTCTACTCAATAACGGAGCAATCAATTGGTTTCAGTTTTACTTCCACATCCACGAGTGGAAGTATAGTAATAAAAAAAATCCGTTTTTGTTGAAATAGATTTAGAATGTCTGTAACTTTTTTTGTGCGTACGTTTTCTCTGGAACAGTTTAAGATATACTTGAAATGTGATCCACCTATGTATTAACAAGATCTGGGACTACATTATACTTCGAGCTTAGTGCGGTGAAAGGTTGGGGCGTAAATAGGGGTAAATAGAGCAAAATAATTAATGTAAGCTGGTAAAGGGCCAGAAACTTGGGACTTGGTGTACATACTAGAAATCAAGGCTTCAATTTTTTTTAATAATATTATCCACCGCCTACCACCACCACCCCCACTACATGATTAAAGGGATTAATAAAATAAGAGAGATGATTCCATTTAAGGGTTGGAAGTGAAATAGAGATGGATAAGTAAAAGAGTTAGTAAGAGTCCAAAAACTTGGGATTAGGTGTAATACTAGACGCAAAAGTCTCAATTTTCTTTATGACATTTTTCAACCCCACCAGCACCCCCACTCCATTATTAAAGGGGTTAACAAAATAACATAAAGATATTGACTTGTTTGGTGCACATATGTAATATAACGAGATTTGGAACTAGATTATATTTTGAGCCCGAGTTTAAACCTATTTCATTGAAGGGGGGTGAAATAGGAGTAAATACGTAAAGCAAGCTAGTAAGAGTTCGGAAACTTGGGATTTGGTGTGTATACTAAAAACAAAGGTCTCAAATGTTTGTACTATATTCTTTACCTATTTTCCCTTTGAATCGACAAAATAGGCAATAATTCAGTGCATTTTACCTTAAACCTATGTAATTTGACGGAAAATACTCATCTGGTAGGAAATGAAAATTATTTTCAAGTATTCATTAAAAGATTCACTTTTATCGCAGATTATAGATTTAATTGCATTCAATTTATTGTAATTATTATATACACGCACCAATTACTTTATATATAAATTATGTTTGATAATGGGATCAGTAGTCGGTACTCATTACTGTCTAGAACAGATTTTTTTCGATAATATGGTGCCACACGTTTATCTATATCGTCTAACATCAAAGGGTTCCGCACTCAATATTAATGAACCAACACGTTCGGCTAATAGCAGATGCCGGAGTAATAAAGATTTTGTCTTTGAAATATTATAATTTTTGGTTCTTATGGATGAGTGCTTTTAAATTTTTTTATATTTTTATTTCTAAAAAAGTGATAGTCCTGATAATTTACTCTTAGTAAATTAAATTTAGGAAGATTAAACTTAATTTAACAGACATAAAGAAGTTGTTGTATGGCAGAATAATAGCCGAGGAAAAATACAGAAATATCTTCCCTATGTATTTTCAATAAACATAACTTAATTATTTGTCTAATATACTAAGCTTTTAAAAAAAGTAACAACGTGCTTGACATTTTATTAAATGTTAAAGTAATGACCGTTAATGCCGACTGATTTTTCAATGCTGCTTACAAAAGATTTTTAGTAGAGATATGTCATAAAAAAAGATCTTGGCTTCTAGTATATACACCAAATCCCAAGTTTCTGAACTCTTACTGGCTTGCTTTACTTATTCACCTTTATTCAACCCCAAAACTCTTTAAAGGAATGAGCTCAAAATATAATATTTCCATGTCTCGTTAAAATACATAAGTGTGCCAAGTTTCAAGTCAATATCTTAACCGTTCCAGAGCAATTGTACGCACAAGAAAAAACACTGACAGACAGACAAGCGCATTTAATGATACATCCTTTAATTTCGAACAGACTTTCGAGGAAAGAACTTTTCACTGAAAATGCCCTCTCTAATCCCATCTCGGTGTTGGTTATTACATATTCCAAGAGCCAGTAACACCCAAAAGTTCTTGCATGTAAAGTGATAGTCATTCTTATAGGCCAATTCAGAAAGGTATCGAGATACTCTGCTGAAAATTATAAAGTGTTTCCTATCAGCGTTTTCCTGTAGTGGGGATTATTTAAGTCTACTTTTTGCACAAACCCCCAACTGATAGGCATTTGTGAAATATCTTCAAGTGAGGAAATACAAGAATTTTGGTAATACTGTCTGCTTGCTATACAGGAGCGAATCCATGTAAAAATCGAAGGAAGAAAAATAAGGTCATATCCCAACTACTTGAAATGTTTATAGTATTCTGGGTCTTGCAACCCCTTGGTTCAGTTAACAATTGAGAATACGCTCCTAACTCGTTTCTCTTTTCAATTCACTCTTTAATCCAGCAAGTCCGAATTTTTATTTTTTTCAGTCTTTTCACAATGCAATGAATAATAACTGCAGCCGCGAAACGTGTTCTTCTTGACACGATCAAAAACTATCTGATGTACGTAAGTGTCTGTGCTGCAAAATAAATATCGTGTTGATGCAACAGTAGAGAAGTCTAGAACTTCTAATCTACTGAGATGCTCTAGACATCTCTCTATGCGCAAATTAGGCTCAGAATGTGAACACACTGTAGAGTAATCTAGACACAACTCTCGATAGTTTAATTGACAAGTTCAAAAAGGTGTTAATTCTTGAAATAGCTCCTAAAAATATGAGCGATAGCTCATTGAATTCGGAATGGCATCTAGAAAAATTTATTAAAATGTTTTATTAACATGTAAAAGATTGCAAAAGTTATAAACAAATTAAGATGAAAAAAAATGGTATTTAGTTTTTTGCTTAACTCAAAAACTATAAGCGATATCGAAAAATCGGAAAAGAGATTCTTAAAGAGGAGGAAATTTCCAATAAAAAAGTCCCAACTCCCGGAAGTCTATCTCCATTATTTATAATTTTAATTTAACGCTGAAAATAGCACTCCGCACGACTGCTGCAGGATGCGCGTGCCGCCTCAAAAGAGAGTACATCACATAAAATAATTTTTTTATACTATCAAATATCAATTAATTTTTTTTTTAAACTATGGTGTATTCTAAACGCTTCAAAGAATAAGGTTCCGTTGGAAAAAAATGTTAAAGTTTATTTTTCAACAAGTTAGGCCATTGTTAACTAACGAAATTTTATGGGACTTCATTTTTTTTAATAATTGGCCTATAAAATGTTCGCTTCTTGGAGCCCTTCTTATACATATACTTAACAAGATCACGTTAAAAAAGTTTTTGAAAATTATTTATTTTGTTTATTATAATTTTTTTAAATAAACAAAAAATTAAAAACCAAAGTTGTAAAAAAAATCGGTAAAGGCATTTACACAGAACTTCCTTCGTTCATGGCAGTCTCTCTAAAAAAATAATAATTACGAAATGACATTGAGAATAATAATCGGAGTAGAGTTATTGCTATTATTACAAATAAAACTTGATAAGTTTTGGTCAAAAAAATATACAGATTGCTCATCCAACAGCAAAAGTTCAATACTAAATAGCAGGTGCCACATATGGCAGGCTTGCGCAAATACCTTTACAAATGTCCACCATGACTGAATTATTTCTTGGGATGACCACCCTGTACATTTTTCAATAAAAGTATAATAGGTGCATATGCCAGATGTTATTGCCATCTGTCACATTTTCAATCCAACATTCACGTAATGGAGTGGAAGTATAGTGGTGGTTAAAAAATTTCATTTTTTTAAAATTTTTCAAAAGATGGTAAAATAATTTTCAAATTTTTTTCTTCTGAAATAGGTTTAAAATGTCAAAGGTAGAAATTTTAAATTAGAGCAAAAAGGAAAGTTTCCTTCTGTTCTATAGTAGTGCTAAAAAAAGTTTAAAAATTAAAAATGATGTATTTTTAAAATAGGTTTAGAATTCTATGAAACGTGAAAATTTTAAATTTGAGCAAATAAAAAAAAATTCGATCTATTTTAGTGGTAAAAACTTTTTGAAAAATGTTGGTGAAAAAAATTTTCACAATGTTTTTTCTGAAATACCTAGGTTTAGAATGTCATCTAAATTTGAGCATTCTGGTGTTAAATTTTTTTGGTAACAAAATGTTGCAAATTTTTTTTTCCGAAATTGGTTTGGAATATCATGAAACGTGGAAATTTTAAATTTGAGCAAAAAAATTTTTTTCGTCTGTTCTATAGTAGTGACATAAATGGATTAAAAATGTTTTCAAATTTTTTAAAAAATTCTTCAAAAACATTTTTAAATTTGTTTGAATAGTTTTAGAATGTCATGGAAACGTGGATAGTTAAAATCTGAACAAAGAAAGAAAAATTCTAGTGATAAAATTTCAAAAAACTTTTTTTTTTAATCAGACTTAGAATGCCATGAAACGTGAAAATTTTAAATTTGAAGAAAGAAAAAAAAAATTCATTTTAGTAGTAAAAATTTTTTCAAAAATATTGGTGAAAAAAATTTTCAAAATTTTTTTTCCTGAAATAGGTTAAGCGTGTCATGAAACGTAGAAATTTTAAATTTGAGCAAAAACAAATTTTTTTCATGTTGGTAAAAATTTTTTCAAACATGTTTGAAAAAAATTTTAAATTTTTTTTTCCTGAAATAAGTTTAGCGCGTCATGAAACGTGGAAATTTTAAATTTGAGCAAAAAAAAATTTTTTTCATCTTGGTAAAAATTTTTTCAAAAATGTTTGAAAAAAATTTTCAAAATTTTTTTTTTCCTGAAACAGGCTTAGCGCGTCATGAAACGTGGAAATTTTAAATTTGAGCAAAAAAAAAAATTTTTCACTCCTTATTCCGTTTAGACGGTCCACCCTGTATATTTTTCAGTGAAAATTCTACCAGTTCTTCGCTGACAGTAGGGTTAACTACCTACCAAATTTGACTGCTCTCCGTCAAGTAGTTTTTTAGTAAATACACCAACAGACAGACAGACAGACAGACAGACTGACGGAATTGAAAAACCTATATTTTCGGAATCTACGTGTTCTGAAACGTCAGAATCCGAAAAAATCTCGGAGGGTGATTTTTTCTCGAATACAATACTTCCCTTCGGTATGCGAGGGAAGTAAAAAAATTCTTCATGTTCGTTAGCATGTTACTATTTTAGCATTGAAGAAAGGCATTCATTAATGTTAAAAAAAAAACGCCATTTGTTTATAAATTGTTTATAAACATATTGACTAGTTTTATATTTAAAATGTTCTTTTACAATTTTGTTTTGAGAATGCTATGATTATTTTTTTTCTTAGAAACATCTTATTGTTTATAATCGTTTTTTTTTTAATTATCCATCATTGGAATAATTGGTTAAGAAATTGTTTTTTCTCAAAAATCATAATTGGCAATCAATAAAGTAACAAAAAAAATGCTTTTATCGACAATTTCATTGTTTATTATCTTAACAATTTGTTATAAACTAATTCCTTATATTCTTTTTCTAAATCTTAAAAAAATTACACAAACAGCCATATGCAACAACATATTGAAAAAAAATGTTTTGTGTTTTTTATAGCGTCTTTCAATATTACACGATTCAGAAGTTGAAACGGCCACTTGATTTGTCAACTAAAAGCTGATTAACTTTTAAACTATTAGAGATATCACAATAGACATTCAAGTCGTTTTTATAGAGGATTAATTAATTTTTAAATGAGTTGACTTCCAAGTTTGTAACTATAATTAATCAGTTATTATGCGCATTTGTTTATAAAAATTAAATGTGTTTTCTATTTATTTTTAAATAAACAATTGCAACTTTCAGATATTTTATCACTTAGCAAAATTCCCTTGAAGGTTCATTACCGTATCTGCATTATTTGATAAACTAGAAGTCATAAAATATTCAAAAACATCGAAAACACATTTAATTTTTATAACTTGTAACTTGCTTGAAAGATATTCTATGACTACTCTTGAGGATAGGCGTACATACATTTCTCAAGTATTTTTGTTTAAATTACTACACAATGATTTTGACGCACCCGAAATAATTAGTAAGCTTAATTTTCACGTTCCCAGATTAACCTCTCGTAATCACCAAGTTTTCTATTTACCTACGCCGCGTACCAACGTACTAAATAATTCACCTTTATATACGATTTGCAGTACTTCTAACAAATTATGTAACGACTTCGATATTTTTAATTGCAGCCTTAGTGACATAAAACAAAATGTTCTAAATTAAATAACCAGTGAGTGTCTTTGTTTTTCTTAATTTGCTTTGAATCACATATGTGTATATATGTATATACAGTTTTTATATTTAAACATTTCCCATGTTATTTTTTTTTCTTTCTTCGTATCATTAGTTATTCATAGTTCGTACATTTAAGTAATTTTTTTTCTTCGTTTTACTTTCTTTCTATGTTGTTGTATATTATGTAATTAATGCTTTGTATGCCTTTATTCCTGTTCTGTAATTGGGTATCTTACCTGTTGAACAGTGTATGCAATAAATAAATAAATAAATAAACAAAAGTGCATAATAACTGATTAACAATAGTTACAAACTTGAAAGTCAACTCATTTAAAGATTAATTGATCCTCTATAAAAACGACCTGAATGTCTGTTGTGATATCTCTAATAGTTTAAAAGTTATATCAGTTTTTTACTTGACAAATCAAATGGCCATTTCAACTTCTGTATCGTGAAATATTGAAAAACGCTATAAAAAATACAAAAAAAATATTTCAACGTGTTGTTGCATATGGCTGTTTTTAAATTTTTTTTAAGATTTAGAAAAAAATATTATAGGATTGTCAGAATTTGTTTAAAAATTTAAAATATAAAACTAATCAATTTGTTTATAAATAATTTATAAACAAATGGCTTAATTTTTTTTTTAACGTTAATGAATGCTTTTATTCAATGCAAAAACAGTCAGTCATATGATAACGAATACGAAAAAAATTTTTTTTACAACTTTACTTTGGTTTTTAATTTTTTGTTTAATTTAAAAAATTATAATAAACAAAACAAAAAATGTTTAAAAACTTTTATAACGTAATCTTGTTAAGCATATGTATGAGAAGGGCTCCAAGAAGCGAAAATGTTATAGTCCAATTATTTAAAAAAAAAATTGTTTCCAGTGACAACGGAGGTCCCATAAAATTTCGTTAGTTAACAACTAAACTTTAACACTTTTTTCCAATTTTTTCCAACGTGACCTTATTCTTTAAAGTGTTAAGAATACACCATAATTCTTTCAAATTTTTTAATTGAAATTTAATAGTATTAAAAAATTATTTTATGTGATGTACTCTCTTTTGAGGCGGTGCGCGCATCCTGCAGCGGTCGCGCGGAGTCCTATTTTCAGCGTTAAATTAAAATTATAAATAATGGAGATATAGTTCCGGGAGTCGGGACTTTTTTATTGAAAATTTACCCCTCTTTAAGAATCTTTTTTCCAATTTCCGTTATCGATCTTAGTTTTTATTATAAGCGATAAACTAAATGCCATTTTTTTTTCATCTTAATTTGTTTATAACTTTTGCAATTTTTTATGTGTTAATAAAACATTTTAATGTATTTTTCTAGAAATCATTCCGAATCTCTCATATTTTTAGGAGCCATTTCAAGAATTAACACCTTTTTGAACTTGTGAATTAGATTACGACATTTTAATGTTTACGTGTATCCGTACCTTAAGCGATATTCTCTCTGGTGCCTACAAATCGCTGAGAATAGCTATATAAAAACGAGAAATATACCCTAGACTATAACTAATATGGTGTGTAGTAGCGAACCAATCAACCAAACAACAGGTGTGAATACTTTCATTAGTTTTGACTATTTAAGATAGGTTTGTTTTCTCTTTTATTACCGTTTACTTTACAACTCGTTTGAAATAGGCACTATATGAATATTTGCTTAGTTATTTCGTTCATAAATTCTGTAAATAACTATCTATTTATAGTTAAGTTATTACAAACATCACTGGAACTCTAAATTTAAACGTAACTTTTGAAACTAATGATATGAGTTATCTACTAAGCTATGTAAATATAATCACAATCACACTTTTGTATCATATTAAATAGCTAAAGTAATAATTAAAAATAAAAGTGTTGTATTCAATGCCAGTCAAATGAACTTATCAGATTTCAACATCATTTAATCTAAAGTACAAAAGTTCGGGAAGAATTCATAGAAATGTTTGCACATAATTTTTATCACTCTTATACTTACTCAGTACTTTTAAAATGTCACTTGCTCAATTCGTATTATCTTGTCAGTGAACATGGAAACTTGTATGGGTACATACCTGAAAATAAATAATACAAGTATTAAATACTCATAGATTATTATTTAACGAAGTTGCAAATTCCAGTTTCGCTTAGCTCCTATTATGAGCTTTCCAGAGCTTCTAAACCCTCTCTCAAGACATTTCATTCATGAGCCATGAAAAAAGCCTTCCTAATAATAAAGTTTTGCAATTAGTACAACAAAATGAAACATATTCTTTACAAGATTTTTCAAACAGCAGAAAAAACTATCTATAAAAACTAAAATAAAAATGAATTATTATTTATTATTTGTTTGCTTGTAGTAATGAAACATATTCTTTATAGGATTTTGCAAACAGCGGAAAGAAAAACTATCTATGAGAACTAAAAGAAAAACTATATGTAAAAATATTAATGAAATCTTTGCATTCTTTCGATAGCCTGACTTCTGGTTATGCTAAGCGAGTTAAAATTCTGATTTAATTTTAATTTTTTGACATTCTCATTATAACACTAGCATCCAACATAGTCATAGTCCCCTACGACTAAGCAGATTAAACTAATATCTACATGACCCCCTACGGTATGTAAATTCAGTTAAAAATGAGAACAAAGGCCTGAAATTTATTTATTTACCTACCTTGTCTTAAAATTTGTTTTTCATTCTAACGGATTGCATTTTGATAAAATCTCTCATTGGGTTTCTTGGAAATGCTTAGCCTTTGAAACGTTTTTCGCCCTTACTCTGAGCTCATCAGAAAAGCACCAAGCCATGCATAACGATGTTCCATACAAAACCAAGGCAATATCCATGAATAAGTATGGAATATTTATATTTGACATTGACTGATAAAAACAACAGATCTTCACCTATATATTAGCTAACTAGTATTGGAGCCTATATACTCTATGCATGTTTCAAAGTGAATTATTTATTATTTGTTTGCTTATAGTAATGAATCATATTCTTTATAGGATTATGCAAACAGCGGAAAGAAATAAGATTCACGAATAAAAATTTTTGAAAATTTTTTTGCGATTACTATACTTCCAATCCACTACGTGGATGTGGAAGTAAAAAACTATATGTAAAAATATTAATGAAATCTTTGCATTCTTTTGGTAACCTGACTTCTGGTTATGCTATTGGATATTGCCTTGGTTTTGTATGGAACATCGTTATGAGTGGCTTTGTGCTCTTCTGATGAGCTCAAAATAAGGGCGCAAAACGTTTCAAAGGCTAAGCATTTCCAAGAAACTGAATGAGAGATTTTATCAAAATGTAATCCATCAGAATGAAAAAAAATTTTTAAGACATAGTGCAGTAAAAAAAGCATTTTAATTTGCACAGTCTGGATACAGCAAGATTATGATTTTATCCTGTTTCGGGTATCACCGGGAGCATATTCCTAAGTGTTGGACCTCGAAAACCTTGTGCTACTTTTTTTTATAAACAGTTGAATTTTTTTTACTGCGTTTTTCGAGCTTAAAATATGAATAACTCCGGTTCTATAAGTCGGATCGGGGCAAACTAAAAACCAGTCTCTTCGTAATAAAATTGCCAATAAATTGTTGTTGGTTTCAATTCTCTGAACTATGTACATAACCTACAAAACTGAAAAACCGGAAAAAAAACAGTGTTTTTTTCATTTTAGTGCCCAAGACCGGCAACTAGACCAATTTGCATCAAACTTTCAGAAAATATATTCTTTGATGTAATAAAAAGACGCTGAAAAGTTGGTGTCAAAATATTGAATCCATTGGCCAAAATTGCATTTGTTATCTAAAATTTGAAATGCCCGCCATTTTATGCCATTAAGTCCAAAACGATTTTTTTTTATTTCAAAATGTAGATCACGATGTCAGCTTTCGAATGCAATTAAAAATTTTTTTTTTTAATGTAATTTTGGCTACTTTTTTTACATTTGTTTATAACTCAAATAACAACAATTACATTTTTTCGGCCATTTTGAAAAACAAATTAAAGTTTTTTATCAGATCTGGTAGAGAATTTTGGGTCCTTTAATTAAAAAAAAAGAAAGTTCATTTTTGTTAACGTGAACTCGAGATATTTAACTTTTTGCATTTTGGCCAATTGTTAATTTATTATCAAATGCATATTTTGACCTAAAATTTGAACTGTATCATTCTGAAACGTATTTATTTCATATGATAAATTCAAAAAAAAATTAAGTTTTATAGACATTTATTTACAAACATTATAATGTAAGTATTGTTAATTGAACCAAAAAATAATTTTTTTTATTTTTTCATAAAGCTCAATAATAATTTAAATAATTACAAAATACAATAACTTCCTTGTTTCTTAAAATTCGGCTGACTTTATTTTTTAAATACGTTATATTTTTCTTCGCAATGCTCCGCAGGTAAAATAGGTTTGTACATTAGCAAACGTTGGTTGTATATACATTTAAAAATTTAAAATATTTATTATTATTATTATTATTAACAAAAAGCTAAGTTGATGATCGCACTGCGAGGGAAAAAATAACGTATTTAAAAAAAGTCCTCCGAATTTTAAGAAACAAGGAAGTTATTGCATTTTGCAACTAAGCTTTATGAAAAAATTTAAAAAATCACTTTTTAGCTCAATTAACAATACTTACATTATAATGCTTGGAAATAAGTTTCTATAGAACTTATTTTTTTTTTTAATTTATCGTATGAAATGAATAGGTTTAAAAATGATACAGTCCAAATTTTAACACAAAATATGCATTTGTTAATTAACAATTGACCAAAATACAGAAAGTTAAATATCTCGAGTTCACGTTAACAAAAATGAACTTTCTTTTTTTTTAATTAAAGGACCCAAAATTTTCTACCAAATCTGATAAAAAACTAATTTGTTTTTCAAAATAGCCGAAAAAATGCAATTGTTGTTATTTGAGTTATAAACAAATGTAAAAAAAGTAACCAAAATTACATTAAAAAAATTATTTTTAATTGCATTAGAAAGCTGGCGTCGAGATCAACATTTTGTAAAAAAAAAATTTCATTTTGAACTTAATGGCATAAAATGGCGGGCATTTCAAATTTTAGATAACAAATGCAATTTTGGCCAATGGGTTCAATATTTTGACAACAACTTTTCAGAGTATTTTTATTACATCAAAAAGTATATTTTCTGAAAGTTTGATGCAAATTGGTCTAGTTGACGGTCTTGGGCACCAAAATGAAAAAAATACTGTTTTTTCTCGTTTTTTCAGTTTTGTAGGTTATGTACGTATTTCAGAGAATTGAAACTAACGACAATTTATTGGTAATTTTATTACAAAGAGACTGGTTTTTCATTTGCTCCGATCCGACTTATAGAGCCGGAGTTATTCACATTTTAAGCTCGAAAAACGCAGTAAAAAAAATTTAATTGTTTATAAAAAAAAGTAGCACAAGGTTTTCGAGGTCCAAAACTTAGTAATATACTCCCAGTGATACCCCAAACAGGATAAAATCGTAATCTTGCTGTATCCGGACTATTCCTATCTCCTAATTTTTTTTTGGCCTTTTTTTACTGCACTAACAAGGTAGGTAAATAATTAATTTCAGGCCTTTGTTCTCATTTTTAACTGAATTTACATACCGTAGGGGGTCATGTAGATACTAGTTTAATCTGCGTAGCCATAGGGGACTATGTTGGATGCTAGTGTTATAATGAGAATGTCAAATAAAAAATTGGACAAATTAATTTAGAATTTTAACTTGCTTAGCATAACCAGAAGTCAGGTTATTAAAAGAATGCAAAGATTTCATTAATATTTTTACATATAGTTTTTCTTTTAGTTCTCATAGATAGTTTTTCTTTCCACTGTTTGCAAAATCCTATAAAGAATATGTTTCATTAGAATAAAATCTGGTTGTAAAATTATTAATTTACAGTATTTGCATTCTTTCAATAACCTGAATTCTGGTTAAGCTAGCAATTAAAGGTCTAAAAATCTGTTTGTCTTTCTTATTAGACAATTCTCACTCTAACACTAGTTTCTACACAGTCACCTACGGCTAGAACAACAAACAAAACATTGTAAAGAGATTTTGGTAAGGACGAAAAACGGATAAAGGTCTGAAGGTGACTAGAGATAGAATAAAATATAAATTTCAAGATAATTATAAAACTTTGAGATATGTTTTTGGATTCTTTTTTGATTTTTCTTATATTACTTTTCTGTTGTTTGCGAAATTCTATAAAAAATATTTTTTTCTATTGTGAGAATGTTATGTTAGTCTACTTTTATAGTACTCTTGCCATTTAAGAAAAAGATTATTTAATATTTTGCTAACTGCTATTTTAACGAATTTAATTATGACAAGAGTTGAAATTAGAGGAAATGAGTAAACGTCACGAACCGCGTGCAAATAACTAAAAAGCAATAAATTAAAATAAAATAACCAAAGAAAGTAACACGAGAATATATAAACAAGACTAAAAACCTTTTCGTTGAAATAAATATTGTCTCAAAGCTTGCTTGTTTTCTTTTAAATATGCATTTAAGAAAAAGTGTTATTCTGGTTCACTCATGGAGATGATGCATCATATTACTAGAAATGCTTCTTATTTATCCATCCAGGGCCGTGCCGACACTACCGATTAAGATATTGTTTAAAGCAATTTTATTTATAACAAAAGAATATATTAAGTTTTTTCAATCAAACAATTTTTTAAATATTTTCTGACCGATTTCCAATAAGAAATGCTCTATAACTTTTCTTGGTAAATTTGATATTTTCAATGTTATTATATTTTATTTGAAATAAATGCAGTTTTGAAGCTATTGAAATTTGTAACTATTTTGTAAGATTGTGTGCGGATGTTATCAGAAACCGTACAAAAATTGAAAACTTAGACAATCTGGATATGAACAGATGAGAATTTTTGCTAATGAGATTGCAGAAGGTCTTGAATGCAGCACAGAATTTCCAGCCGAAACTGAAGTTAGAGCTAGAAGGAAAAAGCGTGAATGTGATTAAAGTTGTCGATGAGCGCCTAATAGAGGAGAATAAACTTAAAGTTAACTTTTTAAATTATGTTCTTGGTATTTGCCATTAATTCTCTGGAAACCCATAGCAACAAATTTCAGTTTTAATTGACATTTCTAAACTGAAAAATATAGATGACAAAATGTTAGAAAATTATTGTACGAATCTCCAGTCAATACTTTCTGTTGACAATGATTCAGATTTAAATGCAACTGATCTTCAAGAAGAATTACATGATGTATCTCGAATGCTACCATCACCTATGAAATCGTTTGATCTTTTAAACTACTTGTGCGAAAATTACTTAAGTACTTTGTATCCGAATACAATTATAGCGCTGAGGATTTTATTAACACCCCCTGTCTCTGTAGCCGGCGCAAGAAAAACTTTTCTAAATTAAAGCTAATAAAAAATTATCTAAGAAATTCATTGAACCAAACAAAACTTATACTAAGGCCAAATAGTGTAGTCAGTAGAGCAAAAAATCAGCAGCATTCTGGTCAAAGGATAGTAGCTGTTATGTAATATCTAAGCTGCACCTCGTTCTACTATATAATCCCACATGACTCAGAGAAATGTACTAAGTTTTATCCGCTTACCAGGGATGAAAACCACGACTAAGTTCATTATGTGTAATTGGTACAATCGACCAAATAGAAAAAATGTTTGTATGTGGTGCCTTTATACCTGATAATTTACTAACTACTGTGCAATTTGCAGAATAACTCTCATAAACGAACTTGACGAAGCCATCCTACGCATCCAGTGGGGCCACATATGTATTTACAATAGTAACGGTTTTAATGCAACGGAGAAATATTTGCGGCTGCGCTGTTATAATACGTGGGGATAATGTTGCCAAATTTAAGCATAATACTTTAAATTTACGACATATGGTAGCTGATGCATAATTAACACAATCCGAATGCTTTCATTTCTTCGAATTACGTACGTGCGAATTTACAAAATTCGTAAATTCGCAGGCTCCTGGCTCTACTGACTAAACTTATTGACCCTACAATAAAGATTTATCATTAATATCAATTGAATCCAAATTGCCTGCCACTGTAGATTACACATCCGTAATTGACGAATTTTCCAAACTTAAAGTTAGAAGAGTAAAACTGTAGTAAATGTGAATTGTAGGTTGCTGATGTTAATTTATTTTTAAATTGTTAGTATTTTAATAACCTAAAATAAAAGTACCTGGACATATTGTTTGTTTTTTTTTAATCACAATTTAAGATTACTTTTTGTACTTTTCACATAAGGGGCGGCATTTCGAAGACTCGCATCATACTGAAAAAATCTACCGCACGGCCCTGTATCCATCACTTCATTTAAGCAATTTTAACATATGGCACTAAGTAAACTTTGCTGACTTCGTTTAATTAAACTTATTTGTTTAATTTTTCATATAATTTATTGAATAAACTAATTATTAAATGAATCACTGCGAATACCTTTACAATTTAATTTTAGTAATGTACAAGAATAACAAATTAATAGTAAAGGTGGGGTGTTAGTTACCATTTGGAAATATTTATTCGACTAACATTTGATTCGAGTATACCACTATTGACTGACATTATTTTTAAAATTTCTCAAGAATTATAAAATAACGTGTCCGCAATGTCTAATGAAATACATGTGAACATCATATGTTTCACACATGATCTTTCATTCCGAAGATAGTCAAACCTCCACTAAAAAAATTGCAGCTTTGCGCTACAGAGGTTTACCACTGCCACCTCTACCTTGAAAATAACCGTTAATAAACAACAAAAACTCAAAAGAAACAGAAGTTTATTCTTAAAAAAAACGGTTATGAACATTAGGAAATAAAATTTCAGTGTCACCTGATTAATTGAATTTTATTAACCTAATTAGTCCAGGGAAGTTATCATTTGACCTGGAAGAAAGTAGTAAACGATCTGATTTTTGCACAGACGCTCTTTGAAGTGTCCCAAGCCCAAATCCACAAAAATCACAACATGGCTACCCCAGAATTTGAAGGTCTAAGTTTTTTGCAAATATCTCGCGTGCTATTCATCGGATGCCCATTAGGTCAATGTGAAAGTTGTGGAGAATTAAATTATCCACATGTTATCTTTTCATTGTTTCCCAAGCCGTCCCCATTTTCGAGATATTCAAGTTCAAAGTTTCAAATATCTCGCGCAAAAAAACTCAGATAGCAATAAAGTTAACATGAAAGTTGTACTTGGAGAGATCAATTATCTACAAGATTGGCGTTTTGCAGTTTTTCCCCAAAACCTTGTCCTTTTCGAGATATTCCTGGTCGAAGTTTAAAAAATGAATTGACTTCATGTTCGTCCGATGCATAGGAAGCGAGATTTTGCAAAAAATTAAAAAGGCAACTTGTACACAATTTAATTCTCTACAACTTTCACATGACCTCCTGAGCATCCGGTGCATAGGACGCGAGATATTTGCAAATAACTTTGACCTTCAATATCTTGGGTAGCCTTGTTGGAATTTTTGTGGATTTGGGTTTGGAACACCTCAGAGAACTTCTGTGCAAAAATTCAGATTTTTACTAATTTAGTCCAGGTATCTTTGGGGCTAATTTCCCTGTACTGTAATGTCGATATTAGGGTCAATGTGAAAATGAACGAATAACAAAGTCGAACTCATTATTAATCGACCTCAATATTGATATTAGGTGATAATTCCCAATCAAGTGGAAGTAATTTTTAGTAGTCGTTTCTTAAAGGACGGTTCAGCTCTTTTTAACATTTCTTTTCACCCTTTGTAGTGGACGAAAATGTGGTTTCTAAAAGCACAAGGAAAAGAAAATATCTGTCGTTCTGAATTTTAAGCTTTAGAATCATACTCGTTATCAAAAAATTATCATATCCCCATACAAGATTTCACGTAAATCTGAAAAATTTCTGTTATTATGCCAGCCTTATTGGATCCGCCATTTTAAATTTCTAACACCTGAAATTAGATTGAATGTCATCTACTTCGAAACTACTTATTTCAATGCAATTCTGACGATATTGTCACTTGTGCGTTCACCAGATTCCTGAATAAAAAAAACATTTTCAATTTTTGCTCACTTTATACTAGACAGCTTGATGGAGCTGCTATGAGACCACCGCCGAGCCATCTCTACAGTTTGCAAATAAATGGATAATAACCTCAGCGATTTTATGAATTCCAAATAGGCCAATCAATTTACACATCTGACCAAAAAGTCAGGACGTTCTAATATGTTGTTAGGACCTTTGGTAATAGTAGGAAACCAAATTTGCAGCTTCGAAAGATCTGTGCGAGCTACGCAATGCCCAAAAAACAGCGAAATTATTGCACTTGTTTCAGTACTCGTCGAAAATCATGTTAAATAATAATTATTTATGATAAATAAAATATGCGACAGATCATTCAATTCAATTATTGAATTTCAATAGGGGTTTATTTTGATAGCAGATGAAGCGATTAAAAGAATATCAAGTGGATCCGTTAAACATTGTGATCTGTAGACAACATTCATATAAAATCCAACTAATGGAGATCTGCTTTTAATTTTTAATAGTAATTTTTAGAGCTTTAAAATATTTCAAATCAATCTAAAAATGCAATCATCTTTTAGAGTGGAACTTTCTATTTTCAAGAAGCTCTAATGTTAATCTCATCATTGAAGATTTAACCAATGACAAATTATTTTTAACAGCGACATTGAGTTCTGGAGCGTTGACAGATAACAATTGATCGACATTAGACCACAGCCCGACGAAGGCGGATGCATCTTAAGTGTCTCCTACAAAATCTCGAATGAAATCGGTTAAAATTGTGAGAAATCGTGCCAAAATGTGTTGAATTGTAGCGTGGACAATTCTATATTCTAATTGATATAAATTAGCATAAATTAGCAAGTCTGGCTATTTCATACAGCTCATATTTGATATTAGATTATAGCATGACTAAAGGCATATACAAACAACTTGAAAAAAAGGATAAAATATCTGGTAATATAACTCTAAAACAAAGTAGACGCATGCAATCGGACGGTCATGCCAAAAGTCAAAGGGGGTCATGTCATAAACCCATGAATTACCCTACAACAACAAATTAAGTAACAGATATATGGAAGTGAAGTGCAAGAAATCAAATCCAAGAAGGGAGAATGCGCCAGCAACCGCAAACTAGGCGATCAGAGAAAGCTAAGTTATATTAATTTAATTTATTAACTTAATCTTCACTTAATTTATTAACTCTATTAACTTTATTAACTCAAAATCTAATTTTAAATAGTCGAGAGTCCGATAGAAATAAAAATAGTTGCTGTGTCTGCTGAATATACAGGGCGTTTCAAATGTTGTCCTAGATCTCTTTTTTTGCTTTTGCAGATTTTATTTTCCTGATTTGCATTACCTTGAGAGATCGGTATACAGGGTATCTTCAAAGGTTCTCTAGGGGCTCTTCCTTGCACTTCCACTGTAGATAGCTGTCTACCTGTGGAACGGTTAATAAATTAAATCTTCTTGCGGCGAGCTGATTTATGTTTTGGCAAGCAGACGAGGTGGACGCACTGACGCAGAAACCACATCTGGATACAAGCGTCTAGGTAAACAGAAATGTGAAAGCTTCTAGCATGTGCATTACCTTGTAAATGTGTAATAAATTCGCGCAAGTCGAGAAATTGAAATATTTCGTTTTATTTTGTGAAAAGAAGGCGGGGGGACACCCCCGCACCACCCTTTTCTTTGTGTCCGACGCTAATACTGCCTGCGGCGCTAATAATTATTAACAATTAGATATCAAAATAAAAACCTAACCTAAATAAATCACACGAAAGAATTAAATTATTATATAAAAAGAAGGAAAACTTAAAGAAAAAAAACTCAGCGGACGTAGGAATTTGATCCCTGGACCCTTCGCACAATAAGCGAAAGCGTTACCTATGCACTAACCATCTGGCTGAAGGTAAACACTAGAGCAAAGAAGAAATAGTCAGACAAATGATATCACGTTTTGCGCAGGGTCGAAGTTTTCGTATTTCGATTTTACCAGACGCTTATCATTTGGATTCAAGCGGGCAGGAGGAGGTACACATTGCTAGACTCGAAAACAAGAAACAGAAGACTTAGAAGAAGAATTAAATAGAAGCATGGAAACTTAAAAGAAGCATCCCACAAACACCTACACTCCCCATCCGATGATGATAGAAGGAAACTTAAAAAAAGCATCTCACAAACACTTACACTTCCCATCCCTATATTCCTACCCCATGCGTCATGTGACTCTTGCTGTTGACAACAAGCATGTTCCATATCCAATCCAGCGTATGCAGCCGGTCCGGAGGTATATAAAACATCCAAATTGGATGCCGGAATCGGCAGTATTGTCCACCTTACGCTGGCAAATCAATCAATCAATCAATAAATCAAGCAATCAATTAAACCACAGCCCGACGGATTGTGCAATAACATTAAAACGAATGGAATAGTGCTAAGAATATCCCCGGACGGTTTCGAAATCTTACACGTTGTATATAGGTAATAAAAACGGTTTTTCATTATTTTTACAGGCAGTGCCTATGCTTCCGTATTATAATTTTCATTGAAAGGAAAGTGGAAAGGTAGTTTTAAAAAAAATATCAGTACCTGGGGTTTCGTATCAAATTTTGGTAAACAGTATTTTTTTCTCTAGCAACAACCCTACCAAGTATACAAAAACCGTCTTGCGGGTCTTAGTAACTGGGATTGGGCGACATGTATTCAATGATGTGTCATTATATATGTTCTCGGATAGACATACATCAAGATATTTTCTCCGATATACCTGACCTTTAAGGACTTGTGTAGGTGGTATTTTTTTGGTAATAATATTACATTTATTAGACTTAGCCATCAAATAAGCATCATTCTTAGTTATAATTACAAAAGAAAATGATCGATAAATTATTTAATGAGTAGAAAGCACTTTGTGCTTTTATAAATAAGTTAATATGTAAATTAGAAACAAAATTTCTCATTAATATTCAATTATTAATTACATATGCCGCTGTGTAAGCTTAAGTTCAATTTAATCATATTTTCTTTGCGTGACATCACACCCACAAAAAATTTTAATACGACCAAATTGAAAATTATTAATAGTGGATCGATAATAAGCGCAGTCAAATATTACATGAAGGAAAACGAGTAGAAGTTCCAGTGTCGGCCTGTTTGACTAACATTGCTTGAATATGACAAAATTCACTTTTATATGATGCCACTGAGATTAAGTTCACAGCCAGCATTAGATATTCAAATAGATATTTGTAGTAAGCAATGCCCGACCGTAACTTTTATTAATTTCATAACACTTTTATTAAAGGTAGTTTTGAGATACATGTTACGCATAGTTTGTCTAAAGCATGACAGTTCATACTCCATTGGCGATCACCTTGTATGACAGACATGGCCCAATATCAATAGGGAGTATTTTACTGTGTTTTAATTGTTTCAAAAATTGTACATCTAATAAATGTTATCATGTTTAATAAGATACTTAGGCCCAGTTGTTCGAAGCATAGTTAACACAGTGGTCAAGGTTAACCAATGATCAAAGCCATTTGAGTGTTTACGAAGCGTAGTTTAGAAATATGTTGGTTAACCCATGGATTAACTATGCAATTGTCTGAACCATCAAAAATGATGGTTTAACTTAAGTTCATGGAGTTAACCCCAAAACCTTCTGTTTATCTGATAAGACATACTGTCATATTTTACTATTCCACCCTATAATTCAAAACATTTTAAAACTTTTTCATATTTGTAATAGAAACTATGGATTTGAATGAGTTAACTTTTGTACCTTATTGAAATTTTATGTTTGGTTTAAGGTTTATATTTCGAGCAAGAGTTAATCACTTTGAAAAGTGGACTGAAAATGAATTTTTTGATAGATTTAAAATATCAAATGGCAGTGCAAAGTTTTATATCAAATTAACATTGTATCGCCTACCAAGAAGTTAGTATTTTGCTAGTACATAAGAAAATTCATTATAACTAAATTTATACAATTTAAGGAGCAAAGCACTTTTCCCAAAGGGAATTATTAATAACATTAAGATATTTTGCAACTGGTTCCATGCTGATTGTTGCCGGTGATTTCTCTGGTGTACACAAATCAACTGTGAGTAGAGTAGTGTATAGAGTATCACAAGCTATTGCCCGATTAAGAAATATTTACATCAAAATGACAGGAGGAAAAATCTGAAGTCCGCTTGAATTTATACAAAGTTGCAAAATTTCCAAAGTGCATTGGTGCATTGGATTGTACCTACATAAAAATACAGTCCAGGGGGTAATACAGCTGAAATATTTCGTAATCGAAAAGAATATTTCTCCTTTAATGTGCAATATATTTGCGTTTCTTCTCTCATTTTGAGAAATATTTTATGTCGTTGGCCAGGATCTAATCACGACTCTACTATTTGGAACAATAGCAGAATACGAGCCAAATTTGAGAATGGAGAAATGGAAGAAAATCTATTAGTAGGTGATAGTGGCTATTCTATTAAACAAGACTTAATAACCCCATTATTGAATCCACGAAAACCAGAGGAGCAACTTTTTAACGAGTCTCAAATTCGCACAAGAAACCCGATTGAAAGATTTCTTGGGATTTGGGAGCGTCGCTTTCCTATTCTGGCCCAAGGCATATGGTTACAAGTACAACGTGTAGAGGCCGTCGTGGTAGCAACGGTAGTGCTTCAAAATATTGCAACCAAAAATGCAGATCCGTTACCGCCTCCACTTGATGAAAATCTAGAGAATCTCATTGCAAATGAATAGTATCGATACAATACATGTGCCTGAAGTTATTGACCCTGTGAACGTTAATAACGCAACTAAGCAGAGATTTGTAGAATATTTTGGCACATTACATTAATAAAAAAGAATAAGATTATTTTACTCTCTTACACATTAACCACACAAACTCCTTTTTTCTATTTTAACATTACTTTAATTTTTGTGATGGAATAAATGTTTCATAAATATAAAAATTTCTGTTAAATAACATCAGTCAATTGCAGCCACACATTTTTCTTTTGCCGAGAATTTTGTGAATCGGGTTTCTTGCATACAATAATACTCTTATATTTGGAAACTTAACCAATTAAGGTTGACTCTTCCACCGAACTAAAATTCGCTTATTCTCTTTAACATCTTCCATAATTTACTATCGAAGAGAATGCACACAGGGTTTGGTTAACTTTTTGACATATATTCAATTTAATACCAATATTATTGATAAAATGCATAATAGTCGCGGCACAATCTGTTTGGACCTAGACATTTTAGGTACCGAGCTGAATTTTTCAGAATATGTAGCCTATGATACGTACAATAACATACTGAAAGTCCCGAAGAATCCGAATTGAGCGTTAGCCGCCATGTTGAAAAAAGGGCACGCGCGTGTAGACGGAGAAAACATTTTTTCCTTGCCTTATTTATTACCCGTTTTTAATATTCTAAACAGATAATTATAGCCAAAGAATGTGGCTTTAACACATATTTTACACATTTTACTAAACTTTGTCCGTGTAGTAAAAAACTGACTTAAACTGAAAATTAAAATTTTGGGAAATTCTATTTATGTGATTAAAAAGAAAATTGTAGGGTTTATGAAAATATGTTTTAAGTAAAAGTTGTAGGCCATCGATAAACAAACAGAACGTTTTTTTTAATCCCCTTTATAGCTTTAAAAATAACGGAGATAGAACATTTTAATTATTATAAAACCGTATATGTTAACATAGCAAAATCAAAATTGAAAAGTTAAAATGTGCACTTTTCGTCACGTCACAGTTAACCTCGAACAGAAATGATTACTAAGCTTAGTTTTTAGAATTGGATGGTTTATAATAATAACAATGATAATAAATAATAATAATAATAATAAGGAGGTAAAAGGAAAAAATTAATAATTAATTTTGATCTTCAATATCGCTATCGGTTATAATTAGAGTGTTTGAATTAACACAACTTATGCCACGGCAATTACTGCACATGTCAGAACACTTTATGTAATTGCAAGGACAATTTTTATTGCAGTCATTTTTACAGTTGCAATATAGAAGTTTTAATATATTGTCGGGTACAATTGACGAAGATGTTGGTACGGGTTTGGTGATATCGTTTTTCAATTCCCAGCCCCAGTCAGATGAATTAATTTCCTTATTAAGCCATATTTGCTCCTGAAAGTATACCCTATAAACATGCTGTTCAATAGCTTTGAAAGTAGGTGGTAAAACTGCTAAATCAAAATTTTTATTTAAATTTTGTCTGCTTATAATGTTTTTAAATAGGAAAAATCTCTCGATATCTATATCATCTGACTGGCATCCATATATACAAAGGAGAAACTTAATTCCCAATTTAACTAAATCCTGCTTATTTGCGTTTTCGTTATTAAACAAAATTAATTGTTTGTTTAGATCGACATTTTTCTTCAGACAATTAAATATAGTTTTTTCCTGTAAGGGTACGACGTTGTGTCACAACTGTGAAATCATTTTCACTAGTAGAGGCGGTTGTTTTGGTTTTATTACGAGTATATTTTTTCTACATTCTTTGTGAACTGTTAGTTCTTCAGAAATAATTTTTTCATGAATATCATCATTAAGTTGTATACTTTTTGAAATTATCGTGTCTAATCCTCTTTTCACGACTACCGTTTCTTCCGCGGATAATGGAATTTGACAAAAAATACAAATACCTTCCATAACGGGTAAAATGTGAAAATAAAATGGCTTGATTAACCTTAAACAATAAACCTAAACCTAAACAATAATAAAAGTAAAACAATCCGTATTCAAAACAAAACACGAATTAAAAAAATCAAACAATTCGTAAAAGAATAAGGAAATCAAAAAGAAAACAAATTCGATATGAAAATAAAATAAAACGATATCCCGGAAAAAACCTATGAGACTACCAAATATATTTAAAAATTTCATATATTCTAAACTCGATTTGAGATAATCCAACTTAGCAACTTATTTATATTAATAACAATGCAGCGCAAATGTACGTGTAGAGTGTTAGAAATATAATATCTAATACATATAAAGAGCGTGTGGTAGTCGATAGGTATATGAACATTTCTGTAAACATATTAACGGCTTTCACTCTCTTTCCGCGTGTCCCTAAATGTTACAAATTTCATATCTCAGCTATTTTTTAAGCTAGAGAAAAATTTCAAAAAAGGCATTGTTTGTCTTTTAACGGCCTACAACATTTATTTAAAAAATATTTTTATAGGATGAGCGAGTATTTTTTTAAATGAAAGAATACAAATCCTCAAAAAGTAATTTTTGCTATTATCTAATTGTTACACTACTAATAAACATTTTTTTATAGTTTCTTAAATTCGTATCAAACTCACATTCTTTGGCTTTAATTTGTTTTTTAAAATATTAAAATCGATTAACAGATAAGGCAAGAAAAAAATGTTTTCTTCAGCGCCGCGAGCAAGCTATATTTTTAATATGGTTGCTAACGCTCAACTCGGATTCTTCGGGACTTTTAGTATGTTATTATACGTATCAAGAACTACAATTCTGAAAAATTCAGCTCGGTACCTAAAATGTCTAGGTTAAGCCTATTGTTTACAGATTGTGCCGCGACTAATAAATGTTACTAGAGAATCGTATTATCAACATACTAATATTAATTTGACTGTGGTTCAGCTAATCACATTCTGAATTTCTTTCGTATAACGATTGATTGGCTTGACTATGGTCAACAAGTGAACCTGGTTCATCTGACCAAATGGTTAACTACGTTACATACAACTGGCCCTTATTATGTTTTTAAATAAAAATGTTTTATGCTAAGTAAGGATGCTCGCTCATCTGCTTCTTTATGTTGAGTTTATTATTTTTGCGCTTCTCTTCCGGAACCACGTAGTAGAATGAAAATATAGTAATCGTAAAAGAAATGTGTCACCTCATACAATTATTGCAAATCTTTCATGTCCTCATTAATTTACTCAATTTTCTAAAATCATAAACACAATAATTGACCGTGCAAGGCAGCACGTGTTGTTTTGTCCAGCGACTGAAGTCATCGGCGGAAACTGCAGTAAGGCCTATTTTCTCTTTAGTCATAGTATAATCACGGGTATTCGAATATTTCCCTAGGGAAATTGTCAGAAATATTTTCCATCTTTAAGGTAAAACACTTAAAATTAAATAAAAATTGTTGGCTGTCAATAAGATAATACGTCATGTCATTATCATTGGTGTATGTTATATTATGATAGATGCGGGCGATTCTCAGTAACATTCACCTAGTTATAATATCTAGTTATCGTACATTAATTTTAACTTCACAATATAGAAATAATAACCTTAAGGCGCGTTTACACCAAAGTTGACAACTAGAGGTTGACAAAGGATTGTTTGTAGAAAACTAAAAGTTGTCAACTATAAGTTGCTCTTCTCAAATTGGTGCAACAAGTATAAGATTTTTTGTAGAAAACTAAAAGTTGCTCTTCTCAAATTTAGAGCAACAAGTGGAAAACTTGTTGTCAAAGAATTGTCGTGAAAGGTTAGGCAGTAGTGTCAAGGAAGTCGGACGAAGAAGACGCAATTATTGCCGCGGCTGCCTGTGTCATCACAGCCAGCCACTGTACAAGAGGTCCCCGAAGATATTGGGTAAGACCCTCGTTGAAGGCTAGGGATAGGTACAGTGACAGTGACATGGTCCTGGTCCATTCGTTCTCACTACAGCCTTCCGTCTTGATACAAACACAACGAAAACACACACGAAATCACCGACAACACCTGCAACTGAAGTATATACGTGCGCTGACGGGGGGATGCTAGGGCCCGACGTCCGGGGCGCGTGGAGGGGGAACAGTTTTCCTCTAGTTTCCTACAAGTTGCTTGCGCAAAGCGCGCAGCAACAATTCTTCCACTTTTAGTTGTCAACTTTCTTTGATCTTTACCGACACTCCGCGGGAAACCAAAATTTAGTGGAAGATTTGTCTCTCCACAAGTGGAAGACAGAAAAAGTTGCTGTATTTTGTAGAAAAAGCAACAAATTGCCGCAACTTGTGGAAAACTTAGTGGAAGACTTTGGTGTAAACGCGCCTTAACACCTTGGTATAGATACGTAAAGTTCCGGCACATTTATTTTGCAAAAGCTAGAGACATTATTAATTCTGTTGCTTAGAGCTTGGCGGACAAAAAAAGTAATATGAGAAATTGTTTTGGTGGTAGAAACTTCACTAGGTGATGACTCTTGAAAGTCGACATGTTTTTCATGGTTGGTGGAAGTATTTGTATAAAGCTCATATTTCTTTTAGCAATTACTTATCACACAGTGAGTACAATAATATAATTGGCATACATATCGGTTGGTGGGTTTCCAGAGGCAGAAATTGTTAACCTGCCAGATAATTCACTGTGGATGACAGATGACAGATTTCTAACAATCTGTATTTTTCAATTGCCCCTTGGTAAATACGAAAATATGGTTAATATTGGTTGGTGTCTTTCCAGAGGCAGAAACTGTTAATCTGCAAGATATTACACTGGGCATGACAGATTTGTAATTTTATGCTTGTATGCTTGTATTAGTAATGTAATTGTGTAAGCAGACAAAAATTGTGATGTCTAAACGAGGGCAGGAAAAAAAGGCTATTAACTATATTATTATTAGATCTGTTTTAAGTTCGTCATTGAAGTTTCCAGATAATGAACTTTATGCAATTCTGTTTTATGGAATTTTAGCTCATTCTGAGATGAAAGTGCTCTTACACATTTATTTATAATATTATTTCTAAATGTATTTTCAATTATTGCAATCAAAACTATGTTCGATATTGTCAGATTTTTTTTTTAACTTCAACTTTTCTCATTCAAAATAATTCCGTTTATAAAATATAAATATGGATTACACCGTGTTCGAGTTTTAGATGTGAATTATTGTATTTAAAGAAATTATTTTTCGATAAATTAATTAGAGGAGAAATCATGAGCGTTTTTTCACAAGCCATTTTTGAATAGACATTCAGGCCACGAATAGCGTTTTACACAGTTCCTATATGCTGCATTATCTCATTTTCAAAATATCAGTAACTTGTATCGATAGAATCGGAACAAAATTATTCTTTGCTTACGCTATATATCGTTGAGATATTCTTCCGGGATTTCAGGTTATTAACATACGATGACGTTAATTAAACAAAAAAAAACAAATCAGTTTCGTAAATTGTCAAAAAATGCTATTTTTCGTTCACTTCTGTCGGCTTCAATTTCCGATTTCGCCCATGCATCAGACGCCGTGAAAGTGCCAATTTCGATCCTTCCATATCGACATTAGGAACCCTTCCTGCTGATGCATTTATTTAGTTATGATCATTTAAAAATTTTATGTTTTGCTTTTCCAACGAGATTTATTGGAATTTCAATTCCACCCCGACCGTGGCACATCGCTTTAAGCGACGACTTTCACAGCAGATTTCTCGGTTCGAATCGTGTACGGGTGTACTTTTTCATATTTTTTTGAAACTTTTTGGCTAATATTTGTTATTCTAAAATGGCATTGATTTCAAAAAGTTGAAATAATCTATATTTCAGGGGAGAGGGGAGCACCAATCTGCCTGCTTACCCAGACGCAACATTTATTAAGGAGTATCTCAATGGATATGTTACAGAAATATCTGCCGTTTTCACTGCTTAATTCAAAAAAATTAAAGCACTAGGATTGTGTTAATTATGCATGAGCTACCACATATCTTAAATTTAAAATATTATGTTTAAATCTGGCAACATTATTTCCGCGTATTATAGCAGCGCAGCCGCAAATATTTGTCAGTTGCATTAAAACCGATACTATTGTAAATAGATATATGTGGCGCCACTGTCTGCGTAGGATGAGCCCGTGAAGTTCGCTATGACAGTTATTCTGCAAATTGCACAGTAGTTGAACAAATTATTAGGTATAAAGGCACTACATTCAAACATTTATTCTATTTGGTCGATTGTAGCAATTACACATAATGACCTAGTCGTGGTTTTCATCCCTGGTAGGCGGATAAAACATAATATATTTCTCTAGATTATGTGGGATTATATAGTAGAACGAGGTGTTGCTTAAGTATTACATAACAGCTACTATCATTTGACCACAATGACGCTGATTTTTGCTCTTCTGCCTACACTTATTGGCTCCACTGTATATTCAGCATTATTAAAAATGCATGCCGACATTATGTTTCTACTTGTTGAATAAATGAATTATTTAAAAATAATCAGCTTGTTACAAATTTGTCATGCCCAGTATAATATCTTGTAGATTAACAGTTTCTGCCTCTGAAAAGGCATCAACCGATATGTATATCAATCTTATTTTCGTAATTACCAAGATAAAAAAAATCAGATTGTTACAAATCGGTCACCCACAGTGAAATATCTCGCAGGTTAACAATTTCTGCCTCTGGAAACCCACCAACCAATATGTATGCCAATCATACTTACTCCTTGCGTGATAAATAGTCGATGAAAAAAGTATCAGCTGTATACAAATACTTCCACCAGGAAAAATATGACTTTCAAGAGTCATCTGATGAAGTTTCCACCACCAAAAAATTTTCTCATTTTACTTTTCTTGTCTACCAAGCTCTAAGGTAAAGGATTAATACATGTCTCTAGCTTTTACAAATATGTCAGGTGATTGCACGCTGGCAGCTGTACTATTATTTGTATTATAGAGTATACAACACTAAATACTTTTTATTCTTAATTATAAGAAAATGTATTTAAAAATAGCTTAATTACTAATTCCGAAACAAATTACGCTTATCTATCTCCGATGTAAATAACGCAATAAAAAAGATTTATGAATTTATTATTTTCTTTTAAATTTAATTTTTTGGGAACTTGATCATGATAGGTGAATATCACTGCAAATATAAATTAATGCAAATGTGACAAGAAAATAAAAACCACTGCCTAAGGAATCACTACTTCCACATCTCCCATCCAAGTCTCCTTAAAGGAAAACATGTTGACTATATTTGCACTGATACTTATGTGAAACTAATTAGAAACAAACCACCAGAGTGAATAACAAATTATCTCCATGTCTTGAAGTGGCGCTTGGAGTTCCGCAGGGTAGCATTTTAGGACCTCTTTTATTTATCATTTTTATTAATGACATAAATTACCAGCTTAACTGTGATTTTTTGAATTTGTATGCAGATGACACTTTATTAGCTGTTTGTGACTACGATCTTGACACTGCTATTAATAAAATGAATATTGAGTTGTGCAAAGTTGAAACTTATTTTAAAGTCAACAAACTCAAATGAAATCCTATTAAAACAAAAGCAATGGTGATTACAAACAGATTTAAATATAACAACATCGACAATAAAAGTATTAATTTGTTTATAGATAATACTCAAATTGAAATGGTAGAAAAAATATAATATTTGGGTCTAATTATAGATAGTATTTTATCATTAAAAGTCATTTTGAATATATAAAGAATAAAATTCTAAAAAAATTATTTTGTTTTTCAAGAATATCTATTAATTTGGATCTAAAGACTAGAATCACAGTATATAAATCAATAATTCTGCCTTATTTTGATTTCTGTGCTACTGTTTTGTATTTACTCGATCAATCATGCAAAAATGAATTGCAAAAACTTCAGAATCGAGCTATGAGGATAATACTCAGATGTAATAGGTATACACCAATTCAAAATATGTTGAACACCTAGATTGGATGCATGTATCAGTGAGAATTACCTATTTTGCATTAATTTTTATATTTAAAATTTTAAAGGGTTTAATGCCAGCATATTTGAATAAGTTTATTACATTTAATTATGAAATTCACTCTTATAATACGAGATCTCTAAACAATCTTCATATTACCAGAACGAATAATTTTAGAGCAATGAACAATATATTTTTTAAGGGACTGCGGGAATATAATAACTTACCAAAAAAAATTAAAGACAGCAGATCACTAAATATTTTTAAACACGAATTAGCAACCTATCTGAGAAATTCTGTCTGATTGCATCTCACATATAAATCAACAATTTTTTATTGTTTTTTATTGTTTATGGTGTGTTTAGAAATATGTATGTGTATATTTGTGTATTTTATTTGTTTAATTTATTGTGTGTATTGAGTATATATATATTTGTCTTATATTAAGATTTTTCTATCTGAATAAAGATTATTATTATATTAGTGTTGAAATTTTAATAATATATTTGAGGCAGATGTAATAAAAAATAGAGACGTTGGCTTCTAATTAGTATATACACCAAGAATGAAGTTTCTGGACTCTTATTAGCTTGTTTTACTTATTTCCCCTACTTACTCCCGCCCTCTTTAACAGAATCATCTCAATCAGATGTCATTACAATACATTGAAAAAAATACGTTGAAAAATAATATAAAGACATCTGCGGCCTTGGCTTCTAATATATACACCAAATCCCAAGTTTCTGTACTCTTACCAGCTTGCTTTACTTATTTTCTCCTGTTTATCTCTACGCACCTCCCACCCCTTCAACGGAATCATATTAAAATATAATCTAGTTCCAGATCTCGTTATACCACATGCGTGTAGCAAATTTCAAATAAATTTTATCAGCTCCTTTAATAATGGAGCGGTGGTGGTGAAGGTGTTGAAAATGTTATAAAAAAATCTGAGACCTTGGCTACTGGTATATACACCAAATTCCGAGAGTGTACTCTTACTAATTCTACTAACTATTTAACCCCCAACCCTTCAACGAAATCATCTCAAAATATAATCTATTCCAGATCGTTATAATACATGGCTTCTAGTATATACACCAAATTCCAAGTTACTGTACTCATACCAGCTTGCTTCACTTATTTTCCCTTATTTACCCCTATTTCACCGGAATTAGCACAAAATATAATCCAGTTCCAGATTTCGTCATGATACATATGTGTACGAAATTTCAAGTCAATATCTTAAACGATTGCTGAGAAAACGTGCTCACAAAAAAGTTACAGACCGATAGTCAGACAGGCCGACCGACAGACAGATAAAAAATTGTTTTTTCGCTCAAATTTAAAATCTCGACATTTTATGACATTCTAAGCCCATTTCAATAAAAAAAAAATTGAATTTTTTTTTACAATTACAATTTTTACAGTTACTATACTTCCACTCCCTACGTGGATGTGGAAGTAAAATAACAAAACACAACCCGAGTAGTGAAAGAAAATTTGAAAAGAATTGAACAAGATTACCTGAATTACGAAGACGTGACGTGATAAAATTGTCACTAAATGTGATTAAGACAATGTCCATTGTCCAATGGTTGCAGCCGAAGGCGCACTAGGAACTATCTAGTTGTTAGTTATACAGGGTGTTCCGGAATTGAATTCCCGAACAGGAACCTGTGCTTCCTGAGTTTATATTGGTCCCGTATAACCCAACTTACCTTAGTCCAAAAATACATCCCTGAGAAAGTACATTCTTTTAAAGTGATACAGGAAAATTGTTTTCCAGTGATTTCCGTTATATTGAAGATCAAATTTTCAATTTTTCATGGGATCTGTATCTCTATAAGTACTCTATGTAAGCTTGATAACAATCAAATATCTTTTGTTTCTCAGACGCGACGGGTTCCCTGTTTTACAAGCACCTATAACCTACAGAGAAAAAAATGAGCATTCTTGATTTTGCGTTATTATTACACAAAATTTCAAAAGAATTAATTTGTGTACTGAAACAACAACATTTTATTCTAGAATTGTAAATAAATGTTAAATACAAATGGAGGTAAAAACGTTAATTTCTTGTATTTTGATTGATACTACAAACATTTTTAAGAGTACCCTTTTTGCAGTCCTTTCAGTGCTCTATAAAAATGTTCAAGTATTCAGTAATGTTACAAAGTGAATAAAAATTACAGTGAGTTAAATATTAATTATTGTTAATAAAAAATTGGAAACAAAAGATTTCTGGTTGTCATGAAGTTCACATAGAGTACATACAGTGATACAGGCTTCCATCAACTTTTGAAAATTATATCTTCAGTGTAACGGAAATTATTGGAAAAGAAAAATGTTTTCTGTCTCACTTTAAGAGAATGTACTTCTCCTGGGATGCATTTTTGAACTAAGGTAAACTGAGTTATATGGGCCCAATATGAACTCAGGAATCACAGGTTCCCGTCCGGGAACTCAAGTCTGGGACACACTTCGCAAATACAAAACGAGTGGAGAACACTCTCTATTACCCTGTAGAATTAAGTTCAACTTTAAGATACATGGAAATTAGCACATGGCCTTGACTAACGTTTGATATGAAGCGAAGGTCAAGTTTATGAAAATACGTTTTTTGCTATTTTTACTGGAGACCGCTGTAAATTCGTTTTTTATCGAAAAAACTGAATTAAAGTAGCAATTCCGCAGCGTGAGTTCAACAATGATATATGCCTGGATGGAGAATTATGAGTCAAATGTAAATATATAAAATAATGTTGGACAATGTTGGAGGCTATTTAAAAAAATCCAGTATTAGCTTGTTACTATTACGTGAAACATCCTGTAGATTTAAAAATAATTTTAAAATATGTCACTCTTGACCTCCTAGAATTGTTATCTGAAACAGTTTTTTAACGTTCAAATGGTCGAGGATGAGATATTAACCTCACGCATACTAGTACCTCACCCTGTATATATTGAATTCTCTCTATAAAATTATGCACGATGGCAATTTAATAAAGCTATAAGATTTTCTTACTTTTTGTTGGGTATTTTGCCACTGAAAAATATTTAAAAGTTTTAATGAAAAAACCTCTGCGCCAAACGGATCAGACAGACGTTGGTTCTTGAGTACTCGACTGTTTCAAAAAGTCTCACACCTAAAAATATATAAACTAGAACAATGTTATAAACTAAAAACTGAAAATCAAAGCTATAGGTAGTTAACGTTTCGGAAGAGAATCTACTTCCGTTCTCAAAACTTTTAAACTTTTTTGGCCGTCAACCATGACAGTTCTTTGTTTATGTATTTCCATAGTCACGTGAGACATTAAATTATATTTATCTTATTTTTACTTAATTCGTCTCTAAGGATGGGCAACCAACTAGTACAAAAATCTATTGAATAATTAGAAACGCATCTATCGTTTAATAAAATAATCGCGGATTCTTTAAGTTTTCCTTTAGTTCCGTTGCTCTCTTTTTCCAAAATATTCGCCGAGTCCCATTTAATTCTATGATTATTATCCCACGCGTGTTCACAAATTTTGGATTTTTCAAATTCTCCCCTTCTAGCGTAATTTCTATGTTCACCAAGCCTTACGTTGAAAGGTCTAGATGATTCACCTACGTAATGTTTTCCGCACTCACACGGAACACTATAAATACAATTTTTTGAATTTTGAACAATATTTGGAGGTTTGGTTCTTGATAAAACCGATCTTATCGTGGAGCCCGTTTGAAAAAACCGTTCGTACGGAAAACCTATTCCCAATTTTTCGTAATTTATCCGATAAACCATGTATATATGGAATTACTGTCATTGACCTAAATACCTCAGGTTGTGATAGTATATTCTCTCAGTTATTGAACATTGGTAGTAGAGGGAATATACTATCACAACCTGAGGTATTTAGGTCAATGGCAGTAATACCATATATACATGGTTTATCGGATAAATTACGAAAAATTGGGAATAGGTTTTCCGTACGAACGGTTTTTCAAACGGGCTCCACGCTAAGATCGGTTTTATCAAGAACCAAACCTCCAAATATTGTTCAAAATTCAAAAAATTGTATTTATAGTGTTCCGTGTGAGTGCGGAAAACATTACGTAGGTGAATCATCTAGACCTTTCAACGTAAGGCTTGGTGAACATAGAAATTACGCTAGAAGGGGAGAATTTGAAAAATCCAAAATTTGTGAACACGCGTGGGATAATAATCATAGAATTAAATGGGACTAGGCGAAGATTTTGGAAAAAGAGAGCAACGGAACTAAAGGAAAACTTAAAGAATCCGCGATTATTTTATTAAACGAGGATAGATGCGTTTCTAATTATTCAATAGATTTTTGTACTAGTTGGTTGCCCATCCTTAGAGACGAATTAAGGTGGCCGTTCCCTAGAAAGAGACATCCCATAGGGAAATATTTATTATTTTTGCCCATAACTTTTTTTTCTTAGTACGTAAATTAAAAAAAACTATAATAGTACTTAAGTAGAACCATAACAAGACTATTACAATGAATTTTCACTCAATAATTTCAGTGGTTAGCAAAATAGCTAAATTTAAAACTACGAAATAGGAAGATTAACATAATTTTTAAATTTAAATCTAACTATTTTGCAAACCACTGAAATTATTGAGTGAATATTCATAGTAATAGTCTTGTTATGGTTCTACTTAGGTACTCTTATAGTTTTTTTTTTAAATATGCGTACTCAGAAAAAAATGTTATGGCCAAAAATAATAAATATTTCCCTATCGGATGTCCCTTTCTAAGGAATGGCCACCTTAAGTAAAAATAAGATAAATATAATTTAATGTCTCACGTGACTGTGGAAATACATAAACAAAGAACTGTCATGGTTGACGGCCAAAAAAGTTTTGAGAACGGAAGTAGATTCTCTTCCGAAACGTTAACTACCTATAGCTTTGATTTTCAGTTTTTAGTTTATAACATTGTTCTAGTTTATATATTTTTAGGTGTGAGACTTTTTGAAACAGTCAAGTACCCAAGAACCAACCTCTATCTGATCCGTTTGGCGCAGAGGTTTTTTCATTAAAATTTTTAAATATTTTTCAGTGGCAAAATACCCAATAAAAAGTAAGAAAATCTGAATATGCCACAAATAAACAATTACAGACAATATAGACCTATAAGATGTTTAGGTATACCAGAAAAGATATGTATTTGTTTTCCCGCTATATAATTGATTTCCCATATTAAGACATGAACTAAAGCTGAATTAATAGCGGGGAACGAGAATTTATTTCTAAATTATGTAAAAAACGAAACAGTTGTTAATAAACGAGTTTTTAAATCAGCCTAGAAAGGTTAATATTCAAACAGTAAAATAAAGAGTTCCATGTACTGCTTACTATCTCACTGATCCTGTATGGCACAGAAAAATAATGAATGCCTAAATCGATTGGTTAATTTAAAAGTAATCTTCCCAAGGATTATTTAATCACATTTTCAGACAATTGCGTGTTACTCAACAATTTCAAACGAGCTAGACATACGTGCCTAGAGTGATTCTGGCCTAATTTATTTAAATCCAAACAAGCTATTCATTTTTGCCCTCACTTATGCCTTATTTTAAAACATACTTCTTTCTAGGTGGTCTGCATCGATACAGCGCTAAAAATACCTAAAGCAACATGGTTCGAGGAATTCTCTTAATTTTACCTGATATTTTATTTGAAGTAGAAGCGCCTTTGTGATGTTTCGGGAATCGGAAGCAAAGGTGTTCGGAGTACATTTGAAGTGACATATGGTGGAACGACTATGCACGTGGCCCGACCAATGGTCAAAATCAGCTGCTGTACTTTCAATTATACTATTTGTGGTTTATTGCATGTGGGGTTAAAGGGAGAAATTAACTAATAGTGTGTTGCCAATGTTATTTTAAAGGGTGTTTGTTTTACCGGTCACTTTAGAGGTACATATGCAAGATGGTGAACCATTAGGTATACAGGGTGATCCGGTAGTAGACACAAAGTAAAATGGACTTTATCTTATAGACCATAGTTCGATATCGTATTATAAAGGTGATACAAACTGTAAAACAGGTTCATAAATATGGCGATTCTTACTTCCAAAATTTCAAAGTTTAGGCAGAAAGTTTTTGGAGTGGGCTTCTACGAATTGTCGCGTTTTAGGGGGAGGTACGGTCTTTTCCGCTTCAAATTTTAAATTTTGAACTCTGTACATAAAAATCGGTACGGAGGATTTTATTTGATCCAATAGATTGAACAAGGGTAATGTTGGTGACAAACAGTACAATGAACTGCTCTCGAGTTATTTGAACTTTCATTCGAGCGTTCATTATAAAATAAAAAATTTAGTCACGTACAATGAAAATTCTCTAGTGTTATAAAATTCTCAAATTATGTTAACAATATATGTCAAATTAAACCTAATATTAAAAATCATTGCTTTTTAATTTTCATTAAAGAAAAAAATGTAAATTCTTAAAATGAATAAAAAAAAAACGATTCAGATACTTAACTGAAAAGTGGCATACTACTGTATCCCAACAAAAATACTTTCCTTTAGTTTATTGCATTTCAAGAAGTTACAAGTAATCTTTAAAATGGAGAGGGGGTGGTGGGGCGGGGAGCATAAAATATAAAAAAGGCCTCAGGTCCTGGCTTCTGGTATATACACCATATCCCAAATGTATTTACTCATATCAACTTGCTTTAGTTATTTTCCCTTATTTACCTCTATTTAACCCCCACCCCTTCACCGGAATTAGCGGAAAATATAATCTACTTTCAGATCTCATCATCATATACAGACTGTCTATTTTACGAGGGCCACACCAAATATCTCGCTTAATATCTATTGTAGAAGAATAAAGTTTTAGAAACAGTTATCCCATTTTTTGTGAGCTATATTTCAGTAAAAAGAAATTTGAAATCCATAGCCTACTTTATGAGATATATTACAAAAACCTGAAAAATAGAAAAACCACAAACGGTTATAGCTTGCTTATTTGAGGAGATACGAAAAAAGTTAAAGGAATGAAAGTTGACGGCAAAGACAATAAGAATAATAACGTGTAACAAAAAATCGAAAAATGCAGTTGGCTTTGACATACGCTATTGTGCAAAAATGAAAAATACATATCTCAAAGTAGGCCATGGCGCCATTAATTCCGTTATTTTTTTCTCATTCCAACGATATAAAACATGTCACAGAAATTTTAACCGATAGTGTCAGTATTTAATATTTTACGAATACCACAATTCATATAATTGAATCGTAACAATCAGCTGTGCCATAATAGTAAAAATTCACTTTATAATAATTATAATTCCGTAATTATTTATTACAATTTAATACAAACCAATAAATATCTCATAAATAAAAATACAAGTACAAAACGAACATCCAAATAAAAAAACGAAAAACTATGTATAACAGTACTACCTACTACTATATTGAAAAGAAATTGTGTGTATTTATTTTTCTAACTACAAATGCTCAAATTGTGCACCATGCATTCTGACACATAAACGTGCTCTACGAGACACGTCACGCATTACATTTTGGAGAATTTCAGGAGTAATTGCCTCACATGCGTTTCGAATTCTGGTTTTGATGTCCTCAATATTTACAGGGGCAGTTTGAAATACCTTGTCTTTAATGTAACCCCAGACGAAAAAATCCAAGGGAGTAATATCTGGTGATCGAGCTGGCCATAGAATGGGTCCATAGGTGCCTATCCAGCTATCTGGCATAACTTGATTTAAATAATTTGTACATATTACAGCAGTGTGAGGTGGAGCCCCATCTTGTTGAAAATATGAATAATTTAATCTTTCTGCCACTGTTAATTCATAAAGAGAATCTTGAAATTCGTTTTGCAGGAAATTAAGGTATCTACGAGCGGTTAATTTGCCATCATAAAAATAAGGTCCAATTACTTTAGTCCCTAAAAGACCCAACCAAACATTCGTAGAAAATCTTTCTTGGAAAGCAGTCTATCTGCACCAATGTGTATTTTCTCGTGTCCACTTATAATGCATATTTCTATTGAAAAATCCATTATTAGAAAAATTTGATTCGTCCGACCAAAGAATTTTGCTACATATCAGCGCGTCATTCCTTTTCTTATTTAATAACCATCTACAAAATCTTACTCTCCTTGGCTTATCTCCCTCATTTAAATGTTGAACTTTCCTCATTTTGTAGCATCGAAATCCGTTTTTTTTCAATATTTTTCTTGCACTGTCTTTTTTTATGCGACAGTTGCTCTGAATTTGTCTCAAAGAGGTTTCCTCATTTTGGTTAACATAATTCATTACTCTATTCACTTTTCTTACATTATCCGCAACATGCGCTCGCCTTACTACTTTTTTTGAAAATGAACCGTGCGTTTTTAGATTTTGAACTAACTTCCTAAACATAGTTCGATTTGGCTGCGGAGCATCTGGAAATCTATCTCCGTAAACCGTGACTGCCATCTCAGCGTCAAAATTGCACTGACAATAAACGCTAATTATATCAAATTTGTTATTATTGGTGTACACCATAATTACTGATATAAAATTGGTCTTAGAACTCGACAACGCAACATACAACATACAACAGTGACAATCTGTCAAATTTATTAATAACTGTATACATTGTTTTTCACTAATTATGGCACAGCTGATTGTTACGATTCAATTATATGAATTGTGGTATTCGTAAAATATTAAATATTGACACTATCGGTTAAAATTTCTGTGACATGTTTTATATCGTTGGAATGAGAAAAAAATAACGGAATTAATGGCGTCATGGCCTACTTTGAGATATGTATTTTTCATTTTTGCACAATAGCGTATGTCAAAGCCAACTGCATTTTTCGATTTTTTTGTTACACGTTATTATTCTTATTGTCTTTGCCGTCAACTTTTATTCCTTTAACTTTTTTCGTATCTCCTCAAATAAGGAAGCTATAACCGTTTGTGGTTTTCCTATTTTTCAGGTTTTTGTAATATATCTCATAAAGTAGGCTATGGATTTCAAATTTCTTTTTACTGAAATATAGCTCACAAAAAATGGGATAACTGTTTCTAAAACTTTATTCTTCTACAATAGATATTAAGCGAGAAATTTGGTGTGGCCCTCGTAAAATAGACGGTCTGTATATGTGCACCAAATTTCAAGTCAATGTCATAAACCGATCCTGAGAAAACGTGCGCACAAAAAAGTTACAGACCGACAGACAGACATTTTTTTCTCTGAAATTTAAAATCTCGACGTTTTATGACATTCTAAGCCTATTTAAAAAAATTGATTTTTTTTTACGATTACTATTATTTTCACTTTACTACGAGGATGTGGAAGTAAAAGTAACTTTATTTTCCACCTGCATATTATTTGTTTATTATGCCTTGAATACGGTTACCATAAAGACGCTCATAATGACCACGGGCATAATGAGCGGGCGTTATGACCATAACGCCCTGTTATATGAGAAACAAAGAAAGAATAAATGTTTCATATTGCTTATCGTATAATGGTTTGAATTTGACCGGCAATACATTTTCTGTGGCTTTTCCCGCATTGTTTCGGATATTTTTTGGTATTTCTATATTAATTTTCCTTTTATTTTGTTAAACGTATTATCTACGTACAAAGCAAAGCAACAGCAACAAATTCAAATTATCAACAACTGTCATAGACTACTTGGTAAAAAGGGTAAAAAGAAAAAGCTAGCAGCATTGAACTAGATTACTAAATTTGAAAGTACACAACACACTGACAAATACAATTAATAAACGTCAAGGTATCAACAAATGTCATAGACTACTAAAAAATGTATTTAAAAAATGGAATGGAAGTCAATTTCTCATTAAAAAAATATATTTTTCGTGAAATATAAAATACTGTATGCACCACGAGCGTTATTAGATTATAACGCCCATCAGACAACATGCATCCTTCCGGGCGTTATAATCTGTAAAACGCACTTGGTGCATAAATAACTATTACTGATCCACCATTAGGCGCTTTATCGGCCGTATTGTGCGATATTGAATTATGGTTTATACGGTAAACTGCACTTGTTTACTGTCGCATCTGTTAGTCCATTGCCCCGCGAATACTAATCGCCCTGTATTAACACCAGACGTGAAATTTAATTACCATACAGGTTTTACTACTTACAGTAATTATACTCTATTAATATTTCTTTTATTTATAATTATACCTATAATTATATCTATTATTATAAATATTTAGTTTGTTTACCCATTTAAAACTGTTAACTATAAATAGCTTGACACAGGCATAAAAAAATTGTCTTTCCAAATGACTGACACCCAACTCTTATGTAGTATAACGTCCTAAATTCGAACTTTGCATCAAAAACATATGTTTAGTATTTCGCTAGTTACCCAAAGACCACCTTTAAGCCCCTCAAAAGTGGTTTTTGAGTAGTTATTGAAAAAGGGAACCGTAAAACCTTTAATCTTTATCCAAAATTCGAATTCAAGAGGTCAAGATACATAAGGATAGGATGATCACTCGTCTGGAAACATTTTTTTTCCAAAGAACTGACACCCCACCCTGAACAGACGAAATTGTGCAGAGAAGGGAGTAAAAGTTAGTATTTGACATAGAACGTAGATTCTTAACTCGTATTGACTTTAGTAGCGATAAGTTTAGGGCCACATTTTCCACTTGATTACATACTAACCAGTAGCATACAGAAATATAATGGAACCTAGAAAATACGTTTTTATTAAGTTTTGGAGATAGATTAGAGGGGGGGGATAGCCCACAGGGGTTGCCCTGTGGGCAGTCTCTACTCGTCAATATTTAATTTTATCATTTGGTCAAAAACATATATTTAACGAATTGCATCTCAGTAGTAATAATACACATTTATATCAACTCATGGAAATGAGCCCATCGTAATCGCTCGTGTGTAAAACATGGTTTTATTATACTCTTCGCAAATACACAACGAAGAGTATATTGCATTTGATCGGAACATTTCTAAAACCGGTAATATCGCTCGTAGAGAAAAAAATTTCATATCACTGTGTTGGTGACTGAATTCCGAACAACTTTCAAAATGTCTGTCCGTCCGTTCGTCTGTCTGTCTGTCCGTTCGTTCGTCACGTTTCTTGTAAGCACGATAACTTAAGAATGAACAGTCCGATTGTATTGAAACTGGAACAATAAGTTCGTGTTAGCCAGAGGAAAAACTTTAACAAAATCGATCAATAAATAAAAAAGTTAGTAATTATCTAAATTTTAAAAAAAATCTATTTTTTTATGTTTTGTAATTAAACAAAAAAAGTCTAAAACCAATATTATTTACAAAAAACTGAGAAGAATATTCTATAGAATGTGCAACAGTTACATAAAAAGTGCAGTAAATCGGCGAAGAGTATAATGGTTAGCTTGTTTACTTGTATGTTTACATAATGGTTTATTTGCACAGTTATTTGATGCAATCAACATATTTCCATTTTATTATGGCATTATGTTATGTAGATATGTGATAAGTACTATATTAAATTGATTTCAAAATAAACATTGTCCTTCACTATAACTTTTTTCTATTATAGTTGTTCATTAAAGTGTTGTTGCGTTCTTTTTGGGATACTCTGTAAGTACTTACAACATGCAAAGTGTATAAAATATTTAACATATTCACCAAAAATAAATAATGCACCAAATAAAAAATAGTACCGGGAAGAGATGCGATACAGAGAGCATAGCATATGATTTACAAATGCGCTCTGCCACTGTTAGTTTATCTCTAAATAACTATAATAATTAGATCCTTGATAATTACACATAACGTCATAAACTCAGCAGACTTCTTATGGCGCCAACTATAATAAATTATTATATGTAATTTAATAGCTAAATATACAATGTACATAAAAAGTTTCAATGCCAACAAAAGTGAACTTTAGTTTTTATTGAATGGTTCGAAGACTCGAAGCACTAAAAAGAGATAGATTTACAGAAAAATAAGTGCAGGTAAAGTGAACTTCATATTTCTAAGTCAAATAAAAAATTCCCGACAAAAGAGTGAACACGGCGCGAGACACTCAAAAAAAGCCATAAAACTCGGCCATAAAAGTGTCAAAGCCGAGGTAATTTATTGCGGCTCAGGACCGTACTTAAAATTATTGTGCCGTGAATTACAATCTAATTAATTTAATGTATGGTTGATAAATAAATAGTTATTTGTTACAGTGATAATGATAAATTTAAAAAAATTATTCTGTTTTGCTTGTGTTAAGATAGGAATAATATTTTATATATTGGTGGAGCATTGATGAATTTTGTTAGTCTAAATTAAAATTATACCAAATATTCTTTTGTTGGTTCAGTATCGCCAATAATAATTTAATATAAATAAAGAAAATATTGAATTTATGTCAATAACCCGTAATCTAATTAACCCAGATTAAATAAATAAATAAAATTCTAGAAAACAGACAAATGATTGAAATAAATAAATTCAATTCTGGACAGCAAATAAATAACTATAAAATAAATAAATTCAGTTCTGAAAAGGAAACAAATAAATAATTATCAAATAAAATATGTATACATATAATATAATAAATAAAAATCACGTTATATTGCATTTACGCGTATGTAAAACACTAATGAAACGATAAATTCACAATGTACACTAAATCAAATCACATATAACATTTTATTTAAAACTCTAATCACTACACTCACTCAACACTTCACAACCACTTTCTAAATCGGTATCATCGTCGGTATCTGAATCTATAGATATTATTGAACGGTTTTGATTAGGGCTGATGCTTTCCCTTAATAAATTCATGCTCAATTTTAATAACATGCGGAATACACTTTTTCCAATTACTTGGTGTTATTTCTCCCACTTTAACTTTAATAAGGTCGACTGCTTTGGCATCAAATTAGGGGAAGGTGTTATTTTTGCGAATACTTCTTTTCAGCTGACTCCATATTAGTTCTATCGGGTTAAAAATGTAAAAATATGGGGGTAACCCTAAAACTGTATGTCCTTGAGCTTTAGCCATGCTATCAATCACATATTGTTTTGGGAAGTTTTGCTTCTTAACAATTTCCAAAAGATCTTTCTTCCTAAAATTTTCTTCAAATTCCAAATGATGTTTTCGGAGAATGTCTTGAATATCTTTTTTCTTTGTTCCCGTATTTGGTATTTTCTCAATTTGTCGCGAATTAACGAAGCATTGTCTAAAACAATTACGCTGTTTTCTTCTGTATTTGGTAGCAATGAAGTCTGAAACCATGCTTCAAAAATATCCTCAGTCATGTTTTGGTTATAGTCAACGTTTGATTCTTCCATTTTTTTTCCACTTAATTTGAGACCATTATGCACCCATCCATTTTCTGATCCACAATGTAAAATTACTAATCTGGTTGCTTTATTTGCAGGCTTATCAACTTTACATTTCTTTGAACCATCTATCCAGCCTATTTTCACAGTATCATGGGTATCATACCCAGTTTCATCTAAATAATAAATAGGTCGTTGTTCATTTCGAAATTTTTTTATATTTTCCAAATATTCATTACGCCACTGCACAATTCTGAAGCTTTCCATAATACCTGCCCTTTTATTAATAATCTTGAACCTAAATTCTATCTTTCTTATCCAGCGCCGAAGTGTTGCTCGACTAACTGACACTGCACCATTTGTTTTCAGTTCCATATGTATTGATTCCACCGTTGGTACCTCAGTTTCCATATACTTGCTATAAATAAAATCTCTTAACAATTTCACCATAGACGAATTTAATGCTCGTGCTGCTCCTTTATCCGATCTAACTTTTCGATTAGGTACCACATCCTTAATTATTCTATAGATAGACCATTCTGAAATTTCTGTTAAGTAGGCCGTTTTTTCCACGACTCCTTTTTCACCTTCACTTTCTTTTATATTTTTATAAACGTTTAAAACTACTTTTTTAGTATGTTCGCATAAATATTGTCTAGAACTTTTCTCTGTAATTTGCGAGCCCTTACCATTTCCCATATCTTCGTTAAATTCTCTGCTGGTGCTAGGTTGAGGATCTTCCCAAGGCCTGAACATTATCACAATATTATTTTACCACAGCCACTAAAAAACGGAAAACACTCGAATATTTCACCATCCGCCGGAATATTTTTACACAACTACATAAAATACGCTTAAACAAAGAGCAATTTCACTTACCTGTTAAAGTATTATACATTCTAGGCACTCACAATAAAAATAAAATGTAAACACTGAACCACACACTGTATTATTGTATGAAGCACATAACAAATATATTCTAAATATATCACAACTTGTTCGAAATATCGCGGAAGTCTGTCCGTCTCTGCTTAATACCTGTGCAGTTCTGCTTGCCCTTTTACAGCATTATGTATGTGTGTAAAAAATTAAGTAAACAGTAGTGACCGTTAGATCGTAAAATATTTTAGGAGTGAGTGGCGTAATGATTAGAAACTATAACTGATACTGGCGAGTTTCCCTTAATTTCTTATTTTAATCCATGCCCCGCTCTATCCTAGTGGTAATAGGCGGCAAAGCTTTGAAATTTTTTATCTGACTTATAAATATGAAGTTTACTTTACTCATTAATTTAGAAATTCCAAATTTGATAAATATTGTTCTAGATAAAAGAAAATGAGAATTCTGTCGTGGGCAATATTTGATCAGGGGGGTACAAGAATGGGGTAGATTGTAGATATTGTAGATTGTATAAGGGGTCGCTCGGCTCTGAACAGTCCTTCCTCACATCGGCCTAAAAGATCTTTTGTGAATTACCTTACGATTAGTTGTTGCTCAGGGCTCGCAAGCTTCTTGCAAAACTTGTGATTTTCCTGAGGGCTAATTTCCTTATGTCTTCAGGCGTTAATTTCACCTTTTTTAGGTACTTTAGCCTAGTGCAGACTAGCATCTTGCATTCGCAAAGATGTTTCACGGTTTCTATTGCAGTAACACAATATCAGCAGGTATCTGCTCTGCCCATGTTCTTAAGATGATATCTCAAAGAGCAATGGCCTATTAAAAGGCCTGCCATCAGCCTTAAGTCGGACTTTTTAAGTTTGAGATGCCTTGTGACATTCTTTGTCGAATAAATTATGAACTTTTTCACTTGTTTTTGACCTGGAGTATTTCCTCCAGCAGGACTTTTTCTGTTCCTTTTCCTATTTATGATTTTCTCCATTATGTGCCGCTTAGATAAGCCACAAAATGGTTTTAGCCCAAAAAATGGGGCTTTAGCACCTTTCTTTGCAAAGGCGTCAGCTAGATGGGGCAACGAATGATATTCTAAAATGTTTTATTCGGCTTTATGAGGTGTTTTATTAAAAGCCAACTATAGTGGAATAGTACATCACAATATCTACCGATGTACCGACTCATCTAGACTACTACATCAATCGTGACCCAGAAATATACACCAAAATCGACATCATAATCCATAGTCCAAGAAGTTGAGGAATCTCTCAAAGAGGAGTCAGTCACATGTGTTATTGTGGATGAACCTAGTATCGTTTGGTTTGATGGACACGACAAGGATTGTATATAATTTAGGCCGGAGCCGTGTCGCCGCTACGATACTGATCAAATCTACTCACAAGGGGGATTCAAGATACCCTTCAGACTCCCCAAGAAGAAAATAGACAAAATTATACTTACTGTGATTGCTACAGTCTGCTCTCTCCGTCGAAATCTTATGTCGGGTAGTACACTTTTAATGAATATATCTTATAATTAGCACTTTCTCAGAAACACTTGTTAATAATTAAGACTGTCGATGGATTCTATGAGTATTCGAACAAATACACAGACTTGGCGGGATCAGAGGTGACCCGCGGAAAGTAATAGGGTGTGTGCACTATATAACAATTGACTTCAAATGATGCATAATATCAAGTAATACATAAATATGAAAGCCTAAACGCATTCACATTAATCATATCATGAGATTAAAATAAATATTTAATAAACAAATCGACCTAAAATTCAAATATTTGAATGATTTCGAAAACATGTGACGTCATACATCTTATGTATGAAATTAGTAACGCTTTGCTGGCAAAGCGTTGCTAACTTGTGACACCTATTTGATTAAAACCAGACAGGTACCTCAATTTGCGGACGGCAGCCTTTGGGTTATGGGAGAGCAGAGTCGTGGGTTGATACTTACCGATTTGCTCAATAATTTTTAAAAGAAATTTAAAGATATAAATACAAGTATAGAAATACAAGTTTTAAACTAATTTGCTAAAAAGATATTCAGGGCGCCACCATAGCTTGCCTAAAAGTTATCCTGCATTGTGAAAGCTACGGAAAACAATACATAGGTTAAAATATAGTTATAGCTCACCAGTACTCTATTGAAATGTCATAAATGGGAGAAAATAAACACAATATTAATTAGTCACAACTTTACTTTAGCGGATATTCCCACTAACAATTTGATAATTACAGATTCAAAATAACCATATGATAATTATACACTATCGTGCTATAAGCGTAGTTGAAATATTTAAGAATTTAATAACCAATGGTTTAATTTAAAGAATGTTATGAAATTTAATTATATGCATAGCCAGAAATATATGAATGAAAATTTTATAAAATGGTACCACTTTTTACAATATAAGTTAAAATTTAATATAAGTTTATTTGAGAGGCATTACCGTAGTAACCCTCTAAATACCTGTTGGCATACAACAGCTCGTTACAGTTTCATTTCATAACGGTCTCTACATGTCCATAAGAAAAACTTTGTTCGTCCTTATAACCTGCAACTTCCAGGCCATTCACCATCGAAAAGCGTCCTTTTCTTCAGCAAAAACCCCTAGGTATTAGGGAACTCATGGAAACCATTTCCCAAAATAGGATAGGAAAGCTTGCAACTTCCAGACTTGATATCTATATGAAACTCTCAGGAAACATAGTGTTTGATCATGAAGTCCTCGAGTCCATACCAATAGAAAAAAATGTTTTAAAAAAACGGGCCTCTTACGAGGGAGACTTGCAACCCTAAGGAATTAAAAAATAACCCTTAGCAACTTTAGAGCAAATTTTCTTTACAATAACTTACCCCAAAAAACCTCTGGGGGTGCATTCAGCCTCTTAAAAATAAGCCGAAGCTTATGGCTTGACGCCTTAATGCAGCATGGCTGACAAAAAATTAATTAAGCAACTCGACACACGTCTGCTCTGCCAAGCTCTTAAAATTGAAAAGGACGCTTTTGTGGCTTCTCTTTTCCCACTTATCATTTTTAATATATAAAAAATTAAACTTCTTCCTCAGTCAAAAGTTTAATAAACTAAAAGATGCCAACATACTTGTGTTACTTGGACACAAAGAAGAAGAAGAGATGAAACTTCAGGTTACTACTGAACCTATTTAAATTAAATGTATTTATAAATTTTGTAAACAATATGAGGAGATAGAACTTGAAATTTATTAGAGAAACCTATTGAAGAATTTTAAGTAACTGCCTAATGAAGGACAACGTCATAACCTGTGTAATTTACTGTAAAATGCCAACTTTGCAAACTGACTGATTAATATTAGCCTGTTAATTTAGTTCCGCAACCCACTGCACATTGAAGCATTGCTGGTTGCATAAAGTCAAACACAAAGTAACGAATTTGTATAAGTTAACTTACCAAATTATAAAACAAATAACATGGAGTGTTATACTGCCCGCCACCATCAAATAAAAATATATACTTTGAAGAAGGATATATTTTTATCACCTTATAAAGTTTTGACTAATAATTTTTAAATTTTTTCTTCCTTACATTACCGAAAATTCCTACGTGCTATGTTAGTATTAATCCTAAACCCGAAATACCTATTTCTAAAACATTCCTTTTAACAAGAATTGTCAAACCTTAATTTACCTAACGCCTAACTTAAATATTACTATCAACTATTAAACCAACGTTTAGCCTAGCTTTCTATTTCTAAAAAAATAGACAGCAAAAATACTTAAATAGTACTATATAGAGTAATATGTACGATATGTATTCTTCACTATACAGGGGAGATAGGGGAATATGTAGCTACATTTGGGGACATAGGTAACTATATACACAGGGTAAATTTCTCAATTCCTATAAACATTCATTGAGTAGGTACTCAATGAACAATCACTTGAGTGAAACATAAAGTGAAGACACGGTAGTGAAACACAGTAATGAAAACACAGCAAGTATCTATCTTTTTGAATACCCAAAAAATCATTTTTAAGCTCAAACAACAGGACTAATAAGCAAAACCTTTCTGGGTTTATCTGCTTATTTACCAGACGGAAGGAAAACTTGACGTCAAGGTTGGGGAAAATATTATAATGCTATTTTTAGCAATATAAAAAAAAAACAATTAATTTTTAGTTTTCTTCTAAAAATTAATTATAACAAAGAAAAATATATCCAGTTCGGATATTTAACTGCAATGAGTATGCAACACAATAAACTTGAAATTCTCAAATGGCCTGATTTCTTAAGTTAAGAAATCTATCAATTGTTAGGTTTTATTCTATAAAAATATTTAGAAAATTTAATATGAATTAGAGTACTTTTACTAGGGAGGTTAATCAGAGGTTTTATAAAAAGAAATGATAGAAATATCTAGGTAACAGAAAAATTTTACTCTGATAAATCAGAATTCGATCCTAGATATGGTTTTAACTGACTAATGTGCCAAGCACCAGCATCTGTACCATCCAAATTATCTAATTCATATACTATTCTAGATTTAACTGTACGTACTTTACACAATACGTATCGAGGTGCCAATTTGGCAGAAAACTGTTTTTCAGCATCTGAAAGAACATGGTTACGTTTCCACACCTTGTCACCTACTTTAAATTTAAAATCACGTTTTCTCAAATTGTAGTGTTTTGAATTTCTCTTATACATTACATTTAATTTATCTTGCACCTTTTTGTACAATTCCGGAAAATTTTTTAGATTTTGAGCATATGGATCTGCATATCCAGGCTCCAATTCAAAATTATACTCATGTGCTTTTCCTTCATAGAAATCACCTGATATAGGAATATTTCGTCCAAAATTTAGAAAGGCGGGGCTGTACCCTACTGTGTAATGTGTCGAAACTCTCATGGCATGAGCAATTTTATAAATTTCTTGGTCCCAATCTTTGTGTCTTTTTACAAAACAACGGATAGATGTTAATAATGTTCTTATATTTCGTTCTGCCGCATTCGTTTGAGGATGGTAGCGTGCATTATATAAGACCTGTACTTTATATTTTTTAGTAAAAGTTTCGAACTCTTTACTTGTCATTTGTGAACCGTTGTCACATACTATAAATTGGCTTACCCCGTAAACTAAGAAAATGTCATTTTCAATAAATGAAATTAGGGCCTTTGCCTTAGCTGCACGTACTGGTTTCACCATAACATATTTCGTAAAGTAATCGGAAACTATAATGGCGTGAGTATTTCCTCTTGGAGAACGTGGATATGGACCAAGGAAATCAATAAAAATACACTGAAATGGCATTGAAATTTTTCGTTCAGAACCCATAAGACCCATTGGTGTTGAATTAGGCATTTTTTGACTATGACAAACATCACAGTTTCTTACATATTTAAAAACATCTGTTCTCATTTTTGGCCAATAGAAATTTTCAGTAATTTTTTTAAGCGTTTTGTAAAATCCGAAATGTCCCGAAGTAGGAATATCATGACAGTGACTAATTATTTGAGTACGCTGTGAAAGAGGAACTACCAATTTCCAGTCAGAAATGTTTGTTTTAAGTGGGATTTTTTTTGGTAAGTATTTATAGATATACCCCTCATTTAATGACCAATGTGGATAGTTTTCTGGATGTTTATTTATATTATCACGCATTTTCAAATACCAAGGTTCTAGGTCTTCAAGCAAAATACCTAATACATTTACTTCTTCTGGAAGTGGTGATCTAGATAACGCATCTGGCACTACATTTAGCTTGCCCTTGCGGTGAACTATATCAAAATCAAACTGTTGCAACTGGGTTGCCCATCTAGCTAAAACTCCAGTTGGTTCACGTAACTTGTGAAACCACAAAAGACTATAGTGATCGGTAATGACAGTAAAACGAGTGCCCTCAATAAACGGCCGAAATTTTGTTATACCGAACAATACAGCTGCTAACTCACGCTGGTAAGTTGACCAATTTCTTTCTGTCCTAGAGAGACTACGACTTGCAAAAGCAATTACTTTCTCAACACCATTCTGGGACTGAGTAAGCACGGCTCCTAAACCTGTTAGGCTAGCATCACACTGTATGGTAAATTTAAGAGAAAAATCTGGCGAAGATAAAATCGGAGCAGAAACTAAGGCTTGTTTAACGTCTTGGAATGCTTGTTCAGTTAAATCATTCCATACTATAGGAAGTTTTTTCCCTTTTCCACCTCTCAACAATTCATTTAAAGGAGATACTAAAGTGGAAAAATGAGGAACAAACCTCCGATACCATGAAGCTAAACCAAGGAAACGTTTAACCTCTGTACTATTTTTAGGCCTGGGATAATCTAGCATTGCTTTAACTTTATCCGGGTTAGTTCTTAAACCATCCTTATCCACAACAAAACCAAGATAATTCAGTGAATCACGAAAAAACTGACATTTGTCATAATTTATAGTAAGGTTAGCAGACTTTAAGCGGAAAATTACATCATTTAAAAGTTTAATATGCTCATCAAAAGAACTACTTATTAAAATAACATCATCCAAGTAAACAAATCCAAAAGGTTCTAATTCTGGACCTAGAATAGAGTCCATCAATCTTTGCTGTGCTTGAGCACTATTTGTCAAGCCAAAAGGTACTACACAAAAATGAAATAAACCCCTGCCGGGTACACTAAAAGCGGTTTTTTCCTTGCTTTCTTCTGTCAGAGGTATCTGCCAGAAAGCACTTTTCAAATCGATACTAGAAATAAATTTAGCACCTTTCAACATATTTAAAATATAGTCAACCCTAGGAAGTGGATATGAATCAGCTTTTGTTACGGAATTTAATTTACGTCCATCAAAACAAAATCTATAGCTGTTATCAGATTTTTTGACAAGTAAAACAGGTGAGCACCAACTACTAAAGGAAGGTTCTACCACACCCAAGCGCAACATTTCATCAAGTTGTTTATTTAATTCTTTCAATAAATATGGTGATAATTGATATTGCCTTTGTTTAATTGGTCTAGCTTCTCCTGTGTCAATGTGTTGAACATATTTATTTGTTCTCCCTAACTTTCCTTCTGGTGATAATTTTTTAAATTTCTCCAAGATATTTTCTACCTGAGCTTTTTCTTTAAGAGACAGAGAAACTGTAGTTTGTATGCCAGTATTGATATTGTTTGAGAAATCATGTTTATTAACTACATTTATATGAACTTGCACTGATTTATTATCCATTTCCCAAGTGTTTGTTATGAAATTTAAAAATAGACCAAAAGATTTTAAAAAGTCACTACCCAAAATAAATGGATGACAAACCGAAGGAACTACTAAGGCTTCAACTAATTTACATTTATCTTGTAAACAAATAGGTAACAAAACAGAGCCAGAAATTTTTTGTTTTTGACCATCAGCGGTAGTCACAAATTTTGGTTTGGAACTTTGAATTTTTATGTTAAATTTATTTAAAATATATAAACCCTTACTTCCTATAATTGACTGGTTTGCCCCTGAATCAAGTAGTGCTATCAGTGGTTGATCATACAACTTAATTTCTATGTAAGGACGATTGTCATGTGGCCTTTCAACAAAGACTGGTGAAATTTCTAAAGTATCACGCTTATTTTCTAAATAAAATTTTTTAACATTTTTTAGCCAGGATTGCCATTCTAATTTAGAAGTAAAATTTCTACTTTTAATTTGATTACTTATATAAGGTGCTTTCCAAGAAAAATTTCTATTTAATGTAGGAGACTTTCTAAGATTGGAATTCGTAACCGTTCTTGAACGTATAAAATGTGTGGTCTTTTTAAAATTAGACAAGCGGCGACCAATAACGCTTGCTTGATTTACTAGTTTTTTTGACATTTTGTACAATTTTTGGAAATTACATTTGGATTCCCACATTTAAAACAAAACATTCTAGGTTTTTCTCTGCATATTTGAAATGTGTGGTTAGGTTTTTGACAATTCCAACACGTGACAGTAGAAACGTTTTTTGTTTTAACCCTATATTTATTCTTTTTATTTGAGGTGGAAGAACTAACTGCTGAACTACTAGATTCTTCAAGATACGCTAAATCAATTTGACCTACATGAGAGCTTTTAGGAGGAGGAACGTAATTGTGTTTTATTCTATCTGCTTCATCTAACTTACGACAAACAGTACACAAATCATCAGTATCTTTTATTTCTACCAAAGCAAGTCGAGAAGTATAACGTGGTAATATTCTTTCTTTGATTATTTTGAGCTTAGTACATTCAGCAGGTGGACGGGATAATCTATTAAAATATGATTCCATGGTAGCAATATAAATGTGAATTGGTTCTTTATCACCTTGTGTTCTTTTTTTTATTTCATCCCATAGATTGTCGTCAAAACTTTCGGGTAAGAAATCACGTGTCAATAACTTAACTAATCCTTCCCAGTCGGTAGCTAACTTTTTACTTAAAATATTTTTAAGCCATAATTTGGCAGAACCCTCAAATAAATCGGAAACTGAAGAAAATAATTCTTGTTTATCAACATTACGGGATACTGATAATTCATTTACTTGTTCTAAAAATGTATGAACACTCATACTTTTTGCATCAAACTTTAAATTCCATTTGTAGACCGGTACAGATTTTCTACAATGTTGGTTAGGTGAAACAGACCTTCTTGTAACAGAATTTTGAAAACTAGTACTAGGTACTGGATTATTGACTAATTGTGAAATTTCAGGTTTATGAACCTTTTCTTGTAAATCTGCGTCTAATTCTAGACAAGTTGCATGAGAATCGTCTTTAAACTCTTTAGCTTCTATTTCTACATCCTCCGGAATAGGCATTCTTAAAACTCTATTATAAAGATGACAAAGACGTGTCTCAATTCGCTTATACATAGAATCGGAAGCTGGACCATCAAAATCATGTATTAAATTTTTTATTGACTCTAGTGCATTTTCTATAATTTCCTTTTCAGCTTTATATTCAAAATTTGGATCAACATAATCAACCTCTCTATTACGGTCAGTATCTAATAATCTATGCAAAATCTTACGTTTTGCTGGGGCATCTTTTCTACCTGCGTTGACACCTCTTATACGTAACTCATAATTTAATTCATCAGAAAGAAGATGAATTGGCTTCATTCTATAAGGCTCCATGATCAAAGTAAAAATATTTATGTAACGAAGAAAATATTTAAATACCAGAAAAATATTATATATAAGGTCTCACGTAAAATACTTTGTTAATAATAATTGATCAGTTTACCAAGCGTCAACCTAACAGTTTCACACAAATATGGACAGATAAATAGACCAATAAAAAAATTCAGAATGTCGACTGACACTAGTGCATTTTTCTCTCACACAACAGATCAATAGATTAATGGTGGCTTAGATATACTACAAAAAGTTGAACAAATCGGGCCCTTGACGTTGGAAGCGCCACTCTTGTGACACCTATTTGATTAAAACCAGACAGGTACCTCAATTTGCGGACGGCAGCCTTTGGGTTATGGGAGAGCAGAGTCGTGGGTTGATACTTACCGATTTGCTCAATAATTTTTAAAAGAAATTTAAAGATATAAATACAAGTATAGAAATACAAGTTTTAAACTAATTTGCTAAAAAGATATTCAGGGCGCCACCATAGCTTGCCTAAAAGTTATCCTGCATTGTGAAAGCTACGGAAAACAATACATAGGTTAAAATATAGTTATAGCTCACCAGTACTCTATTGAAATGTCATAAATGGGAGAAAATAAACACAATATTAATTAGTCACAACTTTACTTTAGCGGATATTCCCACTAACAATTTGATAATTACAGATTCAAAATAACCATATGATAATTATACACTATCGTGCTATAAGCGTAGTTGAAATATTTAAGAATTTAATAACCAATGGTTTAATTTAAAGAATGTTATGAAATTTAATTATATGCATAGCCAGAAATATATGAATGAAAATTTTATAAAATGGTACCACTTTTTACAATATAAGTTAAAATTTAATATAAGTTTATTTGAGAGGCATTACCGTAGTAACCCTCTAAATACCTGTTGGCATACAACAGCTCGTTACAGTTTCATTTCATAACGGTCTCTACATGTCCATAAGAAAAACTTTGTTCGTCCTTATAACCTGCAACTTCCAGGCCATTCACCATCGAAAAGCGTCCTTTTCTTCAGCAAAAACCCCTAGGTATTAGGGAACTCATGGAAACCATTTCCCAAAATAGGATAGGAAAGCTTGCAACTTCCAGACTTGATATCTATATGAAACTCTCAGGAAACATAGTGTTTGATCATGAAGTCCTCGAGTCCATACCAATAGAAAAAAATGTTTTAAAAAAACGGGCCTCTTACGAGGGAGACTTGCAACCCTAAGGAATTAAAAAATAACCCTTAGCAACTTTAGAGCAAATTTTCTTTACAATAACTTACCCCAAAAAACCTCTGGGGGTGCATTCAGCCTCTTAAAAATAAGCCGAAGCTTATGGCTTGACGCCTTAATGCAGCATGGCTGACAAAAAATTAATTAAGCAACTCGACACACGTCTGCTCTGCCAAGCTCTTAAAATTGAAAAGGACGCTTTTGTGGCTTCTCTTTTCCCACTTATCATTTTTAATATATAAAAAATTAAACTTCTTCCTCAGTCAAAAGTTTAATAAACTAAAAGATGCCAACATACTTGTGTTACTTGGACACAAAGAAGAAGAAGAGATGAAACTTCAGGTTACTACTGAACCTATTTAAATTAAATGTATTTATAAATTTTGTAAACAATATGAGGAGATAGAACTTGAAATTTATTAGAGAAACCTATTGAAGAATTTTAAGTAACTGCCTAATGAAGGACAACGTCATAACCTGTGTAATTTACTGTAAAATGCCAACTTTGCAAACTGACTGATTAATATTAGCCTGTTAATTTAGTTCCGCAACCCACTGCACATTGAAGCATTGCTGGTTGCATAAAGTCAAACACAAAGTAACGAATTTGTATAAGTTAACTTACCAAATTATAAAACAAATAACATGGAGTGTTATAAACTTCACACACATTGATATAGAAAATGACGTCACGTGGCGTCAACGGGAGACAACGGAAATAAGTTTTGAGCCGATGTTAAAAGAAATATGTCAGATATTATTAATGTCATTAATACAAATCAGAAATATGAGTAGAGTAGCAAATAAGTGGTGTTTTGTGCCAACATGCAGAAATACTTCTGTAAATGCCCCAAATAATAACTTTATAAGTGTTCCTAAAACCAATTAGTCACGAAGAATGAAATGATTTGAAGCAGAGAATCGCAATGTTTCCAAATCGAAATGGGCATTTTATTGTTGTGAAGAACATTTTAATGTAAGTACAATTTATTTGTTATTATCATGGTAGAAACAAATCGACAATAGCTAAATGACTCATTACTCTTAATATTGTAAATAGATCATACTAGATATATACTTCCCTTAGAATTATGCTTGTAATGGTATGATATGAATTTTGAATTGAAACTAATAATCTAATTACTTAGTTATATTAGTTATTATAACCCTATGAACTCCCACCTATGTTATATATTATTACAAAATATAAATATACTTCTTTATTATTGTCAGCTTGAGGAAGACATGAAAAATTACATGCGGTACAAACTTATGGGAGGATATATGATTTTAAAGGAGGATGTAGTTCCACGCATATTTACCTACCAACCAGAAACAAAAAGAGATGCGTCTGCACCAGAACAATCTCTCCCTTTAAAGCGGTAAAGAGAACAGTTAGTTGAGTAGGCTTTAATGCAGGACACAAATTCCATTATATTAGAAGATGTATCACACGTTACAGATTGTCATCAATCCAAAAGCACTGAGCAGGTTTGATTAAACGAACATGTGATGAAACATGTTTATCAACAAGATGATATTCAAATTGTGCTGGCTAAAAATATGGAAACGATATATAATGAACAGGAATATTTATCACCAGTTGTAAATTTTTATCAATTCAATACGAGCACTGATCAGGTCAGATTAGATGCAGACAAACATGTGTTAGAACAATTTTATCAACAAGACGTAGGTCAAATTATACAGACTAAAAATGTGGGGGTGCAGGCCAAACCAATCTTTCGTAGTAAATATGTGACATGTAAAATTAAAAGTGATGTGAGACACAGAGCTTCCTCAACAGGAAAATATTCCGTATCCAATGATGTTGTTAACTTCACCAATAAATAATAAATAATATTAGTACAAAAGTTTTTATTCAATCAAGGTCAGTTCAGTGACATCATCAAACTCAAAACTTATTTCCATTGCCAAGTTAAATTGAAAGGGTGAAGTTGATAATGCGTTGCTGGCAACGCGTTGCTAACTTCACTTAAGTCGTAGAACGTGTTTTTGACAGTTTGTAGATTGACATATTTAATGAGTGATGTCACATATGAATAGGATATAGGTTTGCACTTTTTGGTGGCGAATATTTAATTCAAAACTAAATTTCTTTTAAAATTACTTTAAAACTTTTTTTTGCCGAAAAATTGTTTCAGCTATACTAAATACCATGAGTACTTTATAATTTTCGATTAAAAAAAAATAGTGCACACACCCTATTGTCCGACTCACGCCACAGAATCGCCCGTCGGTCACAAATCTTATAATAACATCAAAGAGCACCACCACTCTGCAAGCCGTTACCTCCCGTAGGAGTGTAACTCATTCAGCGCCGAGAGAACTATGACAATAATCTGTACAAAAAGATTCAGACTCCCAATCAGTAATATTTGTAAAATGTAAGTATGCGAAACTTTTTGAAAATTATTCACTTTGAATTTTGCACTAAAATTATCGAAATGATTGTCAGGATGCTTAAAGAAGCTATCCATGTGAGTTCGATGGTTTTCCTGCTTTTATAAACGTATTAACGGCATCGAACACAAATATGCTTTTTTCCGTCGACTCGCCTTCGAGCGATTAGTATGGTGTTGTCCGCCTGAGCCGGGATAAACAGTATTTTGGGTTCGTCGGAATCGACCCTCCAACTTTGAATTCTTTGACTGTTTTTTCTGTACGTTTTTGGGGTTTTGTATGAGGATTATGCTCCAACCCTTTGAGGAATATTAAATGAAGATTTTGGTTTTTATTGGAAAAACCGTCCCATTGATTTTTTCCTAAATTTTGACGTTTAAAATTGCTACTTGCTACATCCTGACTGAGGATTTCGACTTGTGAACCACCAAATTCGTGGTACTTTCGAAAAATTCATCTCGAGGAGCGGTTTTCTGCTTTACTTACGTCTTGTTATTGTATTTTTATAAAAATAATTTTTTGAGATTTTCAAAAAATTGCTTAAATTCGTTGTACTTCCGAAAAATTTGTTGTGCGGAGCAGTTTTCCGTCTTATGCGATTTTATTCGTTGTACTTTCGAAAAGCCAAATTCGTGGTACTTTCGAAAAGTTCGTCGGACGGAGCGGTTTTCCGCTCCGTGCAACGACGGAACCAAAAGGCGATTGACCGTCGTCCTCGAGATAAAAAATTTTTCTAGGTCAATATTTTTAGTGGCATAATTTTTTACGTACATTTCGATTTAATATGATGCCAAAGGTGTTTAGAAGTCTTTTTACTGGTTTAAATTTTTTTTTCATGGGATTTTTGTATGAATTTACTTTTTTAGTAAATTGGATATTTTTTCAAATGGATCGTTTTACTGGGTTCAATAACATTATCACCAGATCTTAACCTTATTGAGCACGGCCTATAATACGCTACGAAGGGCACAGTTGTCAGGTGCAGTAGTAAAGTAATTATTTAGGCATCAGGTATAGGCATCTCCAAAGGCAATTTTTACAGCCGGAGGAGTTACGGGATCAACCATGGAATAGACTGCTATCCTTTGCGGAGAGCACTGGTCTCTTCTAGAAGATCCAACATGACGCGAATGCACAATGGGCCGACAGGCCTGAGTGCTGCGGATTCCACAGATCTGCTCGCGCGATAATAATAATAATAATAAAAGTAATTATTTCACTGAATAACATGGAAGCTAATGAAATGGCGTTATTTGAAATCATTGCACTAGTCAAATGTCATTATTAGTAGCATATCAAACTAGATCGGATTTTGATAGTTACCGCATACAGTTTTAATACTGTAATACTCTCTAGATAAAATCGCTATAATTCGTGCTGTAGATACTGACGTATGTCTTGGTTTATTTCATGAAACATTTTTCGCAAGTATCACTTTTAGATATTATCTATACATGGTTACGCCCAAAGTTAATAAAACTCATGTAAATTGTAATATATACCAAAATGAGAATTAAGCCATCAACTGGAGGGAGAAAATATAACATCCCAAATGGCAGAAACTTAAAAGAAGCATCTCACAAATACCTACACTTCCCATCCTGTACTACCCCATGCGTCATGTCGCTCTCTCTGCTGGCAACAAGCATGTCCCAAATTCAGCTTGGCATAGACAACCGTTCCGACGTTATATGAAAATATCTAGATTGAATATCCGGAAGTGGCAGCAATACCTACCATACGCTGACTAATCAATCAATCAACTATGTAAGTAAATAATCTCATTTGGATTTAAATTAATGGGAAACATTTAGGGGGAATGAACCGAACGTCCGGATACTAAAAATGTTTGACAGAAGCCTATTACCAGTTGTTTAAGATGCCTGATGATCCGAGATAAAGCAGTAGTTGCATGATAATCGCACAATGATAGTAGTTTCTAATTGTTCAATTAATAACAATAACAGTTGAATTTAACAATTGCATAGAATCCGCTACAACCTGAACTCAAAAATGAATTTGAATCCCATAAATGTCAATTTTTCTCTTGAGTCACGAGGACACATTATATTACAAAATGTGACTCGGTGAAATAAATGCTGAAGAGCGACATCCATTAAATGAGGCAATTTACATACGAATACAGAACATAGGAAATAATTTTCTTCCGGTACTGAAAAATGTTTTATTATCTTTTCCGGAATCATACTAGACCAACTAAACTATCGTTTCACAACCAGCTAATTCAAGATGAGTATTAGAATGGCCCTCTTTGGAGTAACATAAGGCGTTAGCTCATCTGCCACCCACCGTTTGTGTATATATGTAATGTGTAAAGTTTTCCCCCTTTGCAGGAACTTATTTTAGTACTAAAACTAGTTTTTTACATTGTTATCCAATTAGCAAAGTTAGGAAACGTGGCGAATACACACCCAACTACTATTCAGCTTATTTCATGACGGCAAAACAATAAAGTTTACTGCTTTTATTGTATTGACTTTATATAGCAAATACGCCGCGTGTAATCTTTGTCTACAGTACGTCATATTAATTAAGCATTAACATTTTGTAAATATTTATAATAAAGCAAAATTCCTAATTATTAAGTAATTATTTTTTATTACTCATAGTATAATCTTCCCCGAACATGTTGATAAATCATTTATGCCCGAAGGTTTTTTAGGGTCTCTACTTTATAATTTTTTAAATTCTTATTTAGGATATGTGATTTAGTCCAGTTAAATATGAGAAAATTTTCGTGAGAAAGGAATTTATAATAGCGAGATTTTTGCTTTAGCTTATTCTAGATATTATAGAGGATCTATAGACGAATTCTTTACTTTGTACGCGATAAGGAAGTAATCTTTTTTGAGTTTCTAGAAATAAACCTTTATTTCTTGTTTTTGCTTTGCATTTTTTTATTATATTTCAGGTTCTGTTGGTCAGGTCGGAATGGAACAAACCCTAATTATTCGGGACAAACTTTACTATAAAACCGTGGAGGCTTCGACTCCGAACGGCGCCTTACTAGTGCTGCGCATTCTGGACAAATAAATTTTAATATATCGGATTCCAATAGCAGTAAAAACACAATTTAAATATTGCGTGTTGTTTACGTACTTTTAAAATGCGTTTCTGAAGCCGCCTTCTCTGTGTATTGTTCATTTTTTAAGTTTTTATTTAACTTGCTCTGTTATTTGTCTGTCTGTCTGCTACAAATCTTGCAAACAAAATCTCAACTGGTTCTAATTGAGCTACAGCTTTGAAATTTTACACACGTGTACAAGTCCGGTGACAATGCAATATAGTATATCTAATATCATTTTAAATTCAATATGACGTATGTCCCATGATGGCGGATTATCTATTTCTTCACAACTCCCTTGATAGGGGTATCAAATGAAAGGGTTTGAAAGAAAATCTGTATCTTGAATTAAAGTTCTTCATCTACGACGATCAAAAACAATCGATCAATCAAATTTTTAATTGAAGTACGTTTAATTTATCACACTTATTTATAATCGTAAAAATCCTTTTCGAAAATTTTATACAAATATACATACGAAAAAACCAAATTTATTAAAAACTAATAATTGTCGAGCTTTCAATTTTTTTTTGTTGGGTTATGTAATTCACGTAAGTCGAAGCCAGATAGTTTTAATGTAAAATTTACCCAGAACAATTTAATTTTTGGCCCATTTCGATCCGGCTAACAGAAGTTGAGATATTAAAAAAAAATGCAAAGCAGAAACAAGAAGCTGAGGTATTTTTTGTAGAAATATTAAAAAATATGGCTTCCGTATCACAAAAAATAAAGAATTCACATACAGATCCTCTGTTGATTGATTGATTGATTTGCCAGTGTAAGGTGGGCATTGCTGCCGATTCCGGGCATCTATGGAGGTTCATTCCAACACGCAGCTTGGTCGTCCGTCAAACACGCCCAACGGATGGCCAAACCACGTGCCGGAACCAAATCTCGAATGTTTTATATACCGCCGGACCGGCTGCATACGCCGGGTTGGATATTGGACATGCTTGTTGTCAGCAGCAAGAGCCGCGTGACACATGGAGTGGGAATATAGGATGGGAAGTGTAGGCGTTTGTGAGATGCTTTTCAGTTTCCATGCTTCTTTTAAGTTTCCATCTATCGTCATCTCCTTCTTTTTCTTCTCCTAAGTTTTATGTTTTTTCTGTTTCTGAATCTGGCAGCTTTCATTTTTTTATTTTTTTGTTTTGTTTTTATTTATTAACCGTTCCACAGGTAAATATCCATTTACAGTGGAGTTTCTAGGAAGGACCCTATCTCGCGGTAATAGTATTTTTGCGCGTTATGAGAAAAGAGGTCCGAAGGGATAGTTTGCTCAGCCTGTATGTCGTTTCTTTGAGACAATCGGTTTCAATTTCCGCCTTCCAAATTAATAAAAAAATATTATGTTTTGAACCAATAAATCGAGCTGATAAAAATTAAGATAGTAAAGATCAGATAGAAAGATAGAATAGAATACTATCAATTAGATCAGATCAAATAAAATAAATTAATTTATAGCTTATCTGTCTTTCTGCAGCGTCTTGTGATTGATGTTTAATTTTATTTCCTTTCTTTTTTTTCTTGGGTTGAGTTGATTTTGTCCATTTAAAAACTTTCCACAGTATACAATTACTTTAGGTCACAGCACAGCTATATTGCTTTGTAAATATGTCTACCTCATTTTGACACTGACTATGCTATTATTCATTGCCCATGAACCACTTACAAAGTATCTTGTTGGATCGTCTAGGGTGTACGTAGGGACACTGCACTTTACTTAAGTTTGTCTACTTTATTTGATTAAATATTATTAGAAAATCTTGTAATTATTAATTCAATATGAACTCTGTTTTTCTTAAAATAAGTTAAAGAAAAAATATCGCTGTTACAAAACAATTTCTTTTTCAGGAAAACTTTTGCTTATTTGCCATCACTATATCAACAATATCGTGTAGTAACATCTCCTCTATACCCTTTATCATTCGGATAATGTATAATATACTTTGCTTTATCATTATCCTCATATACTCAAGTTAACACATATTTTCTTACTACCCAGATTCGTAGTGATGAGATAACTATTACTATTTGATTTAGAAATTTTAATAATCATCGTAAAAAACATTTTTCTACAAAAATTCATTTCATAACACGTTGAACTCAAATGTCCGACATAAAAAAGTTTGTGTGTGTATGCGTTATGTACACCTTAGACACGATACTTAACTCCTGTTAGAAAAGTTTTATTTATGAGACGTATGTAAAATAACGGTAGGAAAAAATTCTAATTCAACTTTAATCTATTCGTAGGTACGTACATTTTATTCATACATATATTTTGAATTACCTTTCTATCTTACAAGGTGGCCATTCCTTAGAAAGAGACATCGGATAGGGAAATATTTACCATTTTTAGCTATAACTTTTTTTTCTTAGTACGTATATTTAAATAAACTATAAGAGTACCTAAGTAGAACCATAACAAGACTATTACTATGAATGTTCACTCAATAATTTTAGTGGTTTGCAAAATAGCTCGATTTAAATTTAAAAATTGTGTTAATCTTCCTATTTCGTAGTTTTAAATCGAGCTATTTTGCATACCACTGAAATTATTGAGTGAAAATTCATAGTAATAGTCTTGTTATAGTACTACTTAGGTACTCTTATATTTTCTTTAAATATACGTACTAAGAAAAAAAAGTTATGGGCAAAAATAATCAATATTTCCCTATCGGATGTCTCTTTCTAGGGAATGGCCACCTTTTATTTGATATATAACGTTTAGTCACATCACTTGGTTCTGTGAATGATATTAATTTAATTCGTACAGTAATAAGTAAATGGTTTCATTTTTATAGCTACCAATTTATTGTTTCGTTCTTCGGTGTCATTTTTCAATAATAAATTACTGTTTCAGCTTGTTCAATATTAAAAAGAAGAAACATTTACTGAGAAGAAAGCACATGCTAGAGCTGTAAACTTTCCATTAATTCAACACTTTTAAAGGAAGTAAGTTTTGATTCTTTTTTATCCCTTTTTTGATTTGAATTTGGTTTCTGTTTCAAAATAAAATATAAATAGTAGAATTCTTCAAGACTCTTATTATAATCGGTTGATTACCTTAATATCATATATTTTAATTTTATTCTTTAGTAGATAATATCAAATATAAATTTAACATCTATACAAAAAGGAAGCATATTTAAACGCTCCTCTAAACCGAATGAAATAATGCGTATTGTTCTTTTATTTCTATTTTGGTAGTTCTAACAATGGTAAACCCCATTACACAATACAATGCCTTATTGTACATATTTTTATTTATAGTAACGCATTCAGAGATTTACATTTTATGATTTAACATTAGTATTGTATATAATAACAATTAGAAGCAAAAGTTGCTCTTATTAGTTATTAAGTACATCTAAAAACGTTCAATTATGAGAAAATGTAAGTTTATACGCAGATGTATTCGTCAGCTCATTAAATATGCTTTAAAAGCCTTGAAGAAGAATATTACTGTCATTTCTAACAATTACAGTTATTTTTCTCGGGAGATAAAATTAATGACGAACACTCCTTTACTACGCCCCATTTATAACACTGTTTGATACTTTCTTCAATTAAAATTAATGCGTACTGTTATGTAATTGTGCCGGACCAATGGCGATATAGGTCTTACATTTAGTTAAGCCATATGGTCAAAATTTTAAAGTTGTTCAACTTGACATGATCAACAGTCCCGATAAAGTTCAGATAATATCAATATCTGCAAATTATGCCTAACTAATATAGAAGCGTCTAGGTACACTGAAATTCCGGAGCTTCGACCATGCGCAAAACGTGATATTATTTATCTGACTATTTATTCCTTGTTCTAGTGTTCACCGACAGCTGAGTGGCTGGCGCATAGGTAAAATAACAAACAAATTTAAAGGTAAAGGTATTGCTTACGATGCGAAAGATTCCGGGTTAAAACTCTTGCACTGAATTCTTTTTCTTTAATTTTGTAACGATAAAAATATTTTTTCACAAATTCTTTTCTATGATTTTTTTAGGTTAGGTTAGTAGATTTTTATTCTGCTTAAAATAATATCATTCATTTCTTTAGGTTAGGTTAGTAGGTTTTTATTGTGATTTCTAATTTCATAAAATACCACGAGATATTTCAATTTCTCGACTTGCGGAATTTATTACACATTTACATGTTAGAAAATATTTAACAGCGTGAGCAATAAACAGTAGACACAACATTTGATGATTTCACGGCGACCAAGTGTATTTTGCTTTGCTTGCAATAATGTAGATCAGCGGGGAGGACCAGTCAGTCACTGACGCGCTTTGAGCCTGTTTGAATGTATAATGTTATATTTGTTAAATATTCAATAGTTCTGTAGTTTTAGGAAATATATTCAGTTACTCTCGAAGGAGCCTTTATTTTCTTACATACAAGGTAATACGCATGCTCGAAGCTCCGGACTTTCGGTGTACCTAGACGCTGGTTAACTAATATGTGTGGTAGTATTCTACTATTATACCATATATTTCCAGTGATGCTCCGAGGACTACCGATCGCAACCGCCCGACTTCCAGGGAAACCGCCCAGGGAAGTCGCCGTCCCACCAACCCACAGTTTTCGCAACGACGTCCTGCGCAGCCAACCCACGGCAGGAATCCACCGAACCCTCACCCAGAGGCGAGCCATGTTTTCCAATACCGTCGCAGCCCGAGGCTGCACCCGTCCCAAGCGCCCACCGATGTTCACACTACCGGCATTCACCACACCGCCATCCATAAGGGGTAAAGTAAAATCAGGCTACCGACCGTTAACAGTTTTTTTTCTCTCTACTATCTTTCTATAAATGGCGTCCACCTTGTCATACAGCAGGCAGTGCAGCTACCGTACCCCACAACCGATACCGAACCGTCGCATGACGTACCGTTATATTCTTTTTTTCTTCTTTTCCGTTTCAGAAGAAAGATTCAACCGCTCGACATGGGGGAACCAGTCCAAGACATTGACGCATCCCAAGCGTACCTGGAATCCCTGATGCACGAGTTTGAGGAGGAGTGGGAGCTCATCCGGGCCATCCGCCCCGTGAATCCTCACGTCGACACCGCGCCACTGCCCGTTGACATCGAACCGACCATTCCGGCGACCGGTGTAGAGCCGTTCCCCGATCGTTGCCCTACACTGCCACCACCGTCTCCGCTTCCCAATCCGCCGTCCCCGATACCGACACCGCCAGTCACCGATCCGTTTGCCAGTGGACCGATAGTGCCTCTGTTGGCGATGTGGCTATCCCGGCCACGAGCGCCGCACCTGCCGGCTACCACGACGAATTTTCTGCTCCCGATGCGGGGCATATGGGGTGATGTCAAAGGATTGCCGCTATACAAGCCGGCCAGTCACCAGCCAAAATAACCCCACCACGAGGTCACCTGCTCCAGGCCGGCACCATGGACCTTCCGACGACGCCCGGCCGTCCCGCCGACCGAGGTACTGCACCCGCGGTACTCAGGTGTATCTTGTTCCTCCGATTCCCTACCCGGATACCACGTCACGAGGCGAACAGTGTACTATGTTACAGTGAGAATCTGGGTGATAAGGAAGATCCAGAAGGTCCACTTCGTTTTTTTGGGTAAGAGTTATAGAAAAAAAGTTATTTTCCTTTGATATGACAAGACAGTCTAAACCGATGCCAATTGTCTTTTATTTCTGATTTTTTTAATTGTTATTTAAGTTAGTGATCCACACCGATATAAGTAGGGTTAGGAAAAAAATAATAATAACAAATTTTTTTTTCTCGAAGTAAAGGGGGGTGTGACGAGGTGAATTTTTGTAGCCAAAAATGCAATTTAAATTAACCATAGCCTTCGTCACTTGTCCCATCTTACGGCCGAAAAAAAACTAGAAATTGTTCTTTCCATTTTTATTTAACCCGTAACATGTAGTTTTCTACAGTAGATAAGATAATGTAAAGTTCCACGGCGATGAGAAGTTACCTAAAATCAATTGTTCACGAGAAATTATCCCGGATAGCGTTGGCCACAATTAAATTATTCCCCACTCGGTTAAGTATTCAAAACCAAGTTGGAAGGAATTTTTACTTTTAGAGTAACTAGAAAAGCTAGTACGCAACGAGAAGGGAGTTCATTCCTGAGAGTCTAAAGGATCACCACGTGGGGATCTACAATTCCGATACCGACCGTCCGACCGAAGATCATCACGTGTGGTTTAATAGACTCTGTCCACCGCCGTATAACAGCAATGTAAGTTAAAATCATTTCTCTGTATTTTTGTAAATTTTAAAATAAATTTCGTCTTAACAGTTAAATGAATTAACACGTGGGGGCTCTAAAATTCCATACCGACGGCCCGCCTGGAGAGCACCCCGTGCGACTTTACTTAACTGTGCCGCCCCGTATACCGGCAATGTAAATTAACAATTTATTTTTATTTTGATGCACTTCATAAATAATACTTTTCCTGACAAGCTGGTAAATCTCTGCGTGTCGATCTATAAATTTACCGCTGACCGACCTGGTGGATAGACACGTATGTGATTTGCTAGCCTTTGATACCGTCAAATAGCAGCCAGTAGTGGTTAATTAAAATTTTAATTACACTGAAACCGGCAAATAGCTGGGCATGTGTTAAATATTCACTGTCCGATTTGTCTTTATCACCCAAGTGTACATTAAAAATTATTTGATCCGAGATAAGCCACTGTTTCTTGCTAGATGTTTTTTCTCTCCGTTAACCGATAAGAATAATTCATTGAAATGCGTGATTAGAAATAAAACCTTAAAACGATTTCAAATTTAATGTATCAGAATATAATTATTGTTTTCCGAAATACCGACATAAATCATAGACTGAACATAAGTTACTATGTGTTGAGGTTTACTCAATTGGAGGCCCTGTTAGATTCTCAAGATTTTATCCAGATAACTATATGCCAAAGAATTTCCAAGGTAAAAAGGACATAAATGATATTTCGAGAGAATTATTATTTTGTCTCAGACCGTTGAGTCAAAATAACCGTTTCTGTTCTAATTTATTGGGTTAAAATAATATCTGACATTTTGCCGCAGTGGCAGAAATAAGTTTTCCGTATGTTTTAATTTTTCTAAATATTTCATACATTAGCGAATTAAATAAATTCCATTAGTTTTAAATAGTTCTTTTTAGAAATTTGTTATAGTCAGAGAATATAAGAGAAGAATATGAGAAATATTCTGAATATATAGATTACATTTAGATTTTGATACATGAACTTTTCTACTGTGGCTCTGACAAAAAATACGTGGTAAATTTTATCTCCGAACCGAATGTAATTAGAGGTACTCAGCTGTGGGGTTTGAGGCGCTTGGCGAACCTCTCCGAACCGAACCGAAATAACGCCGTCGAGATTATTTCTGTCTGTCCGTCCAGGCCGAATAATCTCCTCCGAATCTGAACACCGTTTATGCAGTATGAGATTTCCGTAGTTTTGCCAAGTTCTTTACACCACACGCTGCCAACTCATACCTGACATATATGTGATATATTCTTTTACCGAGAATAACTGTTTGCTTTTGCTGGAAATTTATTTGCTTACTGCTTTGCTGCTGATTTGTTTAAGCTTAACACCCACTGCTTGCCTGCTTACTGTTATTACCGCCTGAACCCTGAACCACTTATTACCGCTTTGCCGCCAATTCCACTACCGCTTTGCACACTATTTGCTTGGCTCTGCTAATATCCAAGATAATAAAATATTAAAATCTGTAGTCTATCTTCCCACCGCCTGGTTCCTTGTTTACGTAGTTTCACTTGTAAATAAACCGAATTAACATCATAAATTTTACCTGTAATTTTTAATAATATGGCATATATTAAGTTTTGATATTATGTATCTGAACTCTGTAGTAGTGCTTTGGTACCTGACCGTTTATTTATTTTTGATAATTAATTTATTGTTGAATATTTAATATATTTTAATAAATGTATTTTCCAATCTGTGCGTTTTACTGTTGAGTGTGAATGAAAATCTAATCTGTCGTTCAGACTCCTGGACATACCGTGTCTCCACTGTAGCTATTCCAACCCTACTGCAACAGGATGCATTAGGAGGCTAATGTGGGACCTTTTCCCCACGTAAAAATTTCAAAAGTGGCGTTCGAGATAACTGAATTTAACCGAAATGCAACTCAGCGCTAAAGTGACGCTTCCGCTTGTCTATGCGTTAGGCAACCGGAAGAAAACACGTCACAAATTTTACGCAAGTTATGAAAAATATGGATTCAAATTTTGAAGCGTTACAAGCAGAAAATGGTCGAAAAAAATTGTACGTTATACATGACCGAGAAACAGTGTTTTGCAGGTTTCTCGAATCTGCTTGGCTCGACCTGCAAAACACCTTTTTCCTGTTTTGTAACGTAAATTACGAAACTAGTAAAAACGTGACCACTTTTCAACCCGAAATGTCACTTTCCAACCTATAATGTCACATTTCAATTCAATTGTCGAATGAAGTTGAAATGTCACACTTTCCAACTTTTGACATGTAAGAAAATTTGATTATTACTGTATGAGTGTGAATAAACATTTTTGTCCACGACTATTAAATAATGTACTCAATATGTATGTGTTTCCTTAAGGATAATGCTATCCATTATTCTCTGCAGTGAATAATGATTTCATTATTCACTGATTGCAGTGAATAATGAGGATAGTCAATTGTTTGCAAGAAATGACATTAGTGGCTTTTTACTAAAAATTTAAAATGTCAAAATTGTAGTAACCAAAAGAGAAGTGTTGTCTCTCTAAGTTTTCTAGGAAGCACTCAAATGCCGAAGAGGTATTTTAATAAACACTCTAAAACTACATTAGTAAGTTCTTTTCAAAGCATCATCTATTTCTATTAGCAACACGCGGAAATCCCCAACATTGTTTTTGAAACCATTTACACCTACATGTCTACAAACTGTTTTATTTTATTAGTAAGCCATGATGTGTCAAAACGTAAATTGATTTGAAACGTCAAAATTTGTGCGATTTCAACGCCAACGTTATTTACAATAATTTTACATTTTAGGTACTCAAAAAGGGTAATGTAATTAAATAAATCGGTACTGACAGTGAAAACTAGATTTCAAAGATACCGCCAGAGATGAAGGAAGCTGCAGAAATCGCCTCATTAAACTTGTGGCCCGAAAAATCGAGAAAATTATATGTGATGTCTGATGACATATGAATTTTTCCTAAATAGAGGAGACATTGAATGAAGATGAATTAAACAAATATTAAATATTTAAAAGTCGTGGACAAAGTATAGTATTCTACTCGCATATACATTATATGCTCGTTGAATAATATACTATTGTCCACGACTATTAAATAATGTACTTATTATTTATGTGTTTCCTTAAGGATAATGCTATCCATTATTCCCTGTAGTGAATAATGATTTCATTATTCACTGATTGCAATGACTAATGAGGACAGTCACTTGTTTATAAGAAATGACATTAGTGACTTTTTACTAAAAGTTTCAAATGTCAAAATTGCAGCAACCAAAAGGCAAGTGTTGTCTTTCTAAGTTTTCTAGGAAGCACTCAAATGGTACATGCCGAGGAAGTACTTTAATGAACACTCAAAAAGTACATTAGTAATTTTGTTTTCAAAGCATCATCTATTAGCAACACACGGCAATCCTAACATTGTTTATAAGGCCATTTACCTACGTGCCTGCAAACTATATTATTTTATTAGTAAGCCATGACCATGTGTCAAAGCGTAATTCTGCAATTGACTTGAAACGTCAAAATTTGTGCGATTTCAACGCCAACGTTATTTACAATAATTTTACGTATTAGGTACACAAAAAGAGTAATATAATTAAATAAATGGATACTGACAGTGAAAACGAGATTTCTTTGACATCGCCAGAGATAACGAAAGCTGCAGAAATCGCCTCATTAAACTTGTTGCCAGAAAAATCTAAATAATGAATATGACATATGAATTTTTCTTAAATAGGAGAAATGAAATGAAGATGAATTAAATATGTAAATATTAAATATTTAATAGTCGTGGACAAAGTGTAGTATTCTACTCGCATGTAATGGCTATTATTCACTCTGATGATTTACGATAAATTGTATTTGATTCGAATGTAAGCAACCAATTTTTGAATACTTCAATAATTTATTTATTTTTAATTATTATTTATAATAATTAAACAGCCCATTATGAAATTCAATAAGGTTCGATTCTGATAGCAGATGAAGTGAATTAAAACAATATGCAAGTGTATACGTTAAGGATTACACGTTGTAGAGCCTATCCGACCTCCTAAACGTCGCCGCAGGAGCCACCTTTCAATTTTCAATAGTAATTAGAGACTTTAATGAAAGCTCAAATCGATATATTTTTTAGATAAGAATCTTCCCTTTTCAAAACGCTATATTGAAATCGATTTCTTCCAGTATTAACCAACTAAAAATAACTAATCAGCGAAGAGCTCTAATCGTGGAAAAGCGACCGACAATAATACAATATAATAAATACTACAATATTTAGGTACGATATAATGCTACAATACATCTTGATGAAACCTGATTTGACACACACGATGTTGTTAGTATAGACTTAAAATTTTTCTTTGATTGCACCTTGTTGGCACTATAGAATAGAATAATATTTTCCCCATTTCTGTTACGTAAAATGCTTTTCTTATCCGCTGTGTATATTTTGACAATATGGTGTACAAAACCATGTGCTGTTATTTTTTAAACTAGAATTACAGTTGTATCCGGCGAATAAGCTATAAATAATTATTGATATAAGAGAGCCCGCGCGAGAGGGTGGGTACTAGAGAGTCTCAGACCCCTTTGTTAAAAGCTTTTACGTCCCCGGCTTTGTTGCTTAAATTCAGGCTTACAGATGCCCTTTCATTATAACTGTTAGGAGGCTCGTGCTACTTTTTATTAGGTGGAAGAACAGCTGTAATGTAAGAATGTAAAAGTAAAACTGCAAGTAGGTAAATAGGAATTTGTCGAGTCGAAGGATAACTAATTTTTTTCCTGGAATCTTTTGTATTGTTAGAAGTTGAGTATATTGTATGTGAACCATTACCTGATGTAGGTAGATGCTTATCTAAGAACTGTTAACAAAATTTCATGCATATGCTTAGATAAGGAGAAAACACATTTTTAAGATCTGCAAAAAGAGTGTATAAATGCAGGGTTAATTTATTAAAAAAATTTAAAAAAATGAATACAATATCATTCATTTCAAATGACTGTAGCACAGTATTAACAGGCCTAACAGTATAGGATAATCTTGGTTTCAGCCTGGAATTAATATTAGGGGACTATCCCACACATTTTTTTTATTTTAAATTATAAAATTCCATAACAAATATGATATTCGTATTTTTGAAATTTAATCAACCCAATACCTCATTATCTAAGGAAAAAATAATATTAAAATTTTCACCTCCCTCAGACCCAACAGACCTCAACCTTTTCATTGATTGCCATTTGCCGTCGGTAAAGTAAATACTCCCAACTAGTTTAAATTACTGAACTCGTTACTGAACTTCTTTTTCAGACCCGCAGCGATAAGTTCCAGATACAGTTTTTATATAGCAATAATAATAATAGGTACATAATATCTGATATTAAGATATAACATATTGCAAACACCTAATAAAACATTCCCAAACAATACAAAAACCACTACTTCCACATCAAGATTTCCCATCCAAACGGAAAACATCGACTATATTTGTACTCTAGTATGTGGAAAGAATTAGTAACAAAATTTTAATAACATATTTGAGACAGATGCCATAAAAAATTTGAGATGTTGGCTTCTAGAATACACCAAAAATGAGTTTCTGGACTCTTATTATCTTGCTTTACTTATTTCCTCTATTTACCCCTCACACCCCACCCCTTCAACGGAATCATCTCAATCAGATGTCCACACAATACATGCGTATACCAAATTTCAAGTGAATATCTCAATTATATTTTATCAAGCCCTTTAATAATAGAGGGGGCCGGTGGGGAAGAAAGTATAAATAATATTAAAAAATATGAACCTGGCTTGTAGTATATACACCAAATCCCAAGTTTCTGTACTCTTACCAGCTTTCTTTACTTATCTTCCCTTATTTACCCCTATTTAACCCCCAACCCTTCAACGAAATCATCTCAAAACATAATCTAGTTGCACATGTCCATATAATACGCAATTGTACCAAATTTCAACTGAATGTCTTAATTCTTTTAGATTAAGCCTTTTATAATGGAGTGGGGGTGCTGAGAGTGTTGAAAAATATAAAAAAATATGAGGCCTTGGTTTTTAGTATATACACCAACTCCCAAGTTTCTGTACTCTTACCAGCATGCTTTACTTATTTTCCTCTATTTACGCCTACTTAACCCCCAACTCTTCAACGGAATCATCTCAAAATATAATCCAGTTGCTGAAGTCGTTATGATACACACGTGTACTAAATTTCAACTAGATATCTCAATTTTTTATTAAACCCTTTAATAATGGAGAGGGGGTGGTGGGGGTGAATATATTGTAAAAAATCTGAGATCTTGATTTACTTAGTATATTCTTCTAGTATATATATCAAATCTCAAGTTACCGTACTCTTACTAGTTTGCTTTACTTATTTTTTCTTATTTACCCCTATTTAACACCCAAACCTTCACAGAATTAGCGCAAAATTTAATTTACTTCCAAATCTCGTTACGATATACAGACTGTCTATTTTACGAGGGCCACACCAAATATCTCGCTTAATATCTATTGTAGAAGAATAAAGTTTTAGAAACAGTTATCCCATTTTTTGTGAGCTATATTTCAGTAAAAAGAAATTTGAAATCCATAGCCTACTTTATGAGATATATTACAAAAACCTGAAAAATAGGAAAACCACAAACGGTTATAGCTTCCTTATTTGAGGAGATACGAAAAAAGTTAAAGGAATGAAAGTTGACGGCAAAGACAATAAGAATAATAACGTGTAACAAAAAAATCGAAAAATGCAGTTGGCTTTGACATACGCTATTGTGCAAAAATGAAAAATACATATCTCAAAGTAGGCCATGACGCCATTAATTCCGTTATTTTTTTCTCATTCCAACGATATAAAACATGTCACAGAAATTTTAACCGATAGTGTCAATATTTAATATTTTACGAATACCACAATTCATATAATTGAATCGTAACAATCAGCTGTGCCATAATTAGTGAAAAACAATGTATACAGTTATTAATAAATTTGACAGATTGTCACTGTTGTATGTTGTATGTTGCGTTGTCGAGTTCTAAGACAAATTTTATATCAGTAATTATGGTGTACACCAATAATAACAAATTCGATATGATTAGCATTTATTGTCAGTGCAATTTTGACGCTGAGATGGCAGTCACGGTTTACGGAGATAGATTTCCAAATGCTTCGCAACCAAATCGAACTATGTTTAGGAAGTTAGTTCAAAATCTAAAAACGCACGGTTCATTTTCAAAAAAAGTAGTAAGGCGAGCGCATGTTGCGGATAATGTAAGAAAAGTGAATAGAGTAATGAATTATGTTAACCAAAATGAGGAAACCTCTTTGAGACAAATTCAGAGAAACTGTCGCATAAAAAAAGACAGTGCCAGAAAAATATTGAAAAAAAAACGGATTTCGATGCTACAAAATGACGAAAGTTCAACATTTAAATGAGGGAGATAAGCCAAGGAGAGTAAGATTTTGTAGATGGTTATTAAATAAGAAAAGGAATGACGCGCTGATATGTAGCAAAATTCTTTGGTCGGACGAATCAAATTTTTCTAATAATGGATTTTTCAATAGAAATATGCATTATAAGTGGACACGAGAAAATACACATTGGTGCAGAGAGACTGCTTTCCAAGGAAGATTTTCTACGAATGTTTGGTTGGGTCTTTTAGGGACTAAAGTAATTGGACCTTATTTTTATGATGGCAAATTAACCGCTCGTAGATACCTTAATTTCCTGCAAAACGAATTTCAAGATTTTCTTTATGAATTAACAGTGGCAGAAAGATTAAATTATTCATATTTTCAACAAGATGGGGCTCCACCTCACACTGCTGTAATATGTACAAATTATTTAAATCAGGTTATGCCAGATAGCTGGATAGGCACCTATGGACCCATTCTATGGCCAGCTCGATCACCAGATATTACTCCCTTGGATTTTTTCGTCTGGGGTTACATTAAAGACAAGGTATTTCAAACTGCCCCTGAAAATATTGAGGACATCAAAACCAGAATTCGAAACGCATGTGAGGCAATTACTCCTGAAATGCTCCAAAATGTAATGCGTGACGTGTCTCGTAGAGCACGTTTATGTGTCAGAATGCATGGTGCACAATTTGAGCATTTGTAGTTAGAAAATAAATACACACAATTTCTTTTCAATATAGTAGTAGGTAGTACTGTTATACATAGTTTTTCGTTTTTTTCTTTGGGTGTTCGTTTTGTACTTGTATTTTTATTTATGAGTTATTTATTGGTTTGTATTAAATTGTAATAAATAATTACGGAATTATAATTATTATAAAGTGAATTTTTACTATTATGGCACAGCTGATTGTTACGATTCAATTATATGAATTGTGGTATTCGTAAAATATTAAATATTGACACTATCGGTTAAAATTTCTGTGACATGTTTTATATCGTTGGAATGAGAAAAAAATAACGGAATTAATGGCGTCATGGCCTACTTTGAGATATGTATTTTTCATTTTTGCACAATAGCGTATGTCAAAGCCAACTGCATTTTTCGATTTTTTTGTTACACGTTATTATTCTTATTGTCTCCTCAAATAAGGAAGCTATAACCGTTTGTGGTTTTCCTATTTTTCATGTTTTTGTAATATATCTCATAAAGTAGGCTATGGATTTAAAATTTCTTTTTACTGAAATATAGCTCACAAAAAATGGGATAACTGTTTCTAAAACTTTATTCTTCTACAATAGATATTAAGCGAGATATTTGGTGTGGCCCTCGTAAAATAGACAGTCTGTATATGTGTAAGAAATTTCAAGTAAATATCTTAAACCATTCCTGAGAAAACGTGCGCACAAAAGAAAAGTTACATACCGACAGACCGACAGACAGACAGATATTTTTGTCGCTCAAATTTAAAATCTCGATGTTTTATGACATTCTAAGCCTATTTCAACAAAAAATATTTGATTTTTTTTGCGATTACTATACTTCATTTCAAAAATCAAGGGCCACCGAAGTTGAATCTATTTGCAGAAATCCTGACTCATTAACTTTATACGTCATATACTTATTACTTGATTTTTAATCGTAATCTGTTCAGAGCCCTGAGATTCCCTTCTACATTTATGTATTTTTACCCCCAGTGGCGTGGATCAGGTATGTGCCTCTGAGAGTAAGTTTGCGTGTTTTTGTTTGATTCTTACGTTTTATCTTTGTAATGGATAAGTCAATTTAGATTCGGTTTCCACCAAAAAATTCGATATTTCAACAGAAAGTCTCTCTATAGATATTTAAATATTTGAATTTCGGCCTCCATCATGGTTTCGCCATATCGAAATGGCAAAAAGTGGGATCCGGTCCACGTATGAGATGGATTCCTTCCGTCCTCCACGTGACCCTTTATAATGTTCTGATGAACCCTCGTTCCCTTAAACACATCACGTGCTTTATGGACGCCTACTAAATTGTTCATACAAAATTGGTCTATCATGCTTGTATGAACTTTTGACAACTTGTCTGCAATTTCTTTCACAAAAATGTGCCCCGATGTGCCGAAGTGACTTTGAACTAATTTCCGCAAACACCAAAACATTTGAACACAACACTCGAATATTAATAGTCGAAGTGTGTGCGTGTCGCAAACCACGCTAGAGTAACCAGGAGATGATTAAAACTAAAGTAGACCTAAAAGTATGACTATATTTATAGTAAAATATACTTTCAGTGGAATGAATTTAACCAATAATCTTATCTCTAACTAGAACTCTGTCACGGTTCAACGAACAACTATATGGGATAGGCCCTTTTTTTACCACTATTCTTACTAGTTTACACATCCACGTAGTGGAGTGGAAGTATAGTGATCGTAAAAAAAAAAAATAAAAACTTTTTTTGTTAAAATAGGTGTCATGAAACGCCGAGATTTTAAATTTGAGAAGAAGAAATTTCTGTCTGTCGGTCTGTAACTTTTTTGTCCGCACATTTTCGCTGGAACGATTTGAGACATTAACTTGAAATTGCATTGTTTTTTTAGCTTATCTGGTGAAGGGGGAAGCAAGCTGGTAAGAGTAGAGATACATGGGATTTGGTGTGAAGAAGCCAAGGCTTCAAATTTTTTTATAACGTTTTTCAATAATATGCAGCTGCCTACATTTCTAATTGACTTTAAATTACTGAAATCTGTTCTATAACTGTTAATGCATGTTGGATAATACTGGATTTTTATTTTGAGACCGGAGACTTACAGACAGATAGATGATAAATTGATAAACATGACAGAGTAAAAATTAATAGAATATAATATATGAATATATGTGTAACACAGGTTCCTATAAATTAGTATTAAGCGAATTAATTCGGTTTAATCTGGTGTTAAAAATGTCGATTTCATTTTGAATAACTTCGTAGTTATGGCATATAGAATACAGAGGAGAGAAAGATAAAATATTTGTGTGAGTGTTAGGAAGTAAAACAATGATGTAGATCTGGTTGAGCTGGTAGGTGCTCTAAAGCTGATTTGAAGTAATTGCGGAGAGTCGATTGCATTGTTTAGAAGTTTGTATAAAAATATTACGCTTTGCATCTCTCTCCGTTGCTTCATAGAGCTGTATGTAAAACGATTCAATAGTATTGAGTGGTCATATCCTAGGGGGGATACTGATAAATGCCAGGAAGAAACGCCTTTGAATGCCTTCGATATTGTTAATATGTTCATCGTTATGAGGATTCCATATCACGCATGTGTATTCTAGTCTGGGTCGCACCAAGATGTTATATAAGGTTTTTATTGTACTTGTATTTTGAATTGCGAGCGTTTTGTATGAGAAAATCTAGCATTTTGAAAAATAATGTAACTATGTTACTCGTGTGTTCTCTAAAGGAAAGATGCGAGTCAAATGTTACTTCTTGATCTTTAAAACTATCAAGACGTGTCAGATTAGTCCCATTAATAGTATACTCATAAAATATTTTATTTAGTGTCCTTGTAAATGAGACTACATTGCATTTATTTACATTCAGAGACTAAATTTGTTACACCACTCGTGAATTTTGCTTAAATCCGTTTGTAGTTGAGTGCACTCTGATTCATCGCTGATCTTATAGTATATCTTCAGGCCATCCGCATATGAGAGAGATGTACAGCTGAGAGCGATGGCGATATCGTTAATGAAAACGATAAACAATAATGGGCCTAATACCGACCCTTGTGAGACTCCTGATTGATAAATAAACTCGAGACCTGTGACCCTGGTATTGTACGAACTGTATGCTATTAAGAAGATAGGATTAAAAGAAAAGTATTAACTAGGGTTAAGCCTAAAAGAAACTAATTTTGTTAGCAAAACACCTTGGAGAAATCCATATAGATGACATCGATTCAACTTTGCCAAAATTGTTTTTGATTGTAATGGGACGATAATTCTGTATATCTGATTCGCTATCTTTTTTGTGAATTTGAGAAATTTTGGAGATTTTCCATTTATCAGGATATGCACCAGTTTACAAGGACAGATTAAAAATATGTGCTAACGCCGCTAATATCATTGAGCAGTCTGTTAAGCAGAAAGCTGGTAAGCCATCTGGTCCTGCCGTGAATTTTGGTTTAATTTTTTGAAGGCATTGATGACTTCAATTTCAGTTCTTTCGGGGGTTGTTATATTGATATTATTAATAGTGTCCGTATCTAATATATTGTCAATGTTAGTGAAGGCAACTGAAAACAATACTTTAGGAATGGCTTTATGTAAACCATTTTCCAAGTGTTACATTAGTTGCAGATAATATCCGGAATTTATTATTATAATTATTACTGAGAGCTATTAAAATATCGAACATATGTATAACGGTTTATCTAAAATTCTTGTCTATTAGAATTGGGTTATTTGAGAAAATTAGACTTGTTTTTCAACGCATGTATTCAGTTTGTTAGTTAAATTGAAATCCGTAAACAACGTTTTGTTCTAATTACCAGCTTTTAAAATAGTGAACATTCAGTAACATACACATTACTGAATCTAAATTTAGCTGCTTTCATTATGTTTATATTTTACAAAAATATTGTAATTTGTAATTTTCTACTTTGCTGATAGAATTTATAATGTGTTATTTATCGCTACAGCGTGAAGTAACTAACATGTAGTTAAAATGCTTTCTTTGAATTACTTTCTGGAAATTCAAAGTATCTTTCCATTTGTAATCTGTATGTAATATATTATGAAATATTAATATCTTTGTACGCAAATGCCAACAGGAAACATTCAAGATTTCTTCACGTACAATCAGAGGTGGCTCGTGATCTTTTAGTAGGGACGGGAACTGCACCATTGGGTAAACATACATCTACAATCTACATACATGTTATATCATACAGTATATACAGTGTGAACCTAAAGAAACGCACACAATTCATATCATTGGTATGTGTTATTTGTCAAAAAAATCCTCGAATAGGTCGATTTTAGTTTTGTAAATGCTACATTTTGTCACTTATACCAAAATTTATGACGTCATTGGTTTTTGAGTTATGACGTCATCATATATTTTTTTAATGGAAACAGAAATTTTTGTTTAGCTTTCTGGTGATATGAAAAAAAATGATATTACCCAAGCCATTCATTTGGAAAAAAATATTTTTATTGATTGATACCTTACATAAGTAATTGTGAGAAAACAATCATCTCCATTGCTCAAATTGCGACCTTCTAACCATTTGGCATTGACCAAGACGGGTGTAGACACTTTGCACGCTGTTCTGAATCATCTCATGGGCAATTCGTTTCATCTCCAAGCCAATTCTGTCTTTAAATTCTTCTATGGTATCCGGTCTGTTAAAATGCATCCTTGACTTTAAATATCTCCAAAGAAAAAAGTCTAAGGGGGTTAAATTCGGTGAACGCGGGGGGACCACTCAATCGAACCTCGACGACCTGTCCACCTTCCAGTAAAAGTGTCATCCAAAAACTGACGCACTATCCCAAAATGAGGTGGAGCCCCGTCATGCTGAAACCAGACGGTTTCAGCAGGAACATCTTCATCTTCATTGTTCGGAAACATAACTGCTAAGGCTGGCACTAACTCAACTCGCAAAAACTGTAAATATCTTGCGGCCATAAGATTTAAAAAAAAAAAAGTCCCAATAAACGATCACCAATCATACCTGCCCACACGTTTACTTTGCCTCGTCGCTGTGTATGGGCTTCTTGAGTCCAATGAGGATTTTCGCGTGACCAATGCCTACAGTTATGCCGATGCCCTTTAAAAAAAATGTAACTTTATCAGAAAAGACAATGTTCTTTAAAAAAATTGGGTTTTCATCGCACAAGGTCATCAACTGTTTACAGAACTGTAAGCGCCAATCTGGATCGTCCTCATTCAATTCGTGGATTAATTGCACTTTGTATGGATGGTATTTTTCTTGTTTCAATAGACGTACAACAGAAGTTTGACTCACGTTATGATTTAAAGCCAGATGCCTTGTCGAAAGATGGTGGCTTTCCTCACTTTCTAGAAGAATATTTAATTTTGTTTCGATGCTTATGCTAGGGCGACCATATCGAGGGAGGTCAGCTACACTGCCAGATTCATCATATCTAGCGACCAATCTACTTTCAGTGGATCTAGAAATTTGCTTTTCGGGATACTTGGCATTGAAAACATCACATGCTTCCTGATGAGTTCTCAGCCTATCACCATATCCAACCATCATCAAAAGTTCTACGCGTTCTCTTTCACTTAAACGTTGCATTGCATTCTCTAGTTTTACACTGTCTCAGAAGTGTCACAAAACTGAGGTTCCACACGTGCCAAGAATAAAAAAGTTATCGATACTTTACACAAAAAGGCCTGTATGTCTCTGTTGTTAAGGTGATTGTTTTTTTGTTATTTTCTTTGTTTTGTTTTTATGTCAAATGTTTTCATGCTAGTTAAAACAAAAATGTAGGCAACAAGATTTATCAGTCCATAAGATAGTGGAACATTACTCGTGAATTTGCGAAAGTTAAGCTATTTTTACATAAAATGTCATTTTTCCAAAACAATGGTTCAGGTAATAACATTTTTTTTATATCACCAGAACAAAAATGTCTGTTTCCATTAAAAAAAAATTATGATGTCGTTATAACTAAAAAACCAATGACGTCATAAATTTTGGTATTGTGAGAAAATGTAGCATTTACAAAACTAAAATCGACCTGTTCGAGGATTTTTTTGAAAAATGACACATACCAAAGATAAGAATTTTGTGCGTTTCTTTAGGTTCGCACTGTACATAATAAGCTAACCATTAACCTACTTCGCCGATTTACTGCACTTTTTATATAATTGTTGCACATTCTATAGAATACCCTCCGCATTTTTATCGTAAAAAAATATTTGCGAAAATTACAATAATGTTAATTGTATTAGCGAGTGACAGCCTTGTCTAATTGCGAGATGAACGAGAGCCGCCAAAGCTTGGTCCATAATCTTATCGCATTTGTGACAAATTATTAAGTTGATAAATATTTGGGAATATTGCCTAATTTGCCTGTTTTGCAATGTAACAATATAATACGATATAAATATATAAATTAAAATTTAATAATTAATAAGTTTTTTATTTATTGATCGATCTTGTTCAAAAACAATAGGGTTCTTCCTCTAGCTAACATTACCTTACTGTTTAAATTTCATTACAATACGACTTTTCGTGCTTATGTTATTGTGCTTACAAGAAACGTGACGGACGGACGGACAGACGGACGGATGGACAGACGGACGGACAGACATTTTGAAAGTTATTCAGAATTTGATCACTTGACACACACAGTGATATGAAAATGTTTACCCTACGAGCGATAGTACCGGTTTTAGAAATATGCCGATATAATGCAGTACAGTTTTGTATTTGTGAAGAGTATAATAATAGTAAAAATAGCAATAGATAAATAACTGCCAAAAAGTTTTAATCATCTCATTATATCAGAATCGTTCTAATTTTTTCACACGATTCACCGTTATATGAAAATATACGTTAAAAAATGTGTTTCTTTTCTACTTTTTTAAGGTAGTCTTATGGGCCCCTAGCCGTTTTAACAGAAAAATGAAGAAAACTCAATTTTCTTTCGTTTTTGTTATATTATCTCCTACTTTCTTGAACCAGTTATATATGAGAAATTATTATTAGAACGATAAGAAGTATTCGTGATTTTTTCCGGGCGTAGGCAATGCGATTAAGTATGTTATTAAGTGTTTAATAATCTAATTTTGGATTACAGAAAATTTGAAAACTTTTTGCAAGCATCTTGTGATCTATGGATTATTTTAGTTGGCCTCCCTTTCTATATGGCACGTTTGACAGCACCATGCTATCTGCCGCGATTCCCGTTAGATACATGTACGCACCAAACCCCTTGCCGCTCTTCGGTTTCATCAGCCCAACGTCTTAGATAGAGTCCTCGTCATTTACTGTCTGGTTTTCCTCATCAACCATTTTAAATTGGCGTATCTTCGGTTGACGTGGTTAAATAAATGAGAGGATTCTTAAATGCGATGCTTGAGAATTTCATTGAGGGCCATATTTCTTGGAGACCCATGTATGTAACGTATCCCATCACTGATACAAAAATACGTACTTAAACACTAGACGATAATAAAAATTTATGTTTATCGTTGCAAACATCACGATTCACGAACTTGAGAAGAGTACCAACAGTGCGAGCGAGATGACTTTTGTTAATGAAGTCAATTACATTGACCAAGTTTGGGACAAGAGCTTTTGTTTTGGCTGCTTAAAAAGGAACCATTCTATCAAATTTTCTTTGCGTTCAATTTGATTTCCAAAAAAGAAAACAATATTAACGTTGACAACTTAGTTTTTTAAAGACAGGTTCAATAGTTCAAAAATTAATAATTTAAAATCTGAGAATTACACACATATGTAAATTCACATTTTAGTTAGCGAAACAGTAGAGTTTCAACGGTACCAATTACAGTACCTTTTTGTTCCATATAATACATATGGGACTAAAACTAGTAATTTATACCGTTTCTTGATTTGTCTCTTGCTCGGCTTATTTGAGTAACGCAAAATCAAATTCGCACATGACTCTTTAGCGACGTTGTACGTTTCAATATTATAGAGTTACAAAAAGTCAGTTTAGCTTACTTTAAAGATGTTAAGATATTAACTAGTCTAAAAACTAAAGTAAATTATCATGTCTTTAGTCAGTCAGTCACTGGAACTAAGACCGCGGAATATGTACTTTGCGAATGCAAAAGATTAAAACACATTAGGCTAAAATACAAAGAAAACGTGGAACTAACTTCAGGAGAAACAGGGAAATTAGCTTCCAGAAAAATCGCAAGCTTTGTAGACCAAGTCGGGAAATTCTATGTATCAACTAGTTGAAGATTTTTTAGGTATAGATGGCGTAAGATTAAAGAGCCAAGCGGATCCTTAAATAGAATTAGACAGATACCTCCACATGCCTTTTGCTATTGGATGACAGCCATAGAATCCATCACATGGAATTTAATTACTGCGCAAGTGCATTTCACAATTAAATCTTAGTACATTTTCAATTTGTAAGCATTGGAGCTGCGAGCTGCTGCTAAAGTGGAACTCGAGCGCTTGCTGAAGTCGCATGTCAACGTGTTCGCAATTCGCAATAGGGTATGATCTATTGAATATATTCATATTTTCACAAAATAGAATAACCTTAGCCAATATCAATAGTAAGGATTCTCATTTAGAACAAACACTTCTAATTCGAAATTGCCAGATGACATCCATCTTAGTTACAGCAGTGTACTCTATATGATATGCTCATACACATATTTAAGAGTCTTTAAGTAATAAGCTCTAAGTACGGAATTACAACGTAACAAAAATAGCAATTGCAGAGTAATCAAATGAAAACGATCTAACATCTAAACAATATAAACAAGTAAATAGGATTGTATACCTTAGAACCTTTGTTGACAATAACAGCGATTTCTAAATTTAAAGAAACTTGGTGTAACAGAAATTTCAATCACAAAGATCAGGTTTGCTAATGTGCAAGTATTTTCATATTTCTTTAGGTCTTTAAGATAAAGACCACATGAGTATGAAACAAAACAGAACATATTTCCGTTTTTTAAGGTATAAATACTGTTTTCATTTTTAAATAATACTTTATTGATACATCTGGCTATTCAACTACTTTCGAATGTAAACACTAAATAAAAGTTCCCATGATAATATGTATGTATGAAAACATCAATTTGTTTTTGGAATGCTAAACGGAAAACGTCAAAGCGGTACATTTGTATTTAATGCTATACCAAGAAATCATTAATTCTCATTCTGGAAGTGAATACTTTTGGTGAATGGGGTCGATCTCAGTGGCGTTCCGATATTATACAAAGCATGGTAAAATTTCTTTATGAAAAATATAGAAATGAGTCTAATATAAATTCTATAAACTGAACTAAAGACGTGTTAATCAATGATTACATTAAAACATAACGATAACCTGAACGGTAAAAAATGTTTAATATTTAAAATTGGAAATAGTGTTTTTATGGTTGGATTTTTCGATTAAGTATGTAACTAGCAAATACATATATACGGTACATAACAACATCAACATTTAACACGTGACAAGGTGTTTATAAATTTAGATCTTTGTTCACATCATATTTATACGGCACATAGAAAACTCGAAGCTGTCGATCGAGCTAATGTTAGGGGAGACCGGGACATGCTTTATTTTTCTACACTATATTAAATAATAAATATAATGAATTACTTGATAAATCGAATATCATTACTCTTATGTAAAGTGTGTTCTGGCATGATTAAGATAAGAAATACATAGAAACACGCCTCTTTAATTAAGATTTCTAACTCTTGTGATATAGTTACCTGAATCATCCCTAACTAAAACGTCATACGCAGAGAACAGATTTTAATTTATCTGTCAATGTCGCGAAGGACAAGCAATGCGTCCATCAAATGCAAAAGAGAGTAAGATTTTTTAATTTACCAGAAACGTCATTAAGTTTCTACCGAAACAGGATTTTGAATCTTGTAGCATTTGAAATAGCTACATGAATAACTTATTTGCAGTAAATTGACTCTAATTAATTTATTTATTGGAGTAGAGAGGTATGCAACCACTCTTACTCTGAAGGGCGTAGCCTGTCGTATGTCTGTAAAAGTCTAAACATTCCGAAAGAAACATGTTTTCTTTAAGAACAGTTTGAGTTAGTGGTGTTAATCGTATATTCTTAATATTGTCTAAATGTTATTTGTGGCATTATCTTAATTTTTTTTCCTTCTTCAATTCTTTGGGACTTCCTGCCACATGTATGTTTTCTTTCTAAGCGGTGCTAGGGGAATCTACAAAATATATCACAATTAACCAGTATGTTACTGGTAAAAAACTTCTACGCCTGTGACGTTTACGTCAAAGGATCAGTTAAAGGTTGGTTTTTATAAATAAACAACACAAATAAGTATAAAAACTTGAAATTAAATATTTCGCCGACGTTTCGGAAATCTAATCTGTTTCATTTTTCAAGGCTTTTTTTTAAATCTTTTTTGCTTTGTATGACAAATACACAGCTCTAAGAATGTTTGTTATATTCAATATCCATAGATACTTACTATTTACATAGAACTGTTGATATAGTTAACAGTTTTTTAGTTTCTATACAATGTTAAGTTTGTGAAGTTCTTCTTTTAACATTGGCAGCCAAGTTGTACAGACATCTACGGAACAATTCGACACGCAATTATATTTTTATAGTTGAGGTATTACATATTTGTGAAATTCAGTCTTTTGTTTATTGAGTCCTTTGGTGGTGCATTATAATTGGCTAGAGAAAATGTTCTAAGAGTGCACAAGTTGGCAACACTGAGAAAATTTTGGCAGATTTTCGGTCTGGTGGATTCGTTTCTGGACAGCGAACGGCGGCGGTTCTGCTTTTGTGTTGAAGAATAATTTAGGTTTTACATTGCTAACACTGTTTGGGACTTGATTTGATGTACCAAACGATCTTCACCGCTTTGCTATTTTGTCAATTCCTGGAAGGAATTAGTTTGGTTTTTTGAAGTTCAGAGGCCACGTGTTTCGTGAGGTTATGTAATACTCTCTACGTGAGATAAGCGTTATTTTAATAATACTTGAAGCAGATGTCACAAAAAAATTTGAGGCGTTGGTTTTTAGCACATACGCCAAAAATTAAGTTTCTGGAATCTTATTAGCTTCCTCTACTCATTTTTTTCAGTTTACATATCACCCCACCTACCCCTTTAACGGAGTCATCTCAATCAGATGTCATTATAATACGTACGCATACCAAATTTCAAGTGAATATCTCAATTTTATTTTATCAACCCCTTCAAACAATTTTGGAGTGGAGGTGGTGGGGGGTTAGAAAAATATGATAAAGAAATCTGTGACTCTGGATTCTAGTATATACGTGAAATCTCAAGTTTCTGTACTCTTACCAGCTTGCTTTACTCATTTTCCGCTATTTACTTATACTTACCCCCCTCCCAACCCTTCAACGGAATCATCTCAAAATATATTCTAGTTCCAGATGTCGTTATAATACATACGTGTACCAAATTTAAATTTATCAGCCCCTTTAATAATGGAGTAGAGGTGGGTCGAGTGGTTGAAAAATGTTATAAGAAAATGTGAGGCTTTGGTTTCTAGTATTCACACCAAATCCTAGTTTCTGTACTTTTACTAGCTTACTTTACTTATTTCGCCCTATTTATCCCCATTTAACCCTATTTAACCACCAACCCTTCAACGGAATCATCCCAAAATATAATCCAATTACAGATGTGGCTATAATAGATACATGTACCAACCATTAAATGAATATCTCAGTGTTATTTTGTCAACCCCTTTAATAATAGAGTGGGGGTGGTGGGGGATGGAAAATATCATAAAAAAATTGAGACTATAACTTCTAGTATATACTCTAATCCTATATTTCTGTACTCTTGCCAGCTTGCTATAGTTATTTTTCCTTTTTTACTCCTATTTAACCCCCAATCCTTCAACGGAATCATCTCAAAATATAATCCAGTTCCAGTGTCGTTATAATATATACGTTTACCAAATTTCAAGTGAATATCTCAATCTGGGGCCTTCGCTTCTGGTATATACATCGAATCTCAAGATTTCCAGCTTGCTTTACTCATTTTTTCTTATCTACCCCTATTTACCCCCCAACCCTTCACCGGATATTTTCAAAAAACCATCCAGTTCCAGATTTCGTTATAGTACATAAGTGTATTAAATTTCAAGTGAATATCTCACTTTTATTTTATCAACTTCTTTGATAATAGAGCGGGGGTGGTAGGTGGATGAAGAATATTATAAAAAATCTGGGGCCTTCGCTTCTAGTATATACATCGAATCTCAAGTTTCTGTACTCTTTCTAGCTTGCTTTACTCATTTTTCCTTATTTACCCCTATTTACCCCCCAACCGTTCACTGGATATGTTCAAAAAACCATTCAGTTCCAGATCTCATTATAATACATAAGTGTATAAAATTTCCAGTCAATATCTTAAACCGTTCCAGAAAGAACATGAGGAAAAAAAAAAAAGAAAGTTACAGACAGACAGACAGACAGACCAACCGACCGACCGACAAACAGAACTTTTTTTTTCGGTCAAATTTAAAATCTCGACGTTGATGATATTCTAATCCTATTTCAACAGAAAGAATTTCAAAATTTTTTACCTACTTAACTTCCAATCCACTACGGAAATAATTATGTTTATCAGCGAATCTGGATGCTGGCTCGCTGAGTGAGAATAAAGCACACGCCCAGTGGGAAAATGTGTCAGTAGATAAAAAAGCTATTTATTTTAATGTTGAGAATAACCATTAAATACGTAATGTAATAACATAAATAGAGAAGGTCAAGGTCAAGGATAGTGGTAATTATATTATTGATGATGGGCTTAATGGCCTTTACAGAATAATGATCATGCAAAATTATAATATTAATAGATCCACCTACGACTCTTAATCATTATAGGAACAAGTAAGAACTCATGTTAGTATTTTACTACAAGTGTACACCCACCTACATTTGTGAGAAAATCTACGATTTTGAATTTTGTTTAATTGATGCAAACGTAAAGGGGCCGTTCAGAAATGATGTCACGCTGTAAGGGGGGTAGGGTGGTTTCTGAAAGTTGTGACACTCTGTCACAGGAGTGGGGAGGTCTCAAGCAATTGTGATGTCACAATACAAGAAAATAATTTTGATTATTTATATCAAGGATGCTGAATAATCAACATTTTTGATATTATAAAACATAAAAGTTAGTGTGACATGACAGACATGGGGTGAGGGAGGATCGAACAAGTGCGACAATATGTGACAGGGGGAGGGGGTCAAGAATTGCCAAAAGAAGCGTGACATCGTTTATGAACGGCCTCAACGATAATAGGCTGGAATAAAATGTTATGTACATTTGCATTAATGAAGTTTTTTTTTTATCTGATTTTACCAACGTTTAATAAAATTACACATAATAATGAATTCTTGGCTCCTAAATAATTTGAAATTCTTCCTTTTAAGTTTTTTTGGACTGAATCAGATATAACTGGTGTATGTTTTATGGATTCTATTTTTCATTATTTGGTGATTCGTTAGTTTTGTATAAAGCAAAAGTTGAAGGAGTGTAAACAATTTATTTTTACGCCATCCAGTGGCGTAATAGAGAACTTATTATTAAATATAGCATACCACTGTACTCATTACAAGTCTGTATTGCGGAAGTTCAGCAATTATTTCAGAGATGGTGCTATTCTAGAAAAGACCGGAAAGGCCGGCGCTTGAAGTTTTTCTAATTACTGCGAGCAATATTCTTGAATTTATGAAAGTATTTGTGGGTATAATTGACATTGAGTGGCTTAAAGAGAAAACTTCTAACCGACCAACCGGTTATATACAATTTTAAAACTATAATTATATTATTATGTTTACTTAACCTATTCCATAAAGCCTGCATTCTATAATAGAAACAGAATAGAAAATGTTTTATAAACTTGTTTTCATATTCATAGCATATTTCATATAAATTTTCTTGTCATGTCGATGCACTGATTCAAACTTTCCCTTCGATTCTTCACAAGATGCTTGGCATTGCAAATATTGGTAGAAGTGATCTTCAATATTCACTTCGGAATTACGTAACCTTCCTTCTTCTCCTCTTCCGCTCCATATTATGTAATCTGTATTAGACTAAAAGGGGGAATTAATGTCTGAAGACAGGGAAATTAGCTTCCAGGAATATCTCAAACATTGTAAAAAGCAGAATTAAAAAAAAGTAGCTTTCGCATCTTGTACTCTCAAAAGTACTGGAAACTTGAATATATCTTGGGGTCAGTCCATATCATAGCAACAGTCCCTAAAGTAGTAAATTGCCAAAATAATACATAGGAGCTGAACCATAGGGGCTGAAATGGAAAATTAGTCGCTGTGCAATCGTTTATAATAGGCGTAACCTACGATCTTTATCAACTCAATGATTTCATTGAAGCAAAAATTAAGTTCTAAAATCAAATCTGGAGGAAATCGAAAACAAAATTCATTTATATCTTAAATAAAATTTAAAAGTGGCGGTTTGAATGCGATGCTCAGGTTGTGTAAGCGCTTTTTCTCTACTTTTTCCTTCAATTGATGACACGCTGTCCCTGATGATTCAACGTTCCTATAAGTCGTTTAAGACTTGTTTGTAGGCTGAAGGAATGAAAATGGGTGTAGCGATTCGTATCACCAAAAAAATATTACTGTGTACATTAGTACATTAAGAAATTAAAATCACTGAAAGAAAAATTATTTCGATATCTTCAGCCATTCAGAGGACAATTTCGTTGGTATTTTTGGCTTATGACTGTCAGCTAAGTGAGTTAAACAAGAATAGAAAATGCTCACTTTACTTTCCTGTAGAATATCACAGCTTAGTTATATATAACACAAACATGATAGCGACGGCAAAACCAGGCCTGTATTCTTGTAGGTTATGTTGTAAATTTCACAAAGTCAAAATATATTAAATTCTGGTTAATAAGCAATGTATTCTTACCGGATATTTAGTACACTGAACATTAATAATAGTTAATAACTATGAGAAAGAACTAATATAATAATAGTAGTAGTAAGTGTAAACAAAATAAATGGTCTTAAATACGCCAGTCGTAAAATCTTAACAGTCAGCCATATTTTAATTCTATTAATCATCTCCAGTTCAAGTTATCCAATCTACCAACAGATGCGATTAGAACAGAAGTTTAAGTAAATTGCCTGTAAGTTTGCGATTGTCATAATTCAATCTCAACGCTGTTCTGGAAGAAAATTAAACTCATTAGGAAAACAGGGAACTAATAACAGTTAGATGACTTGATCTTAATTCAACTTTCTGTAAATCACAACTTGCTGTGCATTGACGTGCGTTAACACAGGTTGCCTACGGCCGGCGTCCTTACAAAATGTTAATACAAAATAATACGAGTATATTTAAACATTATGTTAATTTAATAAGTAGCGATAGAGTCATTATTTGTTCATTCTTATTTAGGTCTGAAGATTCTATACCTGGAGTTCGTGAATTGTATCATTTGACTGACTGTGCCAGAGGAACTATAGAAACAATACATTACATTAGGTTCTTATGGGAGCTTAAAGTATCTGACTGAATTAAAGTAGGTGCGATTAGGACATCAGTGAGGCAACTTATGCACAGAAAGTTCGCTGACAATTCATAAAAAGGTGAATTCGGAAGACTGGTGGTACTTAATTAATACTGCTCTGTATGAATGGGATGAAGTCATCAGGTGTTATTTATAGATAGTTTCCTATACGTGACGTCTTTGGGCCAACAATATACATTGCTTTTACTAAAAATTAACATTCCGTGTCTACAATCTCCACATTATTTTTAAACTAAAAACCGCTGCCTAAGGAATCACTACTTCCACATCCAGATTCTTCATCCAAGTCACTTTAAAGGAAATATCTTGACTATATAAAAGTTTGAGGGGTTGGTTTCTACCATATTCGTTAAAAATGAAGTTTCTAGTTTACCCTACTTATTTTCCACTATTCGCAATCTACCACCTCCCACCCCTTCAATGAAGTCATCTCAATCGGATGTCACTACAATACATACGTGTACTAACTTTCAAGTGAATATCTCAATTTTATGTTATCAATCCCATTAATAATGAAGCGGAGGTGGTGGAGTTTGAAAAATACTAGAAAGAAATCTGGGGCCTTGGTTTCTAGTATATACACCGAATCCCAAATTTCTGTACTCTTACCAGCTTGATTTACTTATTTTTCCCTACTCCTATTAACCCCAACCCTTCTACGGAATCATCCCAAAATATAATCTACTTCCAGATGTCGTTATAATACATACGTCTACCAAATTACAAGTGAATATCTCAATTTTATTTTATCAAACCCTTTAATAATGTAGTAAGGGTAGTGGAAGTGTTGAAAAATAGTATCAAAAAATCTGAGGCCTTGGCATCTAGGACATACACCTAATTTCAAGTTCCAGTACTCTTACCAGCTTGCTTTACTTATTTTTCCCTATTTACCTCTACTTACTCCCACTCCTTCAACGCAATCATGTCAAAATATAATCTAGTTTCAGATATAGCTATAATACATAAATGTACCAAATTTCAAGTGAAAATTTAATACATTGGGTTGATTCTACGGTTGGTTCCTTGTGAAACATTCTTCAATTATTTAAACATACAGGAAAAATTATGCTTTTTAATGTTTCAAAAAGTTTTATTAAAACTCTACACGAGTTTCGGCTTATTAGGCCTTTATCAAGAGCACAAGATAATAGATAGTATTATCTTGTAATCTTGATAAAGGCCTAATAAGCCGAAACACGTGTAGAGTTTTAATAAAACTTTTTGAAACATTAAAAAGCATAATTTTTCCTGTATGTTTAAAAAATGAAAATTTAAATTTAATTTTATAAACTCTTTTAATAAAGGAGTGGGGGTGGTGGGGAGATGGAAAATACTAATAAAAAACCTGAGACCTTCGCTACTAGTATATACACCAAGTTCCAAATTTCTGTACTTTTACCAGCTTGCTTTACTTATTTTCCCCTATATACCCCTATTTAACCCCCAACCCTTCAATGGAATCATCTCAAAATATAATCTAGTTCCAGATGTCGTTATAATTCATACGTGTACCAAATTTCAAATGAATATCTCAACTTTTTTTTATCAACCCCATTAATGGGGTAGGGGTGGTGGGGGGTTGAAAGATATTATAAAAAAATCTGAGTCCTTAACTTCTAGTACATACACCGAATTTCAAGTTTCTGTACTCTTACAAGCTTGCTTTACTTATTTTCCCATATTTACCCCTATTTAACCCCCAACCCTTCACCGGATATCCTCAAAAAACAATCCAGTTCCAGATCTCGTTATAATATATACGTGTACAAAATTTCAAGTCAATATCTTAAACCGTTCCGGAGAAAACGTGCGGACAAAAAAAGTTACAGACCGACAGACAGAAATTTTTTTTTCGCTCAAATTTAAAATCTCGACGTTTCATGACATTCTAAACCTATTTCACGAATAAAAATTTTTGAAAATTTTTTTGCGATTACTATACTTCCAATCCACTACGTGGATGTGGAAGTAAAACGAACTTCTCAGTAAAACTTGATTTTAGGTCCTTCTAGATTTGCCACCACTACACACATTTATTCAAGGAGAAGCTCGTTCAGTGGTGAACAGACTAATGCAAAGCTTTAACATCAACAAGGCAGCAGCATGAAATAGAGCACCAGAAGTTATACACAGAGCTGAAGGTGGATTCCAATCTAGAAACGACCACAGACATCATCGCCACGAAGTATAACTTCAATAAAAATTTCAAAATTAAAATATCAGACAGGGAAGCCTGGAGAAACGGTTCCCTAAAATACACAAACAATCTGGTATATATACAGACCGCTCCAAGACTGAACACTGAGTTGAAGCTGGGACTTGTAGGACAAGGTCAAAAACAGAAATCCCAATAAGTCTAGGCTAGCCTAGTTGAGGTTCCAACTAGTTGGCAAGGAAAAGTCAAGGGTTGATATGCTATACTAAGGAGTCCTTTAAGATTGAGGAGTCTGATGCAAAAGTCAACAATAAGACAAAAATGAAACAGGAGTGCCCTAATGTATTCACAGCGGGTCGCGGTGATCAAAGTCAATCGGCTAAATCTAACACCTGATTTCTTCCTCGATATTGAGACACGCCAAAATGGTATACTTAATGATTTCGATAATTTGAATAGAATTGTATAGAAACATATCTTTATAGGATTTTGCAAACAGAAGAAAAAATAACTATCCATGAGAATAGAAGAAAAACTGTGTAAAAATATTAATGAAATCTTTGCATTCTTTCGATAACCTGAATTCTGGTTATGCTAGCAAATTAAAATCCCAAAATGAATTTGTCTAATTTCTTATTTGAAAATTTTCATTCTAACACTAGCACCCACACATTTCAAAGGTTAAGAATTTCTAAAAAATATAATGATAGATTTCATGAGAATGAAAAATGTTTAAGACAAGGTAGGTAGATAAATTCATTTTAGGCCTTTGTTCTCATTTTTAGCTTAATCTTCATGGCCGTAGGGGGTTATGTAGATACTAGTTTAATCTGCACGGCCGTAGGGGACTGTGTGGGTGCTTCTTCCGGACAAAATGTCTGCATCTTTCTGGAGTTTCATTTTATTCTCATATCCTTGTAGTGGTAGACTTCTCGGAATACTCCGAAGCTGGAAAGTCTTTACTTCTTTAGGGTCATCACGTTTTCTATCTAACATAGACTCTCTGGTACCGGCTTCCTTTGGATCTCCCTTCGGCTTCACAACATCTCCGGTCACTCTTTCTAAACTCCTCCGTGGACGTTCTAGCTGAATACGTCCTAGTTCTCCACACTTATAACATTTCATACCTCGACCGCTTGGCCTTCCAGTACTCTGTTTATTCAATGTTTCCAGTATTCACTCTCCTCAAGTTCCACTGTCGACAGTTTCTTTTGATATGCCTTACCTTGCCGCAGTTGTAACACTTAACACTTCTACCTGGCTTCCCTTGCCTAAGCATTTTCTGCGTCTCAGTCAACGTAGGGTTTTGGTTCTCTTTTTCTAGCTGAAATTCTTTGAGAGTCACAGCTCGCACTATCGACCTTAAAGGTTCCCTACATGCGGCTTCTAGTTCTAGTGCACGCACCAAGGCTTCGTTGCTACTATTGTATTGGGATCACTGAACTCTACATATAAATGGAATGCCAATGTCTATACCTATTTGTACTTCAAATTGAATCTCGCGCAAGTATGGCGACCCCGGGGAGAAGCGCAATCGCATTGTGTAGAAAGCCAGGGCCGGCTCTATTTTTATTGCAAGTATTTTTAATTTGGCTTTTTTTTCAGAAATCACCAAAAATATGCGAGTATAGATTGACATTTCTTATACAGTTAACCTTTGTCTTAATTTTTATTAAAGAACATAAAAGTTGTCATGTTCAAAACATAATTATTTAATTTTCAATTTTCTTCTAGTAAACGTTCTTGATAATGTACGATCATATTGAGAATTGATTACAGAGTCCACCAAAAAAGGGAGTCATATTTTCTACCTCAGAGATCGAAATATAATTTTAATATGAATAAAAGCTAAAAGTGAAACCTGAAAAATACTTTTTTGGTCAAGTTGTAAATACTTTAGTGAATTTAATATAGGTAGACTAATATTAGTATTGCAAGATCACTAAGATTAGTGACAAAGTAGAAGGTATTTATTATTGGAGGAATAAAGAAATATACAGTAACAACTTACATTAAATACTTTATTGAAAAATCATGTATTTTTGTGTAGTCTTTGCCTTTGATACAAGTAACTTAAATTAGGTAACGCAATAAAATGTAACAAAAAAAATATATATATATATACAAACCAAAATAAGTAATACTATAAAATTTCACTTAAATAAATAAAACAGTCAGAGAACATATAACAATCGGTATTACATGACTTTAAAAACAAGTACTTAAAATTAAATTTAAATTCAGGCTGGACACTTTCAACGGACAATACAAATATCTACTCATCCAATAAATACTTTTTAAGCCTACTCTTAAATGTATTTAAAGTGGTACTGCTTTTAATATTCTCAGGTAAATTTAAATTTAAAATGATACCTTTTCTGTAAAATATCTATATTTTCTTTATCTGCTTCTATATACACCTGAGATGCCATTTGACCATACGCTGAAATGCCAGATGAAGTACTACGGATATCTACATCAATACTAAAACCAAATTATAGAATTATTCCAGAAATCATGAAGATACGAAATTATTATATCTACCATGGCACTGGGTGGACTATAGAAGATAAAGGTTTTCGAGGGCCTAATTTCAGGGTTGGAACTACATCAGGTTTCAGACGTTTCATTTCCCCCTCATACATAAAATCTGTATGAGCAAAATGTTCACTGCAAATTACATTGCTATAGCTCAGCTTCTCGATTTGAGAATTTCTACCAATAGCCTTTAGCCAAGGTAAAATACCTTTTCGAAGTCAACCTGAAAATAATTTGAGAGATGTATTCTTAAGCAATAGGTACATTATTATTCTTATTTACATGGTAAGTTTGCCTGTCTGATCACAATTTTGCATACAAAAATGTCCGTTTGATTTTGTTTTTCTTAATATAAGGGTACAAATAGTGCAGTAAAAAAAGGCCAAAAAAATTAGGAGATAGGTATAGTCTGGATACAGCAAGATTATGATTTTATCCTGTTTGGGGTATCATTGGGAGTATATTACTAAGTTTTGGACCTCGAAAACCTTGTGCTACTTTTTTTATAAACAATTGAATTTTTTCTACTGCGTTTTTCGAGCTTAAAATGTGAATAACTCCGGTTCTATAAGCCGGATCGGGGCAAACTAAAAACCAGTCTCTTCGTAATAAGATTGCCAATAAATTGTCGTTAGTTTCAATTCTCTGAAATACGTACATAACCTACAAAACTGAAAAAACGGGAAAAAAACAGTGTTTTTTTCATTTTAGTGCCCAAGACCGGCAACTCGACCAATTTGCATCAAACTTTCAGAAAATATACTTTTTGCTGTAATAAAAAGACGCTGAAAAATTGGTGTCAAAATATTGAACCCATTGGCCTAAATTGCATTTGTTATCTAAAATTTGAAATGCCCGCCATTTTATGCCGTTATGTCCAAAATGAATTTTTTTTATTTCAAAATGTAGATCGCGACGTCAGCTTTCGAATGCAATTAAAAATTATTTTTTTAAATGTAATTTTGGCTACTTTTCTTACATTTGTTTATAACTCAAATAACAACAATTACATTTTTTCGGCCATTTTGAAAAACAAATTAAAGTTTTTTATCAGATCTGGTAGAGAATTTTGGGTCCTTTAATTTAAAAAAAAGAAAGTTCATTTTTGTTAACGTGAACTCGAGATATTTAACTTTTTGCATTTTGGCTAATTGTTAATTATCAAATGCATATTTTGAGCTAAAATTTGGACTGTATCATTCTGAAACGTATTCATTTCATACGATAAATTCAAAAAAAAATTAAGTTTTATAGAAATTTATTTACAAACATTATAATGTAAGTATTGTTAATTGAGCTAAAAAGTGATTTTTTTAATTTATTCATAAAGCTTAGTTGCAAAATGCAATAACTTCCTTGTTTCTTAAAATTCGGAGGACTTTTTTTTAAATACGTTATTTTTTCCCTCGCAGTGCGATATCGACTTAGCTTTTTGTTAATAGTAATAATAATAAATATTTTAAATGTTTAAATTTATATACTTACAACCAACGTTTGCTAATATACAAACCTATTTTACCCGCGGAGCGAAGAGTTGCTTATAAATGAGGAGAAATGTTTACATTTTCTTTCTCTTTCTTATTCCCCACCAGTTCCATTCCTTACAGCTTAGATCGGTTGCCGTGCAGTATTGTTTGTTTACATTTTTATATTTGAGAAGCTGTAAATTAATTTAATACATGTGTGATACTAAGGGGGCAGGTTTAGGGTTAGACCGCTTGGACATGTTAACAAGTACGACACTGATATTTCACTTAATACAAAATTTAATAACAAAGTCTAATTGTCCACACGAATGATGCAAGTAAATAATAAAGTCTTAATATCACCGAATAAATTTAGTAAAATAAAGGAACTAACGATAAGCTACCCGCTAGCCCTCAATAATCAAATCTTAACTCTTTCACAGGTAATCATAGAATGCCTTTCTGCCCTGGGCTAGCTGATTTCGTTTCGTTCGCCCTAAGCGTGTTCCTATGCCCATATAAGGAAATACATAGAATCTTAAACTATTATTGGTTGGGATAAGTCAACTTGAATGTTTACATTAACAAAAATAATAAACAGTCATAAGTACTAGTGAAGGGTTCCTAAGAATCACAGGCGTGGAGAAATTATTTTCGGTGCCGCCGACATATAAATTAAAAATGTCTTCAAGTGAAAGTGAGATTATTAGGTGTTTAAAATATCATGAAAGTTTTGTATGGGTCTAATCTAATAAAACCTATGGATTTAGGTGATTTAAGATTTCATTGTTTCCAAAAACTTACATTGAAAACCTTCCACCGATCGAGGAAGCTACAAATGAACATTTGTTGAGAGTGTATCTTCAAATACACAAATGGCTGGAATATGAAGAAATAGATCCACGATTGTTTGGTTGGGAGGATACAATTAATGGTTTAATACCTTTTACAATGAGAAAACAGCCAATACCACAAGAAATTCTTGAAATTCTCGCTTGTGAATGTAAAGCCGGCTGTAAAGACCTGAGATGTCGATGCAGGAAGTTCGGACTATAATGTACAAGTTTGTGTGAATATTGTGGAGACATTAATTGCAGGAATTGTACAGAATGCACTGTAGTCAATGAAGAAGAAAATCGTGAAGTTGAAGAAGACAATATAGATGAATCAGACATACATTCAAGCTGTACCGATATATCAGAATCGGAGCCCCAAAGCGACTGCGAACGCTTGCAAGTTAATGTACCCGATCTTCGTGTTCAAATTCGTGATGAAGAAGAAAATTTTGAAAATTTTTTATTTGAAACAGATTTAGAGAGTGAAACTGAATTGTACACATTACCAAGCAAGAGATATAAAATACATTAATTACGATTTTGTAAATTTATAAGAATAAAAATGTTTATTTTTGAATAAAATGTTTTTACCATATTATTAATCCTCGCCTTTAAAACTTTTTCTAACAAGTATTTATATTACAATATTTACTATTTCCTCTTTTAAATAAAACTTAAAACATTATATTTAGAAGACAATATAAATTTAATCTAAGTGTTCATATTTATATAGAAAGATTTAAAAAAAAATTATACAGGTTTATACGTTAGCAATCTGTACATGTGTACATATGAATTTGGAAATAAAAAATACTCATTTGCATTATTAATAAAAAACTAAGTTGATGATCGCATTGTGAGGGAAAATATAACGTATTTAAAAAAATAAAGTCAGTCGAATTTTAAGAAACAAGGAAGTTATTGCATTTTGCAATTGAGCTTTATGAAAAAATCAAGAAAATCACTTTTTAGCTCAATTAACAATACTTACATTATAATGTTTGTAAATAAATTTCTATAAAACTTATTTTTTTTTTTGAATTTACCGTATGAAATGAATACGTTTCAGAATGATACAGTCCAAATTTTAGCTCAAAATATGCATTTGATAATTAACAATTAGCCAAAATGCAAAAGGTTAAATATCTCGAGTTCACGTTAACAAAAATGAACTTTCTTTTTTTTAAATTAAAGGACCCAAAATTCTCTACCAGATCTGATAAAAAACTTTAATTTGTTTTTCAAAATGGCTGAAAAAATGTAATTGTTGTTATTTGAGTTATAAACAAATGTAAGAAAAGTAGCCAAAATTACATTTAAAAAAATAATTTTTAATTGCATTCGAAAGCTGACGTCGTGATCTACATTTTGAAATAAAAAAATTTCATTTTGGACTTAACGGCATAAAATGGCGGGCATTTCAAATTTTAGATAACAAATGCAATTTTGGCCAATGGGTTCAATATTTTGACACCAATTTTTCAGCGTCTTTTTATTACATCAAAAAGTATATTTTCTGAAAGTTTGATGCAAATTGGTCGAGTTGCCGGTCTTGGGCACTAAAATGAAAAAAACACTGTTTTTTTCCCGTTTTTTCAGTTTTGTAGGTTATGTACGTATTTCAGAGAATTGAAACTAACGACAATTTATTGGCAATTTTATTACGAAGAGACTGGTTTTTAGTTTGCCCCGATCCGGCTTATAGAACCGGAGTTATTCACATTTTAAGCTCGAAAAACGCAGTAAAAAAAATTCAATTGTTTATAAAAAAAGTAGCACAAGGTTTTCGAGGTCCAAAACTTAGTAATATACTCCGGGTGATACCCGAAACAGGATAAAATCATAATCTTGCTGTATCCAGACTGTGCAAATTAAAATGCTTTTTTTACTGCACTAAAAGTACTCCGGCATATTTTTCCACTGCAGTTACCGATATTTAACCGATTCTTCAGTTTTCTCATATCAATACGAATTACTTTCTATTGGTTTATTGCTTGTGTCACACAGTGTACGCAAGATAAAGTATAATATGTACATTCAATGTACATGTGAACAGTAAATCAAGCATGGTCTTTACTTCACATAGCGATAGTGGATGTGTTCCCCTTTCTTGTTGTAAGTCTGGAAAATGCTTACTGTATAGCTGCTTGTACAACTGATACATATTTTCTTTGTGCAGATTGAAATTAGCAAATAATATAGGTATCTTGCACTGATGTTGTTATTACAGACTGACTTACATTGGTGCTAGTGCAAGTTTTACATTCCGTAAAAAGTCAAAATAACAGATGTTTTGCTACCCCATTCTATAATTTTAAATATAATACATTTCAGTGGTCATACAGTGCCAAGATTTTCAAATTTGACTATAGTCTCACATTTTACAGTTCACGCTTACTTATTTGACAAAGTTAGATTTATAAAAAGTACTTACGGTAATGTAACATATTTTTAAATAGATCAAGTCCATATCAGTAACGCACATAATTTGGATTGTTTAACATTATTTAGGTAGATTCACAAATAGTAATAAACTTTAAAATTCGCTAAAGAATTACGGAAAAAGGTGAGGTTAGACAATTTTGTATCCTGAATATCCAATGAATTCTATATATTTATCATGTAGAGTTCAGTAGATACCTCGACGTAAAGTATAGCCTAACGAACATTTTTCAGGCAAAATTACCCACGGTAAAGGTGGCTTCAGAGTGCATTAGCATTAAGCCATAAGATGTAAGCATAAGACGTATGACTTAATTTTAGAGAGATGCATTCATAGTATCGTAAGCGTAAGATCGGTGCGTGCGCAGTCCCTACAAATCTACGTGACAGAAGTAGTTACATTTTGTTGATTTATTCTATTTTAGTATTATTTTCATTCAATAGAAGCCTAAGCGATTATCACCAATAATTTTTCCATATTCAAAATTAATATATTTTATCCTGAAATGTCAGATTTGTGGCGAAACTGTTTTGCGAATCTACCCGAAAGCGTACGCTTTTACCCGATTGTGTAAGACTTAAGCATAAGACATAAGGAAATAAAAATAAACCATTTCTTACGCCATACGTCTTATGTTATGTACACTATGAATGCTCATACGGATTTGGGTATGTTTATTTCTGTTATGGCATATGCTTACACCATACGCCTTATGCTTAATGCACTCTGAAGCCACCTTAAGAGAAAAGATCCCAAAACTCGGAGTTGTCGCCGATGTTTAGAGGATAGTATATTTTACAGAATAGACAAGAACAAGGTACTTACTCAAAGTATACTGTATAGGTAACAAACAGGAACAAGACCGGACCATATTGCTTTATTCTTTATCTTATCACGAATTGTTTATGTTACAAAGTACTACATAAGACAACCGCTAAAAAAGCTGGACACCGGCTCTGAAATTCTGCACTAATCCAAGACCTCCCGCTACGGGAGACAAATCAAAGAAAAATCGCGTCGGCGCATACCGTCTACAAGAAGCATTCTGACTCAATCACCAACATACTTTTAATACTAGATTTCTACTGCGGCGACGCAGAACCCCGGGACCTTCAATCGCATGATTGAAGCATTTTGTTCACGCGCATATATCTGTATTGGTCTTCCATTTATTATGTATAGTTCAGTGATTGGGATAGCCTGAGGACTCATCTGATCTCCTCGTCCCTTATCCCATCTAGGAATGCCCCCACTACCAATTTCTCTTTGAATTCTCTTGGCACATTGGGATACGCCGAGTGTGCCAGTTTTTCCACCGCAGCTTCAAATTCTTGCAGACCCTCTCCAGCTTTTTGAACGCGCAATTTCAGCTGGGCCTGGTATACTTGGGCAAGGTGTTGATCGCCATATCGTAGATCTAAGGCAGCTTCTGAAACTTTAAAGTTCCGTTGTTGGTCTACCGGAATTGTCTGGAGCAACTCCGAAGCTTGGCCTCGTAAAGCCAGGACTAATGCCATGGCCTTCTCTTTTTCATCCCAGTTGCACATGCTGCTGCTTCGATCTGTCACTTGTACGTTGTCCAGGAACTTTGACCGTCAAAGGAGGGAGGCTTTAATCACTGTCCTGATGATACTACCTGCTGGCTTCCTCTATCCCTCAACTGTCGTTTAAGTCAGTCTATTTCTCCTTTGACTTCTTCTAACTTGTTTACTTTTTCTTTCACTTCACTGACTTCTCCCTTTACTTCGCTTACTCTTTGACTTCACTTACTTCCTCCTCGCTCGATCTTATTTTTGAGTTTTTCTGTGGCTGTAAATAAGGCATTCTGTTGTGTCTCTATAGCATTTTTTAACTCGTCTCTTTTTTCTTGATGCTTTATTTTAAGGTCTTTCATGATATTTCTCAATTCATTTTGTCGCTTCGCTTCTTCTTGACGTCGTTTCTCTTGCTTTTGCTTTTCCTCTTGACGTCGTTTCTCTTCTTCTTGCTTTTCCCCTTGACGTCGTCGTTCTTGTTCTTCTTTGTCCTGTTGATGTTTTTGTTCTTTTCCTTGTCGTTTTCTTTCCCGTCCCTTTTTCTCTTCCTGACGTTTTCTTTCCTATTCTTCCTGGCGTTTTCTGTCCTGGTCCATCATCATTTTTGGCATTTGTGTCATAAGGTCCTGCATTTGTTTTACCGATGTCATACTTCTGGTTGTTATAGGCATATGACTACGTTAAAATCAACTAAATTTGACAATCATGTCAATATGGGTAATGAAACTGTCCAGAAAAATCTCGAAACAGCACGAAAAGTTTTATCCAGAGTCTTTGTCACTATCCAGTTGAAATGTTTTAGTAATCTCCACTATTGTCCGAATAGAAAAGTTCTAGAAAGTTCACGAAAATGCACTTAACAACACGAAAAAGTCTTGTTCAAGGTCTTTATTACTTCTTAGTGCAAAGGCTTTAATTATCAACACTAATGTCCTAATAGAAAGTTCTAGAAATGTCTCAAAAACGTGGTTAACACTATTTTCCTGTCCAAAAATAACCCGCGAACAATGTCCAGTAAATCGCTCCTCCGTGTTAGCACTACTTCCAGAGAATACACTGTCCAACATTCTCGACACTTCCGAAAAATCATCTTGTTAAAATTCCGTTCGACACTAAATTGTCCCTTGTTTCTGCCCCTTTTTGGGAAACCATCCCTTCAAATTTCGTAAGTTCCAAAATAATTTAACAAGGAATAACCACTAACACACTTTATTTAATAACTTACCGGAACTTAAGAATGCTTTTAACAACTAAAATACACTTTCACTTACTAAGAATAATCTTTAACAATGCTTATTACTTGATGTTTACACTTTGTCGGATGTCCAACCTCACTTGTCACGTTTCCAATTCTTCCTCTTCTGCCGTGAATCTCGCCTTATATACTCTAAAATGGCTTATAGAGTTATCTAGAACACAATCGAGAATCTTCTCTCAGCACACTCCAGAAATTTCGATGTCTTTCTACAAATTTCTAGAACAGTCACTATTAGTCATGGGCGTATCAGTCTCCAGTTTCTAGGGAGTGTAATGCATAATAGTATATTACATTAAAGTAAAATTAATGAAAAAGTGATGTTAGCCAGCAAATTTGGGTTATGTGTAGAATTTAAATTGATAAGTCAATTTTATGAAAATATAACATATATGGTGCTGTTATCAGTACTGAAAGTGACATTATGAAAATTAAGCCCGGTCTCCAAGAAAACAAAAATAAATTTTGCTTTTTATTGGAATAAAAGTATTTGGAATAAATATTTGTACAAATTTTATTTAAATATTTAGATAAGGCTAACATTTAAGAGTAAGTTTGGGATGCTTTGAACTCAGCTAAGTTGTTCTATCCATTACACTACGCGATATTAAATCTAAAACGTCCTGTATGATAATAACGTAGAATCACACTCGTTTTTAATCATATTGAAGTTAAATAATTTATAACGATGTGCTGTGGAAAGTGAATAAACATATTCGTAAATATGATCATAAAGTAACAGATAAGTAAAAAAGTTTGACACCATATGTTAATGTTAATATGGTTCATTAAACAGTCTTCTAATACCGTTAAATTTAATTGTGCGGGAAAAATTTATATTTATGAAAAATTCAACTTAAAACCGATTATAACTAGTATTTGTTTATTTAGCTTCATGGGTAAATAATTCCGACAATTCCAGCAAATGCAAACGTATATTGTTATATTTATTCATATTTTTTTCTTTTGGCTTTGAATCGTAAACTATACAGCCAATCGTAAGTGTGCATTTAATGTTAATTTTAAATAGGAAAAAAAATATTTGTTTATTTTTTATTTGACTAAAGGAGATTAAAGAAGAAAGTCTAACACACAGAAAAAATAATTCCCTCCATAAGAAAACAGGATCACACACGTCTTGCTCGGGAGTCTTTCAGGGTATTTAAAAATAGACCACACAAGAAGGACCACGGTTAACAGGGGAAAAATCACATAAGGTAAGACATACGGAGGCGAAGCTAAGCTATAAACTAATATATGTTTTCTTTCAAAATACCAACAAAGGTTTTATATAGATGTCGTGTTAGCTAATAGAGAGAAATTCTTTTACACAATGAGTATTCATGTTTCTGATGTTTCTGTGTTACCTTAATCAGTTTTTTTTCACCAAATATAGTGAATATTTATATAAATAATATTTGCATTAGTTAGCCAATGTTGGCTTTTATAAAGCTCCATCAGATCCTAACGAACAACACTTTGCTGATGGGTTTTATTCCGAACAATATCGTACAGCAGATGTTACCTAATTGTGATTAAACTGACAACCAAAATGTATACCCATTAATAACAAACAAATTTAGACATGACTCAATTACAAAAGTAACAAGGAACTGAGTTGAGGTGGCGCTGAAAAAATTTCGTCTGCTTTAGTTTCATAACAGTCGTTGAAAAAATAGCGAAGACGGACACTTCTGACAAAACTTGTCAGTAATACATATATGTTGACCCATAAATAAATTTTAATTAACAAAAAACACTTACTGATTACTTGGTACTTCTCGCATTTCGTTTCATAATTTCAAGCTGCCATTATGAACTAATACCAATAAGAGGTATTCCATGTTTCTGAAGGGAGTATTACGGAATATACTTAAGAAAATTTTTTTATTTCTGCTTTCATCTACTTTAAAAAAGGAGTACTTAATAACATTTTCTGCACAATGCATACTTCAGGAGATACTGAAAAAGAACAAAATTTCACTGTTTCTGAGGTATTCCGCAGCTCGCACAGGTCTTTCTAAGCTACAAACTTGGTTTCTTACTATTGGTATAGGTCCTAACACATATTAAAAAATCGGTAAAGGTATTTACACAGAACTTTTCTCTTTATTTGTGCATGGCGGTCACTCTAAAAAATTAATAATTACGAAATGACATTGAGAATAATAATCGGAATATAGTTATCACTATTATTACAAAGAAAACATGATAAGTTTTGGTCAAAAAAATATACAGAGTGCTCACCCAACAGCAAAAGTTCAATACTAAATGACAGATGCCAAATATGGAAGGCTTGCGCAAATACCTTTACAAGTGTCCACCATGACTGAATTATTTCTTGGGATGACCACCCTGTACATTTTTTAATAAAAGTATAGTATGAATATGCCAAGTATTATTGCCGCCTGTCACATTTTCAATTCCACATTCACGTAGTGGAGTGGAAGTATTGTAGTGGTGGTTAAAAAATTTCATTTTTTTTTAAATTTTTCAAAAATGGTGAAAACATTTTCAAATTTTTTTTTTCTGAAATAGGTTTAGAATGTCATGAAACGTGAAAATTTTAAATTTGAGCAAAAAAAAATTTTTCCATCTATTCTAGTGGTAAAATATTTTTCCAAAATGGTAAAAAAATGGTGCAATTTTTTTTCCGAAATGGGTTTGGAATGTCATGAAACGTGAAAATTTTAAATTTGAGCAAAAAAAAATTTTTCATCCATTCTATAATAAAAAAAAATTAAATTTGTTTTTGTTGAAATAGGTTTAGAATGCCATGGAAACGTGGAAATTTTAACTTTGAATAAAGAAAAAAAAATCCATCTATTTTAGTGCTAAATTTTTTTAAAAAATTCCAATTTTTTTCTTTTTTTTAGTAGGTTTAGAACGCTATGAAACGTGGACATTTTAAATTTGAAGAAAGAAAAAAAATCCATTTATTTTAGTGGTAAATTTTTTTTCAAAAATGGTAAAAAAAAAATCAATTTTTTTTTTTTAATAGGTTTAGAGTGTCATGAAACATGGAAATTTTAAATATGAGCAAAAAAAATATTATTTTTCATTATTTATTCCCTTTTTACGGTCCACCCTGTATATTTTCCAGTAAAAGTTTAACCATTTCTTCGCTGACTGTAGCGTCAACTACCTACCAAATTTGACTGCTCTCCGTCAAGTAGTTTTTTTAGTTAATGCACCCACAGACAAACAGACAGACAGACTGACGGAATTGAAAAACTTATATTTTCGAAATCTACGTGATCTGAAACGTCGAAATTCGAAAAAATCTCTGTGGGTGATGTTTTCTCGAATACAATACTTCCCTTCGGTATGCGAGGGAAGTAAAAATTAGAACTACATGTCCTTTTGGAAGGTCGAGCCCTTTTTTGTGTATAAATTGACTGGCATGTCATAATCTTTTTTAGCATGGAATAATCTGTAATTTGATACAATACACAATTTTTTATGATTAAAAAAAAATCAAGAAAGCGGCCAAAAAGCGCATTTTGCACACTCAGATTTAGATAGACCTTTAGTGATGTCTAAATGATCGCAACAACGAACTAAGAAATTCAAACCCCCGTCCTTGTGGGAATTAGTTCCACCCAAGGACCTGTATCTACTGTACTATTACTTTTTTTCAGTAAAATTTAATTTGACAAGCCGTTCTTTTGTCACACAACGACCTACTCAATAAAATTTAAAAACAAAGTTGTGTGATAAAAAGGATCTATTTGTGAAATGTTACATAAAGTTATCTAAGTATTTATAAATTTCATAATAACAATGAAATTTTTTAGACAATTGTAGCTATGACAGTTAACGAATAATTTCATTTAACGTTTCAGAAACTGGCCATAGATTCTACTAAATAGTTGCATTTAAATTGAAGAAGTACCTGCCAGGGATTAAATATTAATCAGTACCCAACTAACAAACTTGCTCTATAAATTTAAGATTATAATACAATTTTATTTTATTACTGTTGCATTACTGCTCTGCAAACATTATTTTGTTTTATTAAATCAGCCAAAGTCATTATTTAGTCTTCACGACTAAGTCGTCTTATAAATAAGTGCTAAGAATGTTTTTACAACTAAATTATGAAACATTTTATAGAATTTGTTTCTCGCTGTTTTGTAAACGTTTATAGAGTAATTATTACAGCATGTTTTAGCTCACGAAGCAAAATTGATTTATAACAGATTTATAGTAATGACCTCCGGTACTTTTTGGTCAATTTGCAAACAACTATTCTTTAAAAGTTTAACTAAGCAATAATAAAACAATTTTATTATGGCTCTTTTTAACACAATGTTATTGCTGGGAGCATATTGTATTTGGCCGTAACTGCTAATCAATTGTTATATAAACGAAGCACACATTGCTCTCATAAAACATTTATCAAATAATTAAGAAGCTAAAAATTGTCTTTAAAGACTATTCTGCACCATTTTTACAAAACATGGGTAGATGTTTATGCGGCATATTGTTTTCTCATTTACAGTAGTCTTTTACAGGACCGCCCCCAAAGCTTTGAGGTTTCAGATGTATGATTTAAAAAAAATATATTTTCTTATTAGTACATTTTCAATTTTAGTTTTTAATTAAATTTTATTAAATAGAAGCTTTTTTAAATTTTATTTTAACTTTCAAGTCTTTAGATCTGCACGTTTTTTACCAACCAGATTGTGCAGATGTTGTGTTACATATATCGTATTCTATTCGTCAAACCCTTTCATTTGATAGCCATATCCAGGGGGTTCTCAAGAAAAAGGTAATCCGCCATCTTAGGGTGTCCGCCATGTTGGATTTAGAATGACGTCACATAGTTTATCGTATTCTACATGTGTACAATATATCAAAGCTCTAGCTCAACTAGAACTAGTCGAAATTTTAATTGCAAGATATGTTTATATTGGTATAAGAGAAGCTAAATAAAAGCTTTTAAAATAGTAACATATATGAAGTTATAGAGAAACAAAATTTTTAAATACTGCTTGCATTTTCTTTATTTCATACTGACCATTGTTTTTTGACGGGAACTCCTCGTAGTTGATTAAAAGGCAATACCGGGCAAAATTATTTGGAACAAAATATTAATGGAAATTACTTTTGCTTTTTGCAATATGCCCCTGCCTAATTACAATAAAATTGATATATAACAATTCTTCTGAAGATATATTTGTTCTATATGTTTTCATAGTAATAAATATGATTTATAAGATGGATGCCATAATGTTATTTATGTTTGAATTATTCGTATAGCAGCCATTTCGGACTAAAATAAAACTAGTTGAAAAATAAGAATTATTGTGATACTTACAACCATTTTAGCAACAATCTATTTGTGAAATATGTTATCTGCGAAACAGAATTGGTGCTATACCACAAAAAGATCGAATACAAACATTTTATTTTCACTTTATATTTTTAATTTGGATAAATATCCGTTATTCTTAGAGCGCTCAAAAATCTCATTGTATATGCACCACATATTTCACAGAAAAATTTCGTTCACAACCCAAAATCGCCTTGCTGTTGACGAAACGAAGTCCTAATCAGTTGACATTTATCTCATATTACACCAAACATGTTGTTAATTACGCCGCCATGTCCCATAGAATCTATATACCTTGGTAATGTTTTAAAACAATTTTGAGAATTATTGTTGTCTGCAATGTTGCTGTACATAACAAACAAGTATCAATGGAAATAATAACACAGTGCTTATAAACATGTTTTATCGCATCTCGAATAATTTTATAATCATCGTCTACTAATTTTTTTAATCCTGTGTAAACGTTTATACAATTATTTTATAACACCCGTGAGAGCAATTATAAAATAAATACTTTTGATCAGATCTTATTAACCTATGTTTTTGGACCTGCTGAATCTGGAGCTGTCTTCAGAATTGCTCCATCACGTCAGAACCCCTAACCTCAAAAAATAACTAAAAATCAATGAAAATATCAATTAGAGTGAGGTTAGGGAAAAATCCTGACGTCATGGAGCAATTATGACAACAGCATCGGATTCAGCAGGTCCAAAAACATAAGGATAACACAGTCTAATCAAAGGTATAGAGCATTTTTTTAAATTTTGTGTACTTATTATTGAACAAACACAAGTATAATTGGTATATTATAAAACGGTCGTGGACAAATAATATTTCATTATATAATACGTACTAAATAAATTTCTAAAAATTGTGCCATAGTAATGATAATTGTAATTGTATTAGTACTCATAAAAGAATATTTTTATTTTCGTCGTCCTAAAAGTCCCCAGCATTTTGATAGAATTTCACTCACTGGTATACTCTAACATAATCCAACTGCAGACGGTCAACAACCCTTAGTATGCCACCAGTCTAGCGGAACTTCGAAGGGGGTGTCGAAATTCATTCAACCCCGTAACCCTGTCACTTGATTTATTTGCTTTTCGAGCGTCTTATATCTACGCCCACATACGGATGATGTGTTAATATATTTCATATAAATTTCCAACATGTATTGAATACTAGAAGCGGTTTCTTCTTGACAGAAACTATTTGTAAACACGTTTCACGCTTTTAAAATTACTAATGGTCTGGGTCATATTTAGGAACCATGTTTTTCATCAGCTGTTAAATTTATACAATTGATAAATTCCTCAGGAATAATTATTTTTATAATCGGATCTAAAAACATTACTTAGCGAGTAAAGAGTATCTCACATCTCTCAGAGCCGGTTTATCAATGCGGCGATAAAAGTTATCATAATATGATCAAAGCCTATGCCTATCCTTTAACCATAGGATAACTTGAACCTCGCGTTGATAAACCGGCCCTCAGGGGTTTACATACACAGACAGAATTTCTTGAAATTATAACATGCCGTTGGGATTTTTGATAGTGACTGTTTTGTTCAATTGCGCCAACTTAGCTATACAGGGTGGTATAGAAAATTCAGTTAAAAGAATTAATGACTTATCGATGGTATATATCATATTCTAAATTCAATTAGCGCATTACTTTCAAGGAAAAACATCTACTATTACTTTGTGTTTATAAAATATGTATGTTGTTTTAGACACGACTTCTTGGTGGAGGGGGATGGGTTGATCACTTTTCTTAGTGGTCCTCCGACAAAGATAAAAATTAATAAAAATTCCGAAATAACTATATGATTTCATTATATTTCTTCAGAAATATATATTATTGTCATATATAGAAGTAAGCATTTTAAAATGATAAATAATGAAGACTAGCCTAGTATTTATAAGAAGAATATTAATATCAATTAGTTAGATATTCTGTGCTGCTGTCCTTCAAAAACACTTCGTTTCATTTTGACAGAACTACGGTCTAAAACAACAACTTTGGAATAAAAAAAACAATAATTACAGTATTATTTGAGGCCCTTCGGCCCCACTTGCAGCATCTAAAACACGAGTTAATAAGCCATATGATGAGTATTTCATTGCTTGCTGATGTCTCGCAACCTAAGTACCATAAAGAGGTACCAGTGATAGAATCAAGCTGGTCATCATCATTTGGAGGAAGCAAATATGATACAAAGAGACTGTGTTTGACAGGTTGAGTAAACCTAGAAAATATTTTTGCTCTTAACAATCCAGATTCAAAGTGTTGCATTTGGAAAATGAATTCGTTATTTGCTTCTCTTTCCATGGTGTACTGAACGTATACCGGAGCTAGTTTTACTTGGTATGTGCCAAATATTGTAGAAACTACATATTCTAAAAGTAAAATAGGAATCGCAACATCAACATTGTCCATGTTAATCCAAGCACCACCACCACGACGTAAGTTGAAATTTTGTATTTCAATTCTTGTGTGCAATGGATTTTGCGGATTACGTGCTAACAATCTTTCGGCAAGTTCTTCACTGGAATCCTGCATTTAATTTAAGTTTCTAAATACATTTGTAGGGGCACAAACTGTTTTTAAATAAAACAATGCTGCACGGGTATTAAGTCTTTAAAAAACTTGAAAATTGATTTTAAATGGCCATTTCGTGACTCCACTACCCAACTAGTTTTGATTAATTTTCTGGAAAGATTTGCTTCTTCAATATTGAATTGCCTTTGGTTTATACTTGTACAGGTGGGAAAATTACCAAAAATTAACCTCACATTAAACAAAAATATAAATGTTGCTCAAAATGCCTCCCGTCTTGTTCGATGCAGATCTCAGCACGACGAACAATATTATTTGTGGCCCTTTGTGACATTTCGTAAATGATTGTTTTAAATGTCACCACTATGTCTGCCTACTCTAACAAACCATAACGCGTATTTTTAAGCGAAATATCAATATTGCATTTAAACTAATTTTTCTTACTACCGATTGTAGCGCCCTTTGATGCAATACTACCCAGGGAACCATAACTAAATGTTAAACTACAATATACATACTACTACATACTACATATAAACTAGAAAAAATTGAAATAATGAGTAACTATTTCTCTTTTCTCCGGCTATGAATAATTTTGGTTAGAATTGTATATAAATATGCAATAACTTGGACCAAGTTTCATCATAAAGTTGTCCTATGGTCTTTGATCAGGCCCGACGAGAAGGGGGTCGGGGGTGTTTTCCCCGGGCCCGGCAGTTTTTGAGGGGACCCGGCGATTTTGAGGAGGCCCGAAGTTGGGGATTTGGACATTAATATTTGCATTAAGTAAAACAAAGGAGGTATACTTGTAAATGATTAGTGCGATGCAAATAGTAACGAGTTCCGTTTATAATGAGATAAATATGAAATTGTTACGTAAATGAATATCCCCGTTCCCGCTGTTTAAAATTTCTATCGTGATAAATATTTAGTCCTAGGGAATATCACCCCCCGCTTTTAAAATTTCGATTGAGATAAATATTGAAATCTGGCAAATAGCATCCCCCGCTCTTCATCGATCGAGAAATATATTCAATCCGAAGGAATACTCCCCTCCGTTCGTCAAGATTTTTATATAGATAAATAGTTTATTATTATGAATGTCACCCCCCGCTTTTCGAAATTTATATTGAAGATTGGTGGATGTCGTATGTACAACCCCCCTGGGCTCCGATTTTCTCTCGACGGCCCTGTCTTTGTTTATAACGTTTTCTTGCTATTTGTGTTTGTAATAATATATAACAGTTTGTGAGTAATTTTATTAATATCTTTGTACATTGTATTATGTTCTAAGGAAAGTAAGGCATTACATTATTATACTCTTCGCAAGCACAAATTGAAGAGTATATTGCACTTGATCGGCATATTTTTAAAACCAGTATTATCGCTCGTAGAAAAAAATTTCATATTAGTGTGTTGGTAATCGAATTGTGAACAACTTTCAAAATATTCATCCGTCTGTCCATCTGTCCGTCCTTCCGTCCGTCCGTCCGTCCGTCCGTCCGTCCGTCTGTCTATATGTCTGTCTGTCCATCTGCCTGTCGGTTTGTCCGTTTGTCACGTTTCTTGTAAGGTCGATAACTTAAGAAAGGAAACTCTGATTGTATTGAAATTTGGACAGTAAATTAGTGTTAGCTAGAGGAAGAGCGCTATTATTATTTTTTTTAATCGATCAATAAATAAAAGAATTATTAACTACTTGAAATTTTAAACAAATCTAGTTTTTTATGTCTTAATTAAAAAAAAAATATGTCTAAAACGAAAACAATCTCACCCCTCTGTGGAGGGTTGTTTAAAAAAGTTATAAAAAAAATATTAAAAAAAATTATTAGAAAAAATTTGAAAGTTTGGATATGAATAAATATTGTTACTTTGCAAAATCGGCTTACAGTCCCTAATGTTTATAAACTTAAAAGTAATAAATTTGTCACAAATGTGATAAGATTATGAACCGGGTTTGGCGGCTTAAGCAAAAACTAACATTACCTACGATAACACTGGGAAGAGCATCCCATAGAATGTACAACATAAAAAGTTCAATAAATCGGCGAAGAATATAATGGTTAGGTTGTTTATTTTTGGGGGTCAAGAAGACTAACCAGTTACTTGAAACTTTATTACACGTCATCAAACTTTAGTCACAGTTTTGTTAAAAATCTTATTTCAACAAGGCAGCACCATATTAGAGAAGTTTAAAAATGATCCCACACAAGCGGATCTGTTATAATAGTCCATTCTCTCACCCACATCACATTCAACTCCCCCGATAAAAATCTAACAACTCCATTGACTTCAGACTTAGATTTACGACCCCAAATGCACTCCGACGGAACACTTTACTCTTATCTGTAATCGGTATACTTAATAGGGATGTAACCGCGCTGAAATATGTTGCACGAATTTAAAATCCGATATGGCCGCAACTCTTTTTACATAATAAATTGCTTTTCCTTTGTCACGTAATCGTAAAACTATTTAAACACAGTAATATGATATCCAAATAATTAGCCATAGTGTATTTACAGAAAGAACATACAAACATATCTAGGAGACAGTTATATATCAAATGGCTAAAATTACTTGTCAGTGACAAAAGTGCATAGCGCTTCTGTAGTTGGTATATACCGGGTGTCCCAAATCACCGAAGGAACTCGTCTTGCCAGATTTTCTACAACTCTCTACAACCGTTTTAGAGTGGGACGCCATTAAAGTTCCCCGGTACGGAGCTAACAATTTACTTATCTACCAAAACTATTTTACAGAGAAAAATAATCGTTGGTAAGTAGTTCATACTATTGCCAATGAAAAAGTGGAACATACTTTTAGCACAGAAGGGAAAGCTAGCCTTCGCGGAGCGACCAAATTTAAGTGCGCATGTTCATGTGCGCCTGTTCATGTGCGCCATGTTATAAACCCTATATCTGTCAAAGTAGAAGCCATATTATGATTGTTTTCTCAGTGTGTAGTGTACTGGACGCCTAATAAAGTTGATATATTAGGTTTGTTCCAGCAAGAACTCACAAACTACTCAGAGCCAGTCAGCTCTTTTTAACGTGATCAGGTGATCAATCAGGGATTATTTTCAATCCATCATATTATTTCTGACTAGTTCTAACCAGTTCGTGATTGTTGCTGGAACAGACCTATTATGTGGGCGTAAGTCACCCCCCCCCCAGTGTGGTAACACATATGACTGTCACCACGAGATCACAGAAATCAGACCCTGCAACATGAAAGGTGCCGACCCAAGCTCTCGCTTCTGTACAGTTCCCCTCTTCTGTGCTTTTAGTAAAAAATATACAGGATGGATCACCCCAAAAAAAAGAATTAAGGAAGAAAATGTGAAAATAACAAGCAAAAATTTTCTCGTGAACATTCTATTTAAACGAAATACTACACTTCAATACATTAATAAAACTTAGCTCTCTATAAAATAAGTGATTTCAAAATTTTTCAGAACGTGCTTTGCTATACCGTCGTTGTGTTTTCATTGAAAGTACTAACTAAAAGCTACATTCGGGAGTTTGTTCATATTTTTTTTTCATCGATGGTTTACAAATTAGAGTAAGGCGTTGTTGATAACGACTTTAAAAGATAACACAGCCACACAAAAAAAAAGTGTTCGCTTCCACCAACGAAACCTAGTACACCCTAGGTTTTTAGGGTCGCTGAATCCAAATCCGATGTCGGTTTGTCAGTATCAGGTCGCATTAAGGTTATTTCAAGGTCAAATCATTAGATTCCGACAGAAAAATTTGAAAAAAACTGTATACATGTTTTTGAGGTCGGTATCAGGTCGCATTAAGCACAAACAGAGGATGTATAAGATGTATAACATGCATGTATACAATCGCGTAAAAAGCTAGATTTGTGATATATAAATATTGATCTGTACCTCAACAAGCTGATGAGCGGATCATTCAACGCATTCTTTTTCGGGACAGTTGTCACCGACATCGCATTTGACGAAGCAGCAGGTAAAGACTAATTTGCCAAAAAAAACGCTTTACAGTAGATTTATTCTTATCTATTACATCATTAATTTATAAAATTTAAAGATGCATAAGGAATGACTTGAAAATGCTCTCTGAACTCAAAATGCACTTTAAAAAGTGGTCTCATAAAAGGTATTGCTGAACCTACGAGAATAGCTGTATATTGAAATCGGACACTTTGTCCAAATAAGTTATTTTCGACCAAGTGTCTGTAAAAGCAAAATGGTCCAGGCAGGCAAAAGAATCCATTTTTTTGTAGCATATGAGAATAAAGTGGACATTAGGACTACAACACCCTCGATTACAAGATATGGACACGGTCGACAAGGTGCATAGCTCGTAAAATTTCTTTGATTTGAAAAATAGAACAAGTTCACAGCGTGAGAGTAACTTAACCATCTAGTAAGAGAGTTGGAAAAATGACGAAATAACAGGTGAATATTTTTGTCAGGTTTCCACCATTCGACCTTGAAATGACCTTAACGTGACCTGATACCGTCAAGCCGACCTCGGATTTGGATTCAGCGACCTCAAAAACCTATATACAAATTGTCTCAATTTTTTTTGTCAAAATCTAGTGATTTGACCTTGAAATGACCTTAACGCGACCTGATACTGACAAACCGACGTCGGAATTCGATTCTGCGACCTCAACTCCTCAACATTCTATATACAAATTTTTCTGTCGAAATCTAACGATTTGACCTTAAAATGACCTTAACGCGACCTGATACCGACAACCCGACCTCGGATTCGGATTCAGCGACCCCAAAAACGTAGGGTGTATTAGGTTTCGTTGGTGGAAGCGAAAGTTGTTTTTTTTTGTGTGGCTGTGTAATCTCGTGACTGAAAGGTTAAAATTATAAGGCCTCAAATTATTTTTTGTTGCATTTTAAGAGGCGTATCCAACGTCACCTCAGTTGATGGGGTAAGAGTATTTTTTTTTGGGATTCTCTTCCCTGTATGAGAGGGGGTCTAGGTGTTTTTTTCCAAAAACCTCTTCATTTCTGTTTTTGGGTCAACAATTTACCCCTGTATACCTTTTATCTCAATAGGTACAAAAATAAGAGAATAGGAGGGCTTAATAAAATGTTTTCAGGTTATATAACTTACAAATCGACGAAAAAAGTCCGGATCGGTTTTCTTCACAATTTCACAACAATTTGTTTTTTAAAAGCTTATATTTAACTTGCTTTGCTGTCTGTCTGTCTATTTGCTATAAATCTTGCAATAAAAATTTCGACTAGTTGTAATTAAGCTAGAGCTTTGAAATTTTGCACACGTGTACAAGTCCGGTGACAATGCAATATAGTATATCTATCATATATATATAAATCCAATATGGCAGACGTCCCAAAATGGTGGATTATATTTTTCCTCACAACCCTCTTGATATGGGTATCAAATGAAAGGGTTTTTTATGTCTGTGTATCTGTACAATAAGTAAAGACTAAAAAGTAAATTACGTTATAAATAAAAGAAATTATTAAAAAAAGCTTTTATTTCAAAACATGTACTAAAAAATGAAAATATAGAATGAACTAAAGAGAAAAAAATATTTTTTTCCTATCATTCATTACAATGAAATAATATGAAACATATTCTTTTTAGGATTTTGCAAACAGCGGAAAGAAAACTATCTATGAGAACTAAAAGAAAAACTATATATAAAAATATTAATGAAATCTTTGCATTCTTTCGATAACCTAACTTCTAGTTATGCTAGCAAGTTAGAATTCTAAAATAAATTTGTTAAATTTCTTATTTGACATTCTCATTATAACACTAGCATCCATCATAGTCCCATACGGCTAAGCAGATTAAACTAATATCTACACGACCCCCTACGGTATGAAGATTCAGTTAAAAATGAGAACACAGGCCTGAAATGAATTTATTTACCTACCTTGTCTTAAGAAATTTTCATTCTAATGGATTACATTTTCATAAAATCGTTTGAAACGTTTTTCGCCCTTATTCTGAGCTCATCAGAAAGGCACAAACCCACTCATAACAATATTTTATGCAAAACCAAGGCAATATCCATGAATAAGTATGAAATATTTATATTTGATATTGACTGATAAAAAACAACAGATCTTCACTTATCTATTAGCTAATTAGTATTGGAGCCTATATACTCTATGCATGTTTAAAAGTGAAATATTTATAATTTGTTTGCTTATAGTAATGAATATTCTTTATAGGATTTTACAAACAGCGGAAAGAAAAACTATCTATGAGAACTAAAAGAAAAACTAGGTAGGTAAATAAATTTTATTTTAGGCCTCTGTTCTCACTTTTAAATGAATCTTCATACTGTAGGGGGTCATGTAGATACTAGTTTAATCTGCTTAGCCGTAGGGGACTATGTTGGATGCTAGTATTATAATGAGAATGTCAAATAAGAAATTTGACAAGTTTATTTTAGAATTTTAACTTGCTAGCATAACCAGAAGTCAGGTTATCGAAAGAATACAAGGATTCCATTAATAATTTTACATATAGTTTTTCTTTCTGCTGTTTGCAAAATCCTATAAAGAATATGTTTCGTTACTATAAGCAAACAAATAATAAGTAATTCACTTAAAAAATGAAATAATGTCGCGAAAACAACTGAAAATTTTTCTTCCAAATTCATACATCTGGAAATTGAAAGTTTTGGGGGCGGTCAATTGAATTAAGTAATTGTGCGATAGTGTTATATAACCGCCTTCAAAACTTTTAGTTTCCAGATGTATGAATTTAAAAATTTTAAGATGCATGAAAGAAAAATGTTGAATTGTTTCTGCGACATCTCATTTCTATGTAATGCACAATTTTATTCTGATAGGACAAAAATGTTAGCTTTTTACTACATTTTATATTTTCTTCCTTTACCACAATATTTTAAACAAAAAAGCTTTTTACTAAATATTTTTTTACATATAATTTTTTTAATTAAGGTACGAGTTATACAACAGATATTTAAGAGACATGGTGGAAAACCAATTTTAATATTTTTTGTTTAAATCTCGGATTTATTCCAAAACTTTTTTCCACACTTCTCAGAGCACATTTTAAGTAATAAACTAGGCGGCACTAGTGCCGCCTAGTGAAGGTTTTAGTGCCACCTAGTGGCAGGCATTAGTGAAAGATAAGGAAAAAGGGGAAAATCAACGAGGCCTGGACAATAGACCGAATAAAACCAGAGCCTTTGTGTGCCGCTGCCGCTAAAAATAAGGAAATGAAATCGGTATTTTTAGTGGAAAACACATCCGAGAAATGAGATGCTGAAGGCCTTTCTGAAGCTATCAAGATTTTGTTTGAGGATTTAAACATTGATCAATTGGTTAAAGAAAAACTTACAGGCCTTACAACTGATGAAGAAAATGCTAATACTGGCAAAAACATTGGACTCTGGGTCCATCTGAAGGAACATTTACAAAGAGATATTCTTTGTATATGGTGCGTTGCTCACAGATCCGACTTGGACTTGTCTTATGTTGAAATGAAAGTCACACAGAGGTGAAGACTTCCTGATGAAGACCTATGTAAAAATGATGAGTTCATCAAGAAATTTTAACATTGGAAATGCTAATGTGCGCGTATAGCGTATAGGACAGATATTACGAGTTTTTCCAAGGCCGTCGACATGAAAGTATCAAAGTCAGATGATGTAATACTGAGCGAGAGCGTGTTACTATGTGGGAAGCGAATGCGGTGTAGTCGGTCAGCGCCGATCGATATTGTACCGCCTGTTCAACAAAAGACGATACGGAGAGAGTAAATCCTGTAGCATCGAGCCAGGACGCATTAGTGCTGCTGCGGCGGACGAATAAAGAAACGTAATATAATTTGCCTCACTATTTATACCTTTCCTTAGTATTAATCATCAGCCCTACGACTGGCGCATAGGTAATGTTCTCGCTTACGGTCAACGTCGCGAAGTCGGAGACCATACTCTTCACGCGCCGATTCACAGAAAACCGCATATTAACGCCAATTTCGATCCAGGGTCAGCAAATTCCAATCAAAAGGTGCGTGAAGTATCTGGGGGTTAACTTGGACAAACGACTGACGTTTAATACACACATCAACGAGACGATACGTAAGGTCTACTTCATGTCCAGGAGTCTGTATCCGCTCATGGCAAGGGGTAGCGGACTCATCAGACACAATAAAAAATTATTGTACACGGCGGTAATCAGGCCGGCCATCACATACGCGGCGCCGGTGTGGTGCAGCATCCCGGCCACGACAATGAGAAAACTTAAAGTCTTAGAAAACAAATTTATGCGCCTCATTTCAGACTCGAGCAGGTACACCTCCCTCAGAGATTTGTATGATCGCTGCAGCGACATAACGCCACTAGCGGACTACGTCCGGGAAATATCACAAAAATTCTATTCCTTTCGCCTGGGCGACAGTCCGCTAACACGCAACATAACCCAAATCAGAATGCATAATGTCCCATTCCAGATAAAACACCCCCTACCATATCAGGCGTTGCCTATCTTCCGGCAACCTCTATAGCCAAACCTTTACTAATCACAACTTTCTCAAATCCTACACTATACCTTTCAATTCTTTTCTGTTCTATCCCTCTTCTCTTCTTTTAATTGTTTTCGTTTTTGTCTTTTTTGTTCTTTTGTTATTTTTGTTAGAAATTCCCTTTAGACCAACAAATTTAAGAAATCTAAACATTTAAAAAAAATAATAATCTTCTACTTCCATACTCTTCCAAACGGCGGGCAGACCGTTGGGAAATCAATTGTCTCGAACGGGTTTTTTCGTTGAGTTTTTCCCGTATCAACAGCCAACATCAGCAGTGCGGTAGTGATGGTTTTAAAATTAGTTCTTAATTATCTTAATGTTTAATTTAAAACAATGTTTAATTTTAATGTTAATTTTAAGCCGTCACAGACGGCAGGTGTTTTAGCTTTTGTTTTTTTGTTGCTCCATTTTATTAAACCGAACCGGCCGTGATCCGTCCAACCTAACGTCCACCACGACGTCACGCGCCGTGGTTGTCTGGTTGGCTCCGGATCGCGGTCCGAGGAGGCAATGTTTGTACCCTTTTAATATATAATAAATCTGTTAAAGTAAAGTAAAAAAAAGCTTACGGTGCGAAAGGTCCCGGGTTCAAACTCCTATGCTTACTGATTTTTTTTCTTTAATTTTGTAACGATTAATATATTTTTTCACAAATTCCTTTTCTATGATTTCTATAGGTTAGGTTAATCGCATTTTATTCTGCTTAAAATAAATTCATTCTTTCGTGTGATTTCTTTAGGTTAGGTTAGTAGGTTTTTATTCTGATATCTGATTGTTAATAATTATTAACGCCGCAGGTAGTATTAGCATCCAAGACAAAGAAGTTATTTTTGTAACGAGTACCTAAAATTATGTTTTTTGGGACGGATTGTAGCTGTTCGCCTCTTCCGGAATACGTTTATGTTTTATGTATGGTGTTATTATTTCCAATGTCCCGATGGTTGCAAGGATAGCGAAATCTGTGATTTTTTTTCAAAAGACTCTACCTTTTAAATTTCTTCCTTTGATTGGTTAGTGCCGCCTAATGCAAATATGCTCTGACACTTCTTGTACTGTTTACAATAAATTCCAGTAAAAATTTGGTATTACAAGTTTGATTCCACTACTATAAAGTTTTATATGTAACTCGTTCATAATCAGACTTTGACTCGTCTTCGAAACACGCTTGGGATTTGACAGTTTTCTAATTTATATGTTTGTCTGATATTGCAATACCTGCAATAATAATCAAGTATCATTCAATAAATCGTACCATTAAAGATCCGCTATAGTACAACGTGTGTCTTAATTCAGATGCATTTAAGTAAATTGGGAAATTGTCTATAACTGTTAAAGAAACTGTGTATTTTTCTTACTATTTATTTCTGCGTAAAACAGACTGTTTTTGGTAATAATGAAAAAAAATAAAAAAATTTGAAAAGATTTCGATTATTTTCTTTGGCATATGAATTATAACAGTGCAATGAAAACAATTTTCGTGATCTTCGCTTTAGAAACGTCAAGTCTGAAATCTGTCAATATTTTTTATGCACTACTAAGTATTTTATGCATTTTGTTACACGAATAACTACTGCTGGTTTTATATTCTTTTCCAGATTTAACAGAATTCAAATTCGCTCATCTTTACGCGGAGAAAAACCACCTTCGCATCCATAGTATTTTTTAGATGTGAATGTAAACAGCTTTCTGTTTCCCTCATATGTACTTAATCATATCTGATCTTGAGGCAACCCTTTCATTCAGGATGAGGAACTTGATGACACGAGATCATTTATCTGTCTTGCTGGGTCAGTCATAAGCCAATCTGCGCCGCCGATGGCAAGGTACAAAGCTTATACAGTCTCCTAGATGAAAGATTACTGGGATGTTTATTTTATAGAGCTCGCTGGCACCGAAACTCATAAAGACACATGCAGTTGTTTACTATAATTTCACTTTAGTAATGGTTTTGGACTGAGTGCTAAGTGTACATTAAATTCATTAAAGTTGTATTTTTCAATGCCCGTTCAGTCAATTATATTAAAATTGTTGATCTAGGTAGTAATATGATACCTAATATCTGATTAAAATACTGCCACTATTATGTGACAGTATTTTATCAGACACTCATTTATCATTAAGGGAATAAGCATAGAAATATGAAATTTTGCTGCTGTAGTCTGTCTGGAAATAAAAGAGAGCTTATTACAAATGCAAGTTCTATTAAAATACAGTCCATTAGCTTATTAGTAATTCTCTTCTATTGTACAGGGTGTCTCACCGAGAACTGAATCGATCGATGGGAAAAATATGTAATAAAATATTTTGAAAATTTTGGAAGTTACCAAAGTCAGTGTGGCCAATCCAACCAACATAATTACAAGTATGTGGTACTTCCGGTTATACCGGAAGTTGATACCAACTTGCTTACTTCAATTGGAACACCCTATATATTTTCGACTTTCCGAAATGACCATGAGTCGAAACATGTAGTACACCCTATACCTAAACCGGGCAGTTTCGGAGATATTTGACATTTTTTTTAAATTGACAGGTGCAACGGTTTGCAATAACCGTTATAACTTTCTTCGTCTAGGAAATCCTCATTTGCTCTTTGGCAAGTAGAAAGACCATAAGATGAGCTAGTCTCGAAAAATCAATTCCATAATAGTGTACGAAGTGTTCTATTCTTCACGTTACATTTTATCAAATTCAAACCGCAAGAACTTTTTTATTTCAAAACACCCTGTATTTCTGTATCAAATTATGTTAAGTTGAATCCCCTTTTCTATATTATATGCATTATAGGAGTTAAAATAACAACTTCTTGAAATATTGGCGATTTTCTGAAATGTTCATCAATTGTTAATAAAAATTGTCATCAACTGTGTTAGAAACAATCATTAATGACGGTCATTCTCATGGTGAACGTGATAGGGCAATATGAAGAACATGTAACACATTTGCTACTTGATACCCACAAGAACAGAAACCATTACCATGCAAAACACATACTGGATATAATTTTAGAACATTTTGCTCTATCCAGGTAGGAATTCTACGGAAGAAGACGTGGACATATTAGCCGAAGAAGAAATATTTTTAATTTATTATTTCGATTTTCCCCAAAAAAATTTTAAAGTCACCACTCTATCGTTTTTCATGGCACAATAAACATTAAACTGCTCATGTTCTTGAATATTTCGCTCCCTGAATATATGAGGATTAGAGATACTCCAGTAATGGGAATTGTGTCGATTGAAAAGTCCATTTAGGTAAATTTAGCATCGTCTGCCCATATAATATTTCTCAAAAAATCATTCCTTCACGTCTTATTAAAATAATTTCACAAAAATGTTCTGTGAATTGAATCCTTGGATAATCCTACAATGCCTATACTAGAGAAAAGGGAATTTAATTTTACATAATTTGATGTAAAAAAATACAGGGTGTTCCGTTTGAAATAAAAGAGTATACTGTTATGGAATTTATTTTTATTGTAGAGACTAACTAATCCTGTGTTTTCTCTACGTGCTAAGGAGCAAATGAGGATCTTCTACACGATGAAAGTTATAACCGTGCAAACCCTTGCACCTGTCAAACTTCTTATAAAATGTCAATCATCTCCAAAACTGCCGGGTTTAGGTACAGGGTGTGTTATAAATTTCGTACTAAGAATTTCATGGTCATTTCGAAAAGTCAAAGATATATATATATATATAGGGTGTTCTATTTAAAATAAGCAAGTTGGTATTGACTTCCGGTATAACTACAAGTACCAAATGATTGTAATTATTTTGGATGGATTGGCCACACCGACTTTAGTAATTCCAAAAATTTTCAAAATATCGATCGATTCAGTTCCCGGTGAGCCACCCTGTATAGTGTAACTCACTTAAGATGCAGACACCCTCATATCTCGCTTATCTGATATCCAAATATTTTGAAATGTTGGTTGTGAGTACACACCTAAAGTGAGTCTTTGGACGTAACCACATTTGATTTTAGTTAGAGCAGTCCGATTCTAGGATGTAAGAGGGAGTCGATTAAAAAAAAAGTATTAGCGATTTCTTTAGAGAAAGACTAGTAAGATATTCTTAATCAACACGTTTAGAAACCACCTTGTACAAGATTACATCGTAGTGGGTTCAAAGGTGTTTAACATAAGGCCGTCAAAAAAGAAATTGTTTTACTCAAAAACAATTTTTAGCTGTAAAACGGATTGTCAAATGGAAAAAAATATATTCTTCATTTTTTGTTCAGAATAATGTACTGTACTAGTTTGAATCGAGTTTATAACTCAATAATTATTGATTTAATTGAGGTAAAATATTAATTCATATATACCTAGCATTTTTCTAACAAATAATCTGCAACAAAGATTACTGGCTTACATGGGAGCCATGAAAACAAAAGTTATTGCAAGCGCCATTAATTTTTTTAATTTACTTTTTATTTTTTTTAAATTTAATTTGTTGTAAAATCAATCCAAATTAGTACAGTACATTATTCTGAACAAAAGATGAAAAATATATTTTCTTCAATTGAGAATCCGTTTCACAGCTAAAAATTATTTTTGGGCGAAAAAATTGTTTTTTTTGTTGGCTCCTATCTCAAACATACACTACGATGTAACCTTGTACAACGGGGTTTCTAAATGAGTTGATTAAGATTTTTTACTAAATCTATATTACAATTACGTTAATTGTCATTTTTTTTTCAGTTATCCGGCGAGGAAAAATCAAAATTTTAGAACTTTGCGATTTTTTTACTGGAAAAGGAAGAAATTTGTATCAAATTGCAAGAGACAGAAAGAGTTTAGAATTATCCCGGGAACATTCTTAATTTTTTTTCGGAATTTTCCAATACCCTTTTTAATGCACTTGAAAACTCCACAATGCTCTTTTCTGCAGTGACTCCCTATTCCAAATTCACTTCTGAGTATTTAATAAAAAGATTCAAGTCGATATCTCAAAAATTAAGCCTCAGAGAGAATGTTGTCCATTCTGCCACACTGTGCGGCGTAACTGCAATCTCGGATGGTCTACCTTTTCCCTTTATTAAATGTTGACGTAAATGCCAAGAATTGCCACATTATACCTAGGTAAAAAAGGATTTTGTCAAAGCAATCTTTCACAATTTCGACGGCGTCGTCTAATTAAAGAAGATAATAAAATCGCATTGGTAAAAAACACATAAAAGTACCTCTATACACTGGAATCTAATATTGACACACGGTTAGGGTCGAATGCAATAGCATTCTAAAATTAATCCTTAACTTTGTTAAGTATGATTTGGAGTTCAAAGTGTGTTGAATTCAGGACAGACGCGTTTTTCGTGGCTCCTTCAAGATCTTGAGATAAGTCCGGCAACAAAACGCCGAAATTGTATTGAATTAAAGCGTAAACAATTCTGCATTGATTGATATAAATTAGCACTTAGCAAGACAAGAAATGAAACCTCATGCATCTACAAACTTAGGGGCGGGGCTGCAATCGTTCTCTGCTCAAACAGGCGCGAGAAAAGGTGAGATATGCATTTCTCTTCGTCTAGCGTTTTATTGCCGATAGTGTCATCTTAGACAAATTATACTTTAGTTGATATTTGATTAAATTATATTGGTTGAATAAAGCAACACAAAAGAGTGTATATAAACAACCCGAAAAGTGTACTGCTTGGCCGTAAAATCTATACCTGGATTCCGGTCCCTTCTTGAAGTGGGTGATACAAAATAAGCAACAGTCAGCCAGATGTGAATGAAACAGATAAGTCTTTGTTTGCTTTATTTTAATTTAGTGTAGCTCATTAATAAAGTCTATTTCCTTATTTAAATTAAAAAATTAGAAATTAAAATTGAAAAGGTATTTATTTATTGGTTTATTAATCCTTGTCACAGGACAGTTTATTACACAACAGAGAGAAAAAATTAAGTAATGAAATATAAAATACCTGGAATTGGAAGGCGGCAGCTGAAAATAATTACTGTAAATTGAAAACGATTGTTTAAAAGAAACGACATACCTACAGGGTGAGCAAACTATCCCTTCGGACCTTTTTTTTTCTCATAACGCGCAAAAATATTGTTACCGCGAGATAGGACCCTTCCCAGCAACTCTACCGTAAATGGATATTTACCCGTGGAACAGTTAATAAATAAAAACCAACAAAAAAAACAAAAAAAATGATAAAAAATAAAAGATGCCAGATTCAAAAACAGAAGAAACAGAAAACTTAGAAGAAGAAAAATAAGGAGCTGACGATAGATGGAAACTTAAAAGAAGCATGGAAACTGAAAAGAAGCATCTCGCAAACACCTGCACACCCCAGCGGATGATGACAGATGGAAACCTAATAGAAGCATGGAAACTTAAAAGAAGCAACTCACAAACACCTACACTTCCCATCCTGTATTCCCACCCCTTGCGCCATGCGGCTCTCGCTGCTAACAACAAGTATGTCCAATGTCCAACCCGGCACGCGATTTGGCCGTCCGTTGGGCGTGTTCGACGAACGACCAAGCTGCGTGTTGGAACGAACCTCCATGGATACCCGGAATCGGCAGCAATGCCCCCCTTATGCTAGCAAATCAATAAAAAATCAATCAACTTTGTTAAGTATGATTTAACATTATATAAAAATGGCTTATTTTATTGGGAAAAATGTTTTATGTTGCCAGCAGTTAATTGGGGTTTTCATATTTAATTATTATGAAAATAGATCAAATAAACACGTCACACATACTAAACAGAACAGGAAAGTATGTGCTTGATTCAAAATTGTCTTTTTGTTTACTAGATATGTGTTACATGTTTTTGTAAGAACCATTACCGTTTTTGGGTTAAATTTGCCAAAAATACATCGTAGCTGGTAATAATGAATATTTCACCACTTCGTCGTTTTACCGATTGTTTCAGAGTGTTTGCAATATAATATTATGTCTATATGAGTGCCGTCTCTGGCGCAGAGATAAAATTCCCGAGCCTTATTTATGACTAACTATGTGTTTATAGGATTTGCGTTTTTATTGGGCATTTATTATTCTCTTTCATTTCCAGATAGACTATAGGTTACGCGGTACGTATATTTGAGTCAAAATAACCCTAATATTGCAACTACGAAAATTAAGGTCTTCGAATTCCTTCACTCCATCTGTAGGTCTAGTGTCTGCATGTGTCAGATCTCAAAGAATGTTAAAGTTGCGAAATGATAATACGATTATTGCTCAATAACTATTGATTTGAACAAATATTTGCACAGAACCTGTTTTATACAGAACTTACTAGGCTTAAGTTCTGCACACCACCATTTTGAGCGTAGGATGAGTAGAAATCGTGTTAATGCATTATTGCATGAAAATCAGATTTTACATATTCAATAGATTCAACCGATACACAGCAGCGACAAGTGTTAATAGTATGGTGTTAACTGCTGTCAAAATATACGTGGTAATAGTAAACTATTTTGTTTTATTTTTAACAATGGCAAATTTGACAAACATTGAGTGAACAAACATTGTGATTTGCTATAGCGCGGCTGTTATAGTACTTGATTTTTAGCCCCAAAGAAGTTAAAGATTTATAAAAAAGATTCACTTAAAACAAACAAAACAATCGCACGAGGCAGAAACAATAAAAAGACATATTTACCATTTTTAATAATAATTTATTATTAGCACAAAAACACTATTTGGAAATCAATCTGATCTCTCTGAAACTCAAGTATATTATTAAAATCTTATACAGAACCAGAATCCATCAATAAATACAAATCCAACATTTCAATTCATAAAAGTTTAATAAAATATTTCGAAAGTACCATAAAATTATCTTACCGTCAATCCGTACAAAATTACACGCCTTCAGCAAAATAGATAATAATTAGAAAGTGATTTAATCACTCCGAAGGTCACACGCATTAATTAAATTTCACGTAAAATAAGAATCCGTCAAAAAGCGCATAAGAAAAATAATAATAACCAAAGACTGTAAGTTACGTAAACAAATATTTTTTTTAAATATTTATAAATTCTTCGTTTCATTTCTACAACTAACCAACCCAAGTGTAACTAAACCTACCTGATAGTGATCAATCAAAATCGAGTATAGTCACATTCTTAGAGGCTCAAGAGCTAGCTGGCGCCCATTTCATCAATCAAATTTGCTAGCCATTCAATCTACCTCATTCAAGGTCAATACTCAATTTCAAAAATCATCAAAAACAAGACATATTTTTCCTGCTTACTTGGACACGGCCAGGGAAAATGGACGTTAGGCTCAGGTTCATTTACCATGAAATATTTCCTAATGTAAGCGTTCTTAATGAACAAATTTTGTATTGGTTGTGCAATATTTTCATAAGGATATTTCCAATTTACTTACTTTAACAAAATAATAAAATAAAGTATCAACATTGTGCATGTTCATTTTCAGTTTTATTTATAATTTGGTCATTTTGTGCAAACTTGATAGCGCTGTAATAAAAATGAATAACTTGCGTTATTGGCGTCGAGACTGGAGGGAATTTGTAAATTTAAAAAGTGGCATTGGTCTTCACATTAGATTAGGTCTCGTATATTAAAATACGTGGATGTATTTCAAACACACCCTAGCTAATAGTTGAGCGAATATAGGTTAGCTGAATCTCATTTTGTGTACATTCCTGATGGTAATAATAAAGCAAAGGATAAATATATGTTTTGGCACAAAAATAGCAAGTTACCGTGTAATTCTTCTTGATGATATCAAATAATCTGCCCCATACTGCTATTTACTTATTAAAAATGATTGTAATAATAGCATTTAAATTAAATAAGTATATGTTTCATGATCTACTTAATTGTAAATAAAATGCACACAATTGTACAAACAACTAAATAAATCTGTTAACTCTTAATGAAAATATAAGAAAGGAGCTAATCCGGTAGACACTTTATTTTTTAATTCACGCCATATAACCACCCACAAATGGTGTCTTAATTCATTCTAATTATTAGGTTATTATTACATATTTTGGACTCAGAATTATACCATTTCAATGACGTAATAAAGATCATTCTCAAAATGATATCAAATAATGTACGTAACATGTACAATATATTATTTTTTTCAAGTCAGCTACACTTTACCTAATATCAACTGGAAAATCATTAAGAAAAAGTCCGACAAAGGAATTATAATCCCAGCAATGCCATGAGCGCCAACCGACAATTCTTAGAATATTTTTTTAATTTTTGAAATAAATTGAATATTCTTTTACTACTTTAAATGTAAATTATTTCTTATAAAAAGTTTAATCATTTATTTATAATTAATAATGTTAGTTTAACTCCATAGATGATTCAATAAAAGTAAATAAATATCATTTAACCTACGGCTATGCTACCGGCGCATTATACAAATAAAGCGAGAACTCTGAGACCAGGTGTAGGCTTATAATGGTGATTCGGGTAATCAATCGACTACTTTTGTTTGAAGTCAACTACTCCAAGCGCATAACATATCTGGTTGACTATATGGGTATCGTTTGCAATATTGAAGCACGGTTTCCATGTTATTCTGTCACAGGCAGGCTTTGTAATCATTTATCCTGGTAAAAACGCTTTAGACTGAATTTCTCAGTTAAGAATGGCAATACTACACAAATGCAAACGAAAATCGCTAGACACATTGAGAATAGGTGATTGTGAGATAGCGAACAATATGATTTACCTTGGAGGTCTTGTAGATAATATCAAAAACTCCGAGAATTAAATTCAACGAACGATACAGAAGGCTAGATCGACAACCTGCCAATTAATATAATCAAAACTTGACGCAACAGAAATATCACAACACACAAAGTGCAGACGTGCTAACGCGTCAGTTTTCTCCATCTTTCTTTACGTCTCTGACACATTTAGATATAGATGACATATTAATGTTTTCGAAATGATGATCTGGAGGCGTTTGGATTATTTTTTACATTTCATTTTTTGACACTTATTGCAACCAAAACAATGAAAATAATCTCAAGTACACGCAACGTAAAGAACTTCATAAACCTCATATATCTGTCTTGTTATTAGTTCATTATGTTGCTGAACAATTGACAAAAAATATATATTGCCTGAGGCAATTGTCTAACTCAGTGTCTTTAAATGTGCAAAAACAGCCTACTTTGCACGGTGTCATTCTTGACTGTCTTATGCCATCCTTGCTTGGGGCACCCGGCTGGTAAGCACCGACTTCTTGGTCTTCAAAGGAGAGCTGTCAGGTTTGTTGGTGGTGTAGGTTACCGTGATGATACCAAATATCTGTTTAAATCTATTAAGATATTTATCTTGCCTCGCACATAAGCATTAGAATGTAATTCATATGTACACAATAATTTGAATGATTTAAAATACCCTTGCTGACTTGCATCAGTACGAAACCAGACACTGATATAGTATATATTCTGAATTTACAAAGTTTACCCGAGGACAAACTGGTGTTAAAATATATAACATATTATCCAAAAGTATGAAAATTTTGCCCCAACAAAATTCAGATCTACAATATTTTATATTAGTAACTGTTAAATATATTTTCTTTCTCTTTCAAATTATACACATTTATATTTATACTTGTGATATTATGTATGCTTTTATCAGAATTTATGTAAAAATCCTTTTCTTTGACATGTGTACATTTTTATGATTTTGACATAAATAAAACTATTACTACTATTAATTCCATAGAGAGCTCATAGGACTAAACTCGATTCTCCAAGAAATACGTGTCCAAAAGTGACAGTTCAGCATTGTATTTTCCGGAATTCTGTAATTTTTTCAAATCAATCGTAGAGAGGACAGTTGATAGTTCAGGGAAAACCATATGACAAGACGAGAAGAAGATGTGCTTCAAAATGTTGAGCTGGTGTCACCAGGCAGCTGATGGGAACGAGCTTTGGTGAGGCTGTGCGCCTGTCAGACCACCACGACAGATGGAATGATTTCGTCAGACACGCTCTATATAGCTAACGTACGCTTATTGTATTGCATGGATCGCAAAACGTCTGGCAAGAAGTTTTGAATAAGATTAAGCAGAAAAATAACAAATAATTTAAGTTAATAAAGTTTGTTCAGTTGTGACTATTTTATAAACGCTACATAATTTAATTGATGAATGAGTTATTATTTATCATCATGGGAACTATTTTATGCAGAATTAACGACTCATAAAAATTTAAACAAACATATGTTAGACACAAAATTATTTAAAGAAATTTATGTCAGTAGCTGAAAGCTAACAGAAAACAAATAGCAATATTGATGTTACTTTTCCATTCATAAACATATACCTAATAAAAAGATGATATAAAATTTTTATAGACAAAACAACAAACATACGTTTTGTGCTCTCGGGTGGTTTTCCGAATAATCGTCAAGATGCACTTACCTGAAACAAAAAAAAGAAATTAAAATTAATCAGTTAAAATTATTTCTCAAATACACACATACATTACAAAGTGCATCGCTAGAATACGAAACAAATTCGACAAAAAAATAGTGGGGCAATTTCCATTTTAATATGAGATGTGGGCTATAAATACATAGTGAACAACATTTGAAATATTTTTTCATTCTAAACCGAAGTGTCATTACCAATGGTTACGATATTAAAAATTCACAAATATTACCTGTCTTGCCATAAATTCGGGAAAAAGTAATATCCAAGTTGTTGGGAAGTCATGTAACGTTTATCAAAGACTCAATCTGATTTCATAGTCTAGTCAACAAGTGCCATTTTGGTGAATACCTCGTAGCCTGTACCGAAAATTATGATTTAGGACTCATTCGATTCGGAATGACATCTAGAAACTTTTTCGGATATTTGAAGTTGAGCCGATAAAAATTACAAAAGTTATAAACAATTTAGTAGAAAAAGAGAGGGGGTTTGGTTTTTTGCAAATATCTCGGATATTATTAAAAATATCCGAAACCAAGAAAAAGATTCTTAAAAAGCAGGAAATTTCGTAAAAAAAGTCCTATCTCCTGGAACTCTACCACCAATATTTATAATTTTAATTTAGAGGTGAAAATAGGGCTAAAAATGGGTGATGTGACTTCCGCACGCGCCGACCGATTCGGACACTTTACAATAAAAATTATTTAAACCCATTAAATATGAATGTTAAGAAATAAAAAAATTTACGTACGTTTTGGATACTTGAATAAATGATAATCCGTTGTAAAGAAATGTTTCCCGTAATTTTTCTATTAGATATGCTTTTGTTAATTAACTTATTTTTGCAAGTTTTAAATTAACATACAAACCCTGATAATTGTCAAACTAAAAACCTCAGATTTTTTTCACTTCTTGAAAGACTTTAGATAAGATCCCCGTTGGAAAAATTAAAAAATTTTGATTTTCCACTTTGTTATTAACAATCGAAGGCATTAAGAAATGGAAAACGTAAATAAAGCAATGAAAAAAAATTGTTTTTTTCAAATAGGCCAATTAGCTCGTTTTCTTATTATTGAAAGCTACATAAAAATGATTTTTTATAATTGTTTGCTCATATTGTTTAAATAACTATTATAAACAAATGAATTGTTTATAAGATAATCCATTTTTTTTGGATTCTAATCATCAATAAATATAATGATTTTTAATAAAAAAATCGTTTCTTAAAAAATTCATTGCTTAAAAGCGCATTTGTTAATTAACAATTTTTTTTGTTGCTAAATATTAATATTAAGGAACCATTTTTTTTATCATCATTTCTATTGATCTCCCATATTCTGAAAAAATAAAAATGTTTTATTTATTTTATCTGTTTATTTAATAAACAATTTGTTATAAACAAATTAATTTTCGCCTTACATTTTTTTTTAATGCTACAAAAAATAATAAAACAACCATGTGTCGCCTGTTCCGTGAAAAATTTTTTCTTTATTTTTTATATAATTTTAAGCATTTTTGTGTTTTTATGTTTGTCATTTTCTTTCAATTTTTCATCATTGTTATTAGAATAACTTATAAACTATAGGAGATAGGAGATAGGACAGAGACACTTCAAGTCTTTTTTATCCTTCGTTAAACAATAAACAAATTGAGCTTTTAACCGAAGCTCAAACTCAGTTATAATTTAACTTTTGAAATTATTTATAAAAATATCTCAAAAAAAATTGTTTTACGGTTTTAAAATTTAAATAACTTACAAATTATTGGAGATAGGACAAAGACACTTTAAGTCTTTTTTATCCTGCGTTAAACAATAAACAAATTGAGCTTTAAACCGGAGCTCTAACTCAATTATTCACTGAGTTATGAATAAAAACATTTATAAAAATAACAAATTTTTAGCTCAATTGTTCAACTGAGAATAAAAACATTTCAAGTGTCTTTGTCCTGTCTCCAATAATTTATAAGTTATTTAAACTTTAAAGCCGTAAAAAATCTTTTTTTCGCGATATTTTTATAAATAATTTACAAAAGTTAATAAATAATTGAATTAGAGCTTCGGTTAAAGGTTCAATCTGTTTATTGTCTAACGGGGGATAAAGAAGACTTGAAGTGTCTTTGTCCTATCTCCAATTGTTTATAAGTTATTCTAACAACAATGATGAAAAATTGAAAGAAAGTGACAAACATAAAACACAAAAATGCTTAAAATTATATAAGAAATAGAGAAAAAAAATTTCACATAACATACGACACATGGTCGTTTTTATTATTTTTTGTAGCATTAAAAGAAATCATAACTCGAAAACTAATTTGTTTATAACAAATGGTATATTAAATAAACAAACAAAATATAAACAAATTTCTTTAATTTTTTAGAATATAGAAGAGCAATAGAAATGATGATTTTTTAAAAAATGGGTCCTTAATATTAATATTTACCAACAAAAAAAAATGTTAATTAACAAATGCGCTTTGAAGCAATAAAATTTTTTTTTAAAAAACGATATTTTTCTTAAAATTCATTACATTTATTGATGATTCGAATAAAAAAAAAAGTTTTTTAATGCTTTATTTACGTTTTCCACTTTTTAATGCCTTCGATTGTTAATAACAACGTGGAAAATCAAAATTTTTTCAATTTTTCCAACGGGGATCTTTTCTAAAGCCTTTCAAGGATAGCTACAAAAAGTGGAAAAATCTGAGGATTTTAGTTTGACAACTATCAGGGTTTTTATGTTAATTTTAAACTTGTAAAAATAAGTTAATTAACAAAAGCATATCTAATAAAAAAATTACAGAAAAAAATTTTTCCAATGGATTTTCGTTTATTCAAGTATCCAAAAGGCATGCAAATTTTTTAATTTTTTTATTTCTTAATATTCATATTTAATGGATTTAAATAATTTTTATAGTTAAAGTGTCCGAATCGATCGTCGCGCGTGGAAGTCACATCACCCGTTTTTAGCCCTATTTTCACCTCTAAATTAAAATTATAAGTATTGGTGGTAGAGTTCCGGGAGGTAGGATTTTTTTTACGAAATTTCTTTCTTTTTAAGTTTTTCTTTTTTTTGATTTCGTATATCTTTAATAATTTCCGAGATATTTGCAAAAAACCAAACCCCCTTCTTTTTTATACTAAATTGTTTATAACTTTTGTAATTTTTACCGGCTCAACTTCAAATTTCTTAAAAAGTTCCTAGATATCATTCCGAATCGAATGAGCCCAAAATCATAATTTTCGGTACAAGCTAAGAGGTATTGACCAAAATGGCACTTGTTGACTAGACTATTAGAACTAACTGTAATACATATTTCTACTCCCTAAGGTAGTGAATCTTGGGTGTCATCTTGTTTGTTTGTTTTTTCTTCGGTAATTATCTCATAGCTTTAAAACGAATATGAGATTCGGCGAATATAGATGGCAAGATCGGAAACTTGCCTATTAAGCAAAATTTAACATGGCAGAAATATAATAAAACAGAGATCAGACTAGCTAACTTCCTAGTCTTCTACATCTTTCTTTGCGCATCTGAAAAGTGGACGGTCTATTTCTCAGAGGCGCAAAGAGAAACAGTCAGACGGTATTGATGCTTTCGAGATGTTCATCGCACCAACTGCTCAATTGTCTGAGAAATATGCCATCCAAAGCGATCATATTCCCCTGAATTCTCTAATTTCTGGCCATATCATCTGAAGAGAAGACAATGTAAAACATGTAATAATCCAAGGAAAATAGAATGACAAGAGGTGAACGTTGGGTTGGGAAAGATTCTTGATGGGGTGGGATAAGAGAAGAAGAAGAACGCACCAATTTTGATGTATTAAACTTTTGATGAAGTAAACCTGTAAACTTTATATAATTCCTATAAATAATAGTTGTTTCGAAGAAGAAAAGGTTCCTTGTGAATTAGACTATGCAAGAATTAAACCCATTCATAAAAAAAGGTATTGAGAAAGACGATACTTATAAAAGCTTCCATTTCTAAACTAATCGAGGTAGCATTTAATATCTGATTTAAATACTTTACTGAAAATAATGATTTAGCCACAATATGATTTGGATTCAACAAAAGTAGTAATACGGTACAGGCAATCACTGCGACTTTTACACAAGTCACGGAGGCTTTCGCAAAAAGTGAAATCACAGCAGCTGTGACTGTTGACTGTGTATCACAGCTAATTTTTATAGAAAACTTAACTTACTACTGAGTCAAAGGCAAAGCTCTGGACTTAGCAACATCTCATTTAGCAACTAGACAACAAATAGTTGAATTAAATGGAGAAAATCAATCCGTCCACGGATAGGGGTCCCACAAGGGTCCATACTAAGATTCATGTTATTCACTTTTATGTTAATGATATACCTTCATATGGAGATGACACTAGTCTTCCCTGTAGTGATACTGATATGTATATATTTGACCAAATAATAGAATCACCACAAAGAAAACCGTAAGACTATTTTAAGACTAATAAACTGTAATTGATAAAAAAAATAATAGTCACAATGAAGTTTACCCTAAAAAACTGAAACAGTGACGTTCGGCATACAAAATTATACTAGGTAACATGTAGATAAGAAAAAACTGGAAGTACGACAGACTTCACTTAATAAACATAACTAATTAAATGAGGCAATTAAAAAAACATAATTTTAATGATGATAAAGTGGCATTTGTTCATCTGCTTTTAATAAAACCTAACATTATATACAAACATATTTTATTCATATACTTAGCTGTTGATTGATTGATTGATTGATTGATTGATTGATTGATTTGCCAGCGTAAGGTGGGCATTGCTGCCAATTCCGGTGCAGGGAGATTTGTTCCACCACGCAGCCCGATCGCCCACCGATCATCCCACCGTGTGCCAGAACAAACCCCCAGTGCTTTTGTATACCGCCGGACCAGCTGCATACGCTGGATTGGACATTGGACATGCTTGTTGTCAGCAGCGAGAGCCGCATGACGCATGGGGTAGGAGTATAGGATGGAGCGTGTAGGTGTTTGTGAGATGTTTCTTCTTGTTTTCCTTCTGTCTTCATCGGATGGAAAGTGTAGGCGCTTGTGAGATGCTTCTTTTAGGTTTTCGTGCTTCTTTTTACTTTCAGGTTTTTGTGATATGCTTCTTCTTAGTTTCTGTCTGTGATCATCTTCTCTCCTATTCTACTTCTGAGTTTTCTGTTTCTTCTGTTTCTGAGTCTGGCAGTGTGTATATCCTTGATATTTCTTTATTGTATTCCATTTTTTGTTGTGCAAACTTTTCCCAGTGTGTATAATCCTTTCCTAGCTTATTCATAATTCTCTCGATTGTTGTAATCCATGTGTAGCATGGCCTCCCTATTTTCAGTTTGTTGCTGTTCATTCGCAGCGCTTTCTTCAGTAGGTGTGTCGTGTCCCGTCTTTGGACATGTCTCCAGTATTTCATCGCGTATGATTCTATTCTTTTGATTATTGTTCTTCCCTCTAGTAATGTTGACGTTTTCTGTCGTTTTTGTGGTTTTCCTGTTTTTGCTAGCAGTTGGATAATGTCCCTTTCAGCTCTTCTCAGGCTTCTTCGGTTGGCCTTTATCGTTGCTGCGTTTTTGACTCCATATATCATCGTAGTAGGCATTATGATGGTCGTGTATACCTTTTTGGTTAGGCACCATGGTGGTTTGTTGTCCTCAATGAAGGGTAGTAGAGCTCTTGTGACTCTGTAGGCTGTAACAAAATGCATTTGAATTATTTATTCATTTTTTTTTGGTAGTAGGGCAAAAAAACACTCATCAAAACACTATCATAAAAACATATTCAACAATAATATATTTTTCTATTAAAATAATTATGCAATAGGCCTACTCTCTTTTTTCACACAGTATCTGCAAATTTTGTGGGAATATTTTAAAGAAATAGGGTTTTGACACTCTATACGGATATATTTTTCTTTTCATAATCGCAATATTCAGGATTATTGTCGTAATATATTCGAATTTCTTGAATATTATCTAAAATATTGGAATTATTATTAAGAATATGTAATGCATTGAAAATAACGAGATCGCATAGTGTACAGGCAGCGGATGTAACATTAGATTTCCGTTGCCTGTGCAATCCATCACATACCTATTGGCGTTTTTCTACAAGGCATTGCACTAGCAATGAACTGCACATTGCTGAGTCAGGAAGAACGCGGATAGATATTGATGGAAAAATGCGGAGAATTAATCAATCGTTAGAAAACCTCCGCAAGGAGAAGTCTGGTGGGCCCCGCTCCGCAAGAAGCGGGCTAGCGGGCCAGAGTTTTATTACCCGGAAGGGTAGTTTAATTAATTCAATTGCTGTCAAGCCTCCGGAAGGAGATCAATCGTCGGTTAGGCTCCGCAAGGAGAAGTTGCGACAAAAGTTGAGTTGCTGCCCGAAAGGGTTGTTTTGAGAAAAGCAGAAAAGAAGAGAAAAGTCCCGAAAGGGTGAAATCAGAAAATAGTTGCCTCTTTTCGGCCGGCGCACGGAATTCAGCCATCATCCAGGGATGAGGAAAATATTGATGTAAGTACCCTTTGTTTCTTACTTGTCAATATATATATACATTTTTAACGGCTAAATTGGGTATTATTTTCTGTGTGTGTATGTGTAACCCTACCACCCTCTTTACGACGTTAAGAGGACCGACCCGGCCTCTTGCAAATTTAAGTCGAGCACCAAGCGAGTACCCCGATAAGAAGGGGCGCGCACCCTGGGCTCGACATTATTAAACCTAAGACGTGCTTATATACGTATCAGTTCATTTTTCAATATATCCGTCTTCCTCATTTCGGCTAAAATCACCATCAACTTCTTAATACCGACGACAGACAGTGTCCTCAAAATAATAATTATCTACGACTTAGGACTGTCTGCTTGAAAGTACTTAGTTTAGAGCTACTTTTTTTATGAATATTCTTGCTAAAATAACATGTATTTCTTTTGGAAAATTACCTCTAATTTGTTACATCTGTACTGACATGGAGTCTGTGAGACTCCATCAATACTGAAAGTAGTTGTGATAAATCACACGTTTGTGCAAATACATTCAATCACACTGTGCATATTCTTTTTGATATAACCACGCGCTTATATGATTATTTATTGTACTTCTCCAACCACAAAGATAAAAAGAACATAATGAACGATGTTTTATATGAATAAACACTTTAGATGATACGACCGCGTATTTTAATTGAAGATGGGTGTATACCAACTGCGTACATAATTTATTACTAAATTCATTTTTTACTGCACCCAATCAAAGAACAAAGATGCAGTCAAACACAATGAGAGAGTAATTTACAATGTATGGTTATAAATTTAAACACGCATAATTTAACAAAGATTTATGTCGGTGTGGTACATTCCTCAATCAACTACTGCGGAACTAAATAAAAAAGAAGAGCGGGAATAAAGTTTCTGTTGTTTACGATAACAATAAAATACCAATAACTTTTGTATGCTGGAGCCGTTTAAAGTCTACCTATACGGTTTTTACATTGACACGTTTGTAAGGCTCTTTTGTTTCACCATGCGTCTTTTGCTTTACTCATGTTTGAACGTTGTAAACGTTCAAAAGAGAAGTTCGTGTTACTAGTTTGTAAGTCTGAGGCAAACAAAAACTGAGACTAAGAATTCAAGATGATAGATATTCAACTACTGTAAAACTTTCTTGTATGCTATGTCTGCAGAAAACATTTTTCAGCATCATGCCTCGCTGTCCCTCTTAATGATATGAAACGTTAACGACTTGGTCCAAGAAAATGTTGAGTGCAACTATCATGACTGAATATTGCTTTAAGCAAATTCTCCTACATTAGCTAAGGCTAGATCCTATGATTTCTTAGTAGAAATAAAAAACGCTAGTCTCATAGAAAACTGTCTTTTTCATGACACAAAGAAAATTTTTGGCCAAATAATAACCGTCTATGTATTGTCCTTTTGTGCCGAATTTTTGGATTCGACAGTGCATTTCGTAGTGAATCGAAGTCTTCAAGGTTAGCATTTCAATACTGACCTTCCACCCTCCACCTTCCTCATACCAGCACCTTCTGGTTTAATTCTGTGGCCACACAGTCGAAGAGACTTCCGCCTTACCACTCTCCTAATCTAGATGGCATCTCTCTGCTATATAGTAGATCCGGCAGCCTCACACCGGCTATCGCAGCTGCTTGCTAGGAACACAGTCTCATCAAATTTTTTTGACATTAGTCCAACGTTTTGGAGGTTATCTTCTTCGCCCCTTGTTGTCTGTTCTTTCCTGGACTATCAACTCTTCTATATTTTACACTCTCTGGTTTATGCCGGAGGGTCGCTTCGGGATGTATACTTCTTGGAGAATCAAGCTATTGGTGAAGTGAGCAAACTTCTCCAGATTCACATATTAAATTAAATAATACGCAGTCTATCTGGCTCATCAACGGTCCATGTTCCAAGAGATGGAAGAGAAAAATAGAGGAAACTAGAACATTAGTAAGTGGTCTTTCTAAGCTAATTGATATTCCTATTAAGTCAACGTTTGCTCGACTGGCAAGTTGCCTATTTTGTTTCCTGCTTCACAATCACTAATCTTTACAGTGTCTGCTTGGTTTCTATTTATCGATTTACAATACAAATTTTAGTATTGTTGTCATTTATGCTCAAACCGTCTTTAGAACTTATCGTTTGCAGCAAATGTGTGAGCTCATCCTCGCTTGATACAGCTGAGGAGGTATCACCTGCATCTGCATCTCAAGTTAGAAATATTAGTTCCACCCATAACCAATTTATCAAAACTCTTGTTTACCATAGATGTTAAAGAGGATTGGTAACAGAACGCAGCCATGTCTGACGCCTTTGCCAACTTTACATTTATCGAAGTTAGTGCTGTCAACTTTCACCAAACCAGATTGTTCTCATACAGTACCAGATGCTTGCTTGTACTTATTTCTAATAATACAGCCCATAGTTTGTCCTATATGGTCAAAGGCTTTACGGTACCACGAAAGATACCTAAGTACTTAATATTCTCTTACATTCTCGATAAGTTGTGATAAATTTAGCATTTGTTCTCTATTACGTTTCCTAATAATGGCTACTTGCTCTGGAGGGAGGTATGTTCCAAGTCCGGATTGAAGAATATAGAGCATGGATTTTGTTATTTGTGTATTTTCACACCAATCTTAATATCGACACTAGGTAATAATGTTCAATAATTTCTAATCGCCATGTTCTTGAAGGAGGCGGTTCAATTAAAAATATTTTTCTACAAAGTAAAAGAAAATGTACGTTGCGTTGTTTTGAATTTTTGAGCTTTTATATTAGACTATCAGAAAATTCGCATATGCCTATGTACCTTTCGTGTAAATCTGCAAACGTTTGCATTCCAATAAGTCCTATTGGATTCGCCATTTTGAATTCTTAAATGCCGACTCCAGATTCAGTGTTAGCTACTCTGAACACACCTAACTAACAATTCTAATACGATTCTGACAAAATTTTCAATAACAAATTCTACAAATTCTAGAATAAACTTCCTTATTGAATTTTTGCAGGTCGATTAAAAGCACAGTTATATTGATATTACTTGGTATAGATCATAAGTATGTCTTCATAAGTTATATACCTCTTTCATTTGTGTGCAAAATGATGGATGGTACTCAACCATGATGTCATAAAAATCATTGTGCTACATATTATTTTATTTTACATTAGTCATTATTAATAAAATCCTCCTTTTGTGGCTCTCGTCGTTTAAGGTTGATTTTTATTGCCGTTGACTTTCAAGTAACGTTGATGTAACTGCACATATTTGAATCTCGTATTAGTCATTTTTGATCTTATCAAGCTATTTATTAAAATATAAAAATTAATGAGTATTCATTACTGATTAACTTCGTGTTAAAAAGGACTACTTGTTACCGTTTACAGATATCTCAGTAAATTATATCTTTTAAAGGAAATCGCTTTAAATAAATGGCCAATTAAACAGAATATGTTTATTTAATACAGTAAACAAAACCATTTTAGTTATTGTTTATTACATTTGCAATTACGCAATTACTTGTATTTTTTTGCAAAATACTTATGAAAACCTAATTCAAAGTTATAAATAAATAATTAATTGGAAGTAAAAGTCATATTTAAGGGAACTGCTTTCATTTAATCATAGTGACATATATTGAAATTAATTATCATATCGAAACCATTCAGTTTATGGCTGATGATGATTCATCTAATTAAATTAATGTTATTAGTACAAGAGCTTGGTGGCTTTTCCGGCACGGCAATGTTTTATGCTCTATCAGAGATTTTAATCGTTTTATGAACGATAACGATTCACAAATCTACTTTAGGGCACCTCCCGTCAGGTACGTCACGAGATGTCAAAGTTGTAAAAATAAAATGGAGTTATAGCACGTAATCATTATAGATTTTTTTAGATTGAGAATATATGTTTAAACATTTTGAATACAGAAAAATATTCACAGAAAAAAAACTTCTGTCAGTTAACTAGCAGACTCAGTGGCGCAGGTGTTTGGTTTGCTACCACGTAGTCCAAGGTTCGAATCCAGGCCAGGGTATGGATATTTAGTGGAGTTTTTAATGTGTTGCTATGTTGCATAAATTTGGAAATTTTTTCAAAAAATTATTGCGAATTTACTTTTTTTTCTATAATTTATTGATGGTGAGCGGTATACCTTCAAAAAGACGCTCGGAAAAGCAACCTAAGTGGCCTAAGTTCAACAGGTTGAAACCTTTTGGAATCGATTTGTTATTTTATTGTCAACAAGAAACCTTATAGTCCAGTCGATAAAGTAAAAAATACACCAGAGGCTCGCAAAATATGTTGTCTGAGATTTTCCTTACGTAACTGTTAGTGCGAGATTAAACATCACAAAACCACAAAAATCAGTTCTGTGGGTGCCGCGCAACCCCCCCAAAGAAACCACCCCTTCGGTAAAAAAGCCTAATTTTACTGATAACTCGTTAACCGTTGAAGATATAAAAAAATTGCTCATTATAAAAAAGATATCCTAACTAATGGTCTAAAAAAAGCACTCTTGTAATTTTCTTGTATATGCCATGGTTTTCGAGAAAATCGATATTGACAAAAATTGCAAAATTTGTATTTTTAATGCGTGCGAATTTTCGTTTATTTGAATTTGTTTGCGCGCGGCCTATAGAAAATATTAAATTGCTCAAAAATCAAACAGGCTAGGAAGAAAAATCAAAATGGGTTTTAAAGGGGATATAAAATCCTCTCTTGTGTTGTCATTTTTTAGGGCTATTGATATTTATTAGTATATAAAAATAACAATAATGTTATCTCTTGATTTTTTGTGCATCTAACTATTCACAGGCCCATAAAAAATAACTGACTATATTATAAGTTATAAATACATTATCTTTTAGTTCAAAGTAGTACTTCAATGCAGAAAAAGTTAGAAATAAAAATATTCACATTTACAAAAGCAGCATGTTAAAGTTAGCCAAAAAAAAATCCAAAAAGGCTGCATATTCAATTTTTTGATGATATTTAATACAAATTTTTAACTACTAAATGATTAGAAACAATAGTTATATGATATATAAACCCAAAAAAAAAATGTTTGAGCTAAGACGTTTGGGTCTTTTTTTTATTTTTAGGAAGTAATAAAAAATTGGCCAAGATTTCGCTAACTTTAACATGCTGGTAAATTTGTAAATGTGAATATTTTTATTCCCAACTTTTTCTGCATTGAAGTACTACCTTGAACTAAAAGATAATGCATTTGTAACTTATATTAAAGTCAGTTATTTTTTATGGGCCTGTGAATAGTTAAAAGTGCGAAAAATCAAGAGGTAACTATATCATATTGTTATTTTTATATACTAATAGATATCAAAAGCCATCAAAAATGGAAACACAAAAGAGTTATTTTATATCCCTTTTAAAACTCATTTTGATTTTTCTTCCTGGCATTCGAGCAATTCAGTTTTTTCTACAGGCCGTGCGCAAAAAAATTCAAAAACCAAAATTCGTGCGCAATAAAAATACAAATTTTGCAATTATTATCAATATCAATTTTCTCGAAAACCATGGCATATACAAGAAAATGACAAGAGGACTTTTTTTAGGCAATTAGTCAAGCTTTCTTTTTCATCATGAGCAATTTTTTTATGTCTTCAACGGTTAACGAGTTATCAGTAAAATAAGACTTCTTTCACCGAATGGGTGTTTTTTGGAGGGGGAGGGGCTGTACCCGCAGAACTGATTTTTGTGGTATTGTGATGTATAATTCCTCCGCTAACAGTTACTGAAGGAAAATCTCAGATAACATTTTTTGTTATGGAAATCTTTATAATTATTGGACTATTATTAAACTTAAACCTTCACAGATGGGAAGAATGTTGTGATTCGGAAATCCATTGTTTCACATATACGCGAATGAATGAATTCTTCATGTGGAACGGGTACTTTTGTTTAAGAAATAATTTATTTACTATAAACTTTTTGTTTCTCGCTGCAGAGTTATTAGTTTTATATGGGGAATTTGAATTAGGCACTACAAAAATCAAAACAATATACAGGGTGTGCGGAGGTTTCTCTCGGGCCGCTTTCTCATTTTCAACTCGCTGTAAAAAGTTATTTTACCGCGATACAGATAACATAATAAAAAGACTCTCTTACAGCAAGCTAATATTGGTTTTGAAAAATAAGGCAAATAAAATGGACACACTAATACAGGACGTTGAAACGAGAACACGTCAATTACTGGTACAAAAAATCGACGGCGACGGAAACTGCCTATATGGAGCATTAAACCACCAACTGGAGGGAGAAAATATAACATCACAGGCAAATACCAAGGCGACGAAAACCCTACGAAAACAAGTAGCTGACTATATCGAAAATCACTTAGACCATTTCATGCCATTCATGCAGACATCCATCCATGAACTAGCACCCCGTTACAATAGATACAACTCTAATACGGGAAAAATAAATGCATTCATTCGAGATCTGAGAAGAGAAGGTTTTTGGGGGGGGGGGGGCAGGAAACAATTGCAGTAACAACAAATATGAAAAACAGGACAATAATAGTACATCAAGAAGAAGGAGAGCATATAATCTTCCATCCTACTAACCAACAGGGAAGAGAGAACACACCACTAGAGATAGTATATAGGAAGCACTGAAACGAAAGAAATCACTACGATAGCGCGATTATTGCACAAGAAAAACATGAAGCAGAACAACCAGAAGAAACATACGCTCGAACTGGGGATATAACACCCCGCCCAGAATTAGAGGAAGCAACGCACATAAACATGTACCAAATATCACAAAGAACAGAGGAAGCCAACAGTCAAGAATTACAACACGATGACATCATTCTGGCGACATGGAATGTCAGAGGATGCATAACGAGAGAGAAAAGAGAAAAAATCGATGAGGTTCTTATGATGGAAAACATACACGTTGCATGCATACAAGAGACACACACGATAGACGGAACTGCAGTTACTCAAAACCACAAATGGCATCTAAGTGGAGGGGACAAAGAAAAAACCAGCAGAGGAGTCGCATGGGCAATAAGACGGAACACCCCTATCCAGATAAAGACAAGAAAAGTAAACGAAAACATAACCATGGCAGACTTACAAATTGGAAAGGAAAACATATGCATACTAGGAGTACATGTGCCCACCGACAAACGGGCAGGACGAGTATTCAGACAGATTACCCAAGAGACTAGAAGAAATAGGAATAGAAAAATGAACACAATAATACTAGGAGACTTCAACGCGCATATAGGAAAGGACGACCAAACACATGAAGACAAGAATATCATAGGAAAAACCTTACTTCACACATGGACAAACGATAATGGAAGCTTGCTAAAAAACTTGGCACATCTGTTAGATCTAACAGTTAGAAACACATGGAGCAAGAACCTAACCCGCCTTAATACCTGGAGTAAAGGAAACATCAACCCTCAAATAGACCATATCCTAGTGGATAGAAAAATAAGGGACAGGGTCAAAAATATTAAGGCAAAACAAGCAACAAACGTCAAAACAGATCACAAAATATTATATGGAACACTAGTAATAAAGAAACAAGAAGAAAAAAAGAAAAAAAAAGATACAACAAAACAGCAAATGACACATGGAACATCTCACTGCTACAGAACAAAGGAATAAAAAAGAAATACCAGGAGGAGAAAAACAGTTAACAGGAAAGGAACTAAATTGGTCAACAATGGGTTTAAAAATCAAAATAGCGGCGAGGAAAACGTTGAAAAGGAACAAATCCCCTATGAGCCCAACAAGAAAAGACACGAAAAGAAATTACGAAAAACTAAAGAAAATAAAGGCCACAGGAAAACAATATACACCAAACATAGACAAAAAGATAATAGAAGCGAGGAAAGAAAGAAGAGACACAGAGAGGAGGCACGAACAGAAAAAAAAATGCAGGGAATTCTTCGAAAACATAGAATCCACTCCAGCAGGACAGAGATTAAACCAGACTTTTAGACACCCCAAAACATACAGGAGAAACAACAATACGCAGTCAAGAAAATACATACCACTGCAGCATTGGGTCAGGAAACTGGAAGAAGGAAACGCAGAGAGAAGTCAAATAGAACCAATACAAGAAATGGATCACTGGCCTCTGGGAAAGCCACCGTCAAAAGACGAACTACTAGAAATAATGGCCAGAGCTAAAAGAAACACGGCCCCGGGAACAGATAAAATAAATAACGAACTAGTATACTATGGACCGGACAACATAAAACAGCTAATCCTAGAAATCATCACCAACGCATGGACGGAAACCACACCCCTGCCTGAGGAATGGAATACAACCATACAGATACCGCTCCCTAAAATCAAATCACCACAAAACGTGGACGATTACAGAAGAATAACACTCTGCAGTGTAGGGTATAAATACTACGCACAATTCCTCCTCAGAGAAATGGAAAAATACATCGGCGAACTACCAGATTATCAAACGGCATTTATCAAGGGTAGATCGACAGACGACCACATGTACACCACCAGACGGATCCTGGAAGAAAAGTGGAAAGAAGGAACAAAACTATACAGGGTCCTGCAGCTCACCTCCCGTCTTCTACTACACCTAAACGATTTATTTTAGAAAAATAATTCAAACGGGACAATAGACTGTTTGTTAGAGAGCACATTTTAAAAATATTTTTGAATATACAGGGTGTTCCAGAAATTGGTGGTGCATCAAAGTTGTATCTTTTTAAATGGAACACCCTGTAGTTTTATTGATTTTTGGGACCCCTTCGAGCTACTGTACATATCCCTAGAATATTATCAAATTTGATTTGATAGTTCCAGAGGAATAAATTAAAATCGAAAAAAAAAAATTTTTTCGTCATATTTTAAAAAATTTATAAAAAATAGAAAAAACATCTTCAAACCAAAACTAAGGAACAGGTTGTTTATAATAAAAGGTTAGTTTATCCTACTATGAATATCGTAAAAATAACTTATACAGGATGTTCAAAATTCAATGCCAAACTTTTCAAAATGTAATGCTATTTTTCTCCATTTTTTCAAATGGGACACCCTGTATATTTTTATCTCATCGGATGCAGAATTAAAAAATGAGCATATTTTTTAATTACAATTATCTCGACTATCTTAAAGGTTTCACAGATATTCGTCAAAAACTACTACAAATCGCAAAATTATTATCTAATAGTTTTACTTAACATTTTTCAAATCAATAACTAGAACTTATGTTCAATATGTCTTCCGTTCTCTTGGAGGCACAAACGAAGGCGGGTATGAAATGATCTTGCTACTTTTCCTAATAGGTCGGGTGTAATGTTTTGAAATGCGTTCCTGATTCTTTGCTGCATGTTTTCTGGTGTGGTTGGAGGTTCCTGATAAACGATTTCCTTAACGTAGCCCCACAAAAAGAAATCCAATTTAGTGAAGTCGGGTGATCGGGGCGGCCAATTACATGGCCCTCCTCTTCCAATCCAGCGGTTTGGAAAGGTTGTATTGAGATGGTCCCTGACTTGTAATGAATAATGTGCTGGGGCTCCGTCGTGTTGCAGCCACATTGCATCTCTCAAAGGTATTGGTAAATTTTGACATAAATTTGGCAATTGATTTTGCAAAAAATCAAGATACATAGCACCATTCAAATGTCCGTTAAAAAAGTGAGGACCAATAACATGTTCACCAATAATTCCCCCCCACACATTTATTGACCATCTGTGTTGTTGGTCAACCTGCCTAAAAATCCTTGGGTTGTGGTCGGAATAGTAATGAAAGTTATGGCGATTCACAAATCCGTTTTTATGAAATGTGGCCTCATCAGAAAACAAAACCTTATCAAAAAACTCACAATTTATCCTAATTTTAGCTTGCGCCCAATTGCAAAATTCGACACGTTGCTCAAAATCTGCATCGAAGAGTTGTTGATGAAACTGGATATGGTAGGGATGAAAACGGTTGTCCTTTAAAATTCGTTGAACGGTTCTCTCACTTACACCTACGGCATCACCGACTGCTTTTTGACTAACGAAAGGGTTTTCCGTAACAGATAATAGCACAGACAATTCATTTTCTTCATTTCGAGCGGGTCTATTTCTAACTGGTTTTGTATAGTCTACATGTCCCGTTTGTACAAATCTCTCTAATAAGTTGTTCAGGCTTCTTTTGTCTGGATGTCTCCGTTCCGGATAACGCTGTGCGTAAACTCGACTTGCCAAAAAACAGTTTCTTTCTGATTCTCCTAATATGAAAATCATATCTACTAGCTCTTCTCTGCTGTACTCCATCACAAAAAATGCTTAAAACTTGTAAATTACTAATACGTAATTTAAAATATTGACATATGTCTATTTGTATGACAGTTTGTAAGCAAATTTGTTTCCATGGCTATCTACTAAATTACCTTATTATGGTTAAGAAACAACAGGAATATGATTTCTGTTTACTCCCCTTCATTTACGCCTTCAAGAGGAGAACTGCATAGACAGTTATATGAGAAACTGTCTAATTTAGGTATTTGCTTATTTAATAACATTAGAGGAGCTAAATGATAAAACGGAACACATACTGAACATAAGTTCTAGTTATTGATTTGAAAAATGTTAAGTAAAACTATTAGATAATAATTTTACGATTTGTAGTAGTTTTTGACGAATATCTGTGAAACCTTTAAGATAGTCGAGATAATTGTAATTAAAAAATATGCTCATTTTTTAATTCTGCATCCGATGAGATAAAAATATACAGGGTGTCCCATTTGAAAAAATGGAGAAAAATAGCAGTACATTTTGAAAAGTTTGGCATTGAATTTTGAACATCCTGTATAAGTTATTTTTACGATATTCATAGTAGGATAAACTAACCTTTTATTATAAGCAACCTGTTCCTTAGTTTTGGTTTGAAGATGTTTCTTCTATTTTTTATAAATTTTTTAAAATATGACGAAAAATTTTTTTTTTTTTAATTTTAATTTATTCCTCTGGAACTGTCAAATCAAATTTGATAATATTCTAGGGATATGTACAGTAGCTCGAAAGGGTCCCAAAAATCAATAAAACTACAGGGTGTTCCATTTAAAAAGATACAACTTTGATGCACCACCAATTTCTGGAACACCCTGTATATTCAAAAATATTTTTAAAATGTGCTCTCTAACAAACAGTCTATTGTCCCGTTTGAATCATTTTTCTAAAATAAATCGTTTAGGTGTAGTTGAAGACGGGAGGTGAGCTGCAGGACCCTGTATATAGTCTCAATTGACCTCCAAAAGGCATTTGATACTATAAGGCATGAGGCTATAGTCAACACTTTGCTCAACAGAGGAGTACCGCACTACTTAATAAACAGAATAATAAAAGCATGCCTACACGAAAACACTGCAATACAATGGTTTGGACAGACGACGGAATCAAAAATGAAGAATATAGGAGTCAAACAAGGATGTCCCCTATCCCCCCGACTATTCACCACAGTCCTGGACGAAGTCAAAACAGCCTACAGAGTCACAAGAGCTCTACTACCCTTCATTGAGGACAACAAACCACCATGGTGCCTAACCAAAAAGGTATACACGACCATCATAATGCCTACTACGATGATATATGGAGTCAAAAACGCAGCAACGATAAAGGCCAACCGAAGAAGCCTGAGAAGAGCTGAAAGGGACATTATCCAACTGCTAGCAAAAACAGGAAAACCACAAAAACGACAGAAAACGTCAACATTACTAGAGGGAAGAACAATAATCAAAAGAATAGAATCATACGCAATGAAATACTGGAGACATGTCCAAAGACGGGACACGACACACCTACTGAAGAAAGCGCTACGAATGAACAGCAACAAACTGAAAATAGGGAGGCCATGCTACACATGGATTACAACAATCGAGAGAATTATGAATAAGCTAGGAAAGGATTATACACACTGGGAAAAGTTGGCACAACAAAAAATGGAATACAATAAAGAAATATCAAGGATATACACACTGCCAGACTCAGAAATAGAAAACTCAGAAGTAGAATAGGAGAGAAAATGCTCACAGACAGAAACTAAGAAGAAGCATATCACAAAAACCTGAAAGTAAAAAGAAGCACGAAAACCTAAAAGAAGCATCTCACAAACGCCTACACTTTCCATCCGATGAAGACAGAAGGAAAACAAGAAGAAACATCTCACAAACACCTACACGCTCCAATCTATACTCCTACCCCATGCGTCATGCGGCTCTCGCTGCTGACAACAAGCATGTCCAATGTCCAATCCAGCGTATGCAGCTGGTCCGGCGGTATATAAAAGCACTGGGGGTTTGTTCTGGCACACGGTGGGATGATCGGTGGGCGATCGGGCTGCGTGGTGGAACAAATCTCCCTGCACCGGAATTGGCAGCAATGCCCACCTTACGCTGGCAAATCAATCAATCAATCAACAAAAAAGTTGTAAAATAAGAAAAAAGAATATCAGGTCTATTCTGTAATTTTTCGGTTAAAAATAAATGCCCTGCTAAAATTTTAATTTTAACGGAATGCTAAAAACAATAACTGATTTTTCTATTCTGTATGCGACCATTTAACGGACCTGTTAAAGTCTTAGTTTTTAACGACCGGTTATTTCTTTCCCTTATGTGCCCAAGGTCAAATTAAAAACAAACCTGATGAGAGCAGGGAAGTCTTTGAATGAGAGTAGTTAAGACAATCAGTAGAGTACTAAGTTAAGTCGGACAATAATCCCACAAAATATATAATACACGCAGATAAAATTGAATACCTCCCGCATAAAATTATCGTCAAACAGGACCCGAGCTTCTATTTGAGGTTATGATCACGCACGATTATTTGATTGAAGGCGGAAAAAAAATTACTTGATGTAAATGAGAAAATGGGTCGTCAAAAGAATCTCAAACCCATTGACAAACATTTTATTCTAGTGAAAAGTCAAAAAATTTCTGAAGTATTAAGTTGGCTTCGGAGTTATGGAAATAAAAATTTTTCGGTTGGCAAATCAATTCAAAGTTTAGATTAAATATTTTGTTTCTGTATTTTGAATGGTCCTGCCAGTTACTTAAATAAAGTGCCATTTACTGAATGATATACAAAATTTTATGAACCAAAAAATAAAATACGGTGTTTTTTCCTCTTTAGCGGCACCGTTAAATTGTAGTGGCAGGTCCAAAGTCGCCTCTAATTTTAAACGATGTTGGTTAAATTTAACCTCAAAAAAAGTATACAGAATACCACTGACCGATAACTTCATTCCGCTAATTATTTTAACAGTGACTGCCGTTAAAGCTTAACAAAAATGTTACAGAATAGACCTGTAAGTCGTTTTCAAAGCACATTCTCTAGATTAATTGGCCAAGATAAACACTTTTTCTCTTTGATGTTTTTTCCAAAACCCATTTTTGAACTACAGGCGATTAGAAGTCGAAAAATGGTCAAAAGTGGCCATCTTTTTAAATTTATTTCTCAGCTTCAACTAAATCTTTTTAAACGGTTCTTAGAAAACGACTGTCAAAATTTATGATTTGTAATTGTTTTTTATTCTAGAAATTAATATTTGCAATTCATACTAATTGTGCATGTCAAATCAACGATTACAAATTAATGAAATTAATATGTGTCCCTTAAATGTAAAAGATGGAAGTATAAGTAATAATTTACCAAATAACTATTGAAACTAATGAAAATTAACTTTGACTCCTATACTTTACCAACGATCTTACGTATTCGAGCAAAAAGTGCGACGGGAAAAAAATTGATAAATTAATTATTATTGATATAAGTAATTTTTTCAAAATGGTAAATAGTAAACTATAATAACATATTTATATTGCCAAAAAGATATACTATAATCCATCTATTTATATTTACATTTTTAACTACATTATATCAATAATAATTATACAAATAATGTATTGTTACGTGTTTCCACCCCTTAGGAAACACACTGTTTGAATCCGTGGGTTCTAAATAATTTTAACGAGGGGTAAACCACTTTATTTAATAATTTACTGATTATGCAATACCTCTGAATTAACCAAAATAACCTTTACACTTTGTTTACTTGATATTTAACCTCACTTTTTCACTTTTCAACTTCTTCACTTTTATAAAACTTCCTCTTCCCGCCATGGAATCTCGCCTTATATACTCTGAAATTACCTCTAGAGTTATCTAGAACATGATCGAGAATCTTCTTCCACCACACTCCAGAAAACTCTATCTCTTTCTACAACTTTCCAGGCCGTCACTATTAGCCATGGGCGTATCATAGGGGGTGTAATGCATAACAGTATGTCATTATTTGTTAAACGATATAAGTATTATATATTAACATTGCATTTTCTTTACCAATTATTTTATTACTATGTAATTGTGGATTTGACATGCACAAGTATGAATTACAAATATGAATTGCTAGAATTAAAAAAATGCTAAAAATAATAAATTTTGAGAATCGTTTTCTAAGAACAGTTTGAAAAGTTTTGATGAAGCTGATAAAACGTTAGAAACGTACTTCTTGAATTTGAAATTGCCGTAGTTTAAAAAAGACGCGTTTTCAAAAAAGTAACGAGTTAAAAAGTGTTGAAAAGTGCATCCAAGTAATTAAAAAAGATTTGCGGATCGATTCCTGTCACCTTCATATTTCATTCTGCCATGCAAACATGAAATATTTCATACAACTTTGGTTTCAAATATCACGAGTACCAAAAAAAGTAAACTATATAAAAAATACGGTCTTAAAACATAAGTCTTGACTATCATTTTCTATAAAACACCGTTTAAATAGCTTTAGTAGAAGCTGAGAAATACATTTTTTTAAATATCCACTTTCGGCCATTTTTCGAATTCTAATAGCCTGTAGTTTAAAAATGGCGCTCTTTGGGCAAAAGTGTCAAGAGACAAAAAGTGTTTATTTTTGCTCAGTTAATCTAAAGAATGTGTTTGAAAAACTTTTTAATCTTTTTTTTACTTTGCAAGTTTTTTGTTATTAACAAATTACCTGCCATCGGAACAAAAAAGTTTAATAAGGTGTTTCCTTGACAATAAAATAACAAATTGATTCCAAAAGGTTTAAACCTGTCGAAACACTTAGGTTGCTTTTTCGAGCATCTTTTTAAGGATATACCGCCCACCTATGAATATTTCGGCGGGTGGAAAAAAGGGCAAAACCGGATTCATTATTTCTTTACCTCCTTCAATACTGTCTCAATGATTCTTGCATTTTTTTACCTTTCTTATTCTAATGATTGGCCTAATATTTTTGTCAATTTTATAAATTATTTGCATAATATACATACTGAATTCAAAGAAGCTGGTATTCGACAATACCTCAGCTAGGGTTAGTTTTCCACAAATCAATGAAATTTTCAAGTTAATAGCGTAACTTGTTGCATACAATGCTTAGATCCGTTAAATTTTCAATTATTCTATAATTGATGAAATGTAATTATCGAATTAATAATTTTTAACGTAAATCTCTTTCGCATTGTTGACACTCTGGAGTATATTAAATAGTCACAAGAGGCGTTTATAACATAGACAATTGCGTTGAATGTCAGAGAGAGCTTTATATTAAATTCTCTAAGGAGTAGTTACTAGCTTCTGCAATTTATTATAAATGACAGTTACTTTCCATGTATGAGAACTAGTGTTCACTGAATCCTTAGAGAACTAGTTCTCATACATAAAAGATAGCTGTGACTTACAGTAACCCGCAGAAGCTACTAACTATTCATTGAATTCTTAGAAAACTAAGAAATTAGAGAAAATTTCGAGATTTTGAGCAATTTGGAGGTGATTTAAACTATTTTGGAGTAGTTTTGAAGCCAAAATAATTATTTTTCCATTAACACGTAATTTTATTAAAATAATGTTGTATCAATAAGAGTGAGAAACTCCCTTGATGGCGTGTTTTTTGCATTTTTAAGGATGCTCTATCCCCAGAGATATCACGAAACCTATGTTTTGGTAATCTCCACCCCAAAAACATAAAGTTAAAGTATTCTGAATATCACAACAATTTTGAGGTCTCAAATTCGGCAACTAGAAATGTGCTCAATTTAAAATTCGCCAAGAATAAATATCTTATCATAAACTTTCGTTTAGAATCAAATTCAAGTCCGATATCGAAGGCGAGGAAATAGACAATTTTTTCTGTGCTGTTTTAAAATTTTTTACAATAACAAACATGTAAAATAAGTTAAGAAGTACCTAATACTTTATTTACAATTGACCCTACAGAAATGGCAGTTATCTTTCTTGTTTTCTTATTATGGATGCTAAAATTTTTATAATAAAATGTTCATCATAGTTTCTTGCAATGAAAGTTATCTTTCATATTAATTTAGATAGTGAAGTCAGCATAAGATAGTATTTAAAAGAACAAACACTATTACTTCCCGAAACTGGGTAAATAACAAAATGTGTAAACATATTTTCCTACGAATTAAACTAAATATTGTTATTTAATATTAATCATTAAATTTCTTGCGTCAGCTTCCGATATGACTTTATTTAAATACCAAACTACACACTGATTTTTTTTAAACATAACAGAGTGTTAGCTGATTTAGTGTATATTTGGAGAATCGTATTAAGTAAAAGTCTGTAACAGAATGAAGTATATAAGTGCTGTGATATATGTTTTTTGCATCTTTGATCATGTTTTTTACACATATCAAGATGGATCGTACGATTATTCTGAATATGAAGACTATTACTGTTGTGAGGATGCATATAATTATCATAATGATGATACTCACATTGATACCACTACAAGTACAACTACTACTGAGTTGCCGAGAACAACAGAAACAGGTGTAGCTGTATCTATCCCATCTAATGAAAAATTAAAAGCCAGCCAATTTCCAAACTTCATCAAGTCAACTACTGAGGGTAAACTAGAAAGTTCTACAATGAAATCTTCAGAATTAGAATCCATCACGATGAATCATTTTGTAAACCGCGTACCAACATCTACACCGTCTGCTAAAAAATCGGCGTCGTCTTCTATGAAGCCAACAATGAAGACAAAACTTAAACGCCCACTCAGTTACCACGTGTTGGATAGGAAACACGAATTGATAAAAAACGTGTTGTTACAGAGGAATGAGAATACGTTCAATAAAGGAATCTCACAGTTAAAAATATCCAGTTGTTGGATATTAACAGTTGTATGTGTGGTATATAGGACATACTTTTAGTTTTCTGATAGGAAACTTAGCAAAATAAAAATAAAGTGATGTATGGCAATGCGCAAAGTGTTTCTACCAGTGTGTTAAAGAGTTATTTGTGTAACTAGAATGAAAAGTAGTAATTTTCACACCCGACGACATAGAAATTGTTGACCGAGGCATAGTCGAGATATACACCTATGTCAAAGCAGCAAAGCTACCTTTCGCTCAAGTTGCATTTGACATTTTTTTCACCAACTGAAATCTTTATTTTAAAATGCATATGATTACAAAAGTAGAATTGAAGTAATTTATAAAACTTAAAACTTGCTCCTGCCATATAGTAGGTTTATTAGGTAAACGTAAAAAAAATTGAGTGGCTAAAAACAATAAAATAAAATAGACTAGAAATTAACTGTATCACATTAAATGTTAGTCTAGCACATTTAGATAGAAAACAATGTAAAATTTTTGAAAAAATGCACGAATCGAGATTTTTGCCCAGAGTGGAAGGGGGATATGGGTAGAATCTAAAACCAAAAAGTCGGGACTGTACCTGCGGGCTTCCGGTACTCCTTGGAGTACGCGAGTAACTTTGTATCTCCGTTCCTGTTCGCTTTTTCGAAAAAGTTATGAGAACTAAAGTTGTGGAAAATCATGTTGTCTTTTATTTCTAATTTAACTTTTTTTTGTAGGATTGATATTCTAAAAGTTACAGCTGTTTGAAAAAGAACTTCTTTTCGTATCAATTTTTCGACTGTTAAATGAACATTCCAGGTGTAAAACTCTAAATAAAAATTATAGGACATATTTTCCTTTAATCTAAATGCTTAGCGGATTTTCTGTGACTAATATTTCTAAAGTTATAGAGCCGCAAAATCAGTTCTACGAATAATTAAGGTCTCACATGCCCAATCGCCCATTCCATTGCATTTCTTGTCGGTGCGTGTTCGATATTCCTGTGATAAAACAACAGCAACTGCTGAGATTGTGACTATGACTTTTCATTTTCGCTTGTGAATCATTTTCAACGGAGTCTCGTAAGTAAACTTGTTTAATAATAATTATAGTGAAGATAGTTGAATAGCGCCACGAATATTTCATCCTTGATGAAGAGAAATTCATTGACAAATGTAGTCTTATTACACGCAGATGATAAACAGTGCACAACATGAAATTATTAATAATGTTCATAAATATCTTTGTAATTTCAATTTTTATCAACAGTTTATAAAATTATATAAAATTTGAATTTTTTTTGATAAAATTTTGTAATTTTATAAAAAGTAATTTTTCATAAAAATTTTATAAAAGTTCCAGTCTTTATAAAACAGACTAACAAAAATTTTATGAAAACAACTTTTTTTATATTAAACAGCTACTTTTTAGCCGTACTATACGAACGAAGTATTTCATTTTTTAAATGACGTTAACAAGTATTATGGGGTACATTTATCAATGAATTTTTCGTCATCAAGGACGAAAAATTCATGACACTATACAACTATCTTCACTATAATTGTTATTACATGTTTACTATTGTTTACATATGTTTACTTACGAAACGCCGTTGACAATGATGTGGAAACATGCATTTTTCCAAGATTTTCACGAGTGAAATGAAAAGTCAGTCACAATCTCAGCAGTTATTATTGTTTTATCACAGGAATGTCGAACATGCACCGACATGAAATACAATGGAGGGGCAATATGATCTCGAATGCGTGCAGCGGTTGGGTATGTGAGACCTTATTTATGCGTAGGACTGACTTTGCGGCTGTCACTGAAACTTCGTTGAGCATTTAAATTAAACGTAATTATGTCGTCTATAATTTTTATTTAGTTTTACACTTGAAAGTTTCATTTAGTAGTTGAAAAATAGATAAGATTTTTTTTTTTAATTCAAGCAGACGTAACTTTTGCAATTAAACCTACAAAAAAAGTTAAATTAAAAACCGCTGCCTAAGGAATCACTACTTCCACATCCAGATTATTCGTCCAAGTCACTTTAAAGGAAACATCTTGACTATATTTGCACTCTAGTATGTGGAAATTATTGGTCATAGAATTTTAATAATATTTGGGGTAGATGTCATAGAAAAGTTTGAGGAGTTGGTTTCTACCATATACGTTAAAAATGAAGTTTCTAGTTTACCGTACTTATTTTCCACTATTTACAACCTACCACCTCAATGGAGTCATCTCAATCAGATGTCACTACAATACATACGTGTACTAACTTTCAAGTGAATATCTCAATTTGATGTTATCAATCCCATTAATAATGAAGCGGAGGTGGTAGAGTTTGAAAAATATTAGAAAGAAATCTGAGGCCTTGGTTTCTAGTATATACACCAAATCCCAAATTTCTGCAGTCTTACCAGCTTGCTTTACTTATTTTCCTCTATTTGCCCCTATTTAACCCCCAACCCTTAAACGGCATCATCTCAAATTATGATCTAGTTTCAGACGTCGTTATAATACATACGTGTACCAAATTTCAAATGAATATCTCAATTTTATTTTATCAACCCTTTTCATATTGGAGTAGGGGTGGTTGGGTTGAAAAATATTATAAGAAAATCTGACGCTGTGGCTTCTAGTACCGAATTTCAAGTTTCTGTAGTCTTACCAACGTTTTACTTATATTCCTCTATTTACCCCAAATTAACCCTCAACCCTTCAACGGAATCATCTCAAAATATAAACTAATTCCAGACGTCGTTATAATACATACGTGTACGAAATTTCAAATGAATATCTCAACTTTATTTTGTCAACCCCATTAATGGGGTAGGGGTGGTGGGGGGGTTGAAAAATATTATAAAAAAATCTGAGGCCTTAACTTCTTGTACATACACCGAATTTCAAGTTTCTGTACTCATACCAGCTTGCTTTACTTATTTCCCCCTATTGACCCCTAAATAACCCCCAACCCTTCGACGGAATCATCTCAAAGTATAATCTAGTTCCAGATGTCGTTATAATTCATACGTGTACCAAATTTCAAATGAATATCTCGATTTTATTTTATCAACCCTTTTAATAATGAAGTAGGGGTGGTGGGGGTTGAAAAATATTATAAATAATCTGAGACCTTGGCTTCTAGTACATACACCGAATTTCAAGTTTCTGTAGTCTTACCTTAGCTTGCTTTATTTATTTTCCCCTATTTACCCCTATTTAACCCCCAACCCTTCAACGGAATTATCTCAAAATATAATCTAGTTCCAGATGTCGTTATAATACATACGTGTAGAAAATTTCAAATGAATATCTCAATTTTATTTTATCAACCCTTTTCAAATTGAAGTAGGGGTGGTGGGGGTTGAAGAATATTATTAAAAAATCTGACGCTTTGGCTTCTAGTACATACACCTAATTTCAAGTTTCTGTACTCTTACCAACTTGTTTTACTTATATTCCTCTATTTACCCCAAATTAACCCCCAACCCTTCAACGGAATGATCCCAAAATATAATCTAATTCTAGACATCGTTATAATACATACGTGTACGAAATTTCAAATGAATATCTCAACTTTATTTTATAAACCCCTTTTAATGGGGTAGGGGTGGTGGGGGGTTGAAAAATATTATAAAAAAATCTGAGGCCTTAACTTCTAGTACATACACCGAATTTCAAGTTTCTGTACTCTTACAAGCTTGCTTTACTTATTTCCCTCTATTTACCCCTATTTAACCCCCAACCCTTCACCGGATTTCCTCAAAAAACAATCCAGTTCCAGATCTCGTTATAATATATACGTGTACAAAATTTCAGGTCAATATCTTAAACCGTTCCGGAGAAAGCGTGCGGACAAAAAAAGTTACAGATAGACCGACAGACCGACAGACAGACCGACAGACAGAAAATTTTTTTTTCGCTCAAATTTAAAATCTCGACGTTTCATGACATTCTAAACCTATTTCACGAATAAAAATTTTTGAAAATTTTTTTGCGATTACTATACTTCCAATCCACTACGTGGATGTGGAAGTAAAATGAAAGATAAACTGATTTTCTAGAAGTTCCCATAACTTTTCTGAGAAAACGAACCAGGAACAGAGATACAACGTCTCTCGCATTTTCCAAGATGGCGACCGGAAGCCAGCAGGTAGTCCCAACTTTTCGATTTTAGTCTTTACCCACTTTGGGCAAAAATCTCGATTCGTACATTTTTTCAAAAACTAAATTCTAAATGCACTAGAGGCTATGTGTTTTTGTTAACCTTAGGCGGGAAAAAGGTATATAAAAACCAGCTTCAAAAAATGTACTTGAAGGAGAAGCGGCTATGCCCTACCGCTACATTTTTTATAATTTATAAGTTTTGGGACCAAATATTTGCGAATATTAGTAAGTTTTTAAATTTTCCTTGTCTTTAAAGAAAAGAAAAATGAATGTTTCGTGTTTTACTAAAAGAGGAAAAGTTACCTTTCGGTCGGAGACTTTTGGGACCAAATATTTGTGAATATTAGTAAATATTTAATTTTTTTCTTGTATTTAAAGAAGAAGAAAAATTGTATGTTTCGTGTTATACTATAGGGGGAAAAGTTACCTTCCGGTCGGAGAGTGATACACATCAACAGTCTGCTCTCAACCGACAACGAGAAAACGTACTTTCAAATAGTATATTACGTGTAAATAACAATGTCAATAGGTATCAACATACAAACGTATCAATACCAATTTATGCCTCAATGTTAACAAAAACGGTTTCTGTGATATTAATATATGTACCAAAAAACAATTTTTAAATACGGCTGTGAGTTACTTTCCTCTTAAAATGTAGTTTTTAGAATTGATGTATTGTTGTCTATTTATTATTATTATTATTATTATTTGGCTGTTTCAGATTATTTTCATATTTTGCTTTGTAATTGGGGTTATACTGTTGAGTAAATAAATGTTGTTTTTGTTGCTATTATTAAGTATTATTATTATTATTAAGATATTTGAATGTCACTTTCTAACCCTTCTGTAAAATTGGTGTGAAATCTTATTTGAGAGATCAAGCACGATCAAGTTTGATCCACCACCACATTATTTATTATGTCCAAAGAAAGATCAGTAGTGTGGACAGATTTTGGCTAAGGGTAGCTACCCTGTAAAACTACATAGTATCTTTTGGTTTTTAGTAATTTAAAAAAAATATGTAAACTAGATAAAAGCGTCAAGGGGCTTTTTTTGTAGAGAAATGTAATTTGTAGTCAATTATTGTATACAGCATATATAGTGTGTCTGATTTTTTTGCCTAAAAAAATTACTTCGTCAATCATAGTTGTTTATTGACAACGGTTAAAAAAAGAAAATTTAAAAAACATAGTAGGCTTTGTTTAATCGCAAAATTTCATTAAGAAAAATGTTCAGAATTGCAAACCTCGGCTGAAGAACTGATCGAGCTCTTCTCACCCTGTAATATCAATTGTTGTTATTTATGATATAACATTTTAAATTCCAGTTAAGTTAAATAATATTATTAATTAATTTTTGCTGGATAAAAAAGTATCATCTCATATATATAAATACTCATGTCGTAAGTTAACTATACCATTGATAAGAATAATTGTTTGTGCGGAAGAGTTTTAAAGATGATTGTTTACTTGGAATAAGACGTTTTAGATTCCGTATATAAATATGATTATTCTTGTTCTCATACACGTAACATCGAACACTAGCGCCTAGAGCTCGCAACATACAAGACGGCTTCAATCAATAGTAATAAAATAATAATAATAATATTTATATAGGACTGGTCAAAAGCAATTTTGCGCGGAACTTCATCATCACCAAAGAGATATTTAAAACGAAAAACCTATGCTAAGCAATACATAGATAACATTTCTTAAAAACGCATCAGTTATAAATTCAGTGACATTAGAAAAACACGTTTGTAAAAGAAATTGACCAATTAAATAACTTTAATCTGAGGACACATTTAATTTCAACTGGAGGCCGATTAAGCAAGCTAGCCGGTTTGGCAGTCGTAGGGGTGAAATTCAGGAGCATGGGAAGCGCGCTACGCGCGCTTGCTCGACAATCAAAGAATCAGCACGCGTCAGCGTCTCCCTACACGGGTCCACACGGCCAACTTTCCAGCATGATATGAATATCAACAATCTAACTTTTAAAAACGGGCGTGTTTTAAAGTACCATGGCAACAACTACAACCCGAGTCAAAATGTCAACTTTTTAATTATTGATCTGACAGGAATTTTTGCGGTATTAATCGCGAATCTGCTTTTCTATTTAAGTAATCAATGTTAGAACTAATTTTAAAGCAATATGCAATCAGTAACAACTGTAGTGACAATAACTAATCCTATGTGACAGATTGCAAATTAATTTTTGCATTCCTCATTTGACACTGACAGGTATCCTGATGTCATATCACGAATTGAACCATTTTACATTTTTAATTCTTATTCAATTTTTTGTAGTAATAATTTCAAAGTGTACCAATAAAAAAAAAATAGCATAAAGTATTCATGGATAACTGGTCTTTAAAACATTTGCTCTATTTCGAGCACTCCGGCTGCGCCGTCGTGCTCGAAAAATCGCGCGTGTTTTAAAGACCTTATTATCTTATACTTTAATATACTATTTAAATGATTTTATTTTATTCCATTTTATTAATATAAATATTCTGGATGTAATGGCCTGAATCATTTTGCGAAGATTATATAAAAATACCTGACATTTCTATGTATCAAGAGATCTACGCAATCAGCAGTGATACAGTGTATTAGTTGGCTATATGCAGCATTAAATGAGGGTAAAAGATCTTTCGGTCTTTTTATGGACTTAAGTAAGGCATTCGATTTAGTCGATCAGTACTTAAAGAAAACTTAATTTGTATGGTCTCAGGGGAAAAATTTAGTAGTGGTTAACCTCTTACCTTCACGATATAAACCAGATTGTGGATATTAATGGTGTATAATTAAAGGAACAAACGACTTACCTGTAGGATGTTCGTTCCTGATTATATGAGCTATACTCGTCCAAATAGATATTACACATGTAGTTCACTCTCGTAACCTTGTCGAGCACAGTAAAAAGATGATGACTCTGAGTTTTTCATTCCTTCAAGTAAACCACCACGCATAATGCTTCATTACACTTTTGGCGACTATTTTACCAAAAAATAGATTAGGGATGGGTAAAAGTAATTCGGGTGGGACCTATCTATTTGGACGAGTATAGCTCATATAATCAGGAACGAACATCCTACAGGTAAGTCGTTTGTTCCTTTAATTATATTTCGCTTACTCGTCCAAATAGATATTACACATGTAGATTTTTAAAGCTCAATCTATTTTTTGGGTTATTATTATATTAGCATAAACGGTTCCTTGATTAAGTATAATAATCTAGAACTATTATGATAGAAAACTTTATTCAAGCATTATAGTCATTTATAATATGCTAACAATATTTATTTTAATGCTATGATAATAATAATATATTATATATAACAAATAAAAATTAGAATAGTTCTTTCCAGAAAAGAAAAACCTGTCAAACTCGATATTATAATAATAATTTAACTTATCTGAGGATCATTATCTTTGAATTATCCTGATGTTATTTATTATTGGCATATTTATTTACTTGTCGCCTGCAACTAATTCTATGAAATTCAGGTCCTCTTGAATAAGAGGCCTATTGTAAAAATTTGCAAAAGTATCGGACTTTTTTGTCCATCCCACCGTGTTTCTGATAAAATCAATATTAGCGCCAGCTCTATAAGCAGCTGAGGTCGAGGCATGTCTTGTACTATGACTTGTATATACTGAAACGGACCGTACCCACCTATATTAATCAAAAACGTATTCCCGCGCCTATAAATCAAAATTTACATATTTCTGAAAATTGTACACGATTCGGTAAGAAACCAAATATCACCCAGTATTCGCATAAAAATATTTCACGTATATTCTGGTAGTAAAATTTAAAAGTTTTAAAACACAGTCGATTCGTGTAGCTTTAAAATCTCTAGAAACGTACATCCCGAGCGAAGCAAGAATGTTTCACACCGATAAGATACTTCAGTTAATAGAGTTAACATCAACATTCGGCGATAACATAAACAAAGGTGTACGGTCTCACGGGAACTGGGCTAGTAACAGACATTTGGTGTGTAACGTCACGACTTTTGGGGGTATTTTCAAGTATAAATACGCGAGGGAATTTTATATCGGGGTCAGACGCTATCTATCATTGACCGAATCCAATTGTTCGCCATAGTGCTCGTTGAAATAAGACTGGGAGCTGCGAACCAACTGACCACTACCCGCTGACCAATTATTTGAATATAATTAGCTATTAGCTAAGATTATACACTGGACTTTATTATTCGCCATAGTGCTCGTTGAAATAAGACTGGGAGCTGCGAACCAACTGACCACAGCATCCGCTGTACTTTCCATTGTCCACCAGATACTTGTTAAAACCAAGCTGAACTGGGTACGAGGCTGAGAAAAGAGATTTTTACGAAGCGACCCCAAAACTCGCGATCTCTTTTGTACCCGCACAACGCTACAGGGACATTGGTCAGTTTATGCATTGTAACCGACACACGCAAGTGTCAGGTTAACGAAAATGCTGGAAATGCAGGAGGACGAGACAAATAACAGTGACCCGGGTCACCTAGCGATTTATACGCAAGGTATAAATAATTAATGTCGCTGAAAGAGAGAAGTATTGTTTTTTTAAATGTAACTTCGTTAAATAATTACAAAATTCAAATGAAACGGGACCGGGAAAAACTTTAATTAAATTTGTTACATTTCGGCTCTGTATTTCGGAACTTAAATTCACGGTATCGCGTTTTTGGCATTGTGGCACTTAGACTGGTTAGAATTTTATTGTATAGAAAATTTCTATAATGTTAATTTTTATTTGTAGCATAATTTAGCTGTAGCTGAATTTCAGACTATGTTCAATCCTGTCATATTTAAAACAATAACTTGTCAAATATTTACTTTTCAACAGCGGCAGATTTTTGTTGGTAAACAATTTCTGTTGCGGTTTGTTTTGTCGTGTGGTCAATGAACTTCTACAATATTTGAGGGTACGAATGGTTTTACAGCTGTTCGGACCTGCCGGTTTATTTATATCCTACTCGAAGGGATGCTGTCACTGGACTTTTGTGGGTCATCCACTGATAAGGCCTGTGATTTGCCCCCTGCTAGTTTGACATAAGTATCCTTTTAAATATTATCACATGTTAAACTTTGTACTGGGTGTTTTACCTTTTATTCATTCCGATGACATATTTATGTCATGGGCGAGTTGAAATTGATATAAATTGCTTGTTCATTCAATTGTTTGTAACACTACAATTTACGCAACACAAAAACCTATTGGTGGCCAATTGGCTGGGTCTGTATCAAGTTTATTGATCAGATCTCATCATTCTACGCTTCGAAACCAAACTATGTTTGAATAGGCAATTACTTGAGATTTCAACTTGCCGTGCATTCAATTAAATAAACTATTGCGAGATTTCGCCACCCAAGTATGAACTTTACATGTTCCGAATCCAACATTCTTTCACTTCAGTTTTGAACGAGGATTCTCGTTATAATCATTATTATTTTTAGTGATTATTGAAGTTGTTTATTTGACCATTCGATAAACTTACACGTGACTGTTGTCCCAACGAAATCTGTTGCTGTAATATAAATTTGTGGTTAAATTACTCACTTTTAATTTATATGTAAGCAACTATTTTCTGGCCATTGCCACATCAATATTTTATAAATGATACTTTCTGACAATTGTCTGATTACACGTATAAAAACGTTACTTGGTTTTAATTCTTTTTACCTTTACCAGAAATTGAAAATAAAGTGCATAATTACCAGAAAAACTAGCCAAGTAAATATAAGATTTACTTGGGCTTAAATAAAACGAATATTTAAAATAATCTAAGTAAACATAAGGTTTACTTGAGCATTACAATAGTGAATAAAAATGAATTCTAAAATATGATAAACACTTAAACAAAAGTTAACATAAAAGATAAAATAAATAATTCAGTATAAATTAAATAAAAAAGAATAATTTAGAGTTTGAACTTTATACAGGGTATTATAAAAATACTTAATTATTTTAAAAATTAAATAAACAAGTGCCAAACCAATATTCAGTGCTTAATTTGAACAATTAAATAAAGAACTATAATTAGAACTTTGCCAAATAAATTAATAGCAATATTTAGAGTAAAGAACGAATCATTAATTGTCGTAATAAATAGTTAATTATAAATTCAATAAATAAATAGAAACAGTAATATCAAACCTAGAAAAAGAACTATGGTAACAGTAAACTACAAATCACAAACGTAAATTTGAGTCCTACCACTAAACTAGACGATCACACAGCCAAATTAGTTTAATTGATTTAATAATTAGACATTTAGGGGAGAGGGGAGGGTAATTGATATTATAATCAAATCAGAATTTAATAAGAAAATAATAGGGGTGGGGGGGGTGCGTTACACTGGTGCCGTAGTGACCAGGATCTTAGAGTTTTCAAATTGATATTACTTGGTTTCGTTAATTTATAACTGTGTCTATTGTTCTTCAAACAACAGACATTGTTATCGTGTGTCCGAAATATAGAGCCGTCCACGTATTTCAAATTTTTTAGATAAAACTGATACTGCTTATGTTTTAAATATAGAATCCCTTGGAGCCAACAGCCTACCAACCACCGACCCGGAAACTGTCGTACCGCCTCCGCCGCCTCCCACCTTGGAAGAAAAACTTGATCGCCTGCTGCAAACAGTAAAAGAAATGCAAATAAATCAACGTCGCCTACATGTACAATTGGGAAAAAGCATAATAGCCATGCATAGAGAACGACAAGCCGCCACCGCCAATATCCGACGGCAAATCCAAGAAGTTGCCGCCTCCAGAGACACAACCACTTCTATTGTCTCGCAATTTCCCTCCAACGACTGCCGTCCCATTTACACAACGCCGAGTCCGCCAATGCCAAAGTTCCAAAGAAAAAACAAACATCCTGTAAAGTACCTACATGAACTGGAAGCCTACTTACAGAAAATGAATGTACCTGAAGAAAACAAATTGAATGTGGTACATGAATCCTTGACCGACGAGGCACAAGACTGGGCGTCCATTTACAAAATTTGCTGGGAAAGTTTCGACGACTTTAAGGCAGACTTCCTCAGTTGTTTCTGGTCTGAGGAAGAACAAAACAAACTTCGCCGCCTCCTATCTACGCACCGATGGTCACGCAAAGATGGGCGAAACATGGAAGCTCATTTTGCTCATTATGTTGGGTTGGCACGCTTGCTAACCGAACCGCTCCCCGAGATTACTCTTGTGAACGAGTTGATGAAACATTTTCCTGCCAATATCCAGTCTCTGTGGCAACTCAAAACCAACAAGTCCATATCAGGCGCTGCCGAATTTCTCCGCCAGCAGGAGAATATTTTGTCGCCGTCTACCTCCATGGCGACTATACCAACGCAGCCGCCGACGGCGATGCCTCAGAGTCCTAACAAACGATACCGATGGGATAGGGGAGAGAGGAACAATCAAGAAAATTAATTTCCTGTCTGCAGACAAGCAATATTCTAATTACAATGCCCTATTGTCTTGACTGTATTGCTGACCAGCTAGCTGCAATCCTGCGACTCTACAATACGACACATCATGTGTTGGCAAATTTAAACATGTAAATAAACTACTCTATGTCGAAATGTCCAGTACTACATTAATGGACACTGGCTGAGAATTTCCATATAATTTGCGAGAAGATACACTTAGGCAAAATTTCATCTGGGCAGCAGTACACATTACCACTATGTGCAATGTTAGTCGAAATGGGTTTGCACTAAAAGGAAAAGGCGTCACTCAAAACATTAGGCTACAGAATTACAAATCTAACTAGCTGAAGACGACTTCAATGTACATGCAGCTATAATGTACCTGAATTTAATTGACCATATACCTGTGTCATGTCCTGGCTAGGGCGTCACAAAAACAACAAAAATATGGGCATCACAAATACAAGAGGCATATGAATATGGGGGCGATATGGGTATCAGAGGCGAGCTGGAATATGGGTGGTTACTTCGAGAGGTGTTGAATGGATGTCATCATCGAGGCCTACTGGAATTCACATCGCAGAGGAGGGCGGCACCGAGGCCTACGAGTGGTTTCCGAAGCAGGGGAGAGCACCGTCGATCAGAAGAGGAGGCTAGATTTTCATCGCAGCGTCGGGTACTTAGGGATGTCGACAGGGTATAAAAATTCATTTTTAAATTGCTGATAGGGTTCTTTTCAATTTCTTTTTCACTTTGAAATAATTTTCCAGTTAGGGACGAGTAAGTTGAGGGCAACTTTAATATTGTTTAATTTTTATTTTAAATTTTTTCTTCTGCATCAAAAATATGATTTAACATAGAGACATTTTTGTTGCTTTGCAATAATTTCTCCAGGGGTATCTTTGACCACAGTGGAACTTTTATTTCATATCATTATTAACTTCGGTTTAAAGTAGCTTTCTCCTGGATAGAACTCTGTGACTGGCTTGGTTACGGATTTTTGTCCTAAGGCTGTTTACGGGCTATCATATGTATTCCGCAACGAGGGAAAGCTGGAACAGGATTCTGTGCAGCATGGAATATGGGGATAAATACAGGGAACTGAGGGTCACAGCTTTTATTCTGGAGATATTTTTTTGTTATCGACTTAGATTTTTTTTCTTGGATATTTTTTGGGGAAAGTAAATTTTTGTTTTTCCGACTTATCTATTTATGGTGCAGAGAACTCTTCAAGTTCAAACAAATAGAATTGTACAACCAGTTTTTTTTTATTATTCTCATATAGCCTAGGGAAACTCTTATTTTTTTATTATTATTTTTTTTTCTTAAAGTTTTATTAGGTATTTCTAATTTAATTTCTTACAGGATTAGATTAGGTATTTTTTTTCTCAGTCAGAGTTAGGGAAAACTTGTAAATCATAAGTGCCACTTTGATCAAATTCGCGCAGTTTGTAGCTTATAAAATAACTAGCTTCGCTATCATTCTATAATCAACAAAAGGGGAGAGTGAAACGGACCGTACCCACCTATATTAATCAAAAACGTATTCCCGCGCCTATAAATCAAAATTTACATATTTCTGAAAATTGTACACGATTCGGTAAGAAACCAAATATCACCCAGTATTCGCATAAAAATATTTCACGTATATTCTGGTAGTAAAATTTAAAAGTTTTAAAACACAGTCGATTCGTGTAGCTTTAAAATCTCTAGAAACGTACATCCCGAGCGAAGCAAGAATGTTTCACACCGATAAGATACTTCAGTTAATAGAGTTAACATCAACATTCGGCGATAACATAAACAAAGGTGTACGGTCTCACGGGAACTGGGCTAGTAACAGACATTTGGTGTGTAACGTCACGACTTTTGGGGGTATTTTCAAGTATAAATACGCGAGGGAATTTTATATCGGGGTCAGACGCTATCTATCATTGACCGAATCCAATTGTTCGCCATAGTGCTCGTTGAAATAAGACTGGGAGCTGCGAACCAACTGACCACTACCCGCTGACCAATTATTTGAATATAATTAGCTATTAGCTAAGATTATACACTGGACTTTATTATTCGCCATAGTGCTCGTTGAAATAAGACTGGGAGCTGCGAACCAACTGACCACAGCATCCGCTGTACTTTCCATTGTCCACCAGATACTTGTTAAAACCAAGCTGAACTGGGTACGAGGCTGAGAAAAGAGATTTTTACGAAGCGACCCCAAAACTCGCGATCTCTTTTGTACCCGCACAACGCTACAGGGACATTGGTCAGTTTATGCATTGTAACCGACACACGCAAGTGTCAGGTTAACGAAAATGCTGGAAATGCAGGAGGACGAGACAAATAACAGTGACCCGGGTCACCTAGCGATTTATACGCAAGGTATAAATAATTAATGTCGCTGAAAGAGAGAAGTATTGTTTTTTTAAATGTAACTTCGTTAAATAATTACAAAATTCAAATGAAACGGGACCGGGAAAAACTTTAATTAAATTTGTTACATTTCGGCTCTGTATTTCGGAACTTAAATTCACGGTATCGCGTTTTTGGCATTGTGGCACTTAGACTGGTTAGAATTTTATTGTATAGAAAATTTCTATAATGTTAATTTTTATTTGTAGCATAATTTAGCTGTAGCTGAATTTCAGACTATGTTCAATCCTGTCATATTTAAAACAATAACTTGTCAAATATTTACTTTTCAACAGCGGCAGATTTTTGTTGGTAAACAATTTCTGTTGCGGTTTGTTTTGTCGTGTGGTCAATGAACTTCTACAATATTTGAGGGTACGAATGGTTTTACAGCTGTTCGGACCTGCCGGTTTATTTATATCCTACTCGAAGGGATGCTGTCACTGGACTTTTGTGGGTCATCCACTGATAAGGCCTGTGATTTGCCCCCTGCTAGTTTGACATAAGTATCCTTTTAAATATTATCACATGTTAAACTTTGTACTGGGTGTTTTACCTTTTATTCATTCCGATGACATATTTATGTCATGGGCGAGTTGAAATTGATATAAATTGCTTGTTCATTCAATTGTTTGTAACACTACAATTTACGCAACACAAAAACCTATTGGTGGCCAATTGGCTGGGTCTGTATCAAGTTTATTGATCAGATCTCATCATTCTACGCTTCGAAACCAAACTATGTTTGAATAGGCAATTACTTGAGATTTCAACTTGCCGTGCATTCAATTAAATAAACTATTGCGAGATTTCGCCACCCAAGTATGAACTTTACATGTTCCGAATCCAACATTCTTTCACTTCAGTTTTGAACGAGGATTCTCGTTATAATCATTATTATTTTTAGTGATTATTGAAGTTGTTTATTTGACCATTCGATAAACTTACACGTGACTGTTGTCCCAACGAAATCTGTTGCTGTAATATAAATTTGTGGTTAAATTACTCACTTTTAATTTATATGTAAGCAACTATTTTCTGGCCATTGCCACATCAATATTTTATAAATGATACTTTCTGACAATTGTCTGATTACACGTATAAAAACGTTACTTGGTTTTAATTCTTTTTACCTTTACCAGAAATTGAAAATAAAGTGCATAATTACCAGAAAAACTAGCCAAGTAAATATAAGATTTACTTGGGCTTAAATAAAACGAATATTTAAAATAATCTAAGTAAACATAAGGTTTACTTGAGCATTACAATAGTGAATAAAAATGAATTCTAAAATATGATAAACACTTAAACAAAAGTTAACATAAAAGATAAAATAAATAATTCAGTATAAATTAAATAAAAAAGAATAATTTAGAGTTTGAACTTTATACAGGGTATTATAAAAATACTTAATTATTTTAAAAATTAAATAAACAAGTGCCAAACCAATATTCAGTGCTTAATTTGAACAATTAAATAAAGAACTATAATTAGAACTTTGCCAAATAAATTAATAGCAATATTTAGAGTAAAGAACGAATCATTAATTGTCGTAATAAATAGTTAATTATAAATTCAATAAATAAATAGAAACAGTAATATCAAACCTAGAAAAAGAACTATGGTAACAGTAAACTACAAATCACAAACGTAAATTTGAGTCCTACCACTAAACTAGACGATCACACAGCCAAATTAGTTTAATTGATTTAATAATTAGACATTTAGGGGAGAGGGGAGGGTAATTGATATTATAATCAAATCAGAATTTAATAAGAAAATAATAGGGGTGGGGGGGGTGCGTTACAATACCTTGGTGTCTATGCCACTTTCTGCCAGGATGCTCTTTATCCATCGGCTTATAGACTGGGTTGATGCCCTGTGGTAAGGCTTCCTAAATGTTAAAATGAGATATTTTTCACTTCCCCTAATGGATTGAGAGATTTCTAAATATCTTAGCAGCGTACGTGCTACACACAGATCTGGTCGATCATTGAAGAATTTAAACTTTAAGGTAGGTTGTGCACGGTTGTACTTTGAAGTTTTCAAAATATCTGTAATGTAAATCTCAATCTGATCCTGACTTTGTTTAATATTGCTAATTTTAATTTTTGAAATAGTTTGAACCCGCTGTCCCGATGCTAAAACCAAAAGAATCACAAGTTTTTTAACTAATTGCTCTACATTTAATTTTTCAAGAGGGTACCAATCTTTAATAAAAAACAAAACTTGTGAGGGGTCCCATGTGGTATTGTATTTAGGAAAATTAGGTCTCATTTTGAAAACTCCCTTTAAGAATCTATTAATTAGTATTTCATTACTACTAGAAATATCTAAAATTAGTGACAATGCCGACCTGTGCGAATTTAACGTAGCATATGTAATGCTTGATTCTAAAAATATTTCATTCAAGAAGGAAATGATAACACCAACATCGGCGTTATATGTGTCCCTATTGGTTTTTTGACAGAACAGCCACCATTAATGTAATGTACCTGAATATTGTTTTAACGTTGAATCACTTAAGGATTTTATCATTACCGGCACTGCCACAAGTGGGACACCTTTTCTCAAAAAAGCCTGATAATATTGACGCCGCCAGGGAAATCCGTCGCCACAGTGGATGAGGGGTCCTGGAAGGAGACAATAATAAGTGCAGGTCAGGCTTAAAAATAATTGGCTTGTGCACGCAGAGCCTCGTAAAAAGAGGATACCAGGGCTGATTTGGCCAAAAGGGATACCTTTTGATTTATCTTTTATTATTTTATTTAGCACTCGCCCTATTAAGGGAAAAGGGGGAAAAGCATAAAATTTTAACTTTTTATCCCATTTAATTGTAAAAGCATCGGAAGTTAGTGAGGCAGGATCTCTAAGCCATGATACATATGTCTTACATTTAGCGTTAATATGAGAGGCGAAAAGATCAATAGTCGGTTCCCCAAACTCAGACACTATCCTAGCATACGCGTCATCGTTTAGCTCATACTCTGTTTCTGTAGATAATGACCTAGATTCTTTATCAGCCATAACATTTTCCTTGGAGGGTATATAAGAAGCGTACAAAATAATTTTTCGCTCCTCACACCATTTCCATATATTTCTACTTAGGTTATTTAAATTTTCAAATCGCGTTCCTCCCATCCTGTTAATGTAAGCAATAGCTGTTTTATTATCAACACGAAGAAGTACATAGCAATTTGACTCTTTATGAAGAAAACATTTTAGTCCATAAAATATAGCTAACAGTTCTAAATAGTTAATATGAAAATTTAACTCTTGATCGGTCCAGAATCCATGTGTAACTTCCGTTCCACACACCACCCCCCACCCTGATCTTGATGCGTCAGTGAAAATTTCATAATCGAATTTTTTCATATTAACAAAAATATAAGAACCTACAATATTTTGTTTCCTCCAAGTTAAGTCTTCAATTACTATAGGTGTAATTAGCATTTCTGCATTGAAATTTCCTTGAGATCCTTTAAGTGCTAAATATTTTTCACGTTCCAACCGCTTAGTATACAACCAACTATACTGAACAGCTGGACAAGCTGATACTAATAGGCCAATAACTTTTGCAAAATCTCGAATTGTACAATGATCCTTGTTTATGAATTCAGTCACTATCTTTAAAATGTTATATTTTTTGTCATTCGGCAACTTCATTGTTAAGGTATCGCTGCTAAAAACAAATCCTAAGTATTTACAAGAATTTGTTGGAGTTAACTTACATTTCTGATAATTGATAATAAAGCCGAGCTTTTCTAAAGTATTAATTATAAATTCAACATTATTCTTAACCTCTTCCCTGTTACGTCCTAATACAAGTATGTCGTCTAAATAACAAATGCATAAAATACCTTTTGATCTAAATTTATTAAGAACGGGCTTTAAAAGTTTTGTAAAAACATACGGGGCTGTTGACAGACCCATTGGCAAACAATTGTATTCATAAAGCCTGTCCTTAAAACTGAATCTAAGGAATTTTTTAGATGATTGTTCTACGGCTACCATATAATATGCATCTTTTAAGTCGATTGTCGACATGAAGCAGTGCTTAATTAATAAATCACAGACTGATTTATAATTTTCTAACTTAAAATGCGGTGCCGAAATAAAAGTATTTAATTGCTTAAGGTTCAATATAAATCTAAGCCTGTTATCCTTTTTGGGAATCATAAAGAAGGATGATAAAAACTGACCCTTCTTTTCTTTACAGTTACTTATAATGCCTTTTGTGAGCATTTTGGAAATGGCCATACTGTAATTAATTTGTTCTGCATCAGAATACTTCTTAGTTTTGGACACAGAAGCCTGAAAGGGTGTTTTAATGAAAGGTATTTTATACCCTTGAACCCAAGAAAGACAGTTTTTATCATTAGTGACAAGTTTCCAATTATTAGTAAAATATTTTAGTCTGCCCCCATAACAATTTGGACCTACCTCTATTTCTTGTAGTGGTAATTCGGCTGTTTCCGGACCGATGCTTGTTGTTTCGAGTATTTCTGAGGATAATTCCCTTTCATCTTGTTTTTGTGGTACTGGCTCCGGTAGTTTAAAGACGTTTGGTATGGTCTGCCTGAACTCGGCCCTGCTGCTTGATAGCTAGAGGTGGAGGGCGTTGACTGCTTTCTAGGCACAGATAGCTTCATTTCCCTTCCAGTTCTCCACTGAGTCTTGACCTGTTTAAACTTTTCCGCAAAATTTTTTCCACAGAGAAGTTCATCCGGGTTGCTTTCCCTAATAATTTTTCGGACTATTGGGCTCAATTGTGCCTCTACGTGATATTTTCGGTTTGTTGATAACATGTGGAAAGCATCGCAAATAATCTTTCCCGCATCTATTATATTAGGCAAAATTTTTTCTTTAACCCCCTCTAAAGGGACACTATCAGGTAATAGGTAATCAAGTGCGTAGGCAAGTGACGCTAACCCAATACCTATCTGAGACTGTATTGTGGCAATGTATTTGTCCTCCTTTTTTATAGCATCAGAAATGGACGCACCCAGTTCCGGATTTAATTCAGGCGATTTCAATCCTACAATATTTTTGGGAATAAGATATTTTTTCCCTAGCTCTTTTTGGGTTCGATCAATACCTAAATTAAGATATTTTTCCCATCTACCGGCGATTACTTGATGTACCTCTGACCCAAAATTCAATTCTCGACCCATTGGCTCATCCCCTAATAAGTTTAGGATGTCGTTACTTATACCAGGCTCTGTAGCAGCAATATTTTGAGCCACATTTGCATCTTCCGGTAGGGAAGCAATTTGAGGTACATTATTAGCACTCTCAGCGTTATGAGATATGTCAGGCGAACTTGACTTATAACTGGCCAGTGTATCACCTACGAAACAACAAGGAAAAGTAAGAAACTCACCTGTAATTAGTCATTTATTTTATAGGTTTAACAGTTATACCTATGATGAATTTTTTACTGAGGTGACCGTTTTGCGATAATATCCACTATTTATTCAGCCTAGCTTTAACAGTTTTAGCTGACCATGCTCGTTTTACGTCAACAACACACACACGCTGTTTTGATTTTATCTAGCTTTAACAATTTTAGCTAGCTATCCTTATCATAGGTTTAACAGTTTTACCTACGAATAGGAGAATTTAATCCTTACTTGATGAGGAACTATCCCGTCGCCTTCTTTTCTCATTAAGAAGTTTCAACTTCTTCATTAATCGTTTTCTTTTTCTATCTAACACATCACTGTCACTATCACTACTAATAATCTTTCTCCTTTTCGGCATTTTTAGGTGTAATTTTTATTTTAAAACAACCGCTTCGTACAAAGCACAAAAGTGTAATGAAGCATTATGCGTGGTGGTTTACTTGAAGGAATGGAAAACTCAGAGTCATCATCTTTTTACTGTGCTCGACAAGGTTACGAGAGTGAACTACATGTGTAATATCTATTTGGACGAGTAAGCGAAATATAATCAGATGTGACAAACATTAACATAGGAGTCCCACATGGATCCATTTTAGGACCCATGTTGTTCTTAATTACTTCCACACCCACTAAGTGGAAACAAAAATCAAAATTTCTTTCTTGAAATAGGTTTAGAATTGAAACATATTATTTACAGGATTTTGCAAACAGCCAGCGGGAAAAATCATCTATGAGAACTAAAAGAAAAACTAAATGTAAAAAATATTAATGAAATCTTTACATTCTTTCGATAACCTGACTTCTGGTTATGCTAGCAAATGAAAATCCTAAAATAAATTTGTCCAATTTCTTATTTGACATTCTCGTTATAACACTAGCATCCAATATAGTCCCCTACGGCTAAGCAGATTAAAGTAGTATCTACATGACCCCCTACGATATGAAAATTCAGTTAAAAATGAGAACAAAGGCTTAAAATGGAATTATCTACCTACCTTGTTTTAAAAAATTTTTCATTCTGATGGATTACATTTTCAAAAAATGTCTTAATCAGTTCTGGAAATCTTAGCCTTTTAAACGTTTTTCTCCCTTATTCTGAGCTCATCAGAAAGGCACAAAGCCACTCATAGCGGTGTTTCATGCAAAACCAAGGCAATATCCATGAATAAGTATGAAATATTTATATTTGTCATTGACTGATAAAAAACAACAGATCTTCACCTATCTTTAGCTAACTAGTATTGGAACCTAATATACTATATGCAAGTTTAAAAGTGAATTATTTATTATTTGCTTGCTTACAGTAATGAAACATGTTCTTTATAGGATTTTGCAAACAGCGGAAAAAACTATGAGAACTAAAAGAAAAACTATATGTAAAAAATATTAATGAAGTCTTTGCATTCTTTCGATAACCTGACTTCTGGTTATGCTAGCAAATCCAAATTCTAAAATAAATTTGTCCAATTTCTTATTTGACATTCTCATTATAACACTAGCATCCAACATAGTCCCCTACGGGTAAGCAGATTAAACTAGTATCTACATGACCCCCTACGGTATGAAGATTCAGTTAAAAATGAGAACAAGGCCCTAAAAAGGGGGTCATGTAGATACTAGTTTAAGGTGCTCATTTCTTATGGGAAGTGGCCTCTGATGAAATTTGCTGGAATCGATATATGTTATTGTCCATTTTCCGACCTTGTGCCGATGAGAACTTTTTTGATCAGGAAGAAATTATCTACTATATACTGAGATTTCAGCCGATTTAGATGGGAGCCATTTTCCATAAGAATTGTGCGAAGTCTTTTGGTGTATGTACTAGAAGCCAAAGCCTCAAAATTTTTTATAATATTTTCCATACCCCTACCACCCCCCACTCCATTATTAAAGGGGTTGATAAAATAAAATCAGGATATTCACATGAAATTTGCGTATGCATTATATCGACATCTGGAACTAGATTATATCTTGGGATGATTCCGTTGAAGGGTTGGGGGTTAAATAGGGGTAAATAGGGGAAAATAAGTAAAGCAAGCTGGTAAGAGCATAGAAATTTGTGATTTGGTGTATATATTAGAAGCGAAGGCCTCAGTTTTTTTAAATAATAGTTTCCGCCCCCCCGCCACCCCCTCCCTATTTCTGATTAAAAGAGTTAATATAATTAAATTGAGATTTCCACTTGAAACTTGGTACACGTATGTATTATAACATCTGAAACTAGATTATATTTTGACGTGATTTTGTTGAAGGAGTGGGGGGGGGGATAAGTGGAGGAAAATACGGAAAAATAAGTGAAGCAAGCTGGTAAGAGTACAGAAACTTGGGATTTGGTGTATATACTAGAAACCAAGACCTCAGATTTCTCTCTAATATTTCTCAAATGGTACGAATCGGTAACTAAGTTTTACGCATCTCTAATGATCATGTCCCGCCTGCTCTCATTTCCCCGATTGTTCACAAAGTCTAGCAAGGTTTTCGTCTCTAAAGTAATAATTTATCATATCATATCAGAGCAGTGAAATCGTCGCTGGTCTACAAGATACATCGGAAGGCAGAGAGTGGCAATAGAGTAAGTAAATTGCTATTTTGTCGTCTTTAAAGTCTTTGTGAGTTGTAAGAATTCACCCTGAGAGTGGAGAAAACCTCCGATCGTAGCAGAAGGCCCGTGGTGGTAAGTTCATACACAACATCAAATCAAATTTTAAGAGATGCATGCTCCATATTAGGGCTTTCACTATGTGCAAATTCACTTTATTGAAATTATTAAAATGAAGTACTTGTTATACTAAAGCACTTCCTGTTATGTAAATAGCATTCTATCGTCTATCAAATTAAAATTCCATCAAATATATAACATAAAGTTTTAATATATGAACGAGTATGCAAAACTCGCTATGGTTAGCGGTGATGTCATCGATTTTATTAGTGGTTTATATCGCGTTTAAGTAGTTGGTAAACACAAACATTTGATTTGCTTTATTTACAGTTTTACATGTGATTAAATAAGTAATGTCTAATATGGAATTTGTAAAAGCTAATTCTGAAAATTTACCCCCTCTGAAAGTGTATTAGTACTGTCACTAGAACCATTCCGGGTACGTTCTTGGAGGTAAACCACAAAATTCCTTAAAATTTAGCTTGTTTTTGCGTACGTCATAACTTTGAGCCCAAATAAAATAATTGAACGCCAAAGGTCTAAAATTAAAGCTTATCAAAATTATAGACGACGGTATCTTTTCCTTTATCAATTTAGGGGTTGCTTCCCCCGTAATAGGGGGTTAAAAGGTGTTATTATGGTATAAATATTTTTCACAATTTTTTTCTCTTTCAAGACGATTTTTAATAAAAACAGTTAAAATTAAATAATTTCTCAGGGTAATTACAAAAACTCCATATCAAAAACTACCCCCGAAAGAGGGTTAAAACTACCCCTACAGTCAAAAATATATGTAAAATGTTTTAACCTTCTAAAGCCTGAATTTAATTCAAAAAGTAAAATTAGTTTTTATTATATTTGTTTAACTTCAACAAAAGTTTATGAAATAAGAAATATTTTTTAAAAAGCTGTTCTTTATTGAACATGAAAAAAATTATTTCTGTCAGAAATGGAACTACGGTCAATTTTTAATTAGAAATGAAATTGAGACAAACAATTTCTACTTTTGTTAAAGCATAAATGTACTTGACATTTTATGCAAAATGTGGAAGATTTTAATCCACAGTGAGGTTTTTTACATCGCTGACGTTTTTCTGCTTCCACTGGAAAATGGCCCACTTTATTCGTTCACACGTCGAACTGAGGAATCAGTTTTGTAGCATTTTCCTCTTTCTTTTCTTGAAAATCTCGTTCTACTGTTCCACTGCTAGATCTCCCTCGGTTTATTGCGTATTCTGTCCCCTTTCCCATCAAACAAAGTGCTTCAGCTACCTCTCTAAATCCCAGTGAATCTAAAATGTCCATTTTGTCTAGTCCTGCTCTTATCATTACCATATCCTGTCTGTAGCTAAGCCATGCATTAACCATTACTAAATCTACGAAATGAGAAAATATTCTTAGGTACCATTTTTTTACTTTTCAGGCGTATTCTGCAATAGAAGATCAATCCATCTAATAAGTCTACTCCCAAAGCTCGAATTTCAACCGCATCTATAGTGGTCTTGTATTCTTCGTATGTGCGTCTGCCTTCTTTTTTCATTTATTTATCACTTTTGAAGTCGATCTTGATTCGATCTTTTCTCACGGTTCCTAAACTTGGTATTCCGTATATGTATAGGCTTGTCATTAGATTCAGTGATATAAACCAATTATCAAAAAACAATACGTGGTTTTTATGTTTAGGAATCGAAGAAGCTAAGTGAAGGACGATGTTACCACTAGCCCCAATATCCTCTTTTCCAGGTACAGGAAGAATCTTTCTAGTATACAGGGTGTAATTAGTTTCATGTCATTAAAAAAAACTGGTGGTAGCAAACGACAAAACAAACAAAAAAACCTTATATAGTAATAATAACCTTATATAAGAAAAAAAATAAACAAAAATTTCCAAAATACTCAATAGCCTAGTTTGAGAACTGCTAGCATATTGGGGTAGGTTTTATTGCCTCGCGTCTTGTCGCACGAGATACCCTGACATTCCTGCAAATAAGTATGCCGACAAAGCAGTTAAAAGCGACCGACAGAGGACATCGTCATGTTTTTTGCTTCTTCGCGGCCAATTATCCTATTAGGCGTGCTATCTCTCCCTTGTAATATTCTCAAG